>CP092886.1:119175070-119273448 GCA_030710605.1 Cordylochernes scorpioides | reverse complement strand
ACGGCTCTGAACGCATCGCCAGAGTCCTAAAGAGATACAACATCACAACCACCTATCAATCATCTTTAAATTTAAAAAAGGCCCTACGCCATCCAGACACTAAGCAAATTAACAAAATGAAAACAAAATCAACGTAATTTACAAAATACCTTGTAACAATTGCCAAGCTAATTATATAGGGGAAACCAGCAAACCACTCAAAGATCGTATAAATCAACACAAATCAGGACTAAGGAATTACAACCCACTATCTCTCCTTGTTGATCATGCACTAAAAAACAACCACACTCCGGATTTCGAAAATACAGCTATTTTATACCAGAACATTAAAAGAAAAACACTGCCGATTGTTCTTAGAAAGCTGGGCCTCTGTAGAAGACAAAGAAAGCATAAATAGGAAAATTGATTTACCAGACATCTACACACCATTTAGATCTTCTTAATTTTTTTGTCTAATTATTTTTAATTTCAATTAGTTAATTTTTTATTTTTTAATTGACTTATTATTTACTATTTTAAAGGGAGAGGTGCCGTTTTTTAAATTTCATAACTTTGCTTTTTTATTTTTTTGCTTTAATATCACTTTATATTTTGTTGTAATACCCGCGATTTCTTAAATTATATTTTCACACATTAGTAATTACCTGTAATTAATACATACCACTTGTTTAATTATTTTTACATTTATCGCTTCAAAAACGCAAAAGTATTGATACATTAAATATAAATTTTATATACAATAATTTAAACTTTTTAGTTTCCATTTTTAAATTTATTTTCTCATGTATTCATCCTAAATTGTTTTAACTTCCATTTTAATGCAATTTTATAAAATATTTTTTACTTATTTATAAATCGATCTCCTAAATTTTGAAATGAATTTTTTTAAATACCCACATTTTAAAAAACTTTTTATAAGGTTCAACAGTTTATTGTTTAAATCATTTTAAATTTATTTTCAAATGTTTTAATAGATACATATATTTTTACATTTATCTCTTTATGAGTTATTAATATAAATATTATATAAATATTAATATAAGATAGAACTTTTTTCCTTTTATATTTTAAGATATTTTACATTTTTGATTGCATTTTTTATAATATTTTTTCATGCACAAATTTCTCCCACCTACTCTGTATTTTGATTTCAACTGTGATATTATAACACTATGCGGCGCTGAGTTTGTGTATACAAAAATGTAATGCCTCGATAAAGGTTGGCGTTCAGCCAGCCGAAATATTGGCAAAATAAATATATTTTTAAATCCAATATATGCCTTTTATTATCTAATAAATATATATCGACATGATCTCAGCCAAAAGACTGAGAAGCGATATTTTTATAGAGAGATGATCTGGCTTCTTCTTTTCTCCTCGAGTGAGTGTTTTTCTGTTAGAATTGTGTTCCTGCCTTCTAAAAATGAACTGGCTTCATGTCTGCTTTATGGAATTTTCCCCGAAATAATTTTGTATCTGACAATCAAACATGATACAGCAATAGTGTCATCATCATTTTCTGACTATGTTTGCCCAGAACTTGGTCAATTTCAATTTTTTTTTACTAAAAATGCGCCAAATATCTCTTCCAGAATTTTTTATATTTCCTGTCAAAATTTCAGCCAGATTATGTCCATATTGAGGATTTGTATAGCCGACAAACATACATACACTGATTTTTATATAAATATATGCAGTTAAACCTGTCTATAGCGCCCCCTCTAAATAGCGCCTTCCTCTCTATAATGCCCGATTTTAAATACGTAGTACGATGCGATTTACATTAAAAGTGACCTGTCTATAGCACCTTATTTTGGTGAGTCCCAAGAGAGGGCGCTAGAGACAGGTTTAACTGTCTATATATAATATAATAGACTAGATATATTTAATATTTTTCACATTGCCATTATATAGCTTACAAGTTTTCAGAAAATTCACCTAAGTATTTCTTGGTGATGCATTTTTTTTTCTGTTTCCAGTGTATATTTTAGTAAGAAGATATATGCAAAATTTCAAAGTCTAGTTATTGTTTTCAACTTATTGGAGGAGAAAAGAAATAGAGGAAGCAGTTGAGAACTGGAGGGAATAATGGATCGTTGAGGAAAGGTTGGTTGCACATGGGCGCTAAAGTTGAAAACGTTTGGGAAAATTTTGCCAGGCCCAACATCTGGTTGGGAAACATGAACAGAAAAACATGAGAGTTCCGTCGAAATAAAGACTAGATAGAAAAGATTTGAGGCCTTGACATCAAGCTCTTCTTCAAGCCTTGGTCTCAATCGGACCTGGACTTGAGTTTTTTTTGTCTCTTTCTCTATATCTTTGCATAGGTTTTTTTTCTGGAATGGTTTTAAAATTTATTATTTTACTATTTTATTTCATATATTATTTTAATCCCGCAGATAAATGTTTAATAAAGTTAGGTTATAGATCTTTATATAGAAACCTAAGTATTCAACTCATTCTCTCTTTTAAAAAAGGGGTGGCGATTTACTTCCATTAAACACATTTTTACTAACTATATCACTTTAGTAAAATGAACGTTAAATACTTACAATTTTACCAGGCTGCTTCATAGATATGGTTAGGTTTGAAAGTTGGAGATGAAAAGAATCAAGAAACTCCCACCGCCATAATCTGTGTTACTAACAATTATTTATACACTCACGCACAAATATTAGGAAAGCGGAAAGTCTTTGATGTTGCCGGTCGTCTATTTTTTTTTTTAAGGAAACAGAGGCAATTTTGTTCACACTTGGTTATCTTGTGTGTCTTCAATAAAGGTCACTGTATAGCAAATATTATCCAGAGTTATTTTCTGAATTCCGATATACATACTAAAAAGTATAACTTCCTTAAATTTTGTTCATGGATATAGGTTCTGGTATTAAGAAACTTCTTTGTTTTAATCTTAACACCCAAGAATTTATTCTGCTTCTTTTGATAGCCCTACATTCTTAAATAGATCATTTAATGATGCTTGATCGAATAGTTTTGGAATGCTATCCTCATTTGGAACAAATTCAGGGTAATCTCATTGACCTTTATCTGCATTTATGTTACATTATAAAAATGCTGTTTGTCGATAATCCTATTCGAGAAAGGATTTTTGATCCCTCGTAGAGAATGGTATGAGGAATAGGTAGGGTGTCAGGAATGGGTTGTCTAGCTGACTGTATATCATGTTGAGCGTTATTTGTTTCTTTTTTCTATTAAGGCCTTCGATTTTGCCAAAACAGAAATAACAATCGTCTTGATTATTTTTAAGTTCTCGTCAAGTCATTGGTACACAATAGACAAACTTTATTTTCCCAGATTTATAGTGCAAAAGCCCTCGCTAGGAATTTCCGAACACACTTTGGGGGCTCCACCACTTGTCTTCACCACCTAATGCTACAACAAAATATTATTTCGAGTTAGTGTTTGGCCTTCCTAGGTATAAACTAGATATAATTCTGGAAGGTGTCCCTCGACATCGATTTCCTCCTTCTCTGTGATGTATGCCTTTCCCGAGTTGTAATGTTCATTTACTTGTCTTCCTCGAAGTTTGCGATCGCATGTCTTCGCGTCCGTGGCTCCGGCCGAAAAATTGGCCCGTCCTCGCACCAACGTTTAATGTGGGGTGCCCTTACAGAGGTGAAAAATAAAAATATATAAATATAAAACTCTGTCGAAATATAATGAATATTAAACGAAGAATAATACATTTTCGTTTGAAAATTTTACAATTTTATATTTTAAAAACTCATAAATCACGATGCAGCACTATCCCCCTCCACTAAAGGTAAATAACGTTAGACATTTAGAAAATATTTTATATGGGCTAATATAATTTCTCAATTGTTTTCACACTTTCCTATTTTCTTAATTGGTGTCCTAACAACTACTAATTATCCCTCATTATTGCTTCTTTCCTAGTTTCTTGTCACAATTCTTTACATTCTTTCCTGGTATTCTCTATGTTGTCACTGACTACCTTTCTTGTCTTTATTATTTAATCCAAGTAATTTTCTATGTTATCATCATAATCATCCATGCTGGGTTCATCCGATATATTTCCATCGTCCCAGAGGGACATGGATTCTCTTCCAAGCAACAAGAAAATGTAGAGAAGCCCGTGGTTCCTTGGATTGCAGTGTTGTACGCATGGGTAATAAATGGAAGCACATCGTCTCAATTCTTCTGATCTATGTTCACATACATGCTATTCTTGTTATTGATTTTCTATATAACCCTTCTATTAGTCGACTGGTCTGGGGTGGTAGCTCGTAGTGAAACAATATTTTATCTTTAACCCTTTAATCACCTTATTAATCAAATTGCTGGTGAACTTCGAACCTCTGTCGATAATAGCAAACTGTGGAGCTTCATATGTGACGTAGGTAATTACCTTCGATTAATAATTTGGAAACTTCTTTTACTTTTTGCTTCATAGATTTCCCTAGTTTCTACATATCTGGCAAGGGACCAACATACCCAATTCCGACTCTCTCTAAAGGGTACTTAGCTGGAGGTATACGCTGATATCAATACATTCATTTACATATTATGCGTTAGAATAATTAGCTATTTTTTTCTTAAGCTTCGTAGATGGCTAGGGGCCAACAAAGTCAATTCCGATTCTCTCACAAGGGTAGTTATCTGCAGCTATAGGCTGATAGCAATATCTTCATTTACATATTAGGCGTACGAATTTCGCAATAAGGTCACACTCACTTTGATTATTCTAAAATTTTATGCCGTAAGCAATAAATACAAATGGGAAGAAGGACTTCGAAATCAAATTAGAATTTCAAACGGATTGCCATAGAGAATTTAAGTGCAGGGCTTTTAGCTCTTATATATGCTAATTGATCAAGAACTTTTCTTTGGCTCACACATTTCCTCGCTTTTTATAAACCAATCAAGAAATTCGCTTTCTCCCATGTGTATATAGATTTTAGAATGAATCAACATTGGGAAACTGAGCAAAAAATAAATCCTATCTTAAAGGTGTTTTATAATCTTCTCTCACTTTTCTGTCTTATATAATAGACTTTATGTTAGAAGATTAAATATATTGCCATATTTCCAGACAGCGTTATTACAAGATGATGGCATTATCAATGAGTTTTTGGACCCAAATAATGTTATTTAAATCCACCCAGAGTATTTATTCTATTCTTTCCTGGTTAATTTTGCCTGAACATCTTATATTTTACAGATTTAGAAGCTTTCAATAGATCCTCACCTTCATTTCTTTGTCCGGGTTGATAGAGCTAACCCGAACGCTATATGTTGAAAAAAATCAACATATTTATCAAATAAAGAAGTATAGAATATATAAGAAAAAAAAAAACAATAATCATACAAAAGGTAAATAAGAAGAAAGCAAGAGGTAAACAAAAAGTATACCACAAATGGTAATTGATACTTTCAATAATAATTTTCTACTGTTTTTAGTACCATGTCTTTGTAACAGTATGGCCAGCGTTGTCAACTCGTTTGAGGGTCTAAAATAATAGACAAGTAGCAATATTTCAACTTATTCCCAAGAGTAGGGCCTGTGTACAGGACATTGGAGATCGGCGGTTCTCTGTTGACTATTAAAACCAGAACATTGTATATGAGAGAGAGATAATACAAATTTAAAGCGTACAGATAAAAATAAATTTCAGGAGAGTGCTGTGTGCAACGTGGTGGCACCAAAGGAACCCTTGATTATCGCCAAGTTACTACACTGGTCCAAACAGTTAGGGCAGAGGATACTCAAAGAGGCAATGAGAGTACAAACAATATTTTAAAGCTTTCTTTAACCAGTGGGCCTTCTGAAGAAAGGAGATCACTCCTGTGAATTCGAGCCAGAACGCGGGAAACGCACTCACTAGGGGCCTAAGAACTTAATATTATTCTGACCTCGAAGTGTTAATTCAACAGGTTCTGACCCCCTAGAAGAGACCGCTTCAAGAATTACTGGAAACCAAGGTAACACACAGAAAACTTAGCTTACACTTTAATGGGCCGTTGGACGTGTTCGACGAAATGAGTAGGTAGGAAACGTGCATCTCAACACCTCGAAAGTTATTTTTCACTGCTATTCTTAAACGACATCAAAATCCACTGGAAAAGATTGAAGTCCTCAAACAAACCATGGTTAACCTGAAGGAAGAGATCCTGGACACAGACGCCATAGTTAAATCAGTCCATTCTGGTGTTGATTCAGCCTCGCAGAAAGTACTTGACACATCCAAAGTCAAGGTGAGCCACCAGATAACCCCACTTCCCTTAAAAAAGATATCCGATGAGAGTAGAAAGGATAATGCATAGTGCTTCATTCCCTTCTAAACCCATCCGGGACCTACCACCTGCCCCGCAATACGTCCAGAGTTTCGAAAACAGGAGACACAGCTACCTAAAAAAAGTAAATTTCCCTAAAAAAGGGAAATCCTTCGAAAACTTAAAAATTGAGCTAATAATACTTGTTTAGCTCTTTCCTTAATATTGGATCAAAATTATTTTAAAAAGCGAAATGACCCCGAGCTCTCTTCCCCTCAAACCCTCAGCTAAGAATGCACACACCGGACAAGCCCAAGCACTGGCAGATGTGAAAATTTCTCCTAAGGAACGGCGACTTCTCAAAATACAATATGAAGTCAAATTCTTGACAAAACCACGACAAGAACACTGAAATCAGAGGTGTTATAAAATGAAGATCTAACGGTCGCAGCGGAGTAGAGGAGAAAGGGAATACTTCTTTATATAGCTATTATGTACTATGAATATTCAGGAGCATCGCCCGAGACCTCTCCTACGAAAAATACGAACTTAAGAACATCAGGAATGGGACATCCCTATTAATTATAAAAAAAAACATGAAAGACAAGAACCCAATCATCAACGCCAACAAGAGTATCTTCAAACCTAAGATTATTGCCCTATAAATTAATTTTCACAGGACTGCGCCAAAGATAGAAGAAGACAAACCGAGTGAATTGCTGGTTCTCCAGAACAATTTCCGCGACACTTTCCACACTTACATTACTCTTTTATCAATAACTAGCCGAATTACCTGGGAAACGCCCGGGTTTTACCCGATTAAATGTTTTTATTTAAATACTATTCGTTACAATTATAAATTGGCGCCGTGGATGTCACTCTTGTGAAACGTCCCGCTCCAAACTTTGGGTGTTTTTAAAATATAAAAATAAAAATGTAATTTTCACAACGATATTTGAAAATTGTATTATTTTAATTTTTTATGAATATGGTGAGGTATACAGTCGACTTAAGCTATGGTGTGAGATCCTGTCGACTCTCGCTACACTGTGTTGACCGAGAGGAAAAGTCAGGATGGGGAGTTTTCCAGCACCACTCTGCACCTTGGAAGACTTTTAACAGTTCTCACAGAGTACAGGAAGTCGTGGTCGAGGCAGAGTGGAAAGCTTGGGAATGTCCATACACAAAAAACGAAGACACAGTTGGACTGGGAAAGTTCCGTGAACAGATAGAGTCGAGATAAGGAGCGAAATATGGAGATAGAAGAGTTCACACTGTTCTACATGGTCGATGAGGTGGACCTTGGGCACAACCGACGAGGGCTTCCGCTGATGGTGAAGTGACTATCAAGTGACTATATTTTCGGCTAGGGCGGAGGTCTTATATATCTTTGCCGAGAGAGGAAGTATTGAATTTCAGCGGATGCAACAAAAGAGGGGATCGGAAATAAATTTTATACTCTGGCAACGCCCTGGCAGTTTCCTATCTTTAGATGTTGTTGAACTTCCATCTCAATCTCTTGCTTTAGCTCAACTCTTAATCTATTACAGAGGTTTATTTATTTATCCTCAGTTTGTACAAAGTACATTATATATGATGATGTAATGACACATGTCAATAATGCGTATAATCATTTACAGATGTGTTTCTATTATACAACATGAAAATACTTGTTATAAGTATTATACAATATGGGGTTGTTGGTTTAAATTACCATATGAATATATTTTAAATTTGATATATACATAAAATGATAGCAAGTGATTTCTTGCCCCTACGCCGTCATTACGTCACTCAAGGTCACTATCCAATCCCGTCGCCACGTAGTGGTTTACTTCTCGAAGTTATCGCAGTGAGGCGCTGGTTGCGAGTGAAACAGGGAAAATTTGTTAATAATTTGTTAACAACTCCAAGGATAGCCGACATACATACACTGATTTTTATATACTGTATATAGGGATTTGACAACCAGGACAACATAAGGACAAGAGAGGAAATTTCTTAGACCGGAAAATATTATTTGTGGTGTCGAGGAGCCAGGCCTAATGGAGTGTTGTAAAGAAGACCTTCCAAGATGCAGAAAAACGAAACGGTATAACTGTTTTGTCAACACTTACACGAAGGTAACTCCGTACTGAATCCGTTAGAAAATATAGCACGAGACGGTATGCGTCCCACAGTGCGAATTATGCCTCAAGGGCATGGTAAATCGGCAAGCGAGCCCATTATACTAGTTATAATATACAAGTATGGAACATGAGCGGTGGACCCACCTTTGAAACGGCTAATGAATGGTAAGCAGAATGACACGTTGCCGTAGAAAGAAGTGGCGGCATTAACAAAGACGAAAAGATAAGAGCCCCCTACTGCTGATGGTGCCAGAAAATTTTCAACCTTGTCCATGGTTGGTCTCTTGGAATAAAATAGCGTATACAACGATTCAGAACGTATATAAATACACACACAACTGGATATTGATTATTAAAAAGAAAACAAATAAACGTACTTAAAATTTGATATTTTCGAATAAAGATGCGCGAACCTGTATTGTAAATGCGCCATATAAACTGTATACTCTGTGAAAAAGACTATTACGAAACATTACGTAAAAGGGATCTCTTCTTGGAGATATATAGGTAATGAACCGAACAGTGCTAGATATTCATGAACACACACACACTGTCGTTTTTTGACTTCACCTGGCCTGAACTCATAAAGATTTCCTCCATTTTTTACCTCAGGAATATCAACAGGGAGGAGAACTAAATACTACTATCGAGGGACGGCCAGTAGACGCTTTGTTAGGGTTATTGATCATTTTTTGAATCTTCTCAAAACACAGCCTACGCTGTACCTATTACTCTAACGGATTCATTCTTCCCAATTACAGAGTTTTTAAGAATAATGTACCAATTCTCAAATAGAAAATATCTCGGACATGGTTAATGAAAATATTGAGTACTTGACATCCTCAAACCTCGAATTCTTCCCCAAAGGCTTGCAGCCAATATCTCCTTTATCAATCATGAGTACACCATTGTACGGACTTCTGACATAATGTCTGACCCACTTGTTAGAAAGAAAGAATCACCTGAAGGATGATAGTATATGTATACACATATGGAGAAAAGGTAATGCTGAAAAAAACTGTTTTGTAGCGATATGCTCAAAAGTGAAATAAAGAAGAAAAGAGAAGCGGTTGGTGACCCTCTAGTCTCTCTAAGTTTAACACAAGATATTTTTATTTAAAAATTTCGTCTCACATAGACTATTCCCTGAGTCCAAGAAAAAAAGTTAAATAAACAACATATTATAAAATATCAACAATAAAAATGATAATCAGCTATAAGCATCCTTGGTGGAGAAGCAGACCAAACATTGAGTGACTTTTAGTCTCACTTTCTTATCAATTTTCTAAGTTATGTCGAATTGTGAAACTGGCAGTATAAGAATATAAAATAATCACGGGTCAATGACTCGGAGAGAGGCTGGTAAAGTTTTGAAATGCTTCGATGATAGGAAAGTGAAGCGGGTAATTTTGTTTTCCCCCCTGAAAGTGGGAACAATGAAAAATAATGAGATTCCTCTCTTAAATATTTAATTTGCGCATAACTCATATTTAAGCTCCACATACAGGCTTTCTTCTAATATTCTGAGAAGATTTTTGGGAAACACAGCCAAATTATCCTTTGTTGTGCAAGTATTATTTTTATTTTAAAAGAGAGATTGGAGAGAGAGAGAGCAAGATGTATTCATTCATAAATGAGTGTTTATAGTGGCTATAACGAGAATATTTGCTTATTTTTATTTGAGATAGTTCAGAAAAGGTAGTGTCCTATTGATATATATATTTTTTTTATGTTAGGATTTTTTGTTCGAGTGACTTCATTTGGTTATTGGCTCAGATTGGTGCCGTATATAAAAATATAGACAGTGCTATCGAGTCTACGTTTTTCAGAGGGGAGGGGGGGGGGGGGGTGGTTGATTGTGTGTTCATTTTTGATCTCGTAATTTACAAAACCGAATTCATAGTAAATATGAAATTTCCTTTTAAAATATGAGCAGCATGACTACACTTGAGTTTGATGAGGTGAGTGGTTAGCCCTAATATGTCTTATTGTTGAGGCAGTCCTGGAAAGTTTCCCCAAGACCATTTGACATGCGAGTTAAGCACGACCCTACTTTTATAAATAAACAATTATTTTAAAATTGCTTTGATTCAATTCGACCGTTAGGTGGCTTATCTGGCTGGGCGTGTGTCGTCTCGTCCTCCGAAATTATAGGTATAATATTGTTTCATTTTCCTAATTTGTATTCTATATTTTCAGCATTTTGACTCAATTCTATCCTTTTATTTTCCTTTTTATATAGCCAGAATGCTACAATGTTATCACATTTTTTTAATTGTCACAACCCCAGTGTTGTGTACCACCTCAAATAATCCATTTTAACCCCAAACTTATTTTCCGCTTGTACAGACTTTTCCCTTTGCTTACACCAGGATAAACCCTTTGATTGACGGGGCCCATCTATCGTAAATTTCCCATTTGTCATCTGAACATAGACATTTCTATGCAAATTTGTAAATATATACCCCACGAAATATAATAAAGAAATCCTTTCAAAAGGATATAAAAGAGCCGAGGTAGAACGGCCATGCTGGATAAGAAATCGCCACTTCTTCCTTATGTAATATTAGCAAAATCAATTGGAATATTCTTAACCACTGATTAGAGAGTGATTATGATATAAATATTATAAATAACATTTGTTAATGCAAATTTCGCCTGGCAAACTTCCACTAGCCGGACGAAGCTGGGTCATGTAGTGACTCCCCACATAATAATTACCATAAATTTACAACTTCAAAATATGAAAACTGGTTTGGTTATTGTCTAATTTCATGAATTGTATAGCTTATATGTTAATCTGTCAGCTAACTACATGAAATTTTTTCTCAATATTTTTTTTGGAGAAGAGTAACAAATATCGATTTATCTTGACAATAAAACGGAATCATTAGGAGTGGATGTTAGCACCGGGAATATTGTATAACAATGTTCGTTAGGCCATCTTCCACAAAGTTTAAAAAAACTGGGCGAAGCCTGGTATATAATTCATAAGTATAACGAAGAGTATTCGAATTAAACATTTTTATACATACGTACTCGGGGAAAAATTACCCTCGGGTGACACCCGGGCGTTGCCCGGGTCATTCGGCTAGTTTAAAAATATTTTATCTATATAATATAGTATATATTGTAGAATTGATGACAAGCTATCCGAGAGGCCAAGATTCCAGAGTAAAGTTAGGGAAATATGGGTGGACTCCAGCTGCTCCAGTTGCCATGTGTGAGTGGTTCAGGCGCCGAAAACGGCATTATAGTGTGGACAATCTGTTGAGATCGACATCTGTGGTTGAAGTCGCGGGGAGCTGCTTTCTGGCGTTTGAATGATCCTGCAAGACGATTCCAGGAGAGTCTGACATCAGAGCGACTTACAAGGCGGTGTAGTCAAGGATGGACGTGTATAGTGTGGAGCGGAACGTTTCACAAGGGTGACATCCACGGCGCCAAGGATCCTTTTGACGGAGAAGTTGAAGGAAAGTTCCACTTATTGTATTCCTTCTGTCCAGTGCGACGTATGATAAAGCGCTAACTTTTACTGCATCCCTTCGAACTCATGTATTTATCTTCATGCCATCCTGATTAGACAAAGAACACGAACAGCGTCAGAGTACGACGTAACAATATACGAGGTGTGTTCAAAAAGTATCGCGAATTTTGAATTTTCGCGGATTACGTATATTCGAATTTCGATCTTTTTGTTGCTTTATGTTGTACTCATGTCTCTCACTTATGCCGACAAGCTCGGCCATTTTGAATGTTCACTTAATTCTTGACAGCTGCTTTGCTTGCAGGTGTTTATGGATCGTCTTCGATTTTTACCTATTAAAAAATGGATCAAAAAAACCTGTATCAAATTTTGTGTAAAAAACGAAATTAAGTGCGCGGATGCATTCCGAATGTTGACTGTGGCATACGGAGAAGCTACCTTGGACCGAAGCAAACGTTTATCGGTGGTACAAAATGTTCTCAGAAGGCCGAGAAGATGTGAACGACGAAAAGCGTGCCGGACGCCCGAGCACTTCAACAACAGACGAAAAAATTAACATAGTGGAGAAAATGATATTGGCCAATCGTCGAATCACCGTTAGAGAAGTTTCTGAGGACCTAAACATATCGATTGGCTCGTGCCTTTCGATTTTTATCATTTATTTGGGCATGAGACGGGTCGCCGCGAAATTCGTACCAAAATTGCTCAATTGCGACCAAAAACAGCATCGCATGAACATTGCTAATGAGATGTTGGACTCTGTCCGCGACGACCCAAATTTGCTCCAGAGGGTCATAACTGGTGACGAAGCGTGGGTTTATGGTTATGACGTGGAAACCAAAGCTCAATCATCTCAATGGAAGCTGCCGCACGAACCAAGACCGAAAAAAGCGCGCCAAGTTCGGTCGAATGTGAAAGTTTTGCTGACAGTTTTCTTTGATTGCAGGGGCGTGGTGCATCATGAGTTCTTGCCACAGGGTAGAACGGTCATAAAGGAATATTACCTGCAAGGATTGCGCAATTTGCGCGAAGCAATCCGCCAGAAACGCCCGGATTTGTGGAAGAACAAAAATTGGCTTTTGCACCACGATAACCCCCCTGCTCACACATCGTTGCTCGTGCGCGACATTTTTGGCCAAAAACAACACACTAATGATGCCGCAGCCACCGTATTCCCCAGATCTGGCCCCTGTGACTTTTTCTTGTACCCTAAACTGAAGAGGCCCATGAAAGGACGACGTTACGCTACGCTTGACGAGATAAAGACGGTATCGAAGGAGGAGCTGAAAAAGATTTTTAAAAAAATGATTTTTTGAAAAGTTTCGAAGATTGGAAAAAACCGTTGGCACAAGTGTATAATATCTCATGGGGATTACTTTGAAGGGACAAAATAGGTATTCATGAATAAATAAATAATTTTTGAAAAAACACAAAAGTCGCGATACCTTTTGAACACACCTCGTAGAGTGTTGACAGATTTAAGTTGTGAATAAGTTTTGGTGCGCAGAACAGGCGACGGTGAGAGCAATATAAGCGTGCGGAACATGCGATTATGGCGACAGCAATGGCATTGAAATCAAAGTTTTGATTGTGGTATTCGGGAGATGGGGGTGAGAAAAATAAAAAGTTAAAAAAAAAAGCGTTGTGGTGGTCGCCCTGAAGATGTGTTGAAAAAAAAAAAAGATTATTAAAGTGTTATCAAGCCTGAAGTTGGGAAAATGAATCAGGGGAGATGTGTATAATAATGACGCAATCACGAAATCGTAGTTTCCAAGCGTAGGTGTTTGCAAGTTGTAGTCTTTCCCTAGGGAGACAGATGTTAAGTTGTGAGGGAAGAAAAAGGGTGAGAAGCAGGTTAGTTAAAAGATTTGCTAAGTGAATAAGATGACGAAAGATGCCCAAAATAAACTGCTGGCCCCCGTAAATGCAACACCCTGAAAGAAGCATGCAAATAACATGAAATTTACACATGCATTAGCGGAGGTGAGATATGCAAATGATTAGAATTTCAGCGCTGTATAATCAGGGTTGATTGGTTTGAGATAAAATAGTCATATAACAAAATTTAAAAAAATCTATAATCGAGAAAAGGTAAAATCTATGATATGAAAAGTTAAGAACATCTGTGAATAAAAATATCCATGGTGGCATAAAGGATGAAAATTAATTTTTAAATAAAAAGGTAAAATGTAAAGGATATTTTTATGGGACATAGTAGAAGTAATACAGAGTTGAAATATATATATAAACGATAAAATTTCGGAATTATTTAAAATTGTGAAGAACAAAAATTAAGAAAAGGTACAATGTAAGTGATAATTGTGTGTTCGTGAACAAATAAAATTAAAATAAAAGATATGAACGTGAAGTAGAAATTCTATATACAGTTACGAGCGTCATTCTTCATCTCTTAATCAGTCATCTCTGTCACCGTTTGCTTTTTTTTTGGAATGGCGCCCTCCTATTGGTTGGCTACGACCACGCCACCTTTGCCCCCCCCCCCCACTCGCTTTTTCGTTTTTTAACCATTGTGTTGGAGCGAGTCGCTCCTTAAATAAATGCATATATTAGTTTATAACCAAATGGAATCCTCTCTTTCTTTTTCCCAGTAAGAGACGCCTACGGAAGCCAACAGTACATAGACAGATAAAAGCACATAGGCTATAGTTATTAACTAACATATGCATTTATATAAGGCGCCAATTTATAATTGTAACAAATAGTATTTGAATCAAAACATTCAATCGGGTTAAAACACGGGCGTTGCCCGGGTCATTCGGCTAGTGATATCATATCGGGTACAGGGTGACAACATTTGTGCGATTTAGAATAATAGTAGAATAAAGTTTGATAAATTAATTATAATGAAGCATTCAAAAATATTATATATAAGGATTCGATAAGCGGTTGTTGAGTTATTGACCAGTGTCAGTGACAAAGGTTAACTTTTACAAGTTTACACAAAGGTGAAAGGTTACACTTGCTCATTCCAACTACCATTGCAGATGTGCAAATTTTCAGACATCTGGCTGGTCGTGAAATCTTTTGTAAATAGCGACTTGAATTCTTCAGTAAATATTAAAGACTTCGAAGAAGGAAAAAATACAAATATTCAGGCTCTTATCTGAAACTTCTTTGGAATTAAAAGCAAAAATATGTTTTAAATATATCTATTTATCTGATATAATTAAGTAATTTGTTGATTTATCGAGAAATTGGGTTGGCCAAAAATGTCATTAGAAAAGCTTAAATCACCTGATTTTTGTTCCACTAGATGGCGCTCTGCCATCTAAAAATGCTCATGTGAGCGGTCAGGAAATGCCAATTTTGTTTTTAATATAAACACCCGACCTATTTATGATAAAAAAAGTCTGCAGAACCTATTGAATTTCGTATATCTCTCCCTATTATAAACAATTTGACCCAGATAGGTTCTTTCCATCTTGCTCTGCTGTCTTAGGTTTGACACCAGTGGGCATGGATTCAGAATATGTTCAGGGGTTTCTTCTTCCGCTCCACATGAGCATCTGGGCGAATCTCTTTTTCTAATTCTGAAGAGATATGATTTGAAGTTGCCATGATCCGTAAAGAATTGAACATTGTAGAAATTTAGTTTCACAAACAACAGAGGACTTATCCGTTAAATTTATAAGACGCTATGGCTCGAAAAACTACCACAGGCAATTCAGCAATTTTTAATAATTAGCGAGGAAGAGCTCGACAAATTGGCAGTAATGGCTGATAGAATAGCCGAATTAAACCCCAAGACGGAGATCTACGAGGCAGCTAAGCCTGAGAATGAAACAAAAATGTTATTAAAAATAGAATCTCTGGAACAGAAAATAGAAAGTATGAAAATGGAGCGTCAAGGTAGATCTCGTGACCGAAGATCACGTGTTTATCACTACAATGCGCGCTCCCGTTCCCGATCTAAGGGCGGATATAATCCAAGAGGAAAATTTTGCTATTTCCATTATAGGTATGGAAAAAAAATGCCTACCTGGAAAATGTATAAAGCCATGTGAATGGGGTCAATGCGGAAAACTTCAACCAGCAGTAAGTGGTGCGACGCACTCTGCTGCTGGACAGAACATACGTCGCAATAGTCGTTTATTCGTAAGTGACAAAAAAACTGGCATGCGATTCTTGGTGGATAGTGGAGCTGATGTTTCCTTAATACCTTACAAAGGAAAACTTGGGACCACCCTGAACGATTTCAAGCTCTATGCAGCCAATGGAACGGAAATTTCCACGTACGGTACTCAAATATTATCTTTAGATCTTGGTCTACGGCGACAATTCCAATGGCCATTTGTAATAGCTAAAACCAACAGGGGTATACTTGGAGCAGATTTTCTAAATAATTTCAAATTAATCCTCGATATTAATAGAAGCCAATTGATTTACGGTATAACAAACCTGACAATAAAAGGTGATATCTGCTCAATCTCTGAAGAGACTTTTAGCTCTTATAGAACAACATCAAATTTTTCTAAACTATTGGCTAATTACCCAGATATTACGAGGCCCAACGTAGGAATAATGAAAGCTAATCACGATGTGAAGCACTTTATAATAACAAAAGGACCACCAGTGTTCTCTAGAGCTCGACCATTGGATCCAAAAAGATTAAATGAAGCTAAACAAGAGTTCCAATTTATGCTCGAGCATGAAATAATCAGGCCATCCAAATCACAATGGGCTAGTCCACTTCACCTGGTCACCAAAAAAGACGGCACATCCGGCACAGATTCTTCATAGTATTCCTGTAATTTTCTTTCATTATAGTTAGCAATTAATTTTATGCTTGCTAAATTAAATCTATTGTAGCCTATTTCATTTTTTCAATATGTTGGATTCTATGTAATCTGTGAGTTTTGGTATTTGTGTTAGTATATGTTTACAGTTTGACGATGTTGTGGTATAGGCCTGTATGCAGTGTTTTAGAATTTTATACTGCAGAGTATTTAGTTTGTCTTTGGCTTTCTTGCTTATAAATGGAAACCATATTGTTTGACCATATGTTATTGTACTTCGGAATATTTATTGTATAAAGTTAATTTTCGTCTGCATTCTAGACCCCATGCTTTCTTTATTAATCTGAGTAGGTAACCGCTAGCTCTAGTAGTTTTGTCGACGATTCCATTAATGTCTGGCATGAAGTCCAGTTCGTTCCTGCTTCGATTATTTTTCAAGGTCAATCTCAGGATCTTAAGGGTTTAAACAGGTCTAGCTATATTGTTATTAAGGAATTTTGCACCATTTTTGCAGTTTTATAAATATAGTATTTTCGTTTTATCCTTTGATATCTGTAATTTACTGCTTTCACACCAGGTATTAATTTTACTAAGTACATTGTTAATTGTTGTTTTTAGTTCGTAATGGCTTTTGTTCCAGCATATTACAGTTATGTCGTCAGCATAACAAACTGTTTTTCATTGTTATCATTCAGATTAGTGTTTAACAATTCTTCAATCAGTATGTTCCATAATGTGCGAGATAGTGGTCCTCCTTGTGGACATCCCTTAGTTAGTTTTAAGTGATACTTATAGAGTAAGAAGATTTGAAATTCACTGTTCTGTTGTTAAAGAATGATTGTATTAGTTTAATAATCGAAGCGTGGACATGTCTTCATCCAGTCTCTTTATCACTTTTGGCCACCAGGTATGGTCAAAAGATCCGTTTATATCAACTGCAATTATAGCTGTGTTTTTCTTAATTTTATGTTCTAGAGCTATTTTCACTATTTCAGTTTAATGCCGTGGTAGTTGATCATGGCTCTGTGAATTCATGTCGACGGTTGATAAGTAGATTAGAATTTTCATAAAACTCAATGATTTTGTTATTAATAATATTTTCGAATATTTTCACAATGTTCGTGATTAAACGTAATGGTCTATTGCTATTAAAGTTGTTCATATCAGATTTACCTGGTTTTGGAATAATTAGTGTCTACACACTTTTCCATGCATCAGGAAAGTATTCTAGATTCAAGCACTTTTGTAATAGCTTTACCAAAATTGGAACGATAAATTGCTCGAGTGATTTATCATATTGTTCGAAACATTATCTGTTACTGGACACTTTTAGGATTTAAATTATTGATTATATTATTTATTTCACTGATGGCGAATGTTATACCTGTATCATTTAGAAGTCTTAAGCTGTGATTTCTTATATTTTATGAGTATTTGAATCTTCTTCATTTTTGTCATCTGGAAATAAGTTGCCCAAAAGATCCTCAGCTCTTTTCAATAAATCTATGCTTTTTTTAGTATCTAAAATTTCCAAATATACCTTCTACTCTAGTTCCATTTCATATTTTTGTATATTCGGTAAAAGTTTCCATATGTGTTTTTGGAGTTGTTTTCTTCTAAGTATAACCTCCTGGATATTCTTTTGGCTTTGTTAATCTCATGATTATATTTTTTTCTAATAAATTTGAAGATAGTTTTGTGATATAATTGGGAGGGATTTTGTTCGAAAATATAAATTTCATAGATAATGAACATATTTTCATGAGCTCCAGCTCCGCATTTCACCATTTGACTGTGGCATTCTTTATTGACCTGTTCTCTCCTTCGGGTTTAGTGTAGAATAGGCCGAATCAATAATTATGTTGGAGAGTTCTTTTACAGTCTGATTGATAATTGCCTTTGAAGTAGTAGTAGCATCTAAGTAGGTTTCAATATTTTGCTTTTCAGCTTCATTAACACTTTGAGTGAAACGTTCCCAATCTGCTAGTTTCTCAGTAAATTTCCAATTTGAATGATGAGTTATAGTAGAAAATTGGTCACTTGTATAGATATCAAATATTATTGCTCTATGATCTGAGATATGTGATAATTGATTTATCCGCCATCCTCTGATCGCTGTTGATTGCTTGACTGTTAGATAGTGTAAGATCGATTATACTGGCATTGCGGCAGGTGGGAGTTTTATTGTTATGTATTGTCAGGATCATGTCATCAATAATAGTTATAAGTCGATGGCCGTTGTAATTTTTCCTAGAGTCGTACCATAACGGTGCTCTAGCGTTAAAATCGCCACAAAATATCAATGGCGTACTTGTGTAGGCATTTATATATTTTTAAATAAATGATTCTTGTTCGCTTCTCATTGAATTTTGGTGAATGTAAATATTTGATACTACAAATTTCTTAGTTGTTGTGTATATACAAGGATTATTGTTGCAAATGAATTAGTGAATATTGTGATCAAATTAGTCTGTAGGCTATTGTTATTAACGAATGTAGCCGTATATATATTTCGACTATTAGCTTTTTGATATTTTGTGGCAGGCCCTAGATATATTGTCTCCTCGTTTATTAAATATGGTTCCTGTAATAGGACTATATCTTCTTCTTTGATTTCATTGGATGCGTAAAGTTCGCTCAAGCTTGTATTACTTTTCCGTATATTCTGTTGAATAATTTTGATCCTATAGATAGATTTCATTTGTGATGTCATCTGTTATAAATATATATTTAGGACTCGAAAAGTTTATGAAAATTTAGTTTACAATATCTTCTGAGCCTGTTGTGTAATCTGTTCGCTGAATCATTAGGTTGAGATGTTTATTGTAAATTGGACAATCCTTAGAATTTGGTTTGTGATCAAGATTGTTATTTTTGAGGTATGGGTGTTTGACGCAGTTCCAACATTTTATTATATTAGAGCACTGATGTTGACCCTCTATACCGCAGTTCACGCATTTTTTCAAGTTTTGACAGTCGTTTTTCTTGTGTTTAGGGTTGAATATGAAACAGTTTTGACATTGGTTAACCAGAACTTTGTCTCGCACCTCACATCTCTGTACATCAGTATAAATTTAGTTCGCTTTCATTATAGTTTGGTAGGCCCTGGTAGGCAAACCCTCAGCACCACGTCATGATCAGGTTTATTGAACTTAAGTGGGAAAGGTACCTATAGTTCGTTTTAAAAGTTAGTAAGTTCTGGGTTCATCTCACAAATTATGATTGTAAGATCAGATATGTCTGTTTCATTATTTACATTTTTTATAACAATACTTTGATCTCTTTGCTTAGGCTTATAAATATTGGATGTTTGGTTTAATTCGTTTATTTTCCTAAAACTTTCAATCAGTTGTTCTGTCTTGTTCGTTGGGTGATTTTAATAGTGTACCTTTTCGTGTATTTATCAATATTGAGATTTTAGCAGTATTTCTTTCTTGGCGAAAACGATTTATTGTTTCATTTACCTTTTGGTGTACATATGTGCTATATTTTGAGTATCATTAGCAAATATAGTCAGTGTTTTTTCCTAATTATAATGTATATATTCTTCTGGAAAATTTTATCCATTCTATTTTTGATAATTTCTACGTATGTGTGTGATTCTTTGATTTTATTTCGTTTAACTAGTTCTAATATGTCATTTTTAATATCTGTGAAATTACCGTGCACAATCTTTCCTCAATTTTAATTATATTTTCGTCTAAATTTATAAGTTCAATTACTCTGTCTTTGACCTATTTTATTGTACTTTTGAGAAAACCAAGATCTTGTTTGCCTATTGTTTTTGGTTATTGTCAAATTTATATCGGAGAGATATTTCCATATTCCATTAAATCGATCAATTATCAGTGTATTTATTTTTAGAAATCTATATACCTTTAGTTATAATCTTATTCAATCTTATTATTAAATCTTTAAAAAAATATATCGCAGAATTTTAAAAATTAAATATCTCTTTATAAAAAGTCAGTAATAAGGTTCACGTATCAATATAAAATTATGAATCAAGAAAAGGTTTTAAAAAAGGAAGCAATAAACAATATTTACCGAAACATGGCAGAGCCAAGCAACGCACGTCCAGTCGGTTCAGCCTCCTGGCGGTATGGCGCTCTACCAACTAAAATATTTGTTGTCAGGATATGCCTTTTTTATTTTAATATCAATATTAGTGAAAATATAGTACAAATATGATATTGTACTGGTATAAGGTGCATTAATTATGAAAAAAGGTATCTCCTTATCGTTCAACTGAAATCAATATTAGTATCACAATTTCTCATCCCCAAATAACCAAGTTAGTTGGATATTTGGTTATTTTTAAATTCTGAGGTCTAATTCCACCCATATCCATATTTAGCCTTTATATTTATATAATAAATATGTGAATTAATTATTGGTTTAATTTGAATAGGCTTTGAATAGTTTATAATTCAAACTGCAACTTCGTCTATACTCTTGTTAAAATTATTAATTTTCTATTATAGGTATTGTTGCGGATGTATGTAGTTTTTCTTGATGTCGCTATTTTTTAATGTAAAAGAAAGAAATAATCAAAAATGTATGTCTTGTTAGCTTTTTATTTTTGACTCACTTCAGCCATTTTACAGAAAAACTTATGTAAACAATGTCAAGTGATGATGATTATTTAAAAAATATTCTATGAAAAGTTAAAGATGAAAATAATAATTATGAAATATTTACAGCACGTATCATTTACCCCCGCTTTGATGCATTTATTCACGGAGAATAAATGAATTTAATTGAGAGATGTGAGCCTTTATAGGATCTCCTGTGAGATTTCTTGGTGGGTTGTCTTGATCCGTTGTAGAGAGTTCGTAAGTCACTTTAGACAATCTTCTCAAAACTTGGAATGGTCCTTCGTATTTGGGAGCTGTTTTAATTAACTTCGGATCATTGTAGGGAATTCTTTTAAGAACGAGATCTCCAACTTTAAATTCAATGTCGGGATGTCTTGAATCATGTCTCCTTTTGGAAATCTCACGATGATGTTGAGTTCTTTTTATAGCCAGTTTTCTAGCATCTTCTACCGAGGTTGAGGGGTTATCAGCAAATTGTGGCTGCACATTGTAACCAAAAAGTAGAAAAGATGGCGGAAAACCTGTTACGTCATGAGGGGTATTGTTGTAGTCAGTAATGACCTTGGGCAAAAGTGTGCTCCATTTCACCTTCGGTTTATCAAGCAAGGCCGTTCTTAATTTGGTCATGATTGTTCCGTTAACCTTTTCGCACATTCCATTACTCTGGGGGTGGTATGGTGTGGTGAAAGTTTGTTTGATGTTATGAACTTTCAAACACCTTTTGAATTCCTTGGAATTAAAGTTCTTTCCATTGTCAGTGATAATATGTTTTATGGGTAGCGAGACTTGAAGGATTCTGTTGAAACATTGTAGCGTTGCTTGAGCTGTGTTTTTGATAGTGGGAAATGCCCAAACATATCTTGTAAGATGATCAATGAACACTTGGATGTACTTGTGCTTTGTCTTTTCAGCTGCTGTTCCCATAACTATTGTATCTGCACTTATTACTTGAGCTGGTTGTAGTTCTGTGTCTGGAATTATTAGTTGTCCTAGAGTTGGTTGGTTAGATGATTTGGTCAGTTGACATGTCTTGCATGATCTCACATAAGATTTAATTTCCTGTACCATGTCTGACCACCAAAATAAAGGAACTATTAATTTGACTGTTTTGTTCATGGATGGGTGACTCATGTTATCATGATATTCCTTCAGAACATGTTCTTTAAAAGAAGCAGGCACCACAGCCCTGAGTAGTCCTCTCTTCTTGACCATCACTGTGTTTTGATGATCTTGAGGGTCTTCAATGAAGCTGAGATCTGCCTGTCTTTGATGTTGTTGTATCTGCTGCTGTTGCATCTGGTGTTGTTGCTGGAGCTGATGCTGCTGTTGTTGTTGCTGCTGTTGTTGTTGAATCTGGTTCTGTTGTTGTTGCTGTTGTTGTTGCTGCTGTTGTTGTTGTTGAATCTGGTTCTGTTGTGGTTGCTGTTGGATCTGGTTTTGTTGTTGTTGTTGCAACTGATTACAGGTTGTGCAAACAAGTGCCATTTCTGCTGATTGCTTAGTGCAGACTGTTTTATCTTTAGTGTCAACAATAAGTTCAAAGTCTTCTGCAATATCCAAGCCAATGAGTAGCTGGAATTTTAAATTAGGTATTACATGGAGTTTGACCTTTCTAGTTTTATTATGAATTTGCAAGTCTACATGAACATATCCCAAAGTGTTGGTTAATGAGTTAGCTTGTTGAATTTGCATGGGAGAATCTATTAAAGGATGTAAATTCAAACTTTTCATTAAATTTTGATTTATTAAAGATATGGTAGCACCTGTGTCCATGAAGGCTTGTAAAGGATGTTTGTTGACACAAATTTTAAAGTCTATCAATTTATTAGAAGGATTATGAGTTGATAAGCAAGTTACTTTGTTTGTTTCATTACTTGTGGTTGATTCTGTGACTGTTGTAATGATTTGCTTTGGTTGTGTATTTTTGGATGATCTCTCTGTTTTATAATTTGGGTCATAATCAGGACATTCATTCAACCAATGTTTCACTTTAATTCTTTTCTTTATGCAAATTGGGCAAAAAAATGGGCAATTTGAAGCTGATCTTTCCTGTTGAGATAGAGTGCATACTTTGGGTTTAAACAAATTTCTTAGTTTACTTTGTTGCCTGTTATGCTCAACAGAAAGTGCAACTTGTATCCATTTGGTTGGATCTGCAGGTTGTGCTGCTGCAAACACATCCCTCCAATTCAAAGGTAGCCCATCTGTTAGTAGTTGTATTTTCTCTTCCTTTTTCAAGGATGTTTGATTCAGTAAGTCCATTTTTTCTTTAAAATAAGTCTCCACTGTTTCACTTGCAAGGAGCTTTTTGCTAGATGCTAATACAATGGGACTATATATGCAAGGCTTAAATCTGGCAATGAGTTTATCTTTTACAGTTTCCCATTTCTTTATATGTGCATTTGTAAGAATTTCATCAGCAAAAAATTCTAAGGCTTCATCTGCTAAATAGTAGATAAGATTGTGTATTTTTTCTTCATCATTTGCCTTTAAATTTTCTACTTCATACAACTTAATCCAACTTTCAATATTTATGTAAATTTGCCATTATAACAATAAAGATGTCTCTAAATGAGTTATTTAAATTTGAAATATATGATCTTTTGATTAAAAATTTACCTTTTTAATTTTCTTTCGTATCCTTGTCGAGCTGCGCCAAATATGTTGCGGATGTATGTAGTTTTTCTTGATGTCGCTATTTTTTAATGTAAAAGAAAGAAATAATCAAAAATGTATGTCTTGTTAGCTTTTTATTTTTGACTCACTTCAGCCATTTTACAGAAAAACTTATGTAAACAATGTCAAGTGATGATGATTATTTAAATAATATTCTATGAAAAGTTAAAGATGAAAATAATAATTATGAAATATTTACAGCACGTATCAGTATTTTAATGGTAAAGGGTGAAGGTGCCCTTTGAATCTTATATATATGCTGCTCGAATGATTTTTTTCGCCGAAAAAATCTTGTTCATGCCTATCAAAACATGCTTTTTTGCCTCACCCATGCAATCTTATTTTATATTATTTTAATTTAAATATATATAACTAAAAATAAATAAATCAGTTTAGAACTTGAATAAATTTAATCTTTATTGGTTGAAAAAGCGACAAAAGCTCTTCAACTTAACTATAAACACACTTTAAATATCAGCCATATTGGTTAAATATTGAGGAAACGCATAAGGAAATTTTAAAAATATACGAACATTAACTTATACATAAATATATATAGATAAATAATGAATTGAAATTTTAAGATGCAAATTAGCGCACAACTCAATATAACAAAATGCCACAATATGTCAAGGCGGCCTAACACTCCAATATTGGTTGAAATGCCCAACTATAATGATAGAATTACCGTATTCAATTCTGCATCTAAGTTGCGAAAATTCAGGATATCTGTTTCTAAAGATTATAGTGTGAAGACTAAAGATCAGAGACGTATTTTAAACGCTAAAAGAAAAGAACCTTTTGAGAGGGGAATAATGGCTAAGTTGAGAGATGATAAACTCATCCTCAACGGAGTTACGTATCGGGCTTCTGAGGGGAAAATCATTGATGTAAATGGGGGGACATTGTAGCAACCAAAAATGATAGAACTCATTTAAATAAACAAACAGAATCGAAGGGTAACCAACTAACAACAAAAAAGTGAATTTACAGCGCGTACACAACACAAAAATTAAAATCTTGAATTAAAATATTAATGGATATAATAGAATGCTAACGACGTTAAACTTATTGATTACCTTAAAAAATACGGAATACAAATGCTTGTATTTGTACTAACGGAAACATGGTTCACTAAGGAAATTGATTTTATGATAGAAGGTTACCAGATAATTCAAACACAAGCAACCAAGATAGAATTGAGGGGAAGAGGTTCCGGAGGAATACCTGTGGGCATAAAAAAGGACATATATCATAAACAATTATACACACCGCTAAACAAATATAGACAATCCAAAGACGCCATATCTACCCCTAATTTATCTAATAGACTTATTACATTTATAGAAGATAACTCAATAACGATAGCAAACGGAAGAACTAAGGGTGATCCATGTGGATCATTTACATACATATCGGAAAGAGGCTCCCCAGTTTTGGACTACTACATGTTTACACAAGGTCTAATGGAGAACATTACAGATTTATGGATTGAAGACCTCCCCTATTCGGATCATCTACCAGTGATACTAGAAATGAATACAGGAAATTATATACCGGATTTAACAAAAGTAAGAAAACACTCTATCTTAAAATTTATATGGACTGAAGAAAAGGACGTATTGCTAAGCAATAAATTGAGTAAACTAGACAGTATTAATGTTTCTGATATAGACATAATGACTGATTCCTTAACCACTTAAATCTACCAGGCAATGGAAGCAGCAAACATACTCAAAGTTGTATATATACGCAACAAAACTTTCAAACCCTGGTATGACAATGAATGTTATCAATTAAAAAATACGACCAACTTATGTTTGAAAATATAGAAAAAAATCAAATTTAGATCAAGATCGAAAAGGATACATCAAAACAAGGAGAAAATACTTGGAATTGTTGGAAAGAAAGAGGAATAAATTTAATAAGGATAGGCAAGAAAAGATTAAAACGCCACCGATCCTAGGACCTTCTGGAGTGCCATGGCAACTCTTAGAAAAAGAGTTTCGATATCAGGAGATATTAAGATTGTAGGCTGGTATACATTTTACAAGAAGTGATTAAATACAGGCAATAAGGAGATCAAATATAATTTAAATTTGTGCTTAAGCGGGACAGACCCAATACTAGATATAACTATAGATGAGGTAAAGGATGGAATTAAGCAACTTAGCGAATGGAAAAGCAGTCGGCCCGGATAACATAATAAACGAATTAATAAAGAGACTACCAGAGCCCATTCTTTTATGACACTAAGAACTATATTTAATAAGATAATAAGATCAGAGAAATACCCAGAAATATGGACGAAACGCATAATACACCTTATATACAAAAATGGCGAACGCAATAACTCAACAAACTATAGAGGAATTTCACTATTCAGTAATATTTCTAAATTATTCAATATTATTTTAAAAAACAGGCTTACTAAATGGACGGAAGAAAGACAAGTTATTCCTGAAAAGCAAGCCGGATTTCGAAAAAACCGCTCCTGCATGGATCATATATTTACACTTAACTCATCGATTCAATTAGCGCTAAATAAAAACGGGGCAAACTATATGTTTTTTTTCGTTGATTTGACCAAAGAATTTGATACGATCTCTCACTCTCCACTATGGAAAAAATTACTGAAAATGGGATTAAGACCTACATTTTTAAAAATATTAAAAACCTATTATGAAGAGGCAAAAGTTTCAATTAGATGGCAAGGTCAATATTCAAATTATTTAAAAATTAACGCATGTGTACAGCAAGGTGACCCCCTTTCCCCCTTGTTATTTATACTATACACCGCCGATTTAGCAGATCTCTACAATACGTCTTTACTCCCGGGATTTTATCTACCTGATTACGGATACCTTTACTGTCTCATGTATACGGATGATATAGTGATTATAGGAGAATCAAAAATTAATTTTCATAGCAAGATCAATCTACTAAAGTCCTATCTGGATGATAACCTACTGGTTCTGAATCAGATTAAGTCGAAAATAATGGTATTCCTAAATGGGGGAAGACTTTCTAGAAACGAAATCTGGTACTATGGCAATAATCCATTGACTGTCGCATCGAGAATGATATATTTAGGATTCCCATCTACCAGCACAAACAACACTAAATGCGCAGCAATATATTATAAACCGAAAGCTAATACTGCAATGATTGAAATTAATAAAATGATAAAGAAGCAAAGGCTCAATTCACTAAATATCGCATTCAAACTATTTGATGCGATAATTAAATCAATATTAATGTGTGCTGCGCCGATTTGGGCAGCTGACAATGCAAATATTATAAACCAATTACAAAATATTTTTATTAAAAGTCTTCTCAATTTACCAAGATATACCCCTTGCTACATTGTTAGACTGGAAACGGGTAGAATATCACTTGCACTAAACGCCACTAAATTAATCATGAAATACCTTTTAAGATTACAAAGAATGGGTAACCCTAGATTTCCCAAGATACGCTGGAATAGGTTAAGAGAAATATCCATAAATACAGGAAAACCTATTGGACTCTACAGGACTATTTTAGCAATTTACCACCAATGCTGCCTTGCCTGGACAAAAAATGCTATCGACTATGAGACCATTCAAAACGAATTACCAGGGAATTTTCGTACAAAAACTGAACAATTAATTCAGCAGGACTTAGCAAAATTGGATCATACAAGATTATATTCTAGTTATAAATTATTATATAAGTATTTAATACCTTAACAATATTTATCCTGGAACCTATCATTAGACATAAAAGGTTACATTACCCAAATAAGAATTACTCCGACTCTACTAAGAGAAAGTCACATTCAAATAATTAAAAAGAAGATGTAATTTGTAAATTCTGCAAAACTGAAAGCATTGAAGAAATGACTCACTACATCTCTGAATGCACTATTGTTAACGAGGAACGGAATAAGATCTTAAAGAACATATCCAAGTCTACGTGAACCCAGTTCAGCTTAGCAGAATAATGTCCGAGGAAAAATATATAGCGATAGAATTGTTTAATTTTCATAAAGCGTTAGAGAACAAGGTAATCTCTAAGAACTAAAATTACAGAACAATTTCCATTCATAGTTAATTTGTATAGTTATGTTGAATACTTTGATTTCCCTTTCATTTTCCCTTCTCTCCTTTGTTTATGTTTCTTTTTTTTTCCTTTTCTCCATGAAAATGATGTATGGCGAGTCCTTACAGGACGGAAATGTCCTAATAAAGCAGTTGTTGTTATTGAATCGAAATTTTCAAAAATATTATTGCGCGCGCGTGCTTTTAAATCAATAATTATTCTCAAATTATATATACTTTGTGGATATAATATATACATATACATATTAAAATCAAAAAAGGCTTATCCTGACCACGTTCAAATGAAATAAAATCCCGTGTGAAAATCATGGAATAAAGTCCGCCCTATGCGACGAGGGTCATTACCCGAAACCATGGTTTCTAGTTGGATGCTTCTCAGTTTGCCAAAGCTCGTGGTGTGGCTTTGTCACCGACCCGAGGCCGCTAGTTTTCGGTGACGGTCAATAGATGACGTTTATTTTTGACGTTTAAATTGACCGGAGAGGAGCCCTATGCTTTTTTATATCAATTTCCTACCGGCAAAATTTCGATCTATATATATTTTAAATAATACCTTTATATAACATTAAAACAATCTCTGATCAAAACCATTATTATTTTTATTTCAAGATTTTTAACCACGACTGCATCACCGTTACCATAATCCTCAACATGATCAAAAATCAAGCAGAAAATCTCTCAATATTTTTCTTTATTACATATATATATATATATGTTATATTAAAATATTATTCTATTTAAAATTATATTTCATAGCTCCAAATACTCTGTTTAATCGACCGCCAGAGGTCATGCTTCCCCTATAAAAACTCGTTGTTGTTCTCCCCCGATGGCCGGCTCAAAACTTTAGTAAATTATGTAAATAATCTTTTGTTTTCCTTATTCTACTCGCCTTAAGCCAGGCAGTACTTTAATCAAATTATGTTTTTTATATATTCCATAAGTTAAATTAAAGCAATATCTGAACAAAACTATTTTATTATTCCTACGACTGCATTACCATTTCCATACCATAATCTTCAACATGATCTAAATTCAAGCAGAAAATATCATTAATCTTTATTTATAACATACAAGGTATGTCCCATAAGTTCCCGGACTGGGTCCATAAAAAAATTAATAAATGAAAAATGTAAATGAATTTGACTGTTTATTATTGAAAAAATATCTGGCTACACGGTGGTACCAATATCGAGGCGGTACTTGCGCGCGCGCCAAGGTTATTCTAATTTATTTAAAGGTTACACCTAGCGCTGCGGCGATTTTACGATGGAACAAAAATTGAAGCAGAGGATTTGCATAGAATTTTGTGTGAAACTTCAAATATCAGCAACCGAAACTTTTGAAATGCTTAATAAAGCATTCCCCAATGACGCCCCAAAGAAGACAACTGTTTTTGAATGGCATTCTAGATTTAAAGCTGGCAGAATTTTCATTGAAGATGATCCTCGTCAAGGACGCCCAAAATTTCAAAGGACTGATGAAAATGTGCAAAAAATCACCGATTTGATAAAAGAAAATCCTCGAACCACTTTGCTGGAGCTAGAGCAAGGCACAGGCATCTCTAAAACAACGATTGGAAGGATCGTAACCGAAGATTTGAAGCTCAAAAAGACTCCTGCAAAATTCATCCCAAGATTCCTCACCAATGAGCAAAACCTGTGTCGGCTTGCAACCTGTGAGGACATGATGGAAATGACAAGAACGGATCCAGAATGGAAAAACAAGATAATCACAGGCGACGAGACATGGGTCTATGGCTATGACCCTGAAACCAAACCTCAATCTGCCGAGTGGAGAGGTTAGGGTGAGCCTAGACCCAAAAAATCCAGAAACAAGGTGTTGCTGGTCGCTTTTTCGGATAACAAGGGCATTGTTCATCACGAGTATCTTCCTGCAGGCCAAACAGTTATTAAGGAAATGTATTTGGGCATTCTTCGCCGTCTAAGGGAAGCGATTCGAAAAAAAAGGCCAGAAAAATGGACTAATGGTGGCTGGATCCTACACCATGACAATGCTCGCCCTCACACAGCGCACTTGATGACTAGCTTTTTGGCGAAAAACGGGACACAAATCCTACTTCAACCACCCTATTTCCCAGACATCGCACCAAATGACTTTTTCCTGTTCCCCAAACTTAAAGCAGTTCTAAAAGGAAGACATTTTGACACCAGGGATGACATAATAGAAAAATCGCCGTTAGCATTGAAGAGCATTCCAAAAGAGGCTTATAAAAACTGTTTCGACAATTGGGAGAAACGATGGCGCTGGTGCGTTGAAGCAAGGGGGGATTACTTTGAAAAGTTTTAATAAAAAAAAATTAAAAAAATCTTACCTTTTTTTTTTATGGACCCAGTCCGGGAACTTATGGGACATACCTTGTATATATATATATCGTTATTATTATAATAAAGAGAAACTAGACATTTTTATATTATAAAAATATAGGAAATACGGAATAATACTTTAAAAACCTTAAGATGATATGAGAAATCTAATTTCCTTAAAAATATATAATAAAGCAAAGAATCGTAGAAAATGACAGCTTCTAATTTGTTTTAGTTTGAGTCTATCACTTGAAATGCAAATGCTTGCGTGAAATGCGGAGATAGTAGGCGGCTCAAGTATGCTCCAGGGGACCTGCCATAGTATATATGATGGCCTCTTGACCTTCCCCCACACTCCTCGTACTGACTGTCTACGCGATGAACACCGCTGCAAGTTGTCTCTTCGAATGACGTCCTTTTTTATCTTCCTCACAATTCTTTCTTCGTGGTCCCTTCCATATACCTTCTACGTTACAAAGTAGAAGAAATAGGGCATGGGCCGGGTCTTGCTCTCTGTCACCTGGATTTCTCGTCTACTTCTTTTATTGACCTTGACAGCTTCTCCACCCTTCTTATATTTATTTTTGATTATCTCCCTCTTGTATTTCCTTTGTCTGCTTCACAACCTTCTATATATCTCTTTATTATCTACGTCTTGTCGCCTACTTGGCGCGAGTTTTCCATTTGATAAATTTGAGGATATTACTTTATTGACAGGTTGCATCTTCGAAGTTGAATTTATAGCCGAATTCATCGATTGAATTCATTGCAAGATGCAAACATTCATTTCAGGTAACATCGTCATCAAATTCCAAAGGCTGTTGGTTCTTGAAGAATTCATATCACAACATAAAAATATATTATCAATAATATAATTAATTTACCTCTTCAGTTCAAACAGTTATGAATAATTATTAATAACGATGCGTAATATATTTTGAAGACCACTTAAATTTATGCCTACATAGTGCGGCACATGCATACACGCGGAAATATATTTATAAGCCATATTATCCAAGCTTGTTGGTCTTACTATAGAGATACCCCTGAAAATTTTAGCTCAAAACCTAGCTCACCTTTCAAGTGTAAAATAAAAAAATACACTCATTGTGTGCATTTAATTTTATTTATTTTATAGATTCTTAATAGGTACGCGCCTCTCTCTTACACCTCTATATTATATGTGTGTGTATATGTAAACTGTCTATATATATATTTCTATAATATCTCTATATATTAGAATAAAGTCGCTTCGCCTGTAAAAATAAACACCAAAACTAGGCCCATCTATTGACTGTCTTCGCAAACAAAAGGAACGGGTCGGTAACAAAGTCAAAACACTAGTTTTGGAAAACTGAGAAGTGTCCTCTTGAAACCTTTGTTTCGGGCTAATGGCCCACGTGATTCGAAGGCGGGCTCTGACTTCAAGAGATCCACAAGGGGTCAAATGAAATATTTACAATTTTTCGAAAAGGAGTTTAGCTGGTAAAGTGTCTAGGCCATATCTATGGCCAACATATAGATAATATATTATCTATATTAATATATTATCTATATTAATATATATTATCTATTAAATTATTATATATATTAAATCTATTAAATATATGTAAATACATTTTCCCTGGAGGAAAAGAATATATTAAAATAAAAGAGTCCGCTATTTTGCCGTGACGGTCAATAAATGGCGCATAGTTTTGGCGTATATTTTGACTGGAGAAGCGACCTTTATTTTACTAGATCATTATCCTCCCGGTTAAAATCATAAAAGGCATATCCTGACCACGAGCACATGAGTTCTTTAGATGGCAGAGCGTCATCTAGTGGAACAGAAAACGCTCTGCCATCTAAAAAGCTCCTGTGTGAGTGGTCAGGATATGCATTTTGGTGATTTTAATACCAACACCTGACCATTATTATTATTAATATTATATTTTCATATATATTAATTTTGGGGGGAAATATTGAAGAAAATAATGATACGTAAAAGGTACAAATTATATAATTCTATGTATAGACAATTAAGGTGCATATTTTAAGGGATCAACTGAGTCCATTCAAAAGTCATACGCTTTGATTTCTTGTGGCACAAAAATAACTACTATTTGATATAAATTTGAGTACTACATATATAAAATTTATTAGTTTGTCAGTTGATTGAACATAATGAACTTTCATTTTTTTTATGAATATAGGCTTCTTTTTAAAAAATTCTGTTTCCTCCTTCAATATTTTCTATTCTGGAGCTTCTAAAACGCAGAAAATTCTGTGGTCTTTAATATGGCTGCTATCAATATAATATTTTTGTTATGATTCGTCTGACTCCTCTATCTCTCTCTCAATTAAAAAAGGAGCGAAAATTTGCAGATATAAATTCAGTTACTATATTGTTTGCTTACCTCAGCCTCACAATTAATATCTATTAATCCAAGTATATATAAAATTGTATAAATTTTGAAATTTGCGTGTTACAGCTTTGCCGCCCTGCTGATCCTGAGCATGGCCCAAAAGGAACTTCAGAAGGAGAAATGCGACTGCTCGGACTGTGAAAGGGTTCATACAACGTCCATTACTCCGGTGCTGAAGTCATAGGACCCGTGGAGCGGCTTCAATTTCCGCCACCGTGGTGAAATTTATGACTTCTTAACGCCGGAATAGGCCGAATTCTCTCGAGTTCTCCAATAAATTCCAGTAGAATAGCCATGTAGAATATATGATTGTTGTGTATTTATTTGAATGCAACATGCACAATAATGGAAAAGTAGCTATGGTCTAATCGCTCAGTTATAGGATTTACAAAATAATCTTTTAATAACCATATTTGATAGGAAACTAATTATTTTTCATTTAACAGAAATAAGAGAAAAGGGGGTATTTATAGATTCTGAAATTGAACGTTGGTGATATCTTGCACCCTCTATGGGACTAATTATTAACCGAATGTTTCTTTTTCAGAAGATTGGTCAAAATTATTATCTTGATACACCAAGAAAGGCCAACCACACACGTTTCGAGCCGTTGACTCTCATAAGTGTGATGAAGGTTGTACCTCAAAATAGGCTTTTTCCATATTCTGAATTAGCAATGTTTAAGAAAAAGGCATCTACTGATCGTGAAAATAAATGTTGATGATGGCTTACGCAAATATCGGAATAAATATCAACTAGGTTAAGGTGCAATAAACGGTCTAGTGAAGGAATATTTACCATATTAAAAGTTCTAAAATATATACGTAAAATGAAATACCTTTCAGAGTTCCGAAAAACCTCCATGTGAGAGCACTCTCGCTAGAGGAAACCTCCCTACAACGGACAGTTTTCATCGCCGATATCATCATTTTTACTAATTAACAAATCTCCAGTAAGTGGATATTTCTCCCTAAAGATATTTACGCTTTGCAATTAGGTGTCCTTTAAGGGAAAGTTATACTGTTTGGAAAAAGACGTTGAAATAAAATAAACTTAAATAATATTTTTTCAGAACATCACTTTAGGCAATTTTATTCCTTTACAACATATACATTGTTATTTCAAATAAAATGATATATTTTAAAAATATTTTGGAAATGGATAAATAGAATAATGTATCGAATCAGGATTGCGAATTAAAAAGAGCATCTTAAGACTGTCAAACTGAGAGTTGATGACTCTTGCGCCATTTTTAAAAACAAATAAAAAAACAAACAATATTTTGAAAAATAGTACAAAAGTGAATTTGTACTTGAATCAGATGGATAAATTAAGAAAAAAGGCATTTCCAGATCGCGTGCAACTAAAAGCTTCTGATGGCTTACGCCATCTATCGGAATAAATATCAACTAATGATTTATTTTTTAATTATACCAGAATTGGTCAAATACCGCTTATTGATTAATCAAGAAAATCTAACCACGTACACGTTTCGAGCTGTTGGCCCTTGTCAGCGTGGTTCAAGCTGTAACTCAACGACCAAAAAGAAAGTCTTTGGAACATCTTGAAAAAACATGAAACAAGTATTTAGGCCGAAAGGGCTTTAGAATGCCGATCAATGTGAAAAATAGTACAAAAGTAAATTTATACCTTGATCAAATGGATAAATTAAGGAGAAGGCATCTCCTGATCGTGAAACTAAAATCTGCTGATTTTTCACATTGATTGGCGTTCTCACGCCCTTCAGCCTAAATACCTGTTTCATGGTTTTACAAGATGCCCCAAAGACAAGCATTTTTGGTCGTTGAAGTAAAGCCTGCATCACGCGGACGAGGGCCACAGTCCGGAACACGTAGGTGGTTAGCTTTTCTCGATTAATCAAGAAACGGTATTTGGAAATTCGGTAATAATTAAAAATCAACGATTGGTGTGTTGATATTTATTCCGATATTTGTGTAAGCCATCATCAACATTTATTTGCATGATCAGTAGATGCCTTTTCTTTAAACATTGTTAATTCAGAATATGGAAAAAGCCTATTTTGAGGTACAACCTTCATCACACTTATGAGAGTCAACGGCTCGAAACGTGTGTGGTTGGCCTTTCTTGGTGCATCAATATAATAATTTTGACCAATCTTCTGTAAAAGAAACATTCGGTTAATAATTAGTCCCATAGAGGGTGCAAGATATCACCAACGTTCAATTTCAGAATCTATAAATACCCCCTTTTCTCTTATTTCAGTTAAATGAAAAATAATTGCTGAAAGAGATGCTTGAAAATATTTAGTTTACCAGCTTATAAGGATGTCTGACCATCTTCTGGTAGGACTGTGTAGTGTTAAGAAGACAGAGTGCTTGATCGAAGAGAGCCTTACCATCGGTGCACACTCCTGAATGTCTTTCCATACAGGAAGGATGCCGAGAAGATAGTAATAAGAAATCTTCCCATCACCGCCAAAAATGAAAACCTCATTGCGTCGCTACGGGCTTTTTGCAATGTGACATCAATATGATTTAAAAAGGATCCATCGTCATGGATGAAGGCTTAAATATTCACCAACTCCCAGTGAAAATTGGACATCAAGTCCAAGAGTGAAATGACGTCAGCATACATCCCTTACGGCGTAAAATGTAGTAAATGTCACTGCCAAGGTAATCGGCGTTCCAGCTGCCTCAGGTTTGCCATCATGCCATAGTCGGCAGCTAACAAGCTACAAAAATAAAAGAGTATTGTTTGACGCCTCTTCATAGACTTGAAATGGATTCTCCTTCAACGACTGACTCTACACCGGTCCAAAGTAGCAGAAGGATATATTCAATATCCTCATGAACGGAAGACAGCATGAGGTTGTTTTCACGGCAATATCGAGAAGATCTAACGACAAATCCAAGTTCGACCAGATGATGCAGATAAATAGATATTATTTTGAGAGATCAACCCGAGAACCACTTGAAGATATTTAACCTCAATACCGTGGCATATGACACTACTGATCTATTTTAAGCTAGTAGAACCATGACTCAATTGACCCAGGATAAAGGACCTGAATTCCCTAGAGCGGCCATGGCGCTCATGGAGAGACACCTATGTGGATGATTTTATCACGGGTAGAAACATTAGACTTCAGAAATTATCTCATTGATTTGCTAAAGTGAGCGGATTCACATTGAAGAAGTGGTCGTCGAATTTCTCGGAGATTCCGAACAACATTTCGGAGGAAATTCCCAACTTAAAATGTTCAAGTTCACACTCTACGATAGTTTAAACTCTTGAACTTTGGTGGAATCTCCGCCAAGATTGTTTATATATGATGTGCAACATTCAGAAATGACACCTATTATTACCAAAAGATAAATGTCGTTTCTGACAAAACTCTATAACATTCTGGGCTGCTAGGTTTCTGTTATTATCACAGGCAATATCTCGATTCAGAAGTTGTGGATCAATGTATTTAACTGAGACGAGTACGTCGAAGAGCCTTTGAATATAGAGTGGAGACAATTCAGGGTAGAATTGACAGGCTAGGAGAATCACACAAGGAGTAGAGCTGCACGGTTTCAGTGATACGTCTGCCGATGCAGATGCGGCAGTTATCTACATAAGGACAACCAACACGGATGGAGTTAAAGTAACTCTATTGTCTTCGAAGACAAAACTAGCGCCGATAAGAAAGATGTCTATCCCCGACAAGAGCTATCTGCCGCCTTATTACTAATCCGACATGGGCGGTGTGTTAGAGCCACTTTGAAGGTTGAAGAGATAAATATTCTTTGATGAACAGATCCAACTATAGTGTTGAGCTGGCTGAACATTCTCTCCAGAAATCTTCCCATCATTTCAGTAAATAGGGTCAATAGTTCAGACCGATACCAGAGTGGAGTCATATGCTATCGAGCGATAATTCGGCAGACATCGAAAACTTGGGTCTCAGCTAGAAAGGTAATATCTGTGGTTGAACGGATCCACATGTTTGTCCCAGGAATAAACAGACTAACCAAGAATACCTCGATCTTGTAGCATTAAGAATCAGAACGAGGAAGCTGCAACTCACGCTCTAAGTAAAATACCAGTTCTAAATAAACTTGGGTAGCGATGTTCCTTTCTTCACAGGTATATCAGGACAGTGGCTTGGGTCTTGCGCTTCCATTATAATTGTATCCATGACGCACAGAAAGAAACAAGACCCATCTCACCCCTATGAGTTTAACAAATTTCAGAACCTAGTCATTCAAACAATACATCAGCATTATTTCCTTGAAAAAAGGAAAACTTGTTAAAGATGGGCATCGTGGGAAGCAGCCAACTGACCTATGAAGAACTACATATATTGACAATATTAGTACATCTTGAATCATGCTTGAATTCACGGCCGAAGTGTCCTACTAGTGAGTTTCAAAATGGTCAACAAGCCCTGTCTCCAGGACATTTTTAGATTACTACTTTTCTCTCGCTCGTGTTCCGAAATAAAATTGTAGGCGTAGTTTGTTTACCGCGTCAATAGAAGTTTGAATACAATAGTTGTTGTCATATCTTCTAAAAATCAGAAGAATATTAGAGACACTAAACATTTTATATTTATCTATAAGAAATACAAAAATACTTTTAAGTTTTTAAAGAGGGCCTAATAAATCTAATTTAGCTAAAAGATATATAAAAAAGCAAAGATACTGAAAAAAACAGTTTTTATTCTGTTTTTCGATTTTGTCCATTACTTAAAATGCAAATTCAGACGTGAAATGCGGAGAAGGTAGGCGGCCAAAGTATGCTCCAGGGGGCCTGCCATAGTATATATGCTGGCCCCATGACCTTTACCCACACTCCTCGTCCTGACTGTCGCCGCGATGAACACCGCTGTAAGTTGTCTCTTTTCATGACCTCCTTTCTCTCTTCCTCAGCATCCTTTCTTCGTAGTCACCTCTATTAACCTACTACACTAGAAAGTAGGATAAATGGAGTATGGGACGGGTCTTGCTCTCTGTTGACTTTATTTCTCGTCTATTTGTTGTATTTCATTGTCTGCTTCTCCCCATCTTATTTAATTTTTTATTATCTACTTGTTATCTCGTCTACTAAGCACGATTTTCCATTTGATAAATTTTAGCTAATTTTAGATAGTTGTCCTGAAGTGAAGTTCAGCAAATCTTGTTATGGATAAGAGTATTTCTGGATCTATCTCCCTCGAATATAACGCATATATATGTATTTAATAATAAGAGTCTATATATGCCAGTATTTTTATTTTAAATGTGAGAAGATAGATTAGCTTAAAATTCTTCAAAGGGCCTATTTCTCTATGAAATTTGCAATAAGCTGTGCAAAATGATTTATAGAGATATCATCTCGTGTATGCATGTTCAGCACGATGTGTGTAGTAAGATTTGGTAGTCTTCAAAATATAACATATTATGTTACTAATTCTGATTTTGAATGTGCTTGAACTTGAATGGTAAAATTATTTTCCTATGAATGTCATTGTTGTCTTGCTATATGAATGGTTTAAGAATTCATTAGAAGATGCAACCTGTCATTACAGTAACATCCTCAACAAATTACAAAGGCTGATGATTCTTGAAGCATAATATCACAATACAACATTATATTATAGCATCAATATAAAAAATGCTTAAAATTTTACAAATAAATTTACTGGCAATGCGTTTCTTTTTTAAATCTCTACAGACCTTACTGCAATGATATGATTTAATGAATGAGAGGCATGAGCCAAGCCCTCTCATTCATTAAATCATATCATTGCAGTAAGGTCTGTAGAGATTTAAAAAAGAAACGCATTGCCAGTAAATTTATTTGTAAAATTTTAACGATAGAGGGCAATAAAATTTAATTTATAAAAAATGCTTACCACTTTAGTTCAGATTCGAATAATTATTAATAGCGATATGCGTATATTTTTTCAAGGCGCGCGGTGTATAGTATGTAAAGCAAGATTGTCGAGTCAAGTAATTTCATTGCCAAATTTAAATTTAAAGAGTTCAGCTTGGATTTTGTCAGAACCTCTCATACGGCACCAATTTCTGCCAGGGCTTTTCCCTTGTAACATGCCGCTACTTTGTTCAGTGAGTTTGCAGTTGTAAGCGGGTATACTAAGTATATACATATATTTCGTAGTAACAGACTGCTGCCGCTCATATCCCAATTTAATTCAATTTAAATAAATTTGTTTCAAAATATCTTTTTAGCATAGTGATTTTAATTTGAAGGTTATTTTTAGATTCACCAATCAGGACAAAGATGAAGACTTTCATAATTTGGGAGGTGTATTCCAGGGAAATCTGAATTATTTAAGAGTCTAATTAAGCCATTTATAAAAAGTAGAAACAAGTAAGGTGACATCGGTTCTCCTTGTAAAACTCCCGAACGCACCTTTATTGACTCGGTGAAAGAATTCTTCCGTCGTACCACCGCCGTTATATTTGTATAATTACCTTAAGTTAACGAAACGGTGGTTAAGACCTGCAATCTACTAGTCTTCTCCATAAAAGTGAGTGGAGCATTGTATCAAAAGCCCTTTTAAAATCCACGAAAAACATGTAGCCTTTTCTTCTCTTTCGGCTTAAAGTCATTTGAATCAAGGATAATAGAATGTATATATGATCTTGACAAGAGTTCCGCCTCTGAATAGTATGTATTTATTTAATTTACGTTATATTTTATAAAGGTATTTTTCTTTTTAATATTGATATTCGAAATAAATTTATTCCTTGTTTTAACATATAATAAACAGTCAAAATCCTTGTTCGATTTAGTATACTTTGCAAGAGTTGCTTTCATGGTATTTTTCGCTATGTAGCATACATGATCATGCACAAACCAAGGCCTCGACATTGGATTATCCGTTTTTGTCTCAATTTACATACCAGGTTTCAACATTGCATTTTTAATTTGATTGGCCATGTTATTCATTATATTATCAATCGAGTTATTCCAAGATTCATAAGCTAAATTCTCTGCAAATATCCTTGCTCTTTCAGATATTCATATATGTACACTTTTTTACCTTGAGGTTCATCACTTGTGCTCGTTCCCGACATGTATTCACTTTTATTGTTAAAGGTGAGTTATCTGAGTATGGTAGTTCCTCAAATTATAGGTCGTGTACGTAACCTGGCAGCCCACAGGAAACAATACAGTAGCCCACCAAAGAAGATTCCCATGCTGATATACTGTATATATATATATGTGTGTGTGTATTTGCCGCATCTATTACCCCTTGTTCTGCCGTTCAATATTGTAAGGGTATTATTCTCCATTATGAAAGCCATAGAAAAAAAAGTGCTTTTGGTCAGGGGGGATATGCCTTCATTATTTAAAAAATATATGGTATATATAGATGGAAAATTTGCCGAGAGGAAATTGATCCATAGAAGCATAGGGCGCCTCTCCCGTCAAAATAAACCTCAAAAACTGACGCCATCTATATAGATATATCTTCTTCAGGCAAATTTTCCATCTATATTCTAGCCATAGATTTGGCCCAGCCACCTTGCCAGCAAAACACCTCTTTGGTAGATTGCGAAGATTCCATTAGATCCCGTGTGGATCTCATGGAATGAAGTCCGCCATAGACTGACGAGGGCCATTAGCCCGAAACCATGGTCTCTAGGTGGACGCTTCTCAGTTTGCCAAAGCTGGTGTTGTGGCTTTGTCACCGACCCGAGGCCGCTAGTTGCGGCGACGGTCAATAGATGGCGTCAATTTTTTTAACGTTTATTTTGACGGGAAAGGCGCCCTATGCTTATATATATATTTTTTCATATATATATATATATATATAGCTACTAGAATAAACTATTCGAGTTAAAATAGAAAAATAAAACGGAGATTGAAGAGGAGTTTCTTGTGCGAATATTTTAATAGCAAACTTTCGGACGCATGCGTCCTTCTACAGGCTTTTTTTACGATAACTAAACAAAAGAATGAGATGAGTTTATATAAGACAAGATATGTTTGCATACGAGAGAAAAATATAACATTATAAAAATAAATAAAGAGAAAAGTGAAAACGTAAAATTTTTGTATGTACAACATTGATATGCAAAATTTGTGCTAAGGACGTTAAATTTATGAAATAAAAACTTTTTTTACTATTGTGACTTCACACACAACACACACAATACGACAAAGGTAATGGCAAATAAACAATGAGGATGAACCTATAATTAATATAAAAATTGCTAGAAAGAAATGGACTGTGTATGACTATTTACAAAAGGAATGGTATATATCGGGGATATGCATTTTTCGGTTTATACTGTAATATTTTATGGATATGAATGATTCAAGGAATAGTCTTTGCTATTTATTATTGATGTGATGGTAATGTATTTTTGGGGAATTTAAATTAAAACTATTGCCTGTTTGAGATATACAGTTTATTGAAAAATTAAAGATTTACGGTCCTTGTTGGTGATATTTCTGTTATGTTCCGTCATTCTATTGTGAATAGTCATACACAGTCCATTTCTTTCTAGCAATTTTTATATTATTTATAGGTTCATCCTCATTGTTTATTTGCCATTACCTTTGTCGTATTGTGTGTGTTGTGTGTGAAGTCACAATAGTAAAAACTTTTTTTCATAAATTTAACGTCCTTAGCACAAATTTTGCATATCAATGTTGTAAATACGAAAATTTTACGTTTTCACTTTTCTCTTTATTTATTTTTATAATGTTATATTTTTCTCTCGTATGCAAAAATGTCTTGTCTTATATAAACTCATCTCGTTCTTTTGTTTAATTATCGTAAAAAAGCCTGTAGAAGGACGCATGCGTCCGAAAGCTTGCTATTAAAAAATTCGCACAAGAAACTCCTCTTCAATCTCCGTTTTATTTTTCTAATATATATATATATATACATATTTCTGAATGTGTGAAGATATTATAGAGTCTTTGGAAGTGCACTTAGTATTTAAGAATCAAGGAAGGTCTAATGTATCATCAAGAGTTCCCATTTCATCCGTTCGTGTATTTTAGTCACCAACCAGCAGAACCTAATATCCTTCAGTTATTTTCTCTTTTTGGTCGAGCAATTTATTATAGTTAATCAAATAATTTCATTTGGTGGCAAGTACGCGAAAATCATACACACTCGCACTTCGTCGTCAAACCTCAGACAAATCATAATCCAATGCTTTTCAATATCGGTCCTTTCAATTTTGACTTGAATAGTTCTCGTATCCCAGCAATAATTTCCCCCGAGGATCTTCCTTTCTTGTGGTATCTATGAACAAGCGATTTGTACAGTTGAAATCCTGTTAGTTTATTTTTCAGATAGTAATCCTTCCATGTTTCTGTGAGTGCTAAAATGCTCTACTTTTTTAGAGGTAGGAAAAGGTTAAATATAGCAACAGTATCCTTTCTAAGACATTAGCTTTGCAACACCATTTGTGTCGTATTTTATAATAGATAACAACCTTGTCTATTTAAAATAATTGCTTATAAGTATTTTTATTTACAAAGGATTAGAACTTTGCCGTTAGCTATAAAGCACTATTTCCCCCCTTGGCTCAATATTTTATCATCTATAGCGTAAAATATAATTCAACCAATTATAAGCCTATTATCTCGTAGTTTCGTAGCAATACCTTTTCCCATAAGTTCTTTCCTCTTGGACCTTGCTCGCGTCTTCGGCGCTGGCCTCTCTCAGGTGATATCCAACCTTCCTCGTCCTTTGTGTTACACATTGACACCTGACCATAAGGCCCATGACTGACAGTGCTTTTAGTACCATATCAATAAAGTTGATAGTATTATACCGAGAATAGCGCAAAGAAGATGGAACCTGGAGAGCTGAGCGACGCCAGAGATCCCCACCATGCCACCCACAACCACGAACATAGTGGCACAAATTGCGGAACCCATCCAAGACATCAACGCTTCCAACCTCAGGTAGAAATCTCACCTTCAAAGGCCATAAACCTTTCATCCCGCTCCCCATTACAATTTCAACGTGCTCGCCCCAAAATATATGCACACCACCTGACGAAAAAACTTCTGCCCCCTCCACGACTGTGTCTTATTCAACCATCACCAAGGACTTGACCATGGCCGCATCAACCGGTGCGAACTTACCGACTCTACTACGATAAACACTTTCGTAACTATCAGTATAACTCATTTCAAATCTAAATTTGCAATTGAGTGTCAAGTAGATTTTTATTTGATTCATTTTACTTTACTTTTACCTCCTGAAAATTAACATCCATTTTCCATTTAATTTATACCAATTAGGTGCTATTTCTTAGCTTATATTTTATCAAAGTTTTCTCAATTCAATTTTATACCACCGCACTAATTTCTAAGGCTGTCAATTGTTCACTTATATTACTTTATATTGTATAGAATTTAAACTAAAATATCAAAACCGGTCAACCCAATTTTTTTAAATCTTCATATCGTAAAAACTATAATCCGTCTGCTAGGACAACCTTCAGCATACTGTAGATGGACCAATGCCTACGATCACATAACGTCGCATTGCCTCGCAGTACTAGAAGAAACCTAGTTTGTGTCCACAAATCTAGACTTCCCAATTATCTCACCACACAAGTCAATTCACTATCTAATATTAATTGCAACATTCCCAATGCTGTATATCAGTGTCGGGCAACCTTTTTCGAGTTGCGGCGCACTAAGCTTAATTTCTTTTTTTCGCGGCGCACCTGTGGTTCTCACTATAAATTTCCTCGTAGGTAATTAAAATACAACAATAAATACTAGTAAAAATTTAAACATATATATCACATTTTATTAATTTTCAATATTAAATTAACATAATCAATGCGAGCATTGCGATTGTTTTTGAGAGCATATCAAATCAATACGGGGATCTACTTGTGAAAGACAAACGCGCATCTCCTCATCTATCATTTGAAGTCTTTCGCGCTTCTTAGACTTCATTTCTGTGAGTGTTGAAAAACCTTGCTCACACAGGTAGGAACTTCCAAATTGCAACAATGATTCGATGGCCGCATTACTAAGTTTAGGAAATTTGGAGTTTAAGCACAACCAAAACTCAGATAGCTCCTTTTCAGTGAATAGTCTTTTGAAAACTAAATCGTTTTTAAATCAATTAGGTTTTCTTGCATTTCTTCTTCCAGATGTTGAATTTCACAGTGCATAAATGGGTTAACTACCCATTCCATCTTTTCAACGTCCAAGTAAGGAAAATATTTATCAAAAGAAGCGGATAGTAATGTCAAAGTTTCTTCGACTTCTTTTTTGATAATAGATTTTGATGGATTCTCTTGAACCATCGGAAAAGATGCAAAGTTTTCTTTAGCAATGTTTAAATTCCATAAACTGAGTTTTTCCTTAAACGCTTTCAACTTGGTGGAGATAGTGATAATGTTCTCCTGAGCACCTTGCAAATTTAAATTAAGGCTGTTTAATTTGTCGAAAATATCACCCAAAAATGAAACTCGTAACCACCAAACATCACTCATCACGAAAGGAAAATTAATCTCTTCGTTATCAATGAATGCCATCATTTCATTTTTCATTGAAATAAATCGATTTAAAACTTTGCCTTTCGACAACCATCTGACTTCAGTATGAAACAATAAATTTTTATAATCGGAATCCATTGCTTCACAAAATGTTGAAAAAATTCTCGATCGAAGAGCATTTGATTTGATGTAATTGACTACTTTGACAACTTCATCTAGAGTTGTGACAAGGATGGGAGGAACCGACTTTGACACTAACATTTCTCTATGAATCATACAGTGAACAAATTTGATATTTGGATTTTTTTTATGACATGTGCTATCAATCCCTTTCTTGAACCTTTCATAGCTGGAGCTCCATCCGTACAGACGCTAACACAATTTTCCCATCTCAAGTTATACTTCATAACATTTTCATCAACTAATTCAAAAATGTCCGCACCAGTCGTTCTTTGTTTTAATTCTTTACAAAAAAAGTAGTTATTCACAATTTTTCCTGTATCGACGAACCTCAAAAATGCCAGCAATTGAGCTTTATTACTAATATCTGTGGTTTCATCAAGCTGTATAGCCCATTTTGTTGATGAATCATTAAAAGATTGTTTTATTTGCAACTCAATATCTTCTGACATATCTTCAATTCTTCTCGCAATAGTTTTTGATGATAGTGGAATTTTCGTAACCTTCTCCATAGCATCATTCGTTAACATACATCCAGCCACAATTTTTAAAGCAGGCAAGATAATTTCCTCTGCTTCCGCGTGAGCTTTCTTCTTTCGAGCGATGAGTTGAGCTATCATGTAACTAGCTGTTTGAGCTTCATCTGAGGTGGTCATAAATTTCTTGAATTTTTTTGATTGCTTTTGAAAACTTGATCGTATATTTTCAAAGTAGCTTATTGGATTGTTCATCTGCTCCCGATGATTTGTCTCAATATGTCGAAGTAGTTTACTTGGCACCATTGTTTCGTTGCTGAGGGTTTTTTGGCAAATTAAGCAAAACGGCAGTGATGGATCATTAACAGATGGTATAAATCCATATTTGAGATAATCTTCAACGTATCTTCAACTTATTTCCAGTTGATTTTACTATTTTCTTATCTTCTTTATTTTCGTTTTGATTTTGTTTATCACTGGCACCTTCTCTAATTAGAAATCTCTCCATCTAGTTTTGAGAGAATTTAGAAAAAAAAAAAAACACACAAATATAATAATAAAATGTTTAAATAAAGTTACCTTGAGTTAAAAGTGAGTGAGAATTTCGTAACAAAAATATTTTTTTCCTTTTTTAACCAACAGATTTTACGGTGTACAAAACTTATTGTATGAATGTGTGTGTGTTTTACAACATGCAAAAAAAAAATGAAGAATTACTACAGCAATACTCTGACGAAAACTCCGAATAATCTTTTTAAATAAATTTATAATTTTTTTTTGTTTTCTTTTTTTTTTAAGCTTTGTAGCTTTGAGTCTATATTAATAAACAGCTGTGACAAAGATTGTAAATGACGGTTAAGTTTGGACATATTATTTTAAAAATTAGGTATTTTCCCGCAGTATGTATTCAACTTTATTAAATAAAGTTGTTTTCGCGGATTGTTTTTTTTTAACTTATGATTTTAAATAGGTACGTACCTATTTGCATTTTTATTTTTTAATAATGGCACGTGCCAGTTATGTACGTCAAGATTATGTACATACGTTATATGAAATATAAAATTATGCAAACTGTTGTAATTATAATACCAAAATAAGTTTTATATAAAATGAAATTTGCTTTTTTTTTAATTTCATTTTTTATATGAAAATTTTTGAAAAAAATTATTAAAATTGAATAAAAATTATAAAAAATATTTTTTGAAACATTATTTTTAAATTTAACCAAAAGTTCTAAATACCTACAAAAATGTTCGCGGCACACCAGTGTGCCACGGCACACCGGTTGCCCGACACTGCTGTATATAATCACCCAACTGTTTCTTTATATATTTGCATTTTTATTTTATCCTTTTAATTTATTTTACATTGGGCATCTCTAACGCTATTATAATTTGTGAACACTTCCTTTTAATTAGTAATGAGTATTATAAGTTAGGAAAGCATACCCACTATTATTATTCGGCAATTTTATCAGTTACTAGCCGAATGACCCGGGCAACGCCCGGGTTTTACCCTATTAAATGTACCCTATTCAAATACTATTCGTTACAATTATAAATCGGCGCCGTGGATGTCACTCTTGTGAAACGTCCCGCTCCAAACTTTGTGTCTGAGAAGCGATATTTTTATAGAAAGATGATCTGGCTTTTGTTTTCTGTTCGAATGAATGTTTTTCTGTTAGAATTTTGTTCCTGCGTACAAAATAATGTACTGGTTTCACCCGTGGTCTCTGCTTTTTGGAATTTTTCCCGATATAATTTTGTATCTGATAATCAAACATGATACAGCAATATCGTCATCATCATTTTCTGACTAAAACATATAGTTTTAATAATTGATTTATTTTTTTTTAAATAGCCTATCGTCTTCCCCGTGTCTTTTTACCTATGTATGGAAATTTTGGTTTGAATTAGTGAACTACTGCGAATTTGTATACCGGACATACAGACAGACAAACAGACAAACAAGCATACAAACATTCATTTTTATATATATAGAGATAACCATCATTTCAAACCAGTTAGAACACAAATTAATTTTCACATTTTAAAATATATGCTTTCAACTGCACTCACCATAGGCTAATTTTCATCATATACATATATTACTTAGAAATATTGAAGATAGTAATGATAAGTAAAAGGTACAATTCATATAATTCTATGTATAGACAAATAAGGCGCATAATTAGGGGATCAACTGAGTCCATTCAAAAGACATACGCTTTGATTTCTCTCTTGGCACAACAATAACAGTTGCGGCGACGGTCAATAGATGGCGTCAGGTTTTGACGTTTATTTTGACGGGAGAGGCGCCCATTACTTCTATGGATTAATTTCCTCCAGGCAAATTTTCCATCTATATTCTAGCCATAGATTTGGCCCAGCCACATTGCCAGCAACACACCTTTTTGGTAGATTGTGAAGATTCCTTTAGATCCCGTGTGGATCTCATGGATTAAAGTCCGCCCTAGACTGACGAAGGCCATTAACCCGAAACCATGGTCTCTAGGTGGACGCTTCTCAGTTTCCCAAAGCTGGTGTTGCGGCTTTGTCACCGACCCGAGGCCGCTAGTTGCGGCGACGGTCAATAGATGGCGTCAGGTTTTGACGGGAGAGGCTCCCATTGCTCTTCTATGGAATAACAGTACTATTTAATTTGAATTTGAGTACTATATATATTTGATTAATCTAATTGATACAGGTGATTATAATTCTAGTACTACATATATTTGTCAACCGAGTTCGAACATAATTAACTTTTATATTTTATGAATATAAGCTTCTTTTTTTTAAATGCTCAGTTTCCTGATGCATTTTTTTTCTATTTTCTGTAGCTGCTAAAACGCAGAAATCCTGTGACCATTAATATGGCTCTCTGCTACCAACACTTTCCCACAAAAATGCAATTAATATTCTTAAAATTATATAACTTTTAGGTGTCATATTAATATTTTGGGGAAGAAATAATATTTTTGTTACGATTCCTCTGAAGCCTCACTCTCTCCCTCAGTTAAAAAGGAATCAATATTTGCAAATATAAATGCTGGTACTAAATTATTCGCATATATATACAGCGTGTGATCAAAAATTTCCAGAAATGAGACTAGATCACATAAAATGTTCAAAAATAATGAAATAATTTTATAAGGACCTTATAGTTAAAACATTTATCAACACATAGAAGAAAAAAATTATCACACAGACGCACGCGCTCATATTTTTTCGAATATATAAACTCAAGTATATCAGAACATTTTCTAACTTCAGTATGGACTGTATTGAAAAACAGCGATTCTGCATAGAGTTTTGCTTTAAATTAGGGAAAACAGCTTCCGAATCATTTCTAATGTTGAAGCAAGCTTTTATAGAAGATGCCCTATCACAATCGAGGGCATTTGAATGGTTTGCACTATTTAAAGCTGGTTGAACAAGCGTCAAGGATTATCTACACACTGGCAGACCTTTATTGATAAGAAACCTCGAAAACGCACTCAAAATCAAGTCATCGATCAAAGAAAACCCAATAATAACTATCAGAGAACTATCAGAAGACTTGGATATCTCTTTTGGAACATTCAAAACTATCATAAAGAATGATCTGCATCTTAAACGATCCCCGGCCAAATTTGTTCCAAATCTCTTAACGAATGAGCAGAAAGAGCATCGCAAAGAAACGTGCAAAAACATGGTCGAAATGTTTAATTCTGATCCCCATTGGCTCAAAATTGTTATCACGGGAGATGAAATATGGGTGTACGGATATGATCCCGAGACTAAAAGGCAATCGAACCAGTGGCTAAAGCCTGGAGAACCAAGATTCAAGAAAGCAAGGATGATTAAATCGAAGTATAAGTGCCTTCTTATCACTTTCTTTGATGTAAAGGGATTGGTACACTATGAATTCGTGCCCGAAGGTCAGACCATTAATCAACATTACTATCTTGATGTTTTGCGACGTTTAAGGGAGGCTGTACGTCAGAAACGACCCGAAAATGGAATAAGAAAAATTGGCTCTTGCATCATGACAACGCACGGCAACATACGGCTGTCACTGTACAACTCTATTTGGCTAAACACGGAATTGCTTTACTACCTCAGCCACCCTATTCTCCTGATTTGCTCCCAACGACTTTTTCCTTTACCCTAAAATTTAAAAAAGTCTTAAAAGGAAGTCGATTTGCCTCAATACCTGAAATAAAGGAGAATACGAAGAATATTTTGAAAAGCCTGAAAGATGAGTATTTTCATATCTGTAAAAAGAGTTGGAACATGTGTATGAATAGTTACGGTGATTATTTTGAGAAATTTTAAATAAAACTTTATTATACTTTTGTATTTCTTTAAATTTAGCATTCCTGGAAATTATTGATCACACTATGTACATATATCAGTGTTAATTAGTATCTGTCAATAGAACTTTTTGGTTTTTGAAAATTTGCGTGTTACAGCTTATCTTTGTCGCCCTGCTGATCTTGGGCATGGCCATGGCTCAAAAGGAACCTCAGAAGGAGAAGTGCGACTGCCCAGACCGTGGAAGGGTTCGTACAACGTCCATCACTCCGGTGCTGAAGTCATGGAGCCCGTGGCACGGTTTCAGTTCCCACGACCCCGAAGAAGTCGATGACTTCGACACGCCGGAATAGTCCGATTTCTTTGGAATCCCAATAAAGTAGAATAGTCATGCAGCATAAATTTTGTGTATTTATTTTAATGTAGCACACACAACAATGGAAAATATAGTTATGTGTCTTGTGCAGCAATATTGTGCAATTAGAAGTTCTAGAATATAAATGTATAAATAAATGTGTTTCTTAGAGTTCAATAAGAGGACTCCTTCCTACAATGGACAGTTTTCATAGCTGATATTGCTATTTTTACTGATTAGCCAATCTACAGTAAGAGAACCTCTCCCTAAAGGAGATTTTAGCTTTTCAAATAAGTGTCCTTTACAGGGCGTTCTACTGCTTGGGAATACGTTGAAATAAAAAAAACTTCAATAGATATTTAAAAAAAATATATATATATATATATACTAGACGAATGGCCCGGGCAACGCCCGGGTTTTACCCGAGTGCGTATATATTTTAAAAATGTTTTAATTAAAATACTATTCGTTACAATTATAAATTGGCGCCGTGGATGTCTCTCTTGTGAAACGTCCCGCCCCAAACTGTGTGTGTCTTGAAAATATAAAAATAAAAATGTGAACGGAAAAATATGTCCAGGGTAGCCTAGTGGTCATGGCATCTGCCCGGTAAGCGGAAGGTCGTGGGTTCGATTCCCATCCCTTGACACTTTTTTTATTTTATCCATTCTGACCAAAATCTATCCGTGAACTTCACACAGAGAGAATAAGGCAATTATATAAGTAGATAATCAAAATTGTGCCTTATCACACACTATTTTTTATTTGGCCTTATTACCTTGTCTTTATAATCTATGACGTAATGCCGGCGGCCGTTGGCTGCCGGCGAGCACGTGACCTCCCTGTGCGCGCGCATCCGTGACAGAACCGGCCGGCCCATGACGGTCGTGACTATATATATAATGGATGGATAATAATAATAATATAATAATAATAATAATAATTATTATTATTATTATTATTATTATTATCATTAGATAATGATAATGATCATAATGATGATGCGCGCGCATCCGTGACAGAACCGGCCGGCCGGCCGGCCCATGACGTTCGTGACTATATATAGGGATGTGAAACGTCCCGCCCCAAACTGTGTGTGTCTTGAAAATATAAAAATAAAAATGTGAACGGAAAAATATGTCCAGGGTAGCCTAGTGGTCATGGCATCTGCCCGGTAAGCGGAAGGTCGTGGGTTCGATTCCCATCCCTTGACACTTTTTTTATTTTATCCATTCTGACCAAAATCTATCCGTGAACTTCACACAGTGAACTTCACACAGAGAGAATAAGGCAATTATATAAGTAGATAATCCAAATTGTGCCTTATCACACACTATTTTTTTATTTGGCCTTATTACCTTCTAGAAGTTTCAGCTTTACGCAGAAGTCTTGCAGCATGTTGTTCTGCTGTTTCATTGTCAATACGACTTCTAGAAGTTTCAGCTTTACGCAGAAGTCTTGCAGCACTTTGTTCTGCTGTTTCATTTTCAATACGACTTCTAGAAGTTTCAGCTTTACGCAGAAGTCTTGCAGCATGTTGTTCTGCTGTTTCATTGTCAATACGACTTCTAGAAGTTTCAGCTTTACGCAGAAGTCTTGCAGCACTTTGTTCTGCTGTTTCATTTTCAATACGACTTCTAGAAGTTTCAGCTTTACGCAGAAGTCTTGCAGCACGTTGTTCTGCTGTTTCATTGTCAATACGACTTCTAGAAGTTTCAGCTTTACGCAGAAGTCTTGCAGCACGTTGTTCTGCTGTTTCATTGTCAATACGACTTCTAGAAGTTTCAGCTTTACGCAGAAGTCTTGCAGCACGTTGTTCTGCTGTTTCATTATCTAGTTTTAGACGTTTAGCTTCAGAATCTCGTTGGAGTCGTTCAGCGCGTTGATCAGCTGTTTCTTGTTGCCTTGCATTTTGCCTTTTTGCGGCAGCTGCGGCCTTTCTTTCCTCTTCAGAGTTATATTTCTTAGGAGGCATGTTTTTTTGCATACAATGATTATTTTAGTAAATAGGTAATATTAAGTAAAAGCAGAAGAATATGGGTAATTAGTTATCAAAGTAAACAATTAGTAATCAAGTTATCAAAATTATTTTTTTTTGGATGAAATATATCTATGAAATTTATTGAAAATTAAAATATTCTGTTATTTTAAAATATATATTTATTTTTAAAATAAAGTTTTTAATTTTAAAATGTTTTTCTTTTTTTTTTTTAATATAATTTTCATTATGATAATGATCATAATGATGATGCGCGCGCATCCGTGACAGAACCGGCCGGCCGGCCGGCCCGCCCATGACGGTCGTGACTATATATGTTGATATATTTATATAAATGAAAAAAAAAAAACGATAGAAAAAAAAAGTCAGATGTTGATATCAAAAATAAAGAAGGCATATCCTGACCAAAATCACATGTGCTTTTTAGATGACAGAGCGCCATCTAGTGGAACAGAAATCAACTAAACATTGATTTAACCTGTTCCCTTATATATATTGTATATCTTGTATATTATATATAAAATCAAACTCATATGTAACTACAAAAAGGTGTCAATAAAACCGAAACCCGGGAAAAAAAGGGACGGTGAGCCGGGAAGTATAGTATAAACAAGAGAGATTTATAGACATCGGTCGTAACGGTCCCTGATTGGACGCGGAAGTCCTCCCCCTCTGACGTCACCAATATGATATAAGCTGGGGCCTGAACCCAGACGGGAGAAGACAGACAGGGAGGTACCCAGACAGGACATCAGGAGAGTAGTCATGTAGTCCAGAGCGGTCCCAGTCACCCTTCCCGGGAACCACTCCAAAACCGAGGTAACCATGTTCCTATGCGTGTGGTCTTTTACATTTCTATTACATTCTTTTACATCTTTCTCTTACAGCATTATTAAAAATAAAGAAGGCAACACCTGACCCACTTATCTTTTATTTTTTTCTATTGTTTTTCATATATATATATATATGTTTGAAAATAGAGCAATCCATATATTATATTATTTAAAAATGCCTATATATGGCAGGCTACAGAATCGTCAGTGTCGTTCTTCTGGGTCGTCTGCGTCGCAACCCAACATCCTTCGTACAGGAATGCCAGACATAGACCGTTCAGGGGAAATGTACTTTCTGGAATATCGCGTGCGTGTCTGACGAGCTTACCCCAGTCTTCAAGAACAAATCACTGCTGGAAGACATCTTCACCCCCCTACAGTCCGCTTTCGACAACGTGGGCTGAGAGTTCCGTGCCTCCCTGCTGCACTCCACCAGTCTTGCTCCGCTCTTCATGGAATGGCTTCACTTGGTCTAAGCGGAGGACGATGCAACTAGCAAAGTTGATGGATGCTTCACCCGCCCCTTCAGAATGCGCAGAGAAGTTCGGTAGGGTTATACCTCCAATGCATCCCTTTTCTACATTTTCGCTGTACCCCTCCTAAGCCTCTCGAAGAGAGTTCACGGATGAGTAAATGTCCTGGCGTACGCCGTTGATATTATTCTGCTGATCCACGAGGATCGACAGTTAAAGAGTATCATGACCATCTTTGACGAATTCTTACATGTGTCAGGTTAAAATGCGAAATTTTATAAAAGACTGGCGTGAGGTGTCTGGAGAAACCGCGCCGACCCTTCGCTTAGAATTTCGTGGTCCACATCTTCCATCACGGAGGTTGGGCTACGGAATTTCACCAGTCTTTAGAACATTGGCCCAGGCAAATTATTTGCTAGTAATTCAGGTGGGCGATATTCAGGTGGTCCTTCAAGTCCGTGGCTTCTCCCTACGAACGAGAGCGGCCAACACCCTTGCTGGTGCAATCGTGATGCGCGGGACGATCAAACCGTTGCAGCGACTCACTACCCGCACCTCTTTTCGCCTTTTAGAGTTACCGCACCTTGCCTAGTTGTCCATCAATCGGCTCCTGGGGAGGTGAAGTGACACAATCGACTGCCTGTAAAATGGGGAACCTTCCGGCGGTCCTGCTTTTCGGGGTACGATGCCGATTTGTCTGTATACCTGGCCCTGGGGATAGATAATCCTTTAGCCAAATTTATAGCCGATCTCCTCATCCCCTTACTCAAAGATAATCCCCCCCAAAACAACTATAACATCCACACCAAAGTTCATCAGCGAAATATTAGGCACTCCCTATAGACCTAACCATAGTATGGTATCCTTCGATGTAGTTAACCTTTACCCTAGCCTACCACACCAATTAGTCATGGAATGTACAAAAAACTTCCTTTCAGAACACAATATAACCTCCAATATATACACTAAAATAATTAAATTAATAGACATATGTTTACATATCAACATATTTTCATTCAATAGCAATTATTACAAACAAACTAAAGGCTCCCCAATGGGAATCACACTATCATCCCCTTTAGCAGAAATAGTCATGCAACAGATAGACCGACAGATTACTGGCCACTTCCCAACAGAAATTCAAATATGGAGCAGGTATATAGACGATATATTCTGCTTATGCCACACAGAAACAATAGATAGCATTTTAACCAAATTAAAAGACTTTCATAAAGAAATAGACTTCACCCTAGAAAAAGAAACCAATGGCAAATTACCTTTCTTAGATATTTTCATCACCAGGCAAAACCAGAAATTCAACACTACAGTATATTATAAGCCCACTTTCCAGCCCAACTATATAAACTACTCCTCATATTGCCCTTTAAATCATAAAATAAACACCATAAAAACCCTCACAAAAAGGATCCATACCCATTGTTCCAATCAAACATTTAAAACAATAGAAACTCAAAATATAATGAAAAACCTTCTCTTAGCAGGATACACAAAAAATTTATACTAAGACATTTTTATAACCCTTCCACAATCAACAATAACCAGACATATAGATCAACATGCATCATACCTTATTCCCCCAATAACATCAAAATAGCCCGAGAACTTATAAAACACGGAATCAGGATTTTTTATGAAAATACTCCAAACATTGGTTCTATAGTTAGAAATCCTAACACCAAAAACAATAGCCCTATCCTACCAATACACAACAAACAGGCCATCTATTCCGTTAAATGTAACCATTGTAATAGTATATATGTAGGAGAAACAGGCAGGTCTGTCAAGGACAGGATTAATGAACACAATAGAAATATAAAAAACAAAGACAATAGATCACTTATCTTTCAACATATTAAAACAACAGGACATGCTTTTAATTTAGCTGAACCAAAAACCTACTACACCAACATAAAAAATAAACATAAAAGACTAATCTTAGAAGCAATAGTATCCAAAAAACACCAGAGCATCAATAGACATATAGATATCCCAGAAATATACAATAGCTTAATACACAATTCTGATACATAAAACTACATTATAGATAAACAATAGCAATTTCCCGATTAATTTATATATATAAATTTAATTCAGACATAGAATATTCATTTTAAGACAAGTAATCCTTTCAATATATTCAATATAATCGGCCAATATTTCTAGGGGCAAAAAACGCATCTCTTTATAAAAGCTTTTTAGATTTAAACTAAATCACGTGGGCATGGGATTCACTCACGCTATACAAGACCAAAGAAGGATACCATCCATTTGTGTACAAACATTTCTACTTGAAATTGTTTTCAAAAAATTTGTTTTCAAATATTCCTGAAGAAGGGCCGTTTACGCCCGAAAGCTCAAGATATTATTATTTTTGAAATAAAAGAAACTTATCCTCGGAATTTTATGTGTTGCTGCTAATTATACACCAGAGGATTCCACCTTACGAAATATTTTTATCTCAATCTCTCCCACATATCTATTTAGGCGTTCACTACTACGCATTTCGTCATTCCATGTCGATCTAGCGCGGCACCATTCCAAACGTTGGCGTCTATTCTGTGGGGTCAATGGCAGTCTTCTTATCGGACGACATGAATTCAATCCATTAGCAACCAATTGACAAGAAATGGTTCTAGTCTAGATGCAATGACTTAGGGTGTCTTGCACATTTTTCAGAATGGAGGCACAAGTGGCATGTGGTTGTCGAAGGATCCACGCGTGCTGCCGTCACTCTGCCAGCACCGGAATTTCTATAAATTGCCTCATTTCCTTTTTACAACCATCTTCTCCACAGTCGGTGCACTGTGCACGCACCCAGGTGCTTTTCAGATGCGATTTGACGTATGGAACAATCTACCCTTTTCAGTCCGATCACCATGCCCCTCGTAAAAGCATTTGTCTGCTGGAACTGCCTCCGTTGACGACGGCCTGGCATTATCTGCTATTACATGTGTCTTTTGAAACAAGAACAAAATTCTACGATGATTTTCTTTGAAGAAATAACGGCAGGAATACTTTTCTTTCTGTAAGTTCCTTTCTTATATCTTACTCCACGTGAGCTGCGCATTTCACATCATTTGCATAATTCGCTGAGGCCCCTTTACCCTGAAATTTTCATATTCTTCTGGCCACTCTTTCTTGGAGTTCCATTTTTGAGCAGTGTATCTAGTCACATCTCTTTTTGTATGGTCTTTATTTCCGGCATGTTTTGTTCTTGGCCCTCCCCACAATGGTGCAGGTAGAGCAGAAATGGTAATATTATTTCAAAAATAGAGAAAACACAACAATACAGTATATTGTATTTATATGATATTTGGGCTAGTTAATAAATGGTTCCTACTGTTCTGAGAGGGAAAACAGATAATTAGTCAATATACATAAAGAGTAAGCCTAATGAGATAAGAGCTGCAGCAGCATTAGTACAAGATCGCTACTGACTACAAGGACGAAAAGCAAAATATAGTTTTTGTCGACAAGTTTAAACCTCAGTTTTTCTCTATTGGCAATTCTTAAGGGTATATAAAACGTAAAATTTAGAGAATAATTTATTTAAAATTAAAATTATTTACAATGAGATAATATCATTAGAAAATAAGGGGCAAGCTTTCAAGTAGATTTAATATAACAATTCTCAAGTTCTAGATCCAAAAAATGATTGTTTCTGAAGATATATATGCAAATTGAAATTAATATATATTTTAAAGAAAATATACATTAAATGAAGATATAAAAATGAATTCGTGTTTATTGATAGCGTTTGGAAATTTCCATATGGAATTCACAAAAATAAATCGACTTTTGAAATAAATATTTATTGTAAAAAAAGAAATAACTCCATTCTCTCTCATAAATATGTTTATAGCGAAACCATAATCTAAATCTTAAATAGGAAATATTATTATAAATTTAAAAATATATATATATCAACACATATATAGTTTTAAAACAGATCTAAATGTGAATAGAAAAATATTACATTTGATTATTTATCTTTTAAAGAAATTAGATAAACATTACACACACATTCATCCAAATAATTTTCCTTCGAAATTCATACTTGCTTCATACAATTCTTCTCTGTCAAATAAAAGTAATTTATGTTTTGAATATAATTCTTTGCAACATCTATGTATCTAGACATTGGATATAAGGGGAATAAAATATATTAATTAACACTGATGATACATTTTATTTCACATTTAACATAAAGTAAGTCACTTTAAAAAGAAAAAAAATTAAATGTTAATATTATTGAATTATAATTTTAAAAATAATACCTTAAATACCTAGGGAATATAGATTATTAACACAAAGCAATAACGCGCCATCTATATATATAAAATAAAAGGATTTAAAAGCGCGAATGTTTCTTTTATACATAAAACGAACTTCTACTGTCCTTACTGCGATGAAAAAATATATTGGGAGGGCTTGGCTCATCAGTGGTGAACCCTCCCAGCGGTTTCGCCAATTTAATCCACCAGACCGCTTCTCAGAGCTCTAATACTGTATTGGATCATTCTGCTTTTATATGCTACACTGAAGGATGGAATCTTAGAAATGGTTTTCAAGTAAACTATGGACATAATTTTTTAGAGAAAAATGCTATTGGTTTCCAATTATTGTTGTCAAGCTGTTGGAGAACTGATCCAATTGCCCGATCTGAAGCATCTGTACAGAGTGAGATAGGCAGTTCAGTATCGGGGTAGGCTAACAGTGCTGTATTAGCTAGGGCTTGTTTGCATTTTTCAAACTGAACTTCAGCTTCTTTAGTCCATTTTATTTCGCTTCTATCCTTTTTCTTGGCTCCCCTCAAGTATTCATGAAGGATTGCCTGAGTCTCTGCGGCATTGTTTAAAAAGGTACGATAAAAGTTTAGCATTCCCAAAAATATGCGTAATTCATGAACTGTTTTTGGTTTCTTATATTCTAGAATAGCTTTAACCTTTGTTGGGAGTGGTTTCACACCGTGAGAGGTAATTAGGTATCCTAGAAAATCAATTTCCTGTACTAGGAATTTAGATTTAGAAAGATTGATTCTTAATCCATAGGAATTTAGTCTGCTGAATAAGGTTTCTAGGTGGCTATAATGCTCTTCTTCCGTTTTAGAGGCTACCAGAATATCATCTAAGTAGACAAATGCAAAGTCCAAGTTTCTTAAGACTTCATGCATGAATCTCTGAAAGGTAGCAGTAGCATTTCTAAGACCGAAACTCATTACACTAAATTCGAATAGCCCAAAAGGAGTAATGATGGCAGTCTTTGGTTTATCCTCTTCAGCAATTGGAATCTGATAGAATGCCTTGCATAGGTCTATTTTTGAGTACACACGAGTACCTTTTAAGATGTGGTGGAAATCGTCCAGTCTAGGGATTGGATAACGATCTGGAAGTGTAACTGCATTGAGTCTTCTATAATCACCACAAGGTCTTAGTGACTCGTCCTTTTTTGAAACTAAATGTAGTGGACTCGCCCAAGGAGAATTTGAGGGTCTAATTATTCCATTATTCAACATATATTGAAATTCTGCCTTAGCAAGAGTTAATCTCTGTGAATCTAGACGACGGGCTTTAGAGTGAATTGGCTTACCTCTTGTAGGAATATAATGCTTAACGCTATGTTTTGCTTCTACAAAATCTGATGGTGGTCTACATAGGTTAGGATATTTGGTTAGGATAGCGCTGACCTTGGATGATGAATTTAGAGTGCTAATATTTCCCATGTCTGAGATTGACTGAATGACGCCTCTTATGGAAAGATTAGTTATTCCATCAATTAGGCGTTTATTTTTTATATCAATAATCAATCCAAAGTTGTTCAGAAAGTCTGCTCCTATTATTGCTCTGTTGGTATTGGCGATTACAAAAGGCCATTGAAATTGACGTCGAAGTCCGATATCCAAATTTCTAACCTTTGTTCCATAGGTAAACAATTTCTGTACCATTGGCTGCATATAATTTATAATCAGAGTTAGGCATCCTATTTTTATCCTTTGGAGGTATTATAGATATATCAGCACCACTGTCCACCAAAAAGCGCAATCCCGTGTTTTTGTCCGTCACAAATAATCGGAGATTGCGACAATCCTGAATGCCGGCAGAAGAGCTTGTCGCTACTCTGTCCGCCGGTTGGAGTTTTCCGACTCTTTCCAACTGCACGGAGGCCTGCATTTATTTTGCAAGCAATTAGATCCAAAGCGAAAATGGTAATAGCAATATCTTCCTCTTTGATCGAAGGATCTTTGAGAATTACTTCTCGGTCTTGACTGAGTCCTATTTTTGGATCGAGATCTAGATCTATCCAGTCTCAATTCGGACACCTGCCGTTCAAGATCTTCCAATTTGGCGATCAAGCGATCTGTTGATGAAGAAGGCACTTCCGTATCATATATTTCTTTGGAAGAGTTTATTTCATTTATTTTATCGGCCATTATGGCCAATTTGCTAATGTCCTCTTCGCCTACAATAAGTATATTCTTTATGGATGTGGGCAGTTTATCAAGCCATAAAGTTTTTATTAATTTGTCAGAGATATCTGGAGTAGCGAGGGATCTGAGCTTTTGTAGTAACTGGCTCGGCTTCATGTCTCCGAGCTCAATACCTGAAATTAACTTTTTAATTCTCAACCCTTCACTTTCTCTGAACAATTCAAGTAGTCGTGATTTACATTCAGAGTATTTGTTGTCGCTTTTGCTATTAATTATGTCCCAAATGTTTTCTATATATTTAGGTTCTAATTGGGAGATCAAATAATTAAATTTAGTGTCTTCCTGAATAATTCCACCTATTTTGAACTGTGCTTCTACCTGGAAGAACCATATTTCAGGTTTTCAACCCAGAAAGGCGGTATTTTAACACTAACTTTGCATATTTCTGAGGTATCGCTAGGCTTATTTTCTGTTTCCATTTTACGTAAATTTAAATTCGACACAACAGCTTAGAGATAAAGTTAAAAATAAAAATATTGAGATAAAATAACAAGGAAGATAATATAAAAACTTATCTTAGTCTTGAGATGATATCCCGATATCCTGGATGATGCTTCTTTTCAAGCTTGAATCACTTTTTGCATTTCTTTATCTCTTGAAATCTTCGTATGCTTTTTCTTTTCAATCACGTCCGGCTCACCAATGTGGTGTGTCGATTTACTGGTCCAGCGATGGCTCAGAAAGTTTCTCAAGTTAGTGTTTTATTGAAGTTTCTTGTTAGCTACATTCACATGGGAAGACAAAGAGGACAACACCCCCGGAATACACATCTGGTCCTCTCTCTGGATTCCTCCGCTGTGCCCTCCCTGCGCAGCGGTCGTCCTGGTGATTTATGGCGGCCGCCTGTTTATTTATCTTCGGCGGCGGGGTGCTGCAATCCCGGTAGGCTGGAATGAAATATTTCAGCCCCCACAAGCTTATAGGACAGTAGAATTATATTCAAATATTTGCTTCGAGCAATGCTCTTCAGCAAACTATAAAGACAAGGCCAGTTAGGCATATATTAACACAAAGCAATAACGCGCCATCTATATATGTAAAATAAAAGGATTTAAAAGCGCGAATGTTTCTTTTATACATAAAACGAACTTTTTCAACATTTCTAAGATTCCATCCTTCAGTGTAGCATATAAAAGCAGAATGATCCAATACAGTATTAGAGCTCTGAGAAGCGGTCTGGTGGATTAAATTGGCGAAACCGCTGGGAGGGTTCACCACTGATGAGCCAATCCCTCCCAATATATTTTTTCATCGCAGTAAGGACAGTAGAAGTTCGTTTTATGTATAAAAGAAACCTTCGCGCTTTGAAATCCTTTTATTTTATAAAAACAGATTATGTTTGATGAAATAGATTATACATAAATATTCCATGGATGCAACAAAAAAGAAGAAAAAATAAGCCAAGAGATTGTATGGAGGCATTTACGTCACTCACAGAACAGCTCAGCTCATGGTACGTGACGTATTATCCTGTAACCTCGTCATTTCTTCGTCTGTCTTCCTCAACCACCACCATGTTTTATAGAGCTCTGTTTTTGGTCGTTGTTTTGCCCTTTGGTAAGTAGCTTTTGATATTTTCGCTTTATTATTGATTCGTTAAAAATAGAATAGTAATCTTTTGGGGAAACAATATTCGCTAAAAGGAAACCTTCATCGATGCAAGTCTAAACAGTAGAGTGTAATTGCGCATTATAAACCCGCATTCACCTTTTAAAGTGATATGAATACAATAAATATTACCAAACGCCCTATTTAATATACAATATATCAGCATCATATAAGTGTGGAAGAGAATAAAGTAATATTTATATATATGAAATAAGATTTGAATTTTTAACTGCTTTAAATTTTAAAAAGTTTTAAAAATCTTTAAAAAAAATATTATTCGGGATAAAACTTTTAAAAGAAAACAAACTTTGACATTATGGGGAAGTTAATGGAACATAAAGCATCTTATAAATATTAATAAATAAGGTATAATGTATTTATTGAGTATGTGAGAATATTTTTAGATATTTTCCATTTTGAGGCAATTTTTATATAATTAACAATTATTTCTACAAACAATTTGTGCAATTATCAGAATTTTAAAATAGAAAGACATGGTTCAGAATTGTATAGCACTTTTAGTCATAACAAATATAAGTATATTTTTTTGTGGGGGTAGAAATATCAAATATTCATCAGATATATATATTATAATCATCACAGTAAATAAATATTAAGTGCTTAAATTAATTCATTCAACAATTTTTTAAAAGGTTAAAATGAAGGGAAAAAAAGAAATAAGACTACGAAATATAAATAATAGAAATTTCAATATATATATATATATTTTTAAAGAAAACAAATAAGGTTTATAACAAGGTTCACGCAAAAACTTTAAAATAAACATGTTTATTGCTAACAAAAAACTATAAATAATATTAAATTAAATAATAATAAAAAAAATCATTTTGTATTTGTTATTAATGGGCTAGGACCTCTTTAATGTAATTCAGAAATTCCGCATATACGTGAAAGCATATACCGCATATATCTATATGACGCGTAACTGCCGATGCCTTTGCGTTAACCTTGTTATATAATTATTGTTTTAATTGTGAACATTCAATTTATTTACAAGTTATATTCTCATATTTCCTTTTTCTTACTATTTTAACATTTTTAAATTGTCGAATTATCTGACTCAAGCAATTAATTTATACTGATGATAATGGAAAATGATGTAAATAAATTGTAATTTTTCGGTTTTATATTTTACTAAAATGATACTATATCTGCAAATCACTTCAAAAAATAATTATAATCAATATTTATTTTAATTTATATATTTCATATTATTATATATATACCGATAGCATCTCTACCTTTATTTATGTATCAGAACGATGCATTATGCTTATCGCTCTAGTAAAAACCTTAACTAGTGCTTATAAAGAATGAGCCACAACACCAGTTTTGGAAAAAACAAAACAAGAAGGCAGCCTGTATAACATGGTTTCGAGCTATGTCCCTCTTTAGTACATGGGCGGCTTCGATTTCGGAACATCCTACTAAAAAGGTTATGAAAACGCTAGGATGTTATGAAATCGAAACCGCCCATGTATTGATGAGGGACATAGCCCTAAACCATGCTATACAGATTGTACCTTTAATGAATTTGCCAAAACTGGTGTTGTAGTTCATTCTTTATCACCAGAAATAAAGTGTTTTACTATGATGATACATATAATGCTTCGTTCTCATGCATCATCAAAGGGAGAGGTGTCTCTTTATGAATATCATTCTTCTGCAACTATATATAAGAAATATAGTATTGTAGGACAATATATAGATGGCGCGTTGTTGTCTTGTGTTTAATATATATATATATATATTTATAGTATTTTTTATGGAAAATAGAGAAAAGTAAAATATTAATAAATACAGATTTTGAATATTTAACTTTATATTGTATATAATATAATAGTATATATATATATTTTAATTAAAAGGCATATTTTGGATCTAAAATAAAAAAAAAAACATTTTATTTAATATAAAATGCCAATATTTCAATAGGCTGTACTTTAATAAATTTTGAAATTCTTTTAACGGTATTATTCGATACAGAATTACCTTGCTGTTCTGACTCAAAGTTAGATTCAAAATCGGTATTTCTTAATATATTATATTTCACTTTTCTTTACTTTACAAAAAACTACTAATAATATATATATATACTTGTATATAGAAACCACGAGAATTATATGATGCTGAAGACATAAAAGGTAATGTAAATTTGAGGAATGTAATATATAAGGTTTGATTTAGGTTATTGGTTGAACTTGTGAGTCTACTTCTGGAAATTCGACGACAGGTCAACCAGGAAAATCTTATTACAAACCATAGCACTGCCGCTGTAAAAACTCTCTTTATTCTTTTAAAATATAGTTGAGGAATGGCAGCCCCTTTAAAACTTCATTATAGGTGCTATTTGATATATTTAGAATGAATCTTAGATAAGAAAGAAGAAGAAGAATGAATGAATCTTATATACCTACGACATGCTTTGGTTCAGGAAAAATACATTTTATAGTTTTTATTTTTTACTTTCATATGTTTTCTTAAAAGTGATATAAATATACTTGTGATAGAATATGAAGACACAAATGTCAATTAAAGAGCCGTTAAAAATGTGCAGGTAGCCAAGGCGTTTGGAGGAGAAAGTGGAAAGTTTTCGTTCCGAAGTACGTGCTAAGTTCAGAAACACGGCAGATTAGCTCACCTAGGTAGTATTACCGTTCTGACGTAGTCTGCTCCTGTTTTGATCTCCCCTACATCTACCATTGTGTTCTACTCAAAGTTATTTCAATTATCTATGAATATTCCGCCTTATTATTTTTTTTTATTATAAAAATACTTCCTATCCTTTTCAAAATATTAAATATTAATTTAGGAAACACATCATATAGATGTATATTAATCCAAATACCTGTTTTGGATAAAACATATTAAAAGTGTTTCAATCAAGAAAGACCCCGATGAAGATAGGGGTTCTGTCATGCGAAATTTTGGTTTTTAGAAAAATAATAAAATGTTTTATTTAATTGAAAAAAAACTTTTTAAAATAAATTCCTGTGGATATATCGTTCACCCTTTATTCAATAAAATAAAGATCTATATATGAGGAAGTAGATATTCGATTTTCAACTACATTTATTTTATAGTATTTAAATTTGCATAACAAAGATATTTTAGATGGAAATCTCTCATATATGTATATCTCTCTCTATCTTGCGTAACTACTATCGAATATAAACACATTTTTGTTTATATAGCTTCAGAAAAAAAGAGGTTTGTGCAGGCAATAGTACACGCCGTCGGCATTCCGAAAACCTTATTCAAGGATCGAATCCCGAATTGTGCACTTTTTTCAGCCTGAAAGGTTCTGGTCAGTGTACTTGTAAGTACAGAGGTCGAGCTGATTTCTCTATGTGCAACATATGGATCACTTAGAGTAAAAGACAGTCGCTAACTACCCAATATAATTATGATGGCCTGTACCTTGTGTATTTGAGATAAGTTTAATAAATACCTACGAAAAGTTCTACAAATCAAAATTTCGTTAAAATAAACAATTTTGCATATCTAATAACTGCTTTCAATTTCATAGGGGAATATTAATATATCTCCAGAAAGGTTTGTTGAAATTATTATAACATACTCTTATTTGATGATTTCGAACCGATTTATGCAATTTTTATATTTTATTTGAAAGAGAGAGTGAGGGATATTTTAAAGAAAAATATGGTATGAATTAGACATCAGTTTCATAATTATTTTATGGAACTCCTTAATATAATACAAATATTTATCAAAATTCAAAAACTATTATAGACGCGTATGATTCTTTTTAAAATAAAACAATTTATACTCTTCTTACTGCAATGGAATTGTTTTATTTTAAAAAGAATCATACGCGTCTATAATAGTTTTGAATTTTGATAACAGATGGCGCGCTAATGCATCATAACAAATATTTATATCGTGAACCTCTTGCAGGGCAATCAAGGTCATTCTTGGAGGCCAAGAAGGATGGCTTAGGTGCCCTCGGCCCTGCTAGCCCGCCACAAGGTAAGCTGACATTTAGTTATAATATGGATCCTATTTATTAAATTTCCTACAATACACATCGAACTGATGACGGCTTTCTCGGAAACTTCTTTAATTCCTTTTAGTAAAAGTTTGGGGCGTTTATACTTTGGCTATTATGTATTTGCCGTAGAATGAACCAATTAGTCGAATCAAGAAACATTTTTTGAATGATTGACAGAGATGTAAATTTCAGCGTCAACTCCTTCCAGGACACTAGCACAATTATTGAGAGAATAGGGATAAGAACAACCACACACCAATAGGCCAAATACCAATACCAATTATTTTTTGGTCGTGGAGGTACAGCTTGCATCACGCTGATGAGGGCCAACAGTCCGAAACGCGTACGTAGTTAGCTTCTTTTGATTAATCAAGAATGAGTATTTTGCCAATTCTGGAATAATTAAAAACTAACGATTAGTTGTTACCAAGGATTATGAATTGAAACATTTTAAATATGATTTTACGTTTGAGTACCTAAAGGACAAATAGATGGCCCAGTGGAAATAGAACAAAATACTGTTCCCATAGTGAACCTGGACACCAACGGTTTATGTAAGCTAATGGGTAGAATTCTACAAGACAATATGATGAATTTAATTACCATTGTATTTTGTTTATGATTAGGCCATTTTGGGTACAAACTATAACATCTTCCAAACTAATCTTAATTATCATAGCATTAGCAAAATCTGAATAAATTTTAATAGTTACCGATATTGTATTGCAATACGAGTAATTACATAAATATGTATTCGCAAATTAGATAGAGAGAGTGAATAAATTTAACCTTACTACAAATGTGAAGTTACCTCATATAAATATATATATATATATATATATATATATATATATATATATAATTTTAAACCCATTTCATTCTTTAGAGTGAGGAATTAATCAAATTTCTTCACACCAGAGAGAAAAAAACAATCTTCACAATTCAAATAGAATATTATTTAATATTATAATACATTCTTTTAGCTTCTATATTGTTTTTCATACATTTTATTTTATACTAGAGAATTTGCCCGCCGCACAACCGACGGGAGTATTTTAAGAGGAATTCAACATAAAAACGTGTCGATGTTTAAAAATAAAACTATTCTTAAACCGCTCTAAATTTACCATTAAAAAGTGTTCAAGATTTAGATCCGTATAGTACAATGATATAAAAAATCGGTATTTAAAGGAACATATAGAATGAGACAAATGCATTTTTAGTGTCAGAAAACATAAATTTCAAGCGTCAACCCCGATCGAATGTATAGAATTATCATGTAGAAAATATTGCGAAATGCAAATGTCAGAATAATAATTCATATTTTATCTTATTAATAAAACCTTTTTTTCATAAAAGGTGATAGAAAGAAAACTTGCTATATAACAAAATATGGAAATCAGTAGTAATATGTTAATAAAAATATAAATAAAAATATTTACTCTAAATAGAAAACTCATCACTCTTTTGGTTTGATTTAACGAATTTTCGGCTGCTCTCTGTCACCATATCAAATACCTCGTTGTGCTGTTTAGCTGACGCTATATTTTGAATCCTTACAAAAATTTATATTTCAAAAAGGCGGCAGTGGGTCGCCGAAACGAGGGTAAATCAGATTAAAATTCTGATAAGAGAGAGTTTCTCATTCAGAGAGAGAGTTTTGTAAAATTACAATATTTGCTATTTATTTTTTAAAATAAAACTTTTGATAGAAATTGTACCTCGCTTCTCAATACAACCACTTAGCTGAAGAACATTGAATACTGATTGAGTAATAAATTTAACGTTAATAGTAATTTCGGTGAATATAATTCTGTGAAAATGAAAGGGCATATATTATAGTAGATACAATAAACAAATGAGTAAAATTTCTAAAATATCTTAAACCACATTTATTAAGGCTATATACTACTTACTATAATTGTGTGTGAGATTTGATGTTTTGAATATAAAATGCTTACCAGCTATCTTGACGGAAGAAACCACTCCACCTCCACTCCTGAAAGACGCTAGTGAAGTCGCTAAGCCCCCGAACAACCTCCCCATCCGCATGAACCAGAAGATCCGCTGCAGGTCTGCCGTCCAGGTCAAGATTCCAAACGGATTATACCACGTCACCATCCTTTTCATTCTTTTCCTCGTTGTACTCGACATCTCAATCATGGTCGCTAAGAAATGGGCCGCGAGATGCCTCGAGAAAAGAAACACTTATACATCTATAATCTAGCTATATGGACCTTGAGTCATTCTGAGATGTAATTTTTATTAAATAAATATATTAAATCAATAGGATTTGTATCGATTTTCAAAATTTAAGAGTGCTCAGATGATCATGGATATATATAACCCTTGTATTGTAGATAAGAATAAAATTGTTTCAATCACATTTTGTATGAGAAAATTATTTTTTCACAAATCATTGAATCTTACATTTAGAAATAAATATAATAAAATATAGTCAGAGAGAATGTGTGAAACTGCCCTACAACACCAAGGTGAGCCAGCTTCCAGACAATTTTAAAAAATCAGTACAACCGAGATATAATTACCTATTTTAATATAACCAAAAACCAAATTTGATGAATTACATAAGAAAGGATAAGGCAGACCTAATTTGTTTAGTTTTCCTTTGCATAGCATGCATTAAAGAAGGAAAGTTACTGATTTATAAAACACAATTTTAAAAGTAGCTCGTCATCCTGCTGAAGAACGACATCCAGCGATGGTTAGGAAGAATAATTCTAAGTAATATTTTTTTTCCCGATATGGTTATTTGTTTGTGTAATAATTGAGTAGCCTTAAAAAAATGGAGAAATCTTAGGGAATTATAACTTTTGGGACACTCTTCTGAAAACTGTAAAAGGTTCGAAAAGGCTTGGAATTTATTAACATGCCTCAGGCCTGATAGAAAACAAAAGTTTTTTTTATTTAGCAGGCAAAATTGCTTTGGGTGTTTATAATAATTCTAAATTTCAAAATCATGAAGAAAAAATATAGATTCTTTATTATATATTTATTGAGGAGATTGAGCAATTCAAAATAATTATTATATTTAGAAAAATGCATATAAATTGAATATAGAAATATTTTTTTCTTTAAATATTTCGAAGGGCAACCCAGCTCTCTTCCTCGAGGGTGTTTGTGTTTTGTACTAAAACACGTGAGAGATTCTCGTTTTGCAAGACCAACGAAAGAACTATCTCTGATTTAAATATTACATCTAGTATATATATATACACAGCCCCCCCTATAATTATATATAATATTATATATATGAGGAGATGTAGAGATCCTGTCGACTTTCTGTCATGATGTGTTTATCCTGTCGGATGACTGTGGTGTGGTTGGTTAGATGCAGTCCTTTTTTTTTTGCTTATCCCTAGTACACGTGGTACAGACCATGATAATCATGGTGGGTAGAAGTAGGCGACTGCTTTTCGACTTTGCACTTCCAAATGTGCCAGAGCCACGTTTGGTTACTTGCACTCGCTGGTGGGGTTGGGACTTTTGCAAGAATCGGGGGCCATTGGAGCATCTTTTTTTAATAAAAAAAAAAAAGTGTCCAATGCGGGAATCGAACCCGGATCGTAGCGGTCGACAACCAACGGTTTAGACCATCCTTCCACCGACCCCCGATGTAGTCGTGATGGCTACAATGGTCAGAGTCGTGTCAGGCGTGAATGAATGGCACAAAAGGACGAGGCATGTTGGATGTCCTCCGAGAGATGGCAGCCGGACGCCGGTCGAGGGGGTCTGATCTATTCTAGTGTCAGAGAGAGACTGGTGGTAATCCGACTATGTTTTTCGGACCGATGGTGTAATCGGAGACCTTTCTCCTGTCTGGGCGCCGGCTATATATATATAAAACATTTTATTATTATTATATCTCAACATAAAAAAATATAATATAAAAGTGTAATATTTAGGGCTTCCAATCCCGGTGCATATTTTCAATCCCGGGATTCGGAATTGCTTTTTTCTCAATCCCGGGATATCTCGGGATTGAAAAACATTTTCGTCTTTCTACGCCAAGAGGTATATCGTTTCGTTCGTTATATTTTTAATTTTTTCTTTTATATAGTGCCAATGACGTGGCACTTACTTCGATGAAAACAACCTGAAAGTCATATATTTTGCGCCTGCTTATGAACTAAATCATTGCTTTTGGGTTGCAGTTTGAAATTATCTGTCAATTACTGTACACACATCTGGAAAAAAATACTGTTCTTGGAACTCTTAGACCACATCTCTTAATGCAGTGATGAATACATTACCTTGTAATACGATTACTTTGCAATGCATTACTTTGCAAAAAAAAAAATTAATTGCATTAGAATGCAAACATAATTACTCGCAATTCTATATATAACGATAGCAATTGTGATTAAATTACTTGTAATTGTAATTGGTGTACATGCAGCCCTTTTGTAGACCCACCGACGCATTTCAAAATTCTTTTGCACGCTATACACTATGCATTTTGGCCAGATCCGTCTCGTAGGTAATAGCATCAGATTCCTTCTGATTTAAAAGGAATAAACTTCGCCATCATAATCAAGAAGTGATAAGCTTACCAAAAATGTCCGACGCGTTTTCTATTGAGAAATAACAAGGTCCGATAATATTGTTTTAGAGACTTTGTTTTATGTTCGTATAAGTTGAAAACTACTTTAGGCTGATGCTTGATGGTGACGAAGCATTTAATGAAATGACATTAAATAAATTTAATTTAAATTAAATGACAAAAAAGCTAGCGAGGGTTTCATAAAATGAACAGCAGAGCAGTGCGTTCATGATGACCCATGCATACAAAGTACAGGGATGGAGAGTATAAACATAGATTGAAAAAAAAAATTATAAAACAATTTGGAGCCCAGATAAGAGGTTAGTGGCGGGTCCATGTTACACGCAGGTCCGCCACAAAAATAAAAGGAATGCCTCTACTATCTAAGAAGCCACTATTTGCATGTCAACAAAATAATTTCAAATCTCTCAGAAAAAAAAAAAAAGATCCGAAATGCAGCTGTATAAATAAAACGTCAAAAGTGTGCTATCTCATCACCTGTTTGATTACCAAAATGCTAGATAAAAAAAAAATATTTTTGCGCTGGTTTTCATGCACAAACGAGTAATCCCGGGATTTTTCGAGCAGTATCCCGGGATTTTCGGGATCATTATTTGGCTCCGGGATTGGAGAGGCCCTAGTAATATTATATATTAAATAATATTATTAATTAATGATAACAATTTTTTAAAGCAAAAATAAATGAACAAATCAAAATTAGATATATATATATATATATAGTTATTTAAAAACAATTAATATATAAGTTCTTCTTAAATTTATATTTATCAACAAAGAGAGAGAGAGAGAGGACTATCCAGGTGTTTCAAGGTAGTTTAGACTGGAGGCCCATACTGATGACAACTAGGGCTACCTTGAGTTCCTATTGTTTATTGGTATGATAACATTGAGTGTATACAACTATGAATAAATCGGTGTCGCAGAATGAATTGTTCGGGAGGATTAGTTAGCCAGAGGTATCATTGTAAAGTATTTTTATTTTGTTGGTTGTCCCGATTGTCGGGATCATACTTTTGCTGTAGTGTGATTTGAGCTGAGCAACTAGGCTGTTAACACCTACGATATTTCTAGGGTTATAAGAAAATTTGTTCTGGCGATCAAATCTGTCTTCAATCACAAGGACCACCTAGGTGCTGTATGGTGAGTTGATACGGTGGCTGTCAACAAACAGGAATACTCTGGTCTCGCAGTTTAGGTTAGTCTTAAATTTTATACTTTCGGCAACCAGAGCTATCCTGTTATATGGATAACAATTATTAGCAATCTTTTGTAATTTACATACGTTACCGAGTTTTGTATGTCGGGTTGTTTAATGTCCAAGACTCTTTTATCGAACAGGGCAATCGGAATGCTGAGGGAAGAGACGACCAGGTAGCCTAAACTACCTAAACCAGAACCACACAGGTGTTTTATGGTGTAATGAACCGTGGTCTAGACTGACCGTATCGTAGAGTGGTTTCATTTGATGGCTTAAGCTGTCGGCAACAAGGTTGTAAGCAGGGCTGTTCTGGTGATATCAAATGTTTTCAAACAGAACCACATATTTTTTTAAATGGTGGTTCGATCTGTTTCCTAGAATGTCAGAGAATAAGATTCTCGGTCATTAGAAGTTGGCTCAATTGTTTATCTTTGTCGACAAATATGGGTTTTTAGATATTAAAAATTGGGTTGGTTTGAAATTTCGCAGAAGTGTCACTTTATCAATCCCCAGAGTTACAGTGTCCTAACTACAAAAACCGCTTTAGTAACTGGTGAACGTTAAGTACAACTTTGTTCACATCTTATATTATGTCGTGTATAGACCAAAGTATTATAATAAATCATGAGGGATACGCATTCCTTTATTTACTGAGGTTATAATGCATGATCTTTTTAATATAAGTTGTAGATTTCTTTTCAAATATATATTTTTGACAGTGTCAAAATAGTTGTTCAGAATAGTTGTTAGCTGCACAATAAATAACAGGAAAAATAAATGACTGGAACCACCACCAAAAAAAAAACCCCTATTTTCATAGGACAAGTAGATACAGTTTGGGTCTAGATTATTGGAAAAAATAGGTACATGTAAAAATTATTAAAATATTTGTCCATATACACTGCTGGCCACCCAAATTGCAACACCAAGAAAGACAAGAGATAGCACAACAAAATTTATTTTGTAGATAACATGTTGACCAAGTATCAAATTATTAAATTTATAGACTTCTGCGAAGTGTGGTTCCTTCCAGAATCAGTAGCCAGAGTAGCCGCCATTGTTGGAGATCACCGCTGTTACACGCCTCGGCATTGGTTCAAAAAGACTTTGGATGTGTTCTTGGAGTACAGCAGACCAAGCAGCTTCCACACTTTGCCAAAGTTGATCTGGTGTGGCAATTGGGGGATTTAATCTGGGTCAATCGTTGAGCAAACCATGAAGCACATGTTTTCTACCGGCGAAAGATCCGGAAAGCGAGCCGGTCAGGGAAGCAATTCAATCTGGCGATTGACGAAGAACCTTTGGACAATGCGTGCCACGTGTGGTCGCGCTTTATCCTGTTTAAATATGGCTGTGGGCAAGCCCTGAAGGTAAGGAAGGATAACTGGCTCCAACACCTCGGATATGTAGCGTTAGCTGTTTAGAGTACCGGCAAAGCGTACTAGAGGAGTGCGAGAGTGATACCCAATACCGCCCCATACCATAATATCCGGTGCAGGACCAGTGTGGCGGTGCATAAACGCAGATGTTCAGCATCCTCTTTCCACGGTGTCTCCAGACTCGAATCCGACCATCGTGGTGTTGCAAACAGAAGCGTGACTCGTCAGTAAAGACAATTTCATACCATTATGCCGTCCACATCCTTCTTTCATCGCACCATTGGCGGCGGGGACGTCTGTGGTTCTGCGTCAAGGGTAGACGAAACAATGGACGTCTTGTGGACAGACCACTCTGCTGTAAAACCGTGTCGAATGGTACGCGCAGGACATTGGATGATGCGTTACAGACTGAATGTGCTGTGCTACGGTTCGTGATGTGACTGAGCGGTCTGTCACTTCCATGCGCACAATTTGCCTGTCAGCACGTGAAGTGGTGCACTAAGGTGGATGCGATCGAACACGTCGGTCCGTCGTACCTTCCTGCATACAACGATCACATATCCGCATTACATTTGTAATGAATGAAATGATGAAACCCTAGGAGTGACTCGTAAAACTATATTGTGGGTCGGGGTGTTATATTTAGTGCAGAATAACACCAGAATATACATTCATGATATTATAATATATGTTAAACACACCTGTATATAAAATATAAATTTGGAAATTTATCTTTAGGAATTTCCTTTGGTATGAAATTAGGACTTACCTTGTGAATGTTGAATTTGAAAGCCTCCAAATGCAAGCGAAGACGAATTGGAAGATTTACATACCACCTCAATTCGTTTCGCTAACAATCGGCTGCCTTCACTTTTCTTAGTATCTTGAGGCTAAAACAAACTATTTAACCGATTGTAACAAATATATTGGAAAGTTATAATGTTATATGATATATATAAAGCTTTATATATAATGTATTTATAGTTATATATATAGATGGAAAAATTTCCGAAAGGAAATTGATCCATAGAAGCACAGGGCGCCTCTCCCGTCAAAATAAACATCAAAAACTGACGCATTTTCCTCCAGGCAAATTTTCCATCTATATTCTAGCCATAGATTTGGCCCAGCCACCTTGCCAGCAAAACACCTCTTTGGTAGATTGTGAAGATATTATTAGATCCCGTGTGGATCTCATGGAATAAAGTCCGCCCTAGACTGACGAGGGCCATTAGCCCGAAACCATGGTCTCTAGGTGGGACGCTTCTCAGTTTTCGTAGCTGGTGTTGTGGCTTTGTCACCGACCCGAGGCCGCTAGTTGCGGCGACGGTCAATAGATGGCGTCAGTTTTTGACGTTTATTTTGACGGGAGAGGCGCCCTGTGCTTCTATAGTTATATATATATTTGTAAATTATTTATATGATGATTCTTGCTTCTCACTCTTTCTAACACCAATATGAATAATATTAAAATATATTTTGAGGAATATATACAATATAATATATGTTCTCTCTAGAGTAAATATAAAGAAAAATATATTTCTCTCTAGAGAGAGAGTAAATATAAAGAAAAATATATTTAGTATTTTTTCTTCCAAAATTACACAGACACACAGAAACAATAATTAAGAATTTCCAAATGTATGTAGTTGAAAGTTCTAGATGATTAGTTGTCTAGTGACCATAATAGTTTCGTAATGTGATTTGGTGGTTTTAGATTGTCTCAATCAGGATCTTGCATGTGCGGTATGACTTTTCTTAGGTGGTGTAGGTTCAATGTACTAAAAATCAATCGGCTGATTTAGCGTGTCTTGAGCTGAACAAGAAGACTTTTAACAGCTACGATAATCCTAGAGTTATGAAACGAGTTTATCTAGCGGTCTATTTATCGTCAATCACAAGAACCACCCAGGTGTTTTAGGCTGGGTTGGTCAACAAACAGGATTACTCTAAATTTGTAGAGTAGGTTAGAATTACAGTGTATACTTTTAGCAACCATGGACATCGACTAGTGCTGCCTCCCCTAGGAGGGGGTGTTCAAGCTTGCTTATAACGGCTCACATGCTTTTCCATTATTTGTACAAGATTAATTAAAGGCAATCTCATAATCGGCGCCTGGTCTCATAGAATTATTGGAGTTTATTGGCGGTTCAGGACGCGGGAGAATTCCAATTGGAGTTATTTGCAATAGAACGCGTGAGCATAATTCGTCTGGTGATCTAATAATTTCCGTCCACCTCACTTGATGGAAAGACTTCTCATGAATAATCCAAACCCTATATTAAAACATATTCCTAATCTCGTAAAATTTGCATAAATATTTTAACTCGGCGTGGACGAAGCAGTCTTATTTATCATCAGGCGCAAAAATGAGAACGATTCTTCCTGGCGTCACTTTATGTCTTCACAAGGCAGATCCTCTTGCTCAACCTGGCTGAACTGTGTACGAACTTAAGAACGAGGGTTTGTAGTGGAATTTTATTAATTTCGAAGTGGATAATATTTTCAATTTCTTGTAACTATACTGGTTGATAAAATATGTGACCACCCACAATTATGTAAATAAAGAGCTAATCAATAAATACATTTTTACTAGAAAAAGGTATATAATAAATGGAGCAGCTAAACATTTTAATCAATATTTTGTTGAAAAGGCATAGTAATCGGAATATCAGTAAATTTATTTGTATCCAATATATATCTTACCATTCGTCTTTACCATAGCGACACGTTTCTTCAATTAAAATCTGGGCTAGAGCTTACAAACCACAGACTCTGCCTTAGGTACTAACTTTAGCATACTCTTACAAGATAGTTATGCTGAAAGATCTTCCCAATGTTTCATAAATATTTTAGGGAAGCAAAAAAAATGTTCTTATTATGAGACGGCTTTATATTTTTGTAAATATAATTTATTTGTTTATTTTTTACTATTCTACTGTTTACTGCCAATATTATTTATACTTTTTAAATAAAATATGTATAATAAGCATTATTAACATACACATTTAAAGAGAATAATTTTCATGCAAATACAACTTATCTTGTGAATGTCGTATTTTAAAGCCTCCAAATGTATCGGTAACGAATCTGTAGATTTAAAAACTACCTCAATTCGTTTCGCACACAATTGGTTGCATTCTGTCACTCTTCTTTTGGTAGCTTGATGCTAGAACACAAATTTTTAAACAGAGTGTATAGGGATTCTTATAGAATAAATAATGCCATACTTACATAGGTAATATGTGAGCGAAAATACGCTCTTTTTTGTTTTTAAAAATGCACCAAAATAATTTATTCAAAATTCTCTGCTCATCACGCGTAGATTTATTTCAGAGAAAAAGCCACAACACCAGCTTTAGACAACCTGTATACCGGGCTATGGCCCTCATTATTACAGGATAGGTTCTATTTAATGACATGTTGCGAGAAGAATTATGATAGCGGCCGTGTGTTTGCCGAGAAGTATTTTAGCTAATGAAGTGGAATGACCTGTCTAAGCCACTAATATATTGTAATTTGTACGAAAATTGTATTGTCGAAAATCCCATCCTTACTGTATGGAAATTAATCGATGGATCAAGATCCCAGAGTGAAGTTGAGAAGAGATAGGACTCTAACTGAATGGGGATGACCCACCTGAGAAAGAAAGTCAGTGCGTTCGGATGACATTTCTGTATAGGGGGTGGGTGTGGCATCGGCGGTGCGAGAAGAAGCGGGAAATAGTCTTCGGGATTGTGGATGAACTTGCCAAACGGATTCCAGAAGAGCCAGGACAATATAGGTCGTTTACGAGATGGAAAATTCTGGTTACGAAAATTGAAGGTAAGTCTATTTACTGTATCTAATTATTAATTCTACTTGAAACTCTTGTAGTAAAGTATTTCGCGCTAAGCTGTATCAACAAAGTGAAAATATTGTTTTTCTAGAAACCTTTTGTAAATAGCCTCACTGATGTAATCGATGACACGTTTTACTTCATCTTGAAATTGAGATATAACTACTCCAATCCCAGTAGTGCTGTAATCTGTGTCTAGAATGTTTGCCTGGATCAGGGTAGGCCAGCAATCGCGGAGAAGACAAGGCCTGCTTCAGTTTATCCATAGCTCCCTTTCGCAATCAATAGTTAAATTGAAGGAGTGTCTAGGTTCCGTTAATCGTTGCAAAAGTCTCTCGATGTTAGAAAGCCTCGGAGAAAAATATTCTATAGTAGTTTCCCAAGCCTGGAAATATTATCAATTGTTCTACATATTTTGGTAAAAGTCATTGCTGAACAACTTGAGTCCGATCTGGATCGGTCTTAAATAAACTTTCTCTTTGAATAGTTATAATTTGCTAAGAAAAACTTCATTCTTGGTCCTCGAATCTTTTGTAGAACTTTTTTCAAGATTGATTAGATGCTGTTCAACGTTTTTAAAATTAGAATAGGCACTTCTACCAGGTAATTCCTTGAAATCAAGTCTCCATCAGACATTGAAGAGTCCAAATAACATAACCTTGATTTACTAAAGCCCATTTCTTGCCATTGGATTGTCTTTTCTCTGTCGTCCAAGTGAATGTTTATTTCCAGTTGCCGCTTTTGAAATCCAAAGTGGAGAACCACTGCGGTTTGATAGGCTGCCGAGCCCAGCATCAATTCGAAAATAAGTTAGGAATTTCTTTTAGTCAGATCATTTAGCCGTCGATAAATACACTGAAATGTGTGGAGCGATCCTTTTTCTTTAGGAAAATACAACGGAAGATTCTCACGAAATATATGAAATCTTTTTCGGCCATTTCCTGAATTAATTTGTTAACATCGTCTCTTCTTGTTATTGGTAATCATCTTAGGAGCTGCATGACAAGAGTGGAACTTTCAGTATCATTTCGATATACTGTCACCTATGTCCGCCCAACATTATCCAAAATAACATTATGCGTAAGAAAATATGCAAAGTTATATCGATATGCAAATTAGATACGGCCACTCAAATATTTAGTATTTCTCTTGCTAGCTCTCTCGCCTGACCTTGCTGTTTCTTGTTGTGTAAACATTTTTGAATCGTTTCTTTTCAAATATATTTTTATTCTTTTACACTTCGAATAATGGCTTCAAGGCATCCTTTAGCTGATTCTTTAAGGTGGCGTGCTATTGGATGGATGGAAATAGAATTAAGCCAAGGTGATGCAGCAAGGCGTCTAAATGTTTCAAGGATGGCGGTCTCGCGCCTCAGGGAACAGTTTCAAGATACAGAAGATGTCTCAGAAGGCCTGTTGCAGGACGTCCAAAAGTCACAACACCACAAGATGACAGATTTTTGGCGATAGCTGCAAAACGAAATAGAGAGGTATCACGCAGATAGCTTGTTTCTCTCTCCTCTGAGCTCGAATCGGTCATCTGAAGAAAATATCTGTCCAAACTGTGTTCAGTAGACTTAATTCTGTTGGTCTCTATGCAAGACGCCCAGTTGCTTGCATCCCATTATCACCGTTGCACAAAAGAACAAGTTTGAATTGGAGTCCTCTACATCGAGACTGGATAGACAATGACTGGAGCTAAGTTCTCTTCACAGATGAATATCAATTTAGCCTTCAGGCTGATTCTTGGCGATACAAGATATGGAGAGAGGTTGGGACACGGTGTAGCGTCCATCAAATGTAAGGGAAAAAGAAAACTTTGGTGGTGGCGATGTGATGGTGTGGGCAGGCATCTCTCTCAATGGCCGCACTGATCTGTATGTGTTTGAAGGAGGTTTCCTGATTGATCAAAGGTAACGTGATGAGATACTAGAACAATATGTTCTTACGTTGGCTCACACAGAAGGAAGAGATTTTATGCTAATGGACGTTAACGCTCTTCTCCACAGAGCGAACCTAGTGGCTCAGTACCTTTAAAACACTGGAATTTAAAAAAATGGACTGGCCATCCAGGTCTCTAGATTTGAATCCGATAGAACATGCCTGAAATGACCTTGGGAGACGAGTATCCGGTCTTTGTCCCCCTCCAGAAGCCTTGATGAGCTAGAGACCTGCTTTCTCCGAAAATAATAATCTCTAATTCCTATTCAACTGATTAACAACCTTGTAAAGAGTATGAGAAGCAGGTGTCAAGAATGTATTGTTGTAAGAGTAAATCATATCCATTACAGTGGTACCTCGACATACGAGCGCCCCAACATACGAGTTTTTCGAGATACGAGCGACGAGTAAGTGATTTTTTTGCTTTTAGTTACGAGCGAAATTCGAGATACGAGTTCGGTTCGGTAATAACACGCATTCGCGCCATCACGATCAGTTAGCAGCGTGCTTCCGCTGTGATAAGTTGTGTTTTGTGTTGCGTTTACATTTACAGTTTTAGTTCATTTATTTTTATAACCATGGATCGGAAGAATGTTTGCAAAAAGTCAAGTGCTAAGAAAAAGATGATGAGTATTGAATTAAAACGTGAAATTACTACAAGTGAGATAAAGGAGATCTTAGGAATGTGGGAGAGAGTTTCACAGTTCGTGGAAAAAAACACCCAGAAAGTTGCAACAGGTCGTGCATCTGACCTTTTTAATGACACTTGCCTAACTCATTTCCGGAACACTCTGAGAGGGAGGAAGAAACAAACCTCCTTGGACATGTTTTTTTCTAAACGGCCTACAGGTGAAAGCGAGAAAAATGTAGCGAAAAAGGCAAAGACCAGCGAGGATATCTAATTTATTTCTTTACATTCTCTTTTTGTTTTTGTGCAATAAATATTTGATATTTATAAATACGTTTTTATTATTTAAAACCACGTAACAAAAATAACTGGGGTGACATTTTGGAGGTTGGAACGGATTAGTGGTAGTTCAATTGTTTTGTATGGGGAAATTTGCTTCGAGATACGAGTATTTCAAGATACGAGCAAGGTTGCGGAACGAATTAAACTCGTATGTCGAGGTATCACTGTATTAAGTGAGTAAATTGTTTTTTGTTTGTTTTTTGTAAATCTATTTTCTGAGAGCTATGACCATTGATCTCTCATTCCTAATATTACTAATAAACATATAGAGCATTTACAATATAAAGAAAAACACTGATATTTTTCAGAAAAATATAAATATGTTTTATGACACCTACTTAATATAACTTTAATTTAGTAATTAAATACCAATTGTAACTTAACTTTTGGTCTCCACTTTATTAACGCACTCCCTTAATACAAAATTTATGTTGTAAGTAATTTACACTTATTGACAAATCTTAAGAAAGTTGTACCTTCAGCATGTATATCGGGTTTCAGACAATAACTCTGAAAGATATTACAGTGACCTTTATTGAAGATTCACGATATAACCAAGTGTGTGAGAACTTAATTGCCTCTGTCTTATTTTAAAAAGACAACCTGCGACATCAAAGACTCTTAATTTCCTAAGTTTTGTCCTTGAGTTATACTCTCAACTGTATATTATACATATGTATAAAAGCATAGGGTTCCTCTCCCGTCAAATTAAACGTCAAAACTAAACGCCATCTATCATATATATAGATATCGTCTATTTTTGACGTTTAATTTGATGGGAGAGGAGCCCTATGCCATAATATGTATATTATATATACACACACAACTGTATATTATACATTATTATACACTTAACTTCATATTATTTTTATACATGAACTATTTTCCCACTCCATTGAATCTGAGCAAAACTAATTTTCCAACCATTTAATTTTGCGGTTGGGAGCTGAGCTTGTTTGTATTAAAATAAATACATTGTTGTACCTTGAGAAAGTTTGGCGCTCAACCAACTCAAATATTGGTAAATACATTTTTAAAATCCAATATATGTCTTTATATATATAATTCAAATAAATTATATCTCGCCAACTCTCTCTCTCTTGATTTATAATAATTATTAAAATTTTCTATATATTCAAAATGATATATTCTATAAATTTAATTGTGGTTTTAATATTTATTCTTATAATAAACTTCCTACGTCGTTACTGCGGGTAAAAACTACAGGGGGGGCCTGGCTCATCAGTGGTGAACCCTCCATAGAAACTGAAAAAGAGCAGAGCGCCACTTACCTCGACGGTGAGGGCATGTCGGTCTGGGGGATAAATCAGAGATGTGCAGCAGATATGCGCACCAACCAAATTCCAGGGCTCGGTTGATGAAATTAAAACGAGTAAACTTTAATATTGGATATTTTTCTAGAATCAACTTTTTATTTTCTGTTATATGTTTTGGAAGCTCTTCAAAATACATTTTGAGATGAAACACAAGGATAATCTTACTTAAATAATTCCTTCAATGATGGTAACAATTATTTTTATAAAGTTTTCCTTTGAATATATATTCATTAAATATAAAATGTTGGAATATATTCATTATATAAAGCGCTATGTTTAAAAATAAAGTAACATCCTTCTGCTATTATATCCTTACAGTCATACGAAAAATATTGGGATGGCCATCATTGATGGAAGCTCCTGTGACGGTGTCCCCAGGACAATATACCAGATCGCTACAATATTGTATTGAGCACTGATCTCTTCATATTAATGTCAAACACACGCAGATATTTATGGATTAAAAATAATTCAAAAGATGTATATTCATCATTCTAGTGTTCTTCATATTTTCAAGGATTAACACTTCTATATATATATATTTTAAATATTCAAACCCTTAACAAATATAGGTTGAATTTTTTTTCATAGTTCAATAAAACCATCAAAAGGTGCTACAAACGTTAATTTACATAATGGTTCTTCTCAGAACATCTATATATATAATCCAGGTATATACTTGTATTAAATTATAGTGTGGTAGTTGTGGTCTAGGCCAGGTGTCGGGAAACTTTTAAGTCGAAAGAGTCAAAAATGACAATTGGCAAATTTTTAAAGTTTTTAAAGAGCCACACATTTTTTTTTGCCAACAATAAATAGTACTTGCATAGATAATATTTGCGTATGGAACTATATAAAGAGCTTCACACCCAAAGAGCCGCATGTGACTAGCGAGCCGCAGTTTACCGACCCCTGGTCTAGGCAATCAGAAACATCCGGTATTGTAGGATGGTTGGTTCATATTTTCTTCATTGGCTGTAAACATAACCACACTGGTGTTAAATTCTGTCTTATTGTAGATTATTCTGTTGTTCGAGATTAATGGCATCCAGTTCAACCCTTGTGTTGCTGAGTTGGATGCTATCTGGTATAGAATTTCAGTAACTATAGGGCCGACATGTCCATGTAAAATGGGTGGTAGCCACCAGTTAAATGCGTTGCTATAGTGCGGCGTGAAATTGTGATAGAGCTTCGAACAACTATAATCATCCTAGTCCAGTCTGTTGGCACCAAAGTCCATCTTTGTGCTGTATGGTAGGATGGATGGTAACTTAGATGTCGCAACAAGGTCCAACATAGAGTTGTAGTATGAATTGGTGTGTTGCACTAGACTGTCGACAAATGCCATCGAATATTTCAGCTTGGGTTGGTCTAATGGCTTAGAGCAGGGGTCGTCAACTTACGGCTCGCAAGCCACGTGCAGCTCTTTGAATGTAAAGCTGCATGTAGTACTCGCATATATGGAGTTTTTATTAATGCGAGTGCTATTTATTGCTGGCAAGAAAACATTTTGTGTCTCTTTAAAAACTTGAAATTTTGTAAATTGCAATTTTGACTCTTCTGACTCAAAGGGTTGCCTAACCCTGGCCTAGAGTATCAGCAATAGGGGTCCACATTAGTGCTTTAAGGAGGGTTGATAAAGAGAACATAGTAACCACACAGTGCTACATACCTGTGTTACGTATGTTGTTCTACACTATAGGTAATCAATCACTATAATGTTGTTGATTGTTCTGGAGTCCCGGCAACTAGGAAAAATTTCTTCCTTAACCACCCATTTCAAGGTAGGTATTTAAAATTTATTTTTTATTCAATTAGTAGTTGTCCACAAGTTCCTTTTAAAAAATACCATATTAATCAATATAAGCCTTAAAAAAATATATATATATAGTTGAAAACCGAAAAAATCTACTTTCTGTATATATATACAGGGTGTACCGGGTAAATTGGGACTAACTTTGACAGTCCATAAAACAAAAACTACTTGAGATTAAAAACTTGTTTTTTTTTCATTACGTAGCCATATTCATGTAAAATGCAACAGTACATGTGTGCGCAGTGTAGTGATGAAGAGTAACCGAGAATTTGAAAATCGAGCTGCCATCATCGTTGCTCTGCGCGCCGGAAGGAGCCCCAAAGAGATAGTGGATTTTCTTAAGTTGCCCAAAACCACTATTTATCGTGTCAAGAAGCAGTTTGATGAGGCCGACAGTAACAAAGTGGGGATAGCTACAAGGAAAAAGCACTCGCGTCGATCGGACAGGGTAAGAGGCGAAGAATTTGTCAAAAATGTCAAGGAGAAGATTGATGGAAACCCTGGGAAGAGCATGAGGGCCATAGCCAAGGAAATGGACGTTGGCTCTATGACAATTGTCAGAACTATCCATGAGGACCTTGGTCTCAAGTCTTATGCCCTTCGGAAAGGTCAGTTGCTGACTGAGAATATGAAGAATAACAGAAAAGGAAAGGCTGCTGCCCTCCTCAACAACCTGAAACACGACTCTTTTGGCATGCTAAGGTTCTTCTCTGACGAAAAGAACTTTGACGTGGACCAAAAGGTAAATCCCAGGAATGATCGCTGGATCTGTAAAGACCCCTCAGAGATACCTATCGTGATGCACACGAAATTTCCTGCCTCCGTAATGGTCCTTGGCGTTATCAGCAGTGAAGGTGATGTCATGCCTCCCCATTTCTTTGAGAAGGGCTTTAGGATGAACGCTGACACCTAAATCAATGTTCTGGAGACCGTTGTGAAGCCTTGGATGGACATGGTGGCCGCAGGAAGGAAGTATGTCTTCCAACAGGACTCAGCTCCAGCCCATAAGGCAAAAAAGACACAATCGTGGCTGACACTTAACGTCCCTAGTCACTGGGGTCCTGATATTTGGCCCCCTAACTCTCCAGATTGCAATCCCCTCGACTACTATGTATGGGGCGTTGTTGAGAGAGATGTCAACAAAGCTCCTCATACCACCATCCAGTCTGTCAAGAAAGCAGTTCACACGGTGATGACCCAAATGGACAAGGTCATCGTCGCCAAGGCCTGTGCTTCATTCCGCACTCGCCTCGAGACTGTTGTAGCTAATAATGGAAACTTCATTGAATAAATAAAAACTATACCCTTTTATCTACTACTATGTCAAATTTCATTCGGATATTTTAATTTTTACTTGCAAAAAATTTCAGTTAAAATACCATTGTTGAAATTCCCAATTTACCTGGTACACCCTGTATTTATTGTCTTCAATATTGAGCACAATTAAAATGTACTTATTAATTATAAACCTATTTTAGACGAAATAAAATAAGCCCGTTATTATTTTTTGAAATCCTTTTTTTTTGCCTGTTTGTACATTTATCTTTACCTAGGGATCTCTCTTCATTAAAACTATCCAAAATAAGCCTTTTAATCAATATATATTTTGAGGTGAAATCATCACACTTCATTATATATTTATATGATGATAACTATAAAAATAATTATATGTAATAAAATGGGGAGTAGATGCTTTATTTTTAAGGAAAAATAAGACATAGCCGAATATCCGAAGTGAACGAAATAATTTTGAAAGCTGGTAGAATACACTAGAAGAGGAATAAAACAGAAGTAGACGACCAGCCACCCTTGTAATGTTATCTCTGGCGAGCTAATCCGCAGTGTTGCTCGAGTTCACAAGTTCTTAGAGAAATAAAAAAAATGCCTTCTTTTCCTCCAAACGCTTTGTGTCGCCTCCACACTTTCTTCAACGGCTTTATCAACGGCATCAAGTATATCTTATATTAATTCTGAGGAAACATAGAAAAACAAAAAATATGAAAAATAGAACATTATTAGTATTTTAATTACAACGTAACTCAATAAAATAGATCGTTAATTATTTATATAAAGGTATGATTTTAATTAGGTATGGTGAGGTTTTATGAATACAAAATAAAAATACACCAGGTTTTTTTAACTCTTCTTGTTGCCTCGCGAATTTCTTGATTCGAGTTTTCTTCTTGTGATCTTCAAATATTCCAGTTCCTTGAAGGACGCGTAGAACCTTCTAGTAAATGTTGCCCAATGAATAATGTGTTTCAATAAATATAATTTATTATTATTGTATCTTATTAGCTCTCTCCCCTCCTCTGATGTGTAATGATATCAAAAATTGGAATTATTTTCAACGAAACACAAACCTATCTCATTATAAAATAATTTGGAAGTACAATATATTTATAGTGCCAAGCCGATTTATTTCTAGGGATATTTATTTATTTATGCCAAGTTGAGATTCATAATTCATAAGAGGATGGCCGTTTGATTCCATTGTTATCAGAAAGCTGAGAAGATGAGGAGGAAATGATCCACTGTTTGGTCTTCATTCTAGCAGTTGTGATAAATCGATCCTCTTTCAAAATTTCGCAAAGCATACTGGTGCGCGGCCATGGCCAGTTAGGATTGTTGTTGAAGTGCACTCATGTTAGATTCTGGAAGCATGGAGATTAAAATTTTTGCGTAAATCTTCTAAGATTGCTGGTTGTATAATCTACAATGTATAGGTCTATCGATAGATTCTGTGTGATCCAAGTTATTTTATTGTGGGCAACGCTTTATGGAAAGATTTTGAAAGACAGTGTATAAGTTAGAAGGTGCAACAAGCTTAGCTCTTTGGTCTACTATTTCATTTCCCAGAATACCGCTGTGACCTTTGACACAGCAGAGTTGAACATTGGTTGTAGAGTGGAGTGGAATGCATATGATAGAAAGAGTCAATTGGTAGTCTGAGGAAAATCGGAAGTTTACACGCGGGAATATCTGGCTAGCTTTAGACGTCCAAAGAACCAGGGTTTCTTCTTTGAAGGTTGATTATTCGTGATATTAGTCACTCATTATGCTACAGAAACTGCTGCGCCTCTTCATTTTAAAGGGAATATAAAAATCTATTATATTGTCTTATACCTGGCCATCAAAGTCAGCTAAAGGTTTGATATTTATTACGTTTGATTCATTAGCTGTTTTAAGCGAGTATCCTAAATTGAATACTTATATGCGGTCTGGTAACATATCAAATATCGATCTAAATAATTGAAAGGAAGCATAGAAATTAGTCCATTCCCGACCACATTTTTTCTAGAATGCTGACCGCTCTTCACATCACAGAAATAACTTCGCTTGGAAGGAACTATGCGATTTCTATTCTTTAATCTTTTACATTTCACGACGGTCAACTAGAAGTCTGAAAGTTTGTAAATTTGAATTGGTAGCAGTAATGAAATAGTCTATAAAATACACCAGACCTCTACATGGTATAGATGTATATTAAGAACTTGATCATTATCCTGTTCTACGAACGGGTCTAGAATGATGGTCATTTTTAAACGCCCTTTGTTAAAGTTTTACAATATATATTGTCGCGTAGAAAATAACACTGAGAAACTCGCCTTATAATGTTTCAAGAAGCTTAACTTTCCAAAAATAAACTTAGACGTTGAGTTTTAAATGACTTCCAAGAAAGATATGTTTATTCTCTCTCTGCCCGTGGCGCGATCTCCTCGAGCCACGAGTTACGAGCTCTTCTACCCTTTTAATGTTGTGTTTTCTTAACTTCTTGAAATATAGGAGAGCTTCAGATCATATATAAAAGTAAATGCCGCACTTTTCCCTCCTTTGAAAAGAAACAGCGTCCCGCTGTTCAATTGAAGGTTATTGACCAATTTGCATCCGTCTAGCTCTTGATCTTGTCACAAGGCCTGACATCGGTTCTGGGTCGGTGAATCTTTGTTTCAGAACAGGTTCCTCGTTTGGAGTTGAGTCAGATATTTCTTCTTGAAGTAGTGGATCCTAATATGGCTTCATTCTAAGTAGATGTACTGTATCTCTTATTTTACGATGTTTTGGAGAGTCAGAAATGGCCTCAATTTCGTAATTGACGGGGGACAATTTCCTTGTAATACGGTAGGGACCGAAGTATTTCCTAATCAGTTTTTCTGAGAGTCCAACTTTTCTCACTGGAATGAAAAGCCACACTAGATCTCCCACATTATAATCCACAGGTCGATTTTTCCTATCATAGTATACTCTGTCTTTTTCTTGACCTCGATAGAGATGTAGTTGTGCAAGGTGTCGGGCTTCTTCAGCTGTGGTAATGAGATGTTGAACATAATCACCAACATCATCATTGTCGTGATATGGAAGGAGTGAATCTAAAGTGATCTCGGCCTCGCGGCCATGAACTAGAAAGAAGATACTGAAGCCTGTAGTTTCTCTCTTTGAGGTGTTATAAGCAAATGTTACAAATGGCAGAACTTCGTCCCAGTTTTTCTGTTCCACGTCAACGTACATGGACAACATGTCGGTCAATTGTTTGCTTAATCTTTCTGTTAAACCATTAGTCTGCGGATGATAGGCTGTAGTCTTGAGGTGACTTATTCCACTTAAATTATTTATTTCCTCAATTATTTGGGACATAAAGTTCGTACCACGGTCGGTGATGATCTGCTGAGTAGCTCTGTGTCGGAGAATAATTTCTTCGACAATGAACTTAGCAATTTCCATAACTCCTGCGTCTGAAATCGCAAATCGCGTCATATATTCAGTGCATACAATAATCCATTTGTTGCCCTGATTCGTAACAGGAAATCTCCCTAATAAATCCATTCCTATCTTTTGAAAAGGAAATTTTGCGGTGGGATAAGCATAAGTTGTCCAGGCGGTCGTTGTGGAACACTTTTCCTGCGCTGGCACTCTCTGCAATGAGCTATATACTGACGAATGGTCTTATACATTCCTCCCCAAAAGAATCGTTTACGTGCCCGATCATAAGTTTTATCAAATCCCAAGTGACCAGCAGTAGGTGCATCGTGAATATTTTGTAGTTTCTTTTATAAAGTACTCCGTCCATAACTTCGAAGCCTTTAAATGGTCCAGAATTTTCAATTTTGCCTATGATCTTTGCTAAATTGGGGTCTCGACTTTGTTCTACACGAATATCGATGATCGATATTATATTTGGGAAGTTTTCTTGCTCTTCTGGTACAGGGTTCCTTGATAAACAGTCGGCGTCTTTATGTTTGCGCCCACTCTTATAGACTACGGTGATGTCAAATTATTGCAGCCTGAGTGCCCATCTAGCGAGTCGTCCGGAAGGATCTTTGACTCCTGCAAGCCAGCACAGTGAATGATGATCTGCAAGAACTGTGAAGTTTCGGCCAAAAGGTAGGGTCTAAATTTGGATGTGGCCCAAACAACCCTCAAGAAGTTCTTGTTCAGTCGTAGAATAATTCTTTTCAGCCTTTGTTAGGATCCTGGATGCATAAGCTATTGGTCTTTCAACACCTCCTTGTATTTGAATCAACACTACTCCAATGTCATATCCACTGGCGTCGGTGTGTATATGGGTCTCGGCATCTTCAATAAAGTGCCCAAGAGCAGGTTCATAGGTTAAAGCTTCTTTAAGGATCTCGAAGGCATTTTCCTTTTCATTATTCCAACAGAATTTGATATCGTTTTTCAAAAGGTTATTCAGAGGTTTAGCTTTGTGGGGAAAAGTTTTCCACAAATCGTCTATAATAAGAGCACAGTCCTAAAATAACTTCTGATATCAGGTATACTTTTAGGAGATGGAAACTTTAAAATGGCTTCAACCGTTTCGGGATCTGGGTGTATTCCATTTTCATTGACAACGTGTCCTAGTATTTTCAATTGTCTTGAGCCAAATAGCCATTTTTCATGGTTCACATTCAATCCAGATTGTTGAAGGCATTCCAGAACAACTTCTAACCTTTTTAGATGTTCTTCAAATGAAGGACCATAAACCACTATATCATCCAAATAGCAAAGACAGATGTTCCATTTTAGTCCTTTCAAAACGGTATCCATCATCCTCTCAAATGTAGCAGGGGCGTTACAGAGGCCAAATGGCATTACCCTAAATTCGTATAGCCCATCAGGTGTAATGAATGCCGTCTTCTCTCTATCATGCTCATCCACCCCAATTTGTCAATATCCAGTTCTTAAATTCATACTTGAGTAATATCTGGCTCCCGATATATTATCCAAAGCATCAACAACCCGTGGTAATGGATAATCATCTTTCTTGGTGATCATATTAAGTCGTCGATAGTCAACGTAAAACCTCCAAGACCATTTTTTTCATAAGTACTACAGGCGAAGACCAAGGACTTTCAAAAAATTGAATTATATCTTGTTCCATCATTCTGTCAACTTCCTGCTGTATGATTTTCCTCTCCATTCCAGACACTCGGTAAGGCGCTTGTTTTGTTGGAGCGTGATCACCCGTGTCAATTTTGTGCTTTATTTAACTTCGGGCAGGTTGAGACTTCCCACAAAAATCAAAGACATCCGAAAACCTCTTAAGAATATTCATCATCTTATTTTTCTGATACTCAGTAAGATTTGAGTCGATCATTGCTTCTATCTTCTGGTCCAATTTGGTAGTCCCTATCTCTTCTTCTTGGATTAATTCATCGCATTTCAAGGAGCATATGGAGCCAACATCAACATAGCTCATGGTGGCAAGGGCCATACGAGAAGGAATCATCAGTGGTTTAGAAGTTCCGTTTGCTAGCCACAAATCTGCTTTCCCTTGCCAGAAGGTTGTTAGAAGAGAAGGGAATTATAAATTCCTTCCTTATTAAAAGTTCCCAATTTGGGCAGATTAGAACATCTCTATTTTCTTGAAGTGGTGTACTCACTACTGATATCTTACAACTTGACTTAGGTGGAATTACATAATTATCAGTAGTGTTTCTTCCAAATACAATTCTTGATGACCACAATCAATAACCGCTCTCGTTGCTTTGAAGAAATCCCTCCCCAAAATTATATCGTGGCTGCAATCAGGAATCACGATAAATTCAAAGGTTGTGGCGAGATCATTGATATGGACCTTTAGTGAACATTCAACAAAAAATGGAGTTCTCAGACGTCTTCTAAACTTTTCTGAAACCACGGAATAATCTGCGCCCGAGTCTATCAATATTGTAGTTTCCAATCCATTAATGTTCCCTTTTATACAATTCCGTTTTAATTTTGCAGACGTCGATGATGGAGGATTTTCAAAAACTGCGGTCTCACCCCCCATATAGGTCGCGCATCCTAGTTTTACTCATTTTGGTGACGGGGTGAGCAGCTTGAAAAACGACCTGCCCCTGGTGATTGGCTTCTTCGTCTTGGAATACTTCCTCTGCCTGGATATGGTGAAGCACTGCGGCTAAAACCTCCGGGTCTAGGGAGAGTTGGGAAATCGTCATTCAAATCGTAGGGTCTTTGTAGGGTTACATTGTCGGCTGCTGGAAGTGTTCTTCTCATTCTGGCATCCTCAAAAGTACGTCTTCTTTCTCGACAGTAACGTAAAACATGGCCTGGCTTCCCGCAATGGAAACAGATAGGTTGGTTATCAGCCGTTCGCCATTGGTCAGATGTTCTGGGGGCATATGGAGTGTAGTCATCTTCTCGTCGAAATCTTAGTACAAATGTTCTCCTTCTTTGAGATTGAATACTTCGTCTTGTAATTGGGGCGAGTACTTGTTGCAGTTCCTCTTTAACTATGGCCTCCAAAGAATTCACGTCATTTGTTCTAAAGGGTTCCACTTCGGACATTTTAGGCATAACCTTTTGCAACTCTTCCTGGACAATCCGTCGAATCTTTAAGGTTAAATCTTCTTCAAAGTCCTACGAGATCGGAGTCACGTTCTGTAATCTTTCATAACGTGTTCTTTTAATGCGGCGTTGTTTCATGTTCTCTAGCTATCGGCAAAATTTAACCAGCTTGTCAACAGTTGTGGGATCTTTGACAATTAGAGCTTGGTAGAAATCTTCGGCAACCCCCTTCATCAAATGTCCAACTTTTTCTTCCTCCTCCATTTCGGGATTAACTCGGGAGCACAGTGATAAGATTTCTTGAATGTAAGATTCGGTTGTCTCTCCAGGCTTTTGAGCTCTGGTCTTTAGTGTCATTTCGGCTCGTCGAGTAAGCTCTTCCTTTTGCCCAAACACTTCACAAAGATCAGTCTTGAATTGAGTCCATGAATTAATGATGTCCTCGTTGTTATCGAACCACTGGGCGGTTGTTCCCTCGAGGTAAAATACAACATTGGCAAGGCTTTGAGTCTGATCCCATTTGTTGTATTTTGCGACCCTTTCAAACATTTTGATCCATTTCTGGGGATCTTGAGCACTCTCGCCAGAGAAAGTCGGAGGATTCCTTGGAATATGACAGGCGTAAGATTGTTGTCCAGAATTTGCTCCGAAAACTTCGGAAGTTCCAGAAGCTTCAGTTGCCACCATCTTTGTACTGCTTGGCAGATCCTCAAATCCGTATTGGGGTTGTAGGCCTTGAAGTCGGAAGCTCCTTCTAAGTGCCGTCTTGAATTTACCCGGAATCTCCACCAAAGATGTCGCGTAGAAAATACCACTGAGAAACTGCCTTATAATGTTTCAAGAAGCTTAACTTTCCAGAAATAAACTTAGACGTTGAGTTTTAAATGACTTCTAAGAAATATATGTTTATTCTCTCTCTGCCCGTGGCGCGATCTTCTCGACCACGAGTCACAAGCTCTTCTACCCTTTTAATGCTGTGTTTTCTCAACTTCTTGAAATAGAGGAGATCTTCAAATCATATATAAAAGTAAATGCCGCAATATATTTATTTTTAATATCAACACCTGACCTACCTATCTTTTATTTTTTCTATTGTTTTTTCATATATTTATAAATGTTTAGACACCTATATTTGGGTATATCTCTATATATATAAAAATGAATGTTTGTATGTTTGTCTGTCTGTATGTCCGGTATACAAATTCGCAGTAGTTCACTAATTCAAACCAAAATTTCCATACATAGGTAAAATAATACGGGGAAGTCGTTTGGCTATTTTAAAAATATATAAATCAATTATTAAAACTATATATTTTTAGTCAGAAAACGATATTGCTGTATCATGTTTGATTATCAGATACAAAATTATATCGGGAAAAAATCCAAAAAGCAGAGACCACGGGTGAAACCAGTTCATTACTTTGTATGCAGGAACAAAATTCTAACAGAAAAACATTCATTCGAGCAGAAAACAAAAGCCAGATCATCTTTCTATAAAAATATCGCTTCTCAGACACAAAGTTTGGAGCGGGACGTTTCACAAGAGTGACATCCACGGCGCCAATTTATAATTGTAACGAATAGTATTTGAATAGGGTACATTTAATAGGGTAAAACCCGGGCGTTGCCCGGGTCATTCGGCTAGTTTAATATAAATGTGTGCACGATGATATTGGAAACAAATTTCTCAATTATTATAGATAAATAGATTATTTTTCTATTTATAACCTACTAGCCGAATGACCCGGGCAATGCCCGGGTTTTACCCGATTAAATGCTTTTATTCAAATACTATTCGTTACAATTATAAATTGGCGCCGTGGATATCATTCTTGTGAAACGTCCCGCTCCAAACTTTGTGTCTGAGAAGCGATATTTTAATAAAGAGATGATCTGGCTTTGTGTCTTCTGCTCGAATGAATGTTTTTCTGTTAGAATTTTGTTCCTGCATACTAAAAATGAACTGGCTTCATCCGTGGTCTCTGCTTTTTGAAAAATTTCCGGATATAATTTTGTATCTGATAATCAAATATGATACAGCAATATTTTCATAATCATTTTCTGAATAAAAAACAACTACTTTTTCCCAGAACCTGTCAATTTATTTTTCTTGACTAAAAATCCGAAAAATATATTTTCCAGATTTTTCTCTATGTCCTGTTAAAACACGTTTTACATGTCCATTAGGTCAGCTGATATTACTTCCCATCTTCACCGCTAGAGGCGCTGCTCGCGAGCGAAAGGGCAAATTTGCCACGCAATTTGCAAATAACCTGTATACATACTTGTATACTTGTGTACATAGACCATAAATCTGTAGATAGACAGGAAAAGCACATATATTTTAATAATTTAAGTGAGTTTCAAAAATTGTAAAAAAAAAAAAAATGCCCGCGTGGCGGGCGAGCATTCTACCACTGAACCAAAAGCAAAGGTGACAGAATTGAATAAGAAAGAATTGATTATGACGCTGATAACTGTATAAAAATTTTTCTTTTAATTCCAAAGAGGTTTCAGATAAGAAACTGAATATATTTTAATTTCTTCATTCTTTGATGTTTTGAAAATTAACTGAAGAATTCAAGTCGCTACTTCCAACAATTTTCCGACCAGCCAGATGTTTGAAACTTCGTGCACCTGAAACGGTAGTTGGACTGAGCGAGTGTGCAAAATTCCATGTGTTCTGGAAGCATATTAAATAAAATTATAAAATTTAAAGGAAATAAGTCCGTTTCCGACCACTTTGACCAACCAGAAGTATGAAAATTGGTTAACCTGAATTGTCATCTTGGTTGAATAAGAATACAAAATTCCAGATTTTTACGTTCTAATTTATTACAAAATTTGTAAATACACAGAAGAGAAGCAAGTTAAATAAAGGAAAATCTGCTCGCGCCGGATTGGTCAATTCCTGGTACGAGGCGGGAAGTGACGTTGCTAAAGCCTCTAACTGAAATATGTCTCTTTACTTTTGGTTTGAGGAACCCTAAATTCATTGTGAACTATATTACAAAGTTACAGACACATAATGGATTTTTGTAGAGGGATAATAGGTGCATATTTAATAGGGTTTAATGAGTATTCAATTGATTATTTTTTGTCATAAGTAATAAAAGAAAGGGGAATTTTATTTATAACGGTATCGTGAAATGTGTGGTCATATATATGTGATATCTTGGGACCTCTGGGACCAGTGTTACCTAATGCTAGACGTACCTCGATGTCAACTCTACCGTGCAGTCGTGGTGGAAGGCGACACAGCTGGGCCAAAGGTGAAATAAACAAACAGAGATTCCACTAAGAAGCGTCTGAACGTCAAGAAGGAATGGGACGAGGAGATTTCTGGCAGGAAAGGGTTTACCTCTATCGGAGCGGCCTGCGCGGACTGGGGCTGAAACAAAGGACTGAAGACTAAAGACTAACTAACTGAGGCTTGGGGCTTCCTTTTATAGCTTAGCTGGGTCCAAACAGGTCACTGCCCTTTTCTGACGTAAACAGGGGGGGAAAGTTACATCATCCAGGGCGGGCCACGACCTCGTAAAAATTGGACTGGGCTCGATAGGCCTGCTTTCTTATTCTCGCTTAGGCCTGATTAGTTTTAACCTTAATTTTCTCCTGTTATTCTCCATTCCTTCTATATGTACAGTTGCTATACTTTATTAGAGTCTTACGCGGTACAGAATGATATTATGTGATGCTTTCTATTTGCAGTAAATAACAAGTTATATACAGTCACGTGGTGGAACATGTGGTAGTAGATATCTGGATTATTTACAACAATTCCATGGTCTTAAATCATCACACATATATATATATATACTAGCCGAATGACCCTTGCAACGTCCGGGTTTTACCCTATTAAAGGAATTTTATTAAAATACTATTCGTTACAATTAAAAATTGGCACCGTGGATGTCACTCTGGTGCAACGTCCCGCTCCAAACTGTGTGTTTTTAAAATATAAAAATAAAAAGGTGAATTTCACAATGATATTTGAGAATTCTATTATTTTGATTTTTTATATGAACATATTTTATATTTGATATATGCATAAAATGATAGCATGTGATTTCTTGCCCCTACGCCGTCATTACGTCACTCAAGGCCGTCACTCTTGTGAAACGTCCCGCTCCACCAATTTCCCGTCGCCCCACGTGGTCCATCCTTCCTCAACTTTACTTCTCGAAATTGCCGCATTGAGGCGCTGGTTGCGAGTGAAATAGGGAAAATATGTTAGTAATTTGTTAATAACTTTAAGGATATTCGTGATAGCAGCCTGAAAATGTGCCTATAAATATTTCCAGATTCAACTCTATATTCTGTTGATATTTTAGCCAGATTAGTTACGTATTGTGGAAGTGTATAGCCGACAAACATACATACATAAATACATACACTGACTTTTATATATATACTAGCCGAATGACCCGGGTAACGCCCGGGTTTTACCCGATTATATGTATATTTTTTAAAAATACTATTGGCGCCGTGGATGTCACTCTTTTGAAACGTCCCGCAAGAATTTCAAGAATTTTGAGTCCCACGCGAAAAACCCGAACCATGGAAGACCTCCCTGCACCAGAAGCCCCCAAAACTAATTTTACCAACCCCAAATACCCGGTAGGTACCCGTAAATATTCAATTTGGAAACTTCCAGAATGCCCAGAATTAAAAAATGAAGATTCTCAAGCTTTGAAAAAATGCTCCGGCGCGGTCGAAACCACCTTTGCCGAGCTAATAAATTTTATTGACTTTTACGAAAGGGAACTGTGCGAACTGCGCTCAAACTACCTAGAACACAATACTACAAAAGCTCCTGCGAAGCGCCCAAGATAAAAATCACCAGTAGCCGCAAAAGAAACAACAACGCAAAAAACAACCTGGTGCTCCAACCAAAGGTCACAAGGTAATCCTGAACCAAAATTACAAAATAAACAGCCTGAAAAACCTCATGAAGCAGAAACAGCCGGAATGGAAATCGAAGTGACACCAAACAAAATGCCAAATCATGAACAAAACCATAAAAACTCTAACCCATCAAAGAAACCTAACGAAACATCAAAAAACAAACCTAACAATCCCACCCCTAACCCCAAGTTCAGAATAACACCAATTAAAATAAGCGGAGTAAAGGAATGGTCAGGCCTTAGAGATGGTTTTTTCAAGTGTACAAAACAAAAGCCAGAATTTTACACGTCAGGCCGATACATCAACGTTCAGACTCACACAACATCAGACTACCGGATAGCTACCAAGTGGTTGGAAGATCGCCACTACACCTTCCACTTCAAGATCCTAGACGACGAAAAGTGCCTTAGAGTGGTCCTCAGTGGTCTCGACCGCTGCATCACCATCCCCGAAATACAAGAGGATCTGGATAACAAGGGATTCGAGATGTCCAAACTTGCAAGACTACGAAATTCAAGAACAAAGGAGGAGCTCCCACTAATCCAGGTAACCCTTCCCAAGACTGCAAGGAATAAAGAAATTTACAATATCACAGATCTCTGCGAAATGAAGTGCAACGTCGAGGCTTACAGGGCTCCCAAAGGCCCCGGACAATGCCATAGGTGCCAAAACTTTGGGCACTCTCAGTTTGAATGCAGGGAGACTCCCAAATGTGTAAAATGTGGAGAAAATCATTTCACATCCGAATGCGCCAAAGAAAAAGAAGTCCCACTTAAATGTGCAAACTGCCAGGGTCATCATACAGCAAGTTGGCGTGGTTGCCCACTATACAGAAAAATAAATAGAGTGCCCCAAACCCAAATTAATAAAAAACCAAACCCCAATACAGAAAAAGAAAAATCCAACCCTACAGGTCCAAACCCTTCTGAAATTCCCCAACCCACTCAAAACAAGAATAAAACTCCATATGTCAATAAAGAACGTCCCAATCCTCCTTCAGCCACTAAGGTCAACCAACTAGAGAGCGCTATCAAAAAGGCTCTCAGTGACCCCGCAATAATAGCCAACATCATGAAGAACGTTGTAGACACCTTTAGATGTAAATGAATCACAAAAATATGTATAAAAATAGCCTTCGAATCGTTCACTGGAACGCGTGCAGTCTCTGAAACAAAAAACAATTATCAGAATTCCTGAACGACCACGACATCGACATCGCGCTAGTGTCAGAAACCTGGCTTAAGCCGTACCATAAAATGAGGATTCAAAACTACATCACCCTCCGCAACGACAGACTAACCGGACAAGGTGGTGGAACTGCCATATTCGTCCACAAGAAGTACAGCCATGCACCTATTCATGCCACCACCTCAAGCCTGGACACAACAGGAATTTCAATCAAAAACAAAAACGGGTTAAATATGAACCTGTATTCGTGCTACAAACCACCAAACACCTATCTAGATCAAACCGATATCTATAACGTTTTTTCAACGGACACACCGACCATCATAGCAGGGGACCTAAACTGCAAACATCCTGCCTGGGGTTCCACCACCACTAACCCAAGCGGGAGAAGGCTCCAAAACGCAATCAACGTTATGGACCTAGATGTGAGCTACCCCGACGAACCTACTCATGACTCGCCTCCAGACATCATTGATATCGCCGTGCACAAAAACATCTCCCAAAGCGCATACTCTAAAGTCCTGCACGAACTAACCTCTGATCATCTCCCAGTACTACTTGTGCTACAGGATTTCAAAATCTCCTACTCAAATACAAAAATAAAAATTACAGATTGGGCCCTATTCAAGTACAAAATGGAAATCGCTGAACCTCCTAAACTGATCCTAGACACATCTTCAAAAATAGACGAGGCCATTACACACATTGAAGAACAAATGGTGCAAAATTTGAAAGATTCAACAAAATATAAGGATCCGGAACTAGAACGAAGATATCCACCTCACATTAAAGAAAAAATACAATCCACTAGCAGACTAAGAAAAAAATGAAAAAAACCTGCGACCCCAGAGATAAATCAGCCTACATGACGGCCCGGAGAGAATCACAGAAACTTACAAGAGAGCACGATAACACCAGCTGGGGCCACTTTATCGAAAACTTGAAAGTCACGGACCAAACCATATGGAAAGCCATCAAACAATTATTCAACTCTGAAAAACAAGAAATAACACTGAAGACAAACAATGGGCAGACACTAACCACAGAAGAAGCAGCTGAATCATTTGCCAACAACTATGAAAAACAGTTCACCCCCAATCCCTATACATCCCACTCCAAACCTACTCGTACATACATCAAACGTGTGAATTCATACATGAAAAAATATAAAGAAACAGGACTAGAACCAACAAACATTGGTGAAATAAAAGCGATTATTGAATATCTACCAAATAAAAAAGCTCCTGGAATCGACGAATTGCCTAATGAAGCTCTCAAACTGCTCCCTAATCATATACTAGCATCAATAACCGAAATCTTTAACGCCTCACTGCAGCTTGCCCACTTCCCTGACAGATGGAAAACGTCCATTATCTGTCCCATACTTAAAAAAGGAAAATCCATGCATGAACCAACAAGCTACAGGCCCATTTCGCTGTTACCTGTCATCTCAAAACTATTCGAAAGAATTGTTTTAAGAAGACTCAGAAAATCCCTCGAAGAAAAGAATCCACTCAGACCTGAACAATTTGGCTACCAAGCCAAGCACTCAACATTGCACCAGCTAGTTGTTGTCACTGAATAAATAAGAAAAGCCACGGACCTAGGCCAAATAACAGGAGCCGTATTCTTCGATATTGCCAAAGCATTCGATAAAGTCTGGCACGAAGCCCTTCTCTACAAAATGTGCGAAAAGCACCTTCCTGGAGACATCATAAAAATAACGCAAAACTTCTTAACAAATAGAACATTCAAGGTACGAGTCAAAGACGAACTTTCAACAGCTAGGAACATCCTTGCCGGGGTTCCCCAAGGATCAGTCACAGGACCAACCTTATTTGACATATATATAGATGACTTCCCCTGTATTGAAGACACTTCTTTACACCTATTTGCCGATGATACCGCCATTTTGGCCTCTTCATACGACTTCGACAGACTCCACATGAAACTTCAAGAGGCCTGCATCTTTTCCACGCTCTGGTGTAAAGAATGGCGAGTCACAATGAACCCCCAAAAAAGTGAAGCAATAATTTTCTCCAGAAAAAAAGACAAAATTAAGAAACCTTTAGATGAACTTTTTGTTTTTGAAGACAATATTAAATGGAAAGAGAACATCCGATACCTAGGGATGACCCTAGACGAGCACCTAACATTCAAAAAACACATTAATTTGGCGAAAGGGGCCCAACACCGACTATCCCTACTTCTAGGACCGAAAAGCAAATTATACCTTCATTGCAAAAGAACCATTTACACATCAATAATAAGACCAATACTCATATATGGCCACCCCATTTTTATGACAGCACATAAGAACATCCTTAAAAAGTTAGAAGTCTTCGAAAATAAAATGATCAGAAAAATCATGTCTCCACCCTGGTTCGTTCGGAACACAATCCTCAGGAACGATCTAAATATCGAAAATATCAATGACTACATTATTAGACAATCATTTAAATTCTA
>CP092886.1:119131019-119174137 GCA_030710605.1 Cordylochernes scorpioides | reverse complement strand
TGAAAAAAGACTGTTCAGGAACATAGCACCAAGTGGTCGTCATGAATTAGCCCAACCTATGGATATGCCACTGATCCCAAGTGCATCAATAGATGACGTCTATTTTTGAGAATCTAATCTGAAGTAAAAGGTGTATATATAATTTTTTTTTTCTATTTTTAATTTAAGCCTTATACACTATAGAGAGAAAACCTAGTGGAATGGTATTTTAAGTGCTAATCGACAGAGTCATTGAATATAAAAAAAAAAGATTTAACGATATGTTCTAAAGGCCAAAATGGGTAATGTTTTTATTTGTTAATATCTAGGTGGTCTCTCATTTGATATTAGATGAAAACGAAATTTTATTTTTTTTAGACTATTCTATTTTTAAAATAATATTTGTAAAGGTGTGTCATCAAAAATACTTTCCGAAACTATGATAATACTTTCTCCCTTAACCGATAATAAAAATAATTCTTATTCTCTTTAGGTAGATTATTTCTTTGGGCCTTTGAATTAGGAGGATTTCTTGAATAAAAATTGGCTCAAATAAAAATTATTGAATATATGTTTATTTTATTGTTGTTGTGGACCTTTTTGCCTTCTTTGGGCAATAGCGTTTTTTGTAACTCATCCCACGTGCACATTTAAAAAGACCTGATAATAATGATAGGTATTTAGCGACTGCTTTTACTGTAAAAGTGCCTAAACATATAAAAGAAATGCGGCTTTTGTATTCACAGGTATGCCAGAGGCTCTTTTGGTTACTTACTCTCACTGGTGACGTTGGACTTCTGCAAGAATCAGTGGTCATTGGAGCAAATAATTTCTTCAAAAGAAGTGCGTGATGTGGGATTCGATCCCGTGTCTTGGCTGTCGAAAACCGGTGGTTCATACCATTTCTCTACCAAACACCTGGCAATAGTGTCATGAAGGGTAAGGGCTTTGAACAGTATTTTCGTGTAAACTAAAAAAATGTTCCAATTTTTTTTGTGATTCATTTTTGTTATTTATTTGAAATATACATAAATTAGGAACCATATTACTTTATACTCACTCAAAAATTAGAATTTTCTATTGTATAGACTATTTTTGTGATTGTAGGGAATTTTTTTCCCAGGAGGATATTGATCTAATAAAAGACTGCACAGGATTTTGGTGTCAAGTGACAGTCATCAATTTTCCAAGCCTTTCCAAAAACCCCTAAAGGTTGTCACTCAGGTAGATGGTCTCTCCTTGGAAGTTTGATTAAATAAATTTTATCCTCAAAAGAGGTCGCATAAGAACCTTTTCTTTCGTTGGAGATTAGATGGTATGAAGTCATATTGTAGTCAATGAAGGTGACACACAAGTCTAAGTGATGAACTCTCCTTAGAGTTAGATTGAATATCTTCATATAGGAGGATTCCACATATGTGGGAAGGTTATATTATATAAAGTATCACTGGATTCTCTAAATGTTTTCACTCAGGGAAGTGTCCTCTCTTTCAAATTGGTTTTGTTTTAGGTCATATCATATTCCCTATAGGTGGTCACTCAACAAAGTGGTCTCTCCTCGAAGGTTAGATTGAATAAAGTCCTAATGTATTCCTTAACGGTGTTATCTAGGCGAAATGGTCTCTTGTGTGTGTGTGCGTTGGAGGTTAGAATAAATAAAGTCACATTGGATTCCTGAAAGGTTGTCACTCATGGAGGTGGTCTCCTTGATGGTGATATAAAATAATATTGGAATTTCTAAAGGCTATAACTTAGGGAAGTGGCGTCTTGTTTGAGGAAGGATTGAATAATGTCATATTGGATCCCTTGAAAGAGTTAACCTGGGAAGGTGGGTGGTCTCTTGTTAGAAGATAGATTGAAATAATTTGTATTGAAAGCCTTGACGGTGGCTACACCTTCGTTGGAGGTTAGATTAAATTGTTATATTAGATTCCCTTTAGGCGGTTAATCAGGGAGGTGGTCTCTCGTTGGAGGTTAGGTTAAATAAAGTCACATTGGAATCTTTACAGATGGTAAATAGGCGAGTTTGTCTCTCGTTGGGGATTTGATTCAACAAAGTCATATGCCAACATGTACAGTAGGTCACTCAAGATGGTTGCCTCTTGTTGGAGGTAAGAATAAATAAAGGCATATTGCATCCTCTAATGGTAGTCATCCGTCGCGCTGGTCTCTTGTTGGAAGTTGGGATAAAAAAAGTCATATTATATTCTGAAAAGTAGGCCACTCAGGGATGTGGTTTCTCGTTGAAGGTTCTCCTAATTCCAATCGGGAGGTCTCGACTCGAAAAGCGATGACGTTGGTGGTGATGATAGATAATTATACTGCAAAAACATTCCAAATTCCAATATATTTAGGAATGTGTTGTATTTGTCTGAAAGGAAAATAACACAATTGTCACATATATTTATTTGATACCTCTACAACATCCTTTAAATATTTAAGTCACACAACAACAGCGTTACATTTTATAACAAATAAGAGATGAAACGGTACATCTTACAAAGGTATACTTCTAAACATTCGACAAACATTAGTAGCACGCAATAAGGGGATTCCATAATAGTTCTTATATTTATAGAGATTGAAATGGGGGGCGTAGTGTAATTGGATGATTAAATAAGTGTATATAATTCAAAAATATCTTTTTTTGCAAATTGTTTTTGGGAATAAAACAAAATAATTCTAAATAGACTTTCAAACTACGATTTAAACAGCAACATCACACAATAAAATATAAGTATTTTCTCTTCAAATATAATAGAACTTGTGTCTAAATGTCATCTACCTACAGAGGCAAAGTGTTCTTGAGCGATAGAGAGGTTTCTTTAAAAATATATTCTTTCAAAATAACATTGGCAATATAAACACTGTGTAAGCGGGCATGGATTATAATACATACACAAATATAAATATATATATATATATATATATATCTACTTCTATATATATTTATTTTATATACATTCAATAAGATGAGTAGGTCCAAAGGTTGTCTCGTGTGTTTGAATATATAACGAGCTCACCATTCACATCTCCAATTAAGAATACTAGAAATGGGAATAAAAAAAAACATTTTTTATGCAAACATTTTCTATCTTTCTCCTGACTTAATAAATCCCTTCTAATTTCAATTTCTACGTCAATCTACTTGCGCTAAAGTGATTTCCGTTTGTTTAGTATAATATATAACCAATCAGCAGTATGTGGTATATTCCCATTCGAGCATTATGTGGTCAACCATCCAATTATAATTCATTTAGAAATATAGACAGAGGTATATAGAAGTGAATATTCGATAACATTTTATAATAACATTTATATTTTAGATATACTGAAATATCTCTCCTTTGATGCAATGTCTAACATTGTAAAATGAATTCTTCAAAGAAGACATGGTGAAGCTGTAGCATATATTGTTCAGTAAAAATTTAGAAATATAAATGAGAGAGAGCAGATTATAATGGTTGAATAATAAATAAAGATAATAGTTTATTGATGTTTTGAAGATAATTTGTTAGTTGGAAGTTAATTCAGAGAGAAACACAGCCATATCAATCAATAGTTTAACTCCTGACGTTTCTGTGACTCCCTGTCACTCTCCACTGTCACACTGTCCTCTCTCTCCACTGTCACACTGTTCTCTCTCTCCACTGTCACACTCCCTGTCACACTGTCCTTTCTCTCCACTGTCACACTCCCTGTCACACTGTCCTATCTCTCCACTGCCACTCTCACTGTCACACTGTTCGCTCTCTTCACTGTCACACTCCCTGTCACACTGTCCTCTCTTCCACTGTCACTCTCCACTGTCACACTGTCCTCTCTCTCCACTGTCACACTCCCTGCCACACTGTCCTCTCTCTCCACTGTCACACTCCCTGTCACACTGTTCTCTCTCTCCACTGTCACACTCCCTGTCACACTGTCCTCTCTCTCCACTGTCACACTCCCTGTCACACTGTCCTCTCTATCCACTGTCACACTCCATTCACTGAGTGACAGGGAGTCACTGAAACGTCGAGAGTCAAAATAAACAATTGGTTGATATGGCTGTGTTTTTCTCCGAGTTTATTAATGGCATAGATTATACACTTGTATTCGAGAGGAAATATAATCTTAATAATATAGGTATTACTATAATATATTCTATATGGCGTTTATAAGTATAAACGTGATATTTGGGAAAAAATGAGCATTAACTTTGTTATTTGGAATATGATAGAAGATTTAAAAGGTGTTGTGTGTCAAGGTGTAGTGGATCAAATTGTAAGCTCGTTTTAAAAAAAATATATATTTTTAAAATATTTTCACCGAAAGGAGATTTGTATTAATTTAAAATGTGCTGATATGATTTCGAGAAAGCCGTGGAATAGATTTAATAAATATCAAATGAGAATTCAATTTCTGAAAAATATTTCGTACGTATTTTTAATAGGGAAGAAGAGCTTAAATTTAAAACAAACACACGAGAGTATTCAAGAAAGGAGAATTGAATATAAGAAGTTGTCAAATAAATGCAATGGAAGTTTTACTAATTAGGTCCTGAGAGTATATAGGAGAGAATTAAAAGTGTTGTATATGTGAAGACATTGTTATCAGAGCACAGAAAATAACAGAAGTCACCTAATCTAAATCCTATCATATTGTATCTATCGCGTAGAAGTAAACAATTTAATTGGATCACGAAACATACAAAGTTATATGGAATAGAATGAAATGGTATTATGATAGTAGTTCTCTTAGAAAAATAAAATTCCTCTCTTTATAAAAGTAAAATTTATAAGTACCCAAAAACAGGCACCTCTCCCTTTAAATATACCCCTTATCACCCCAGTAAATATAAAGGTGGTGATAAAGAATTAACCGCCACAATACCAGTTTTGGCTCATTGTCTATCATCACCAATAGGAATTTTTTATTGGTATGATAAACAAAATGCATTATTTTAATACATATTTAAAAGTAGAGGTGCCTCTTTTGGTATGTAAATATAATTCTCTCTCAACACATGTTATATATATATATTAAAGAATATATGTGAGATATGCGAGAAAGATAAGTATACAGAACTGGGAGTAGTGGGTAACATATACTTATGATCCTTATATTTCATAATTCGATCATACTCCATTATCTCTATAAACGGCGTTAGGTGAGCATATAGAAGCATTTAAAACATAAGACATGTTATCTTATCAACACGGTGAAATAGTGAGTAAGGAAAACAATTAATCTTTGAAAATGCTACATCCTCCATTTTAGTAACGGATAAATCTCATCAAAGTCTTATATAGAGAAATAGAGTAAGTATGGTCCTTACAATAGCATTTCATAACGACCGTTGGAACTATTATATTTATGGGGAACTAGTGATTTAAAAAGGCCTATATATATTGATTTTCTTACTTTCTATTTATAATTTAATATATAGAGAAGGATTGTTCGAATGAAAGAATATTTAAATTTCAGTATATTGGTTAGAATATGATTTATATGGCCATAGTGAGATTTGTTTTACATTTTATAATGTCGACAATCATTTATATAAAAGCATCTATCAATTACTACGTTCCAATAACATCAATAGAGATTATCATCAGGGAATTGGCAACTTATTTACTTTGCTGAACCTCGTACACAAGTATGTTCATTTTAAAATACTCTACAACATATATATTCCTATAGAGAGTATTCTAACTTTCAAATTCTTTGAAAATACTCAATGAAATATATCTACTATATCTCAACAATATATATTCCAATTATTTATATTACACACATCAGTATTCATCATATTGAATGAATAAGCGTGAACAGCTATGCATTTGTAATTGCTAAATTACTATTTTGACATAGCATTCATTGTCGGAATATGTCAAAACTGGTCTTGTGGCATATTTTTGATATTTATTTAAGACTTTCACGCAAATTATATCAACATTGCAGCATATTGATCTACAAAATAAAGGTCACCTCTCTCTTCAAAATAGACGATGAAGCTAAGCATTGACCGTCTCCTAGAGGACTCCGGTTGGTAGAAAGCAACGGTACTTGATTTAGAAAATTCAGAACTCTATAATAACTCAGTAGTGTAGTGCCTACTGTATAATTAATAATAGGTCAATTCAATATATATAAATCATATTGGCAAATATTGGCATCATGCGGCAAAAAAAGTTGTTTTATATAATATAATTACATTAAGCTAAATAGATAGAAACAGAGAGAGAATTATAAAATAGAAACATATCAATTTTATGATTTATTGTCTCTATTATCAATTTGTATATGTATATAATGATGTATATAATTCCAATTATATACAATAGAACGGGGTGTAGAGGATTATAACACCCACCTCCATCCTTGTCTCCTCTACACGCGGGTCTCCCGGAGCCAAGCATGACATCGGCAAGTCACGTTACTTGCGCCAGATGACGGCATGTCTTGGGAGGTTTCTAGGAAGCTCATCAACTCCTCTCTGCAGTCGAAGCATGTTCCGCATGTAGGGCACAACTTGGATGATCTACCCTTAGCTCGGCATGGCGCGCACTCACTTTTAGCTGACCCAATAAGGAGTGTGTTTAGCGGTATTTTTCTCACTTTAGATGGTGTCACTTTGTGTTGTCTACTAGTTTCTTTGTCTTTTGATTTTTTCTCGTGTGGTCTTTCGGGGATGGAATCATTATCAGCACCTTTGAGGTCCTTATTTTTATTAGTAGTGCTTCCAAATATTTTAATTTTATTAGTTTTATCAACTATGTTCTTCATCATCCTTATTAGGTCATCTTTAAAGTTATCCTCAGGCAAACATGCAGGCATTGCCTCTCTCCTGGGTGGTCTAGGAGATGGTGATGTGCCAGCAGAACGCGCCCTCTGTGGGCGCTGTAACGGAGCTTCCTCAAGCCTTCTTCCGTGGGGTTCTTGAAACCCCTCTAGTAGATCCGGCATCTGGGATTCGGTAGTAGGTAAGGTAGCCCTTCTGGGTGACCATAGTGGTCGCTGTGGCGGAGTCTCGTAAGCACTTCCGTGTGAGTAGTCCCTAAAGGACAATCTTAATGCGTGCGGTCTTTGGAGGCGTCTAGGAGACGGTGAGACCCCCCTGCTGCGCGACCTAGGTGGGCACTGTGGCGAAGCATCTTCAGCTCTACTGTTGCCATAAATTGTTCCTGATGCTTCCGGTCTCTGAGGTGGTCGTCTTGAAGAAGGTGAGTTGTCCATGTAGGGCAGACACAGCGGGCGGCGATGTGCCTCGTCAGTTCCTCGGCGTGCCTGCTCCCAATCAATGCCGGGCATTTCCGGTCTCTGGGGTTGTCTTGAAGACGTTGTTGCGCTGGGCACACTCATAGGGCGCTGTGACTGAGTCTCGTCAGCTCTTCTGTGTGTAGATTCGTAGAAGGATCTGGGCATCTCCCTTATCGGAGATTCCCAAGATGGCGGTGACAGATGACTTCTAGAGATCCTCAACGGGCGCTGAGGCAGTGTCTCCTCAGTTCTTCTGCGGGCACGCTTCGCTGACTTCATTATAGGTAAAATCCTTTATTTGATACTTTTGTATTTCAACTTCGAAAATATCTTGTGAGGTCACCAATTTTTGTTAACGTTCGTTTTATCCGTAATAAGCAATCTTGTTTTTTTCTTTTCGAAATATCAATTTAAAAATATTTTAATGATAACATAAATACAAAAATATTCAACGAAAATTTTCATCATTCAGAGATAGCTTCACTTTAAGGACATGACTTAGATGAAGGACTTCAAACTTCCGAAAATCTGATTTACCAATATATCGTGCCGAATGAAAAACAAACGTAGAGGACTAACCTGTAGAATCAACGTACCTTGGAAGATGCCGGTCAGACGTAATTCAATACCAAAACCATATGAATGTCAAAACAATTGCAAATAATCAATACCTCCTTCGCGCCTGCGCGCATCGATTTTCTCCGAGATTATATAAAAGGGGAATTGTATGATTTTCGTCGGGTTTTGTGATATTTCGCGCATATCATATTTGAATTTATACACAAATCATATATACAGTAAAATATACGTAAGAACGCGGACGGATATATGGAAGGTTCCGACTAAATCCACACACCCGTCTCTCAATATATCGGATTAAAGTCAGCAATAGAGTCCCACACCAAAAATAATCCTATTAACTGCCCCGATGATTCCATACGAGGTTATTCTTCTAGTTTGCTGAGTTTTTCTCCACGGTCGGGGTTGAGATTTAGATATTTTGCCGGCGTTGGGCGCTGCTGATAACAGTAAATCTCTAAATAAGATATTATCGTGTCAATCCTTAATTCCGAAATATTTCGTTTCTCAAATAGCTCTATCAACTATTCTATATCAATACATTTACATGTCCCATATATATATTAGAGGTCAATGGGTATTTGATTATTCCTAGGTTTCTATTTATCTAAATATCACACAACGAGCACATTTGCTAAAAAATCAATGTGTGAAGCGTGATGGGAAGTGGTGTTATGTTCACATGAGAGCAACAGGTGTGGTCAAAATACTCGAAAATGAGTGTAGGAGTTTTTAAGGCTTTTTGTAACTTAATATATTTATATTTATAAGCATATATATATCCATTTCAAATAGATTAAATAATAAAGGCTTATCTTGGATCATTATTTTTAATAGAAAAACATCCAATATTTCGATCGGGCAGTTCGCCCATTTTCTTTTGAAATTCAAATTTATTTGTTTACAATGTTTGAATACCAAAAGATGCATGAACAGCCTCATCAAAATATTTGTATTTTTCTATTAAACTATCTTATATATATGACATAAAGTTGCGGGAGGATGTTAAATACGAACCGAATATAACATAATATATTGTTTTAATGACATAATATTGGGACAACCCATAGAAATGCTTAATAAACCTAAATTTATTTATTTTACACCCTACGTTTCGGTGATTCTCTGTCCCTTTAATGATGGAATTCTATGGAATCAAAGTCATCTCTGAACTGATAAGGGTCATAATCCGATACCATATCATACAGGTTGTTTTTTGCTCGGATTTGCAAAACCTGGTGTTGTAGCCCAATCTCTACCACCACCTTTACCTTTTATACTGTGCTGTTAACAAAATGCATTGTTAATCATTTTCAGTGTTTTTTCTCTCTCTACAGAAACATATTGCCAAAAATTAATTGTTGCAGATTTTATCGATAGATGGCAATTAAATTATTAAAAATGCATTGTGTTAATTCATTTCAAAGAGAGCGGTGACTCTTTGGTCAACGAATACCATTCACCAGCTATTTTGCCTAGTATTAATAGATATGTGTCAAAAGATTGATAGTAATATAATAATACTAATATATAATATATATATTTTTAAAAAAAGGTTACAATTTTTTCTCTGAAAAATCTTGTCAGTCAGTTCTTCTCTCATCTGCTCTAGGTCGTTCTCCTGGGGATCACTTTTTTGTTTGTCGTAGACTTGTGCTTCATAGTTATCTCCGATTTTTCGTATTAAACCTCCTCATATTTACACGCCAGCTCCCTACATCGTTCCATTTCTTTATTTTTCGAACTTATCGTGAGGTTCATTTTTTCTCCTGTTGAGAAATATAGTACAATAGAGTACAAACATAGTTTATTTTAGGACCAAGGATTGAATGCATGCAAAGTCTCTTTTTCTTATCTTTATTTCCATCGTTTATTGTGTTTCGTATTGTGTTGATTATATTTTATTACTATATTCCATCCTATGTTAACACTATAGGCATACCTTTACAGTCATTTTTGTTATTTGAGCGATTTCCTTCCTCAGTATCTGATATATTATTTTCTTTTTTAGATCCGTAGTTTAGATATTGCCTTGGGATGTAATGCCTATCTCTATGATTGTTATATCTTTTTTGATATTGTCATATATTATCATATATCAGCTTTGTTATCTCTGATATTGATATTGCTTATCATAGGTACGTCCGTTATTATCTTAGCGTATGAATTTTCAATTTTAGTCGTGATTTTGTGGGGCTTTATTTTGTTGTTTTCTGCCAAATTGTATTTTCTTGAAAAATAGAAGTGGACACTTCTCACTACCTCATTATTCCTCTCAGTGTATTCGTAAGGAAGCAATCTTACACAGTTTGTAGCAAGGTGGTCCACCTTTCGGTACCGTTTCACAGTGAGGACATTTCAGGTTCTTGTCTTTCGGGGGAACACATTTTTATCTTGTATAAAAACCTTCCTTTTGTGATGTGTTACTTCCTGTTTTGAGCCATTGTGAGAATTCTGTCATGTCCAATAGTGGTTGTTCTTCATTTTTGCAGAATGATCTGTGTTTATTTTTCTGGCTAATTATTTCTCTTAGATTTTCAATTTGCATTTATTTTAGAGTTTTCATTGTAATGTTTATTTTTTTAATTTTATTTCATACTTGTTTTATATAAGTAACTGAATGTGGGCGAGCATTTTATTATCGCCCTGTTCACATGTTTTAATGGCTTCCTTTCTTTTTGTAGCCTCCCCACCAAATATATATTTGTAGAGACTTACCAGCATTAGTTCGTTTTTTTTACCAAGTTCACCAATCCTCTTCCAATTTTTTCGCGTTTGAAATACAATATTTATTTATTAGCTGTCTTAAGATGGATATGTTATTTGCTCAGCTTTGTTCCAATTCGGCGATTTTTTTAATGTTTCCTCGAATTCCACTTTTGTTATTTCTATTTGCTCGATAGTTTGTTTGATTTTCCTATATTCTGGATGAGGTATTCTGAAATATCGAAGTCTTGATTTTTTGTCCAAGTTTTGGACAAGAAATTTGTTAAATCTTCAGTAATGGGGTCTTTGTTTGCTTTTTGTTGCTTTAATTTTTTTAGAATGCTTCCCTATTCAGTTAAACATATAATTCGCCTCATTAAATAAATTTATTTTTTATACCCTACTTTCTTTTATGTATTATCTTCATTTATTGGGTTAAATTTTCTGGTGAACTATTTTTTAAATCTGATATTTTCCTTGGGGGTAGCTTCTATATTTCTTAGCTACTTGTTTTAACATGTGGTTTTCTTGGCTATTCATTTTTCCAGATTCTATTCGTTTTTCTATATTTTTATCATATTTCCTCTATCTTGGATTTTTTTTATTAATGGATATTTTCAGTCCCCCGCTCTTTATAGTTTTTTTGTTAACTGTTCATTCGCTGTTTGCGCTGCATTAATTATTTTGCCGATTTTCCCCAAATTTATATATATATCCCCCTATTTGATTTTATTCAATGTAATTGTTAATTTCCTCCAAAATATGCCTTTTATATTTTACGTATGGGATTTTGGACGTCGATGTCCACGTATTACCTGATTTGTTCGAGCACGCTTTCTCCATTGCCCTTGTTATTTTTTGCCGCAATTCTATGTTTAATGGGTTATCGCTCTTGCTGTTCGCCTCTTCATTTGTTTCTTTTTCATCTCTAGTTGGCTTACTAGTTCTGGTGGATCTCTAGCTTCCCTCTCGTTTTTTCTTAGCTTCCTCTTGGCCTATTTGGTTATTGGCTGTGCCGTTAGTGATTTCACTATCGCAGTTTCTACTATCACTGGTATGCTCGCCGTTGTCTAGAACATTTGAGGTGCTTTATGTTTCGTCTTGTTTCTGACCTTGTCTTAAAACAAGAGTAGATATGTTGGATATTCCTCTTTGTCTGTATTCATTGACGATATCTGTGTATCTTTCGTCCTAAATAAGTCCTATTGAAAAAAATGTAACGCCTTGCAAAATGCTTTATTTTTATTTACTTCTCTTGACGAAGACAAAATATTATTGTTGAAACGTTGAGAAAATAAAAACTCTAACTGACCGAAGTGTCTATTTTTCATATAAATATGAATGCCGGCCAGGCAACTTCTATCTTCAGGATATTATTATAAAATTTTTAAAGCACGTGTTTTTAAATTTCTAAGCCAATTTTTCGAAATTTCTTATCATTTAATGCAGAATTTTGCATATCCCTTTACTATTTCAACAATATTTGTTTTTAACATTAAAAATACTCAATTTGGCGCTATTTTTGATCAATCCTCCATGTTTATTTGGGAGAGGAAAAAGTGTTCATTACTTACTCGCTTCGTGACGATATATATATATTATAAAAAGAAAAGATGAATGAGATTTTCTGCTCTATTTAGATCATGTTGAGGATTATGGTAATGGTAACTCGACAAACTATGAACATATTTTGCTATTATTACTGTAGAAATGTACACCTACATTTGGCTATAATGTATCGAGCAAAGCTATTTTTTGAAATTTCAAATAATCCCGTTAAGAAACATTTAAAATATCCCCAATAACCTAATCGCTCTATATCAATGATAATTATAAATCTTTCTTAGTCTCTTTTAAAATATATAGAATTAAAATTATTTTTACAGTTCCTTTTAAACGATGATTAAAGTTAAAAGAGGGAGGGCTAGGCTCATCAGTGGTGAACCCTTATAGCGGTTTTGTCATTTACTATTATCAATAGTAAGTTTAGGGTATATAAGAAATCAGTCCAATACGATATTGAAGTGGTCTGTAGAGTAAAATGGGAGGGTTCATCAATGATGCTTTCCCACTTTCAATTTTTTATTTTCGCTGGACTTTAGAAATAATTAAGATTATATATATCTTAAAATAAAGTTAGCGTTAAAATAAAAAATGCCTATTTATTCGTATAAATAGATTGATATTTTAATAGGTGTTAAAGTCGTAAGGTATTTCTCCCTTTTCCAACATGAATATAAGATTCTCCAATCACAGTACACCACAAAACAAAAATATATTTCAGCGCTACTTTATTTTGGGAATATAAATAATTCAAAGCTATCTGTACAGCTCTTATACTGCAATCAATAGAAATCGAAGCAGGGAGGTTTCATGGCTCATCAGTGGTGAACCCTCCCAGCGGTTTTGCCATTTTATTCTCCAGAGTGCTCTACTATTGTATTGGATTATTTTCCTAATGTACACTATATTTTCTATTCAATACAGTATATGAGTGTTTTAGGGGTTCAATACTGATGAGCCAGGCCCCTTCTCTTTTAAATTTTATTCGTAGCAGTATGAGGGCTTCAGAAATGATATTTACTCATAAATATTTAAACATAAAGTATCGTTAAATATTTCTTTTTTTTCAGCAGTGGAGGGTAGTTATATAGGTAATATTTGAAACATAATATACCAATAAATTTGTCTTAATTATCGTAAAGATAGAGACTGCCTGACCGCCATTCATAGTTCTTCGAATTAAAGATACTTCGGCCAGTAAATCTTTTTATTTTCTCTTCTTGTCAACTTGAATACTCGGGACAAAAATTGGTCTTAATTATCGTAAAGATAGAGGCTGCCTGGTCGGCATTCATAGTTCTTCAAATCAAAGATTCTCCGGCCAGTAAATCTTTTTATTTTCTCTTCTTGCCATCTTAAATACCTCGGGACCAAAATTGGTCTTAATTATCGTAAAGATAGAGGCTGCCTGGCCGGCATTCATAGTTATTCAAATAAAAGATACTTCGGCTATTGAATCTTTTTATATACTCTTTTGCCATCTTGATAACCTCGAGTTCAAAATTGGTCTTAATTATCGTAAAGATAGAGGCTGCCTGGCCGGCATTCCTAGTTCTTCAAATAAAAGATACTTCGGCTATTGAATCTTTTTATATACTCTATTGCCATCTTGAATAGCTCGGGTCCAAATTCAGTCTTAATTATCGTAAAGATAGAGGGTGCCTGGCCGGCATTAGGCCATTCATCAATGGTGAACCCTTATAGCGGTTTTGCCATTTACTATTATCAATAGTAAGTTTAGGGTATATACGAAATCAGTCCAATACGATATTGAAGTGGTCTGTAGAGTAAAATGGGAGGGTTCATCAATGAAGTTTTCCCTCTTTCAAATTTTAATTTTCGCTGGACTTTAGAAATGATTAAGATTATATATTTTTTTAAATAAATCTAGCGTTAAAATGAAAATGCCAATTTATTCGTATAAATAGATTGATATTTTAATAGGTGTTAGAGTCGTAAGGTATTTCTCCCTTTTCCAACATGAATATAAGATTCTCCAATCACAGTACACCACAAAACAAAAATATATTTAAGCGCTACTTTATTTTGGAAATATAAATAATTCAAAGCTATCTGTACAGCTCTTTTACTGCAATCAATAGAAATCGAAGGAGGGAAGTTTCATGGCTCATCAGTGGTGAACCCTCCCAGCGGTTTTGCCATTTTATTCTCCAGACTGCTCTACTATTGTATTGGATTATTTTCCTAATGTTCACTACATTTTCTATTCAATACAGTTTATGAGTGTTTTATGGGTTCAATACTGATGAGCCAGGCCCCTTTTCTTTTAATTTTTATTCGTAGCATTATAAGGGCTTCAGAAATAATATTTACTCATAAATATTTAAAAGTAAAGTATCGTTTAATATATATATTTTTTGAGCATTAGAGGGCGTTATGTAGGTAATATTTGAAACATAATATACAATTAATTTGTCTTAATTATCGTAAAGATAGAGGCTGCCTGGCCAGTATTCATAGTTTTTCAAATTAAAGATACTTCGACCAGTAATTATTTTCTCTTCTTGCCATCTTGAATATATCGGGACCAAAATTAGTCTTAATTATCGTAAAGATAGAGGCTGCCTGGCCGACACTCATAGTTCTTCAAATTGAAGATACTTCGGCCAGTAAATCTTTTCATTTTCTCTTCTTGCCATCTTTATATACCTCGGGACCAAAATTGGTCTTAATTATCGTAAAGATAAAGGCTGCCTGGCCGGCATTCATAGTTCTTCAAATTAAAGATAATACGGCCAGTAAATCTTTTTATTTTCTTTTCTTGCCATCTTGAATACCTCTTAACCAAAATTGGTCCTAATTAACGTTGAGATAGAGGCTGCCTGGCCGGCATTCCTAGTTCTTAAAATTAAAGATACTTCTGGCCAGTAAATCTTTTTATTTTCTCTTCTTGCGATCTTAAATACCTCGGGACCAAAATTGGTATTAATTATCGTAAAGATAGAGGCTGCCTGGCCGGCATTCATTGTTCTTCAAATTAAAAATACTTGGGGGCTATTGAATCTTTTTATATTCTCTTTTGCCATCTTGAATACCTCGGGTCCAAAATTGGTCTTAATTATCGTAAAGATTGAGGCTGCCTGGCCGGCTTTCATAGTTATTCAAATTAAAGATACTTCGGCTATTAATTTTTTCTCATTGTCTCTTCTTGCCATCTTAAATCCCTCGGGACTAAAATTGGTCTTAATTATCGTAAAGATAGAGGCCGCCTTGCTGGCATTCATAGTTTTTCAAATTCAAGATTCTTCAGCCATTAAATTTTTTTTTATTGCCTCTTCTTGCCATCTTGAATACCTTGGGACCAAAATTGGTTTTATTTATCGTAAAGATAGAGGCTGCCTGGCCGGCATTCATAGATATTCAAATTAAAGATACTTCGGCTATTAAATTTTTATTATTGTCTCTTCTTGACAACTTGAATACCTCGGGACCAAAATTGGTGGTAATTATCGTAAAGATAGAGGATGCCTGGCCGGCATTCCTAGTTCTCCAAATAAAAGATACTTCGACTATTGAATCTTCTTATTTACTCTTTTGCCATCTTGAATACGTACCTCTGGACCAAAATTGCTCTTAATTGTCGCAATAATAGAGGCTGCCTGGCCGGCATTTATAGTTCTTCAAATTAAAGATGAAAATATCTACTGCTTATTAAGATATCTATTGGTTTGTTTAAATAAAAATCATTTTATTTCAACGCTATATATCTTTCAAAAAATATATAATTAAATTATTTCTAAAGCCCTCATCCTGTGATGATTAAAAATTGAAAGAGAAAGGACATGGCTCATCAGTGATGAACACTTCCAATGATTTAACCATTTTAACCTCTAGACCGATACAAAATTATATTGGGCTGAGTTCTTATATACCCTACACTTGCTTTTGAATACAGTAGATGGCGAAATTGTTGGGAGGGCTCATCACTGTGAGCCATACTCCACCTCTTTCAATTTATGAAATTAGCTTGATAAGGGTACTGTATAAATTATTTTATTATATAATTTTGAAAAGTTATCGCGCGCGCGTTGAAAAAAAAAATTTTAAATATTTAAATAAACGTTAATAATCTTTAAGTGGTTGGAATCAAAGGCACCTCACCCTCTTAGCACCTACGTTTTTTTTTCAAGGTATAAATAGATTTGGACATCTAGATTCCGTTCTTACATGTAAGTTTGTTTTTAAATATAAATAATTCTCAAAACTCTCTCTCTATTAACACACAGCTTTTATATTGTGCTGCAATCAATCAAAACTCGACAAACTATGAACATATTTTGCTACTATTACTGTAGAAATGTACATCTCAATTTAGGCTATAATGTATCGAGCAAAGTTATTTTTCAAAATTTCAAATAATCCCGTTAAGCAACATTTAAAATATCCCCAATAACCTAATCGCCCTATATCAATGAAAATTATAAACCATTCTTATTCTAAGGCTCTTTTAAATATATATAGAATTCAAATTATATCGACAGTTCTTATTATACGATTATTAAAAATTAAAAGAGGAAGGGCTAGGCTCATCAATGGTGAACCCTTATAGCGGTTTTGCCATTTACTATATTCAATAGCAAGTGTAGGGTATATAATAAATCAGTCCAATACGATATTGAAACGGTCTGGAAATTAAAATGGGAGGGTTCATCAATGATGCTTCCCTCTTTCAATTTTTAATTTTCGCAGGACTTTAGAAATAATTAAGATTATATATATTTTAAAATAAAGGTAATGTTAAAATAAAAAATGCCTATTTATTAGTATAAATAGATAGATATTTAAATAGGTGTTAGAGTCTTAAGGTATCTCCTTCTTTTCCAACATGAATATAAGACTCTCCAATCACAGCACACCAGCAAACAAAAATATATTTCAGCGCTACTTTATTTTGAAATATAAATAATTAAAAGCTATCTGTAGAGCTCCTATACTGCAATCAATAGTAATCAAAGGAGGGAGATTTCATGGCTCATCAGTGGTGAACCCTCCCAGCGTTTTTGCCATTTTATTCTCCAGAGTGCTCTACTATTGTATTGGATTATTTTCCTAATGTACACTATATTTTCTATTCAATACAGTAAATGAGTGTTTTAGGGGTTCCATACTGATGAGCCAGGCCCCTTCTTTTTTAATTTTTATTCGTAGCAGTATATATAACGGCGTCAGATATAATATTTACTCATAAATATTTGAAGGTAAAGTATCGTTAAATATTTCTTTTTTTTTCAGCAGTAGAGGGCGTTATGTAGGTGATATTTAAAACATAATATACCAATTAATTTGTCTTAATTATCGTAAAGATAGAGGCTGCCTGGCCGGCATTCATAGTTCTTCAAATTAAAGATACTTCGGGCAGTAAATCTTTTTATTTTCTCTCCTTGCCATATTGTATACCTCGGGACCAAAATTGTTCTTAATTATTGTAAAATAGAGGCTGCCTGGCCGACATTCATAGTTCTTCAAATAAAGATACTTCGGCTATTGAGTCTTTCAAATCACTCCTTTAGCCATCTTGAATACCTCGGGACCAAAATTGGTCTTAATTATCTTAAAGATAGAGGCTGCCTGGCCGGCATTCATAGTTCTTCAAATTAAAGATGAAAATATCTACTGCCTATCAAGATATCTATTGGTTTGTATAAATAAAAAATCATTTTCATTTCAACGCTATTAGTCTTTCAAAAAATATATAATAAAATTATTTCTAAAACCCTTATCCTGCGATGATTAAAAATTGAGAGAGAAAGGACATGGCTCATCAGTGATGAACACTTCCAATGATTTCTCCATTTTAATCTCTAGACCGTTCCAAAATTATATTGGGCTGAGTTCTTATATACCCAACACTTGCTATTAAATACAGTAGATGGCGAAATCGTTGGGAGTGCTCACCACTGAGGAGCCATACCCTCCCTCTTTAAATTTCTAAAAATCGCTTTACAGAAAGGTTAGCGTTGAAAAAATTCCTTTTTTTGAAAAATTTGAATAAACGGTTAATAATCTTAAAGGTGTTGGGATCAAAGGCACCTCACCCATTTAGCAGCTACGTTTTTTTTCAAGGTATAAATAGACTTGAACATCTAGATTCCTTCTACTTCGGCCAGTAAATCTTTTTATTTTCTCTTCTTGCCATCTTAAATACCTCGGTACCAAAATTGGTCTCAATTATCGTAAAGATAGAGGCTGCCTGGCCGGCATTCATAGTTCTTTAAATTAAAGAAACTTCGGCTATTGAATCTTTTTATTTACTCTTTTGCCATCTTAAATACCTCGGGACCAAAATTGGTCTCAATTATCATAAAGATAGAGGCTGCCTGGCCGGCATTCATAGTTCTTTAAATTAAAGAAACTTCGGCTATTGAATCTTTTTATTTACTCTTTTGCCATCTTGAATACCTCGGGACCAAAATTCGTCTTAATTATCGTAAAGATATAGGTTGCCTGGCCGGCATTCATAGTTCTTCAAAATAAAGATAATTCGGCCAGCAAATATTTTTACTCATAGTTCTTTCATAGTTCATAGTTTCATTTAGTTCATAGTTTCTATTCATAGTTCTTCGAATTAAAGATACTTCGGCTATTGAATCTTTTTATTTACTCTTTTGCCATCTTGAATACCTCGGGAACAAAATTGGTATTAATTATCGTAAAGATAAAGGCTGCCTGGCCGGCATTCATAGTTCTTCAAATTAAAGATAATTCGGCTATTGAATCTTTTTATATTCTCTTTTGCCATCTTGAATACCTCTTGACCAAAATTGGTCTTAATTATCGTAAAGATAGAGGCAGCCTGGCCGGCATTCATAGTTCTTCAAATTAAATATACTTCGGCTATTAACTCTTTTTATATACTCTTTTGCCATCTTGAATACCTCGGGACCAAAATTGGTCTTAATTTTCGTAAAGATAGAGGCTGCCTGGCCGGAATTCATAGTTCTTTAAATTAATGATACTTCGGCAATTGAATATTTTTATATTCTCTTTTGTCATCTTGAATTTCTCTTAACCAAAATTGGTCTTAATTATCGTAAAGATAGAGGCTGCCTGACCCGCATTCATAGTTCTTTAAATTGAAGATGAAAAGATTTACTGCCTATTAAGATAATCTATCTGTTTGTATAAATAAAAAAGCATTTTCATATCAAAGCTGCCTGTCTTTCAAAATATATATTATTAAAATTATTTCTAAAACCTTTATACTGCGATGATTAAAAATTGAAAGAGAAAGAACATGGCTCATCAGTGATTCACCCTTCCAATGAATTCGCTAATTTAATCTCCAGACCGCTTCAATAATATATTAGGCTGAGTTCTTATATAACCTACACTTGCTATTGAATAAAGTAGATGGCGAAATCGTTGGGAGGGCTCACCAGTGATGAGCCATGCCCTTTCCCTTTCAATTTTTAATCATCGCTGGATTTCAGTTATGTATTTAAAAAGAAGAGAAGCATTATAATAAAATATGTTTATATTTATCATCAATATAGGTAATTAAGTTATTGATGATATTTTAAATATTGTTGGCGCGCTGTTGGAGCCTTTGATTTGCATGTCACATTTTGATTTACTTGTTTTGTCTACATCATTTCTTATGGATCCAATTTTAACTTTTAACATCTTATTTATTTTTAATAACTTTCATGTATAATCATTTTTACATAATTTTGTTTTCTATAATTATTTTACATACTTTTGTATCGTCAAATTTGCATACTTTTGTTTTTAGATTATTTAAGACAATAATCTTTAGTTAGAAAGTGCTTCGCCTCAAAACTTTTGGTTTGTGAATAAACGTCAAAAAGACTGCTCGAATGTTTCTTCCCAATACCTCAGGTCACCAGCGCAACACTGGTGGAGATGCTGTTTCCAACCCAAGAAGAAGCAGGCGGACACAAGGCCTACCACCAATTAGATCTTTTAGCGCCTCGCCAACAAGACGCATAAAAGTTGATCCTGAAGATGCCGTCTCTTGGAATAACAACGTTTTCTTCTGCCAGCCACCACCCCCAAGCCTAGAATTTTTCGGAGGGTATTCTGAAGAGGACCCAGCAGAATGGCTAGAAGAACTCGAGCTTTTAGCAAGACAGCAGCGATGGCCCGAGGACGTGATGCTGGCATATGCTAGAAGTTACCTGAAAGGTCCTGCAAAAAAATGGGCAAAGCTAAACACTCCCCAAATATTTTCAAATTGGACAACCTTTAAGAAAACACTGATGCGAGACTTTAGGATTGCAGATACGACAAAATTCAAATTAATCATGGATCTCCAAAATAGAGTACAAGGATATAATGAGTCTACTCTACGATACGCTGAAGATGTACTTAACTTGTGCAACAAGGTAAACTCTAAAATGTCCGCTGAGGATAAACTTTATTATATGAAAACTGGACTAAACAAATATCTCTCACTCGTCGTATTAATGACACCTTGCAGCACAGTTAAAGAATTCTTGGAACTAGCAAGACGCATTGATCAACATCTGGTTGACTTCGAACAGAGAAGAAGCTGCAGACAAAGATCTAATCCTATCAAACCATTTCAGACAAGAAAATATAATTATAACAACTATAGAGGTCCAGCACGACCTTCAAACGAGAGACCCCAAATATCGAACGAGCGCCCAACTGACTATGGAAGGCAAAATACAATTCCGAGTAAATTCGAGGGAAAAAGAATAATTGAAACTAGAGCAGGAACAAGTGGCATTAATCTGCGAAATTCACCCCCACCTCAACAAAATCGCAACGACGAGCAAAGATCCACACGTCCTAATACCTATTATCGAAGGCAGTATCAGGTTGACAAAAGAATCTGTTGGAACTGCTCGGAACAAGGTCATATTTCGAGGTATTGCCCGTATAAGCCCCAACACCAAAACTACAATATCAGACCTATCCGAAGACAATATACGAGGTCTATAGACGAACCAAATATACCACAAGAGGATTACCTAAAGAATTGCAGAGGCATCGAGGATGGGGAGCGAGAGGATCCGGATTTCGACATTCATAGCGAGGAAGACTTCCCTACTCTAGGGGAAGCGTCAAAAAACTAATTAAGTCAAAAAGATTGCAACGCTCCGGTGATCGAATAAATTTAATTGTAAATCTTCAGGAAAACAAAACCATTCGCATTGTAATATGTGGAATGCCAATAGAAGGACTGATAGACACCGGAGCAATGGTCAGTTGCATTGATGAGGACCTTGTTAAGAAGCTCGAATTAAAGATCATACCCGATAAAAATCTAAAATTAAAATCAGCAGGTGATCAAAAACTCAATGCAATAGGGAAGTCAAGAGTTAAATTTAAAATCAATAAAAAAGAATATGAAATAGAAATGATTATCTTAAAAAAATGCAACCCTGTAATAATCCTTGGAGATGACTTTTTAAGTCGAAATAAAGCACTAATAAATTGTCAAAACAATACCTTGTGGGTGGAATCCCCAAATGTATTTGACCAAAATGAACCAAATTTAAGATATGCTCATATAGCTGAGGATAAAATCATTCCTGAATTTTGTTTATGCTTAGTAAAAGGATATAGTAAGACTAGCATTACAGGCAGAGAAATACTAATTGAGAATATTTCTTCTCTGACAACCAAATATAATCTTATAAAAACCAGATCCCTATTGAGTAATACCAAGAAAAACTTGAACATATGGATTTTAAACGGTACGAACAAACCTGTAAAACTCTTCCGGAACACGAAGATAGGAATACTTTCGGAGGTAGACAGACTGTACCAGACGGAGAACCAAAGAGTAGCCTCTATTAGAACTGATTTTGATATAAATCCTGAATTATGTCCAAAAGAACGCAGCCAGGTTTTGACCCTCCTTGGTGGATATGGCGAGATGTTTACGGCACCGGATGAGTATAAGGGTAGAACACATCTCGTCAAACACCAAATTAGAACAACGAGCGATATCCCCATTAGGAAAAATCCTCACAGAGTATCTTTAAAAGAACGGAAGATAATTGGTGATCAAATAAACAGTATGTTAAAAAATGGAATTATTTCACATTCCTCAAGTCCATGGGCATCCCCTATAATTCTAGTGAAGAAAAAGAATGGAACATTTAGATTTTGCGTGGATTATAGAAATCTGAACTCAGTCACAGTAAAAGACCAATATCCACTACCGCGCATAGATGACTGCTTCGACTCCCTTCATGGCGCCAGGTACTTTACTTCACTCGACCTTTGCTCAGGCTACTGGCAAGTGGAGGTGGAAGAACAGGACCGTGAAAAAACAGCCTTTATCACTCCTGATGGACATTATCAATTTAATGTTCTTCCTTTTGGATTGTGCAACGGGCCAGCAACTTTCGAGAGATTAATGGATACTGTTCTTAGAACCCATAAGTGGAAAATATGCCTGTGTTACCTCGACTACGTCATCATATTCTCAGAAGATCTACATTCCCACTTGAACAGATTGAAGACAATCTTAGAATGTTTGAAAACAGCAGGATTGACACTCAATGCTTCGAAATGCCGATTTGCATATACCAAGCTTCTTATTTTGGGACATGTCGTTTCAAATGAAGGAATCGCGCCAGACCCAGAAAAAATTATAAGTATAAGAAAATTTCCAACGCCCAGAACTGTCAAAGATGTCCGAGCTTTTCTTGGACTTTGTTCATACTATAGAAGATTTATAAGAGAATTTTCAAAAGTTGCATTGCCTTTGCAGATTTTGACCCGTAAAAACCATTCGTTTGCATGGGGTAAAGAACAAGAGTTGTCATTTAATTCATTGAAAAACAAACTCATCTCTCCTGAAGTATTAATACATTACGATCCAAATAAGCCTATAGGCCTCCACACAGACGCAAGCGACCAAGGACTTGGAGCAGTGCTTGTTCATTTAGATGAAAACACTAAAGAGCGTCCAATTTCTTATGCAAGCAGGACATTACAGAAAGCAGAAACCAACTACTCTACAACCGAGAAAGAATGCCTAGCTATCATATGGGCGATTAAAAAATTTAGACCATATCTTTACGGAAGAAAATTCACTATATATACCGATCACCATAGTCTGTGCTGGATGGCAAAAATGAAAAACCCTGCAGGGCGATTAGCGAGGTGGTCACTAGAGCTACAAGAATATGATTTTGCCATTAAATACAAGTCTGGAAAAACTCATCTAGATGCAGATGGATTGTCACGATGTCCTATCCCGGATAGAATTATTTCTACAATTAATTATGAGGAACATGATTATGATTCTTATATAAAAAAGATCGATATTTTGGTAAATCAGAATCCAAACAGCTATGGAGAGAACTTCACCAAATTTAAAGAAAAATTATTCAAGAAAAATCCTTCTGTGACTGGCGATCCTTGGTTGTTGATAGTCCCGAAAAACAAACAGAAAGAGTTCTTAGAAAATATGCACGACCATCCAACATCAGGTCATATGGGCATTAAAAGAACTTACAATCGTTTAAAGAGTAAATATTTCTGGCCCTCAATGCTTAAAACTGTGGAAGAATATGTATCTAGTTGTCCTGAATGCCAGTTTCGCAAGACACCTTCCCAATTGCCTCAAGGACTGTTGCAGCCGATTCCACCAGCTTCAAGGCCTTTTGAAAAAAATGGGAATAGATTTGATGGGGAGATTCCCGAAATCTGGAAGAGGAAATAGTTGGATCCTGGTATGCACGGATTATTACTCCAGATATATCGAGACAGCGGCATTACCTCGCGGGACGGCGGAAGAAATTGCAGACTTTTTCTTGCAAAGAGTGGTATTACGACACGGCGCACCCAAAACAGTAATATCTGACCGGGGGAGTTGCTTCTTGAGCAAACTATTCGAAGAAGTGCTTAAGATATGTAATACGCTCCATAAGAAAACGACGAGTTATCATCCCCAGACTAACGGCCAAACTGAGAGAATGAACCGTACCCTCGCTGATATGATGGCCATGTATATCGATGAGAGACATCAGAATTGGGACGAGATACTTCCATTCGTAACTTTCGCCTATAACTCGTCAATACAGGATACTACCGGCTATTCACCATACTTCCTAATCCACGGACGAGAGCCTTTGACCTTCTTAGATTCTACTTTTGATATGCCAGAGCTCTCTAAGCACAAAGACTATGACGAATATGTATCAAACCTTTTAGAAATAATAGAAGATGCAAAAGAAATATCCACCTCTAGAACAATAGTCAGACAGAATAAATCCAAACAGTTATATGATAGAGCCCACCGAGAATTTAAATATGCCATCAATGATCTGGTACTGATTTGGACACCAATAAGGAAAGTGGAAAGAGCGGACAAACTACAAAGAAGATACGTCGGTCCTTACCAAATACTGCGACAAACATCACCAGTAAACTACGAAGTCATCGAAATTGCAGAAGGAAAAAGGAAAAAGAAACAAATAGTACATGTGACAAGAATGAAAAAATACAGATCACCAGACTTGAGGACAAGTCTTTTTCAAGAGGGGGAGTAATGTTGGCGCGCTGTTGGAGCCTTTGATTTGCATGTCACATTTTGATTTACTTGTTTTGTCTACATCATTTCTTATGGATCCAATTTTAACTTTTAACATCTTATTTATTTTTAATAACTTTCATGTATAATCATTTTTACATAATTTTGTTTTCTATAATTATTTTACATACTTTTGTATCGTCAAATTTGCATACTTTTGTTTTTAGATTATTTAAGACAATAATCTTTAGTTAGAAAGTGCTTCGCCTCAAAACTTTTGGTTTGTGAATAAACGTCAAAAAGACTGCTCGAATGTTTCTTCCCAATACTCAGGTCACCAACGCAACAATATTGACTAACAGGTTTATTTGAGATATTCAGTAAGATATTTGCTCGATGCTTTATAGCCTAAATGTGGGTATACATTTCTACAGTACTAAAAGCATATGTCCATAGTTATTTCAAAACACCAACTCACTGTATTAAAAAGCAGGTATTTAAGAACCTAGTCTAATACAATGGTAAAGCGGTCTGGAGATTAAATTGCGAAATCGCTGGGAGAGTTCACTACTGATGAGCCATACCCTCCCTCTTTCAATTTTAAAAATCGCTGGATAAGGGCACTGTATGAAAATATATATATTTTTAAATATTGTGTATTTGAAAAATAATTGCTTTTTTAAATTGAAATAAAGGATAGATATCTTAATAGGTGTTGGGATCAAAGGCACCTCACCCTTTTAGCAGCTACTTTGTTTTTCAAGGTGTAAAGAGACTTGGACAACTAGATTCCATTCTTACATGTAAGTTTGTTTTTAAATATTAATAATTCTCATAATTCTCTCTCTAATTTTACACGCAGCTCTTATAGTGTGCTGCAATCAATCAAATCTCGGCAAACTATGAACATATTTTGCTACTATTACTGTTGAAATATACATCTTAATTTAGGCTATAATGTATCGAGAAATTATCTTTTTCAAAATCTCAAATAATCCCGTTAAGCAACATATAAAATATCCCCAATAACCTAATTGCCCTATATCAATGAAAATTATAAACCTGTTTTATTCTGAATTATTTTTACAGTTCTTATTATGCGATGATTAAAAATTGAAAGAGGAAGGGCATGACTCATCATTGGTCTTTTTCTTCTTCTTTCTTATCTCCACACTGGGTGAAGTAAAATGCGTCTGCCTTTGTCGTTAAGACTGGGAGCACTACTCAGTGGCAGGCCGACTTAGCTAAAAAAAATGGCCGCCTCTGACATGAGGAACACGTAATGTGCAGCCGCTCCTAACATGGAGATTAAAGTGGGAGGGTTCATTACTGATGAGCCATGCTCTCCCTTTTCAATTTTTAATTATCGAAGGACTTTAAAAATAATTTTGATTATATTTATTTTAAAATAAAGGTAGCGTTAAAATAAAAAAAGCCTATTTATTTATATAAATAGATAGATATTTAAATAGGTATTAGAGTCAAAAGGCACCTCTCCCTTTTTCCCTCCTTAATATAAAACTCTCCAATCACAGCACACCACTAAACAAAAATATATTTCAGCGCTATTTTATTTTGTGTGAAATATAAATAGTTCAAATCTATCTGTACAGCTCTTATACTGCAATCAATAGAAATCGAAGGAGGGAGGTTTCATGACTCATCAATGGTGAACCCTCCCAGTGGTTTTGCCATTTTAATCTCCAGACTGCTCTACTATTGTATCGGACTATTTTTCGATTGTTCACTACATTTTCTATTCAATACAGTAAATAAGTGTTTTGATGGTTCACTACTGATGAGCCAGGCCCCTTCTCTTTTAATTTTTTCGTTTCAGTATAAGTGCTGCAGAAATAACCTTTAATCATAAATATATAAATAGAAAAGTATCGTTACATATTTCTATTTTTCAGCGGTAGAGGACCTTAGGTAAGTGATATTTAAAACATAACAAAATATAAAGCTCTAACAAATTTTCTTTATCAACTTACAAATTGAACTGATAAGTCCAGGATTTAAAGCCTGTTGTTTATAAACATTTATATTGCAAAAGAAAAGTTCAAGAAATTCGGTATAATCAAAAAGTGGATAATAAATAAAAAAAATTACAAGAAGTGGATGATAAATAGACAAGAAGTATTCAAGAAGTAGATAATACGTAGACAAAAAGTATACCAGAAAAGTGGATAATAAATAGACAAGTAGACAAAACGTATACAAGAGAAGTGGATGATAAATAGACAAGTGTACTAAAGGTATACAAAAGAGGTGGATGATAAATAGGCAAGTATACAAAAAGTATACAAGAGAAATGGATGATAAATAGACGAGTATACAAAAGGTATACAAGAGAAATGGATGATAAATAGACACGTATACAAAATTTAAGTGATAAGTAGACACAAGTTTTGTATTTATATAGAAATTAAACAAGAAATATATAAACACTGAATAGATAAGAAGTTCATGTAATGCAGAACAAGAGAGCAATACGGAACTTTATGCTTTAATATGTAAATACAAGTAATTTTTGAGTTGCAACTTCGCAGCCGGTTTTTACATGAGTCCATCTGTGTATAAACACGGATGTGTAGAACCACTTATAGAAGCCTGCAGCTTCATCCCAAAGTTGTCGCGGGTTATTCAGACCTAAGTTCAGATAGCCTGTATCCCCCTAGGTCTCCACTCTTCTAAAATCAATAATTATGAAGAAAAATCCTGTTCAAATTGAAAAAATACTTGAAGGGGAGAAAGAATATTTATAAAGAAAACCAAAGAAAACGCACCCAGAAAATACATTTGAAGAGTTTAATATATTAATTGGTTATTAAAACGTGGAGGAGGATTAGTGAGGCGCAGGGTTTAATGAGCGGCGAGTACTTGAGAGGAGTGTTGTTGGGGTGATTAGCTCGGATCGATGGATCTCCAGTCCAACCTGGCCGTCGAGACGTTATTGGGGGGATGTGTAGTTTGATCTACTTAATGGTTTGATAGTCTATGCAATAGGTTGGTCTATTTCGATTGTATATGTGCTGTGGAGATTACAAGCTCTTTTTCCCGATTTGGTATAAGTTTTATAGTTTTTACATTATAATATATGACATGGCCTATTTTAGTGCGTTATATAAAGTAATTTCGGAGTTTATATCTATATATATATTATATTTAATAAAGATTTCCTGCTGATTTTGGATTATTTTGATTTTTGTTATCTTGAGGATTAAGCTATGGTGGTTCAGTCGTGGGAATAATAATAAAAATGGTTTTGATCTGAGGTTGCTTCAATTGAGCATGTATTAAAGACATAATTTGGTAAAAGTACTGCCTGGCTTAAGGCGTAAGAATAAAAAAAATGAAAAGCTTATTTACATAATGTACAAAAGATTTGAGCCGGCCATCGGGATACAACAACAATGAGATTTTATAGGGGAAGCATGACCTCTGGCGATCAATTTAGCAGAGTATTTGAATCTATGAAATATAACTTTTTAAATAAAATAATATTTTAATATAACATATATATATATATATATATATATATTATATTTGTGAAAGATAATAAAAAATAAAAATAAAAGGGTCAGATGCCGATATTAAAAACAAAGAAGGCATATCCTGACCAGGAGGACATGTCCTTTTAGTATGGCAGAGCGCCATCTAGTGGAATAGAAATCAACTATACCTTCGCGGATGGTTTTCTTGACTTATCAAGGAAATGCGTTGACAAAATTTCAGGGAGGGCGCACTGCCATCTAAAAATCACATGTGCCTCTGGTCAGGTTATGACTTCTTTGTTTTTAATATATTATATTGTAATAGGAAAGATAAACTTCAGAATAACACGTCAAATTATTTGATGTAAAACCAAATTAAAACTAATAAAATAGCAGAGAGGCAATGAAATATTCTTTCAGTGTATCAAAATAAAAATATCGAAATCAAAAATTGTTTCATAGAATAATATATAATCTGCTACAATATATTATCAAATAATAGATAGCCTCATATCTTCTTTTTTATCATTCGTATTTATTAAAAACGAAATTCAATATTTCAATGAGGCTGTTCTTTCATCTTCTAGAATCTAACTATTTTAAGCTTATAAACCATGTGATGTACGAGAAGTGATGTTTTAAATGAAACAGTTTGGCGTGACAAACTATTTAGTATGACTTATCATTTGTCATATCGATAATTTTAAAATACTATTATATATTTATATTTAACTGTTTTCCTTTTAGATATGAGATATTTGTGTGGTATAGTTACTCTCCTATTGATGCTATTTTAATTTTCCATAGACGTTCTCCGGAATATTTCTCGAGTGCTTATCCAGTGTGATTCTGCATCTTTTCTTCTTTTTTTTTTTATCTCTGTAGTACTTAGCCACTATTTACTGCAAGTGCACCACATGCCTATACATGTGAAGAGCTGTTCTTTTTTTGCACATACAAGTGTGCCAAATCCCGTTTATTTGTTGTTGCTTTTTCCTCAAGTCGTTTAGACGATCTCCATTAGGTTCCATTGTCTCAGCTTTTCTATCTTCTATATATATTTTCCCAGAGGTATTTTTTGTAGGATTTGATACAATTCAATATTTGTTCAGGACTGGCTGGTTGAGATTCGCCTTTGGGGCATTTCAGGAATATTTTGATTTTTTCATTAAATTTGAGCATTCTAAGATGTCCTGTTCGCAATGTTGAAATCGCCGTTTGTTCTTACCTAGTAAGTGTGTGGAGAGAAGATTCGTTAGGATTGGGGGATGTACCAGGGGTGGTTTAGGGTGGATTTCCAGAGAGAAATTATTTTTTGTTTGTGGATGGAAGAAATAGGGCCAGTGGAATTGCCATATACAAAGATAAAATCCTAGAAAAAATCTCCCTTTCCTACCCTTGACACCTTTCAGTTTATAAATCGGAACTCTCTGCAATAGATACAGCTCTAAAAGACATCAACATAAACTCACCAAGCAAAATAATAATCTACTCCGACTCAAGAGCAGCCATTTACACCCCTCAAAGCTGCTTCTCCAGTCAAGAACCTCTTCTCAAGAGCATCGCTAAGTCTGTTAACCGACTCCCCGCCAACAGCTCTGTCACAGTGCAATGGCTTCCAGCTCACATTGGAATTCCTGGAAATGAGCTGGCAGACTCTCTGGCAAAGGCTGGAGCTCTTGGCCTACCTGAAGCCAGGGAATATACCACCCAACTAGACGAAAGAGACCTCCTTCGTTCCATCAAAACCCAATGCTTGAGGAATGGAAATCTAATGCTGCACATGACTGGTACAGAGCAGAAGGGACAAGCACCAGTTCTGTCCTTTCAAGAGAACAACAGTCTTTGACACCTTAATTTGATCAAGTGGAGATAAGAAAGAAGAAGAGAAGAAGAGTTCAAGACATATACATATATATATAAAGATTCATCTTGAAGATGGAAGTTGTCTGGCCGACATTAATTGTTCTTGAAATAAGAGACACTCTACTTCGGCCAGTAGTGTTGACTAGCCGAAGTGTCTCTTATTGAAAGCATAATGATTCATAATAAATGATTTGGTCACACTAACATTGCTTCATCTAAATGATCACCTCTATTGCACATTACGTGGATGATAAGCTTAAAAGAGTTAATTCCCAGTAGAATATTGAAATATTGAATTTTGTAATAAATACTATTGATCTATGATAATATTTTTTATTATTTGACGTATTTAAAATGGAATGTTCTATTTTCAAGATGATTTCTCTGATAATTTATTTTCTACGAGAATACAAGCTGGAATAATCCTAGAAATAGCTTCTACGGTAAAACGAAACTAGAAAGGGTTTTGAATTATTGGCTCTCATCATTGCGATTCAGCTTTCGGACAATATCGCGGTACACTTCAGCGTTTGGCTCTTCAAGGCATATCTGAAATTGGGCTCGGCTCTAATATATATTTTCGCGAATAAGGCCTGAAAACATCTGCAACCTCCGCCAATAGATGGCGCTTTCGCCTATTTCCCGTTTGGAACTTGTGCGGATATCGCAGACTGCTGTGGTCCTAATTCCTGGAGCAAAAGGTTGTAAATACACGTTTATATTGGTCCCAGGAGGTTGCGTAATGTAAATACCAGTTGTTTATTATGCTAGTTATATGTAATGTGTAGTAGAAGTGACAATAAAAAAAAGGAGTTTTTGAAGTCTCGGTGCTGGTTGTTGTTGTTACTCTCGCAATCGCCACATCGCTGCTGTTATCTTCTGGTAAGTCTCTCGTGTCCCCCCCCCCCCCCACCAGTGGTAAGGCCGAGAGATACTGCCAGAGGAAAGGTGTTCCCCTTGTGCGGTGTTTCTCGAACGTCCTTGGGTGCTCTGTAGGATACAGCTGCAGAGGGAGAGCAACGGGAGCCCAGGTGGGTGATCCACGGCGGAAGAAGCGGAGTCGTCGCAAAGAACCGGAGGGGTCAAGCGCGACACTGGTGTCAGAAATGGGATTCTTCCTCGTGGAGGTCACCAGCGGCTCTTTTAGATTTGCGGTTGCTGAAAAGGCCCATTGACGCGAGAGGCCAAGGGATGGCCTCTGAGCAAGACTCTCCCCATCGCTGCTGCTACTCTTCTGGTAAGTCTCTCGTGTTCCCCCACCAGTGGTAAGGCCGAGAGATACTGCCAGAGGAAAGGAGTTGCACTTGAGCGGTGGTTCTCGGACGTCCTTGGGTGCTCTTCAGGGTACAGCTGCAGAGGGAGAGCAACGGGAGTCCGGGTAGGTGATCCACGACGGAGGAAGCGGCGTCTTCGCAAGAACCGGAGGGGTCAAGCCGCGACAATATATTCATTTAGGATAAAATATATACTTGATATTAGAGATTTGAATTAGGTTGATATTGATGTGAGAAAGAAGCACTTCTAACTTAAAAACATGATTTAAGCAATGTAATATCATCACACATCTAGGCCGAGCGCAAAGCCTAGAATTATACCCATCCATTTCTTAAGATGAAATACTTTTTGACAGGTCCGTCAGATTCCTTAATTCCTTTCATTCGCCGTTACAAAATATTTTTCCATGAATATTTTCTATACTTTTAAAAGGCATATCCTGACCACGCTCACATGAGCGTGAAGAGATGGGTTATGAAATCGGTTGAATTTGTAAATAAGGTATACGTTCATGGACAAAATTTAAGGAAGTTTCATATTTTGATGTCGCTGTTCGTCTGTTTTTTATTCTATTGAAGGAGACAAAGAGAATTTTTTCACATTTGGTTATCTCTTTTGTCTTCAATAAAGGTCACCGTCTTCGAATATCTTTCAGAATTATTGTCTGAATCACGATATACCTGCTGTATAATGTCCAACTTTCTTAAGTTTTATCTATAAGTATATACGTATATATATATATATTGTCACGAGTCATCAGTGAAAAAAAAAGAAATTATCATCATCAAAGAAGAAGAAAAACAAGAAGCAAAGAAAAGAAACAACAGGAAAGGAGCACTTTTCGTTATTTGAAAATTATAGACATATGTTTGTAAAAATAGTAATAATCTTTTGTGTTATAATAAACTGTATTTAAATAGAATATATGCTGGTTAAAATGAGTAAGTTTTGATATTTTAAAAACGTAAGACAATCGAGAAATTTGGGTAAAATAATACTATTAGTAAATTAAATTTAATTGCCATCTATCGTTAATATTTTACACAAATAAATTTACTGGCAATGCGTTTCTTTTAAATATCATCAAATATTATCTCTACAGACCTTACTGCAAAGATATGAGTTATTGAATGAGAGGGCTTGGCTCATCAGTAGTGAACCCTCTCAGCGGTTTCGCCAAATTCATCTCTAGACCGCTCTACTATTGTATCGGATTGGTTTGGAGTATACCCTGTATTTTCTATGGAAGGCAGCTTAGGGGTGTTTAGTGAACTATGGACATAAGCTTATAGGTCTGTTGAGGTACATTCATATAATTTCAAGGTATTGCATCGAGCAAAGCTCTTCCGCAAAATATGTTTTCATAACCAATATATATTAGTTAATTAAATTTAATTGCCATTTATCGTTAATATTTTACACAAATAAATTTACTGGCAATGCGTTTCTTTTAAATATAATCAAATATTATCTCTACAGACCTTACTGCAATGATATGAGTTATTGAATGAGAGGGCTTGGCTCATCAGTAGTGAACCCTCTCAGCGGTTTCGCCAAATTAATCTCTAGACCGCTCTACTATTGTATTGGATCTGGTTCAAATCACATAAATAGGTACCGCTCAGCAAGAGCAACCTAGTTCATGATAATTGAACAATGAATAATATGTGAAGGTTATTCACATATTAAACAAAATTTAAACGCGGGATTCAATCCCGGTTCATGACTGTCGGGAATCGAGGGGGTTACCCACTCGTCCACCGACTTTACGTTTTTTTTTTTATTGTATTGGATTGGTTTGGAGTATGCCCTGTATTTTCTATGGAAGGCAGCTTAGGGGTGTTTAGTGAACTATGGACATAAGCTTATAGGTCTAGTACATATTCTGCGGAAGAGCTTTGCTCGATGCAATACCTTGAAATTATATGAATGTACCTCTACAAACCTATAAGCTTATGTCCATAGTTCACTAAACACCCCTGAGCTGCCTTCCATAGAAAATACAGGGTATACTCCAAACCAATCCAATACAATAGTAGAGTGGTCTAGAGATTAATTTGGCGAAACCGCTGAGAGGGTTCACTACTGATTAGCCAAGCCCTCTCATTCAATAACTCATATCATTGCAGTAAGGTCTGTAGAGATAATATTTGATGATATTTAAAAGAAACGCATTGCCAGTAAATTTATTTGTGTAAAATTTAACGATAGATGGCAATTAAATTTAATTTACTAATATATATTGGTTATGAAAACATATTTTACGCAAGAGCTTTACTCGATGCAATACCTTGAAATTATATGAATGTACCTCTACAAACCTATAAGCTTATGTCCATAGTTCACTAAACACCCCTAAGCTGCCTTCCATAGAAAAAAACAGGGTATACTCCAAACCAATCCAATACAATAGTAGAGTGGTCTAGAGATTAATTTGGCGAAACCGCTGAGAGGGTTCACTACTGATGAGCCAAGCCCTCTCATTCAATAACTCATATCATTGCAGTAAGGTCTGTAGAGATAATATTTGATGATATTTAAAAGAAACGCATTGCCAGTAAATTTATTTGTGTAAAATTTTAATGATAGATGGCAATTAAATTTAATTTACTAATATATATTGGTTATGAAAACATATTTTACGGAAGAGCTTTGCTCGATGCAATACCTTGAAATTATATGAATGTACCTCTACAGACCTATAAGCTTATGTCCATAGTTCACTAAACACCCCTAAGCTGCCTTCCATATAGAATACAGGAAATACTCCAAACCAATCCAATACAATAGTAGAGCGGTCTAGAGATTAATTTGGCGAAACCGCTGAGAGGGTTCACTACTGATGAGCCAAGCCCTCTCATTCAATAACTTATATCATTGCAGTAAGGTCGGTAGAGATAAATTTTGATGATATTTAAAAGAAACGCATTGCCAGTAAATTTATTTGTGTAAAATTAAAAATAATACTATGCAAAAATATTAAATACATGACATACAAATTTTTGGCGCAGTCGACAAGATTTCCTATGAAAAATTATCTTTATATAAATAACTAGAAAAATATAGTGGAAGTAAGAATGCAATAAAGATTGATAGTGGTTGAGATTGTATGAACTTGAAACATCTGAAAGTAAGGATGAACAGATAATTTGAGATACTATTTATCTGGAGATGCTTTAGAATATTTTGCTGACGAGATCTTAACAAATACCAATATAAAATGTTGGGAAACTAGAAGAAAAATTTAAATTAAAATTTGGTTCTTGTACCTTCAACCCTAAAGTGTTAGCAACTCGCAGAAAATTACATGCAACTGAAACGTTGAAGACTATTTTGGGAATAAACTGATTATATTAAATCAAACCTCCTTAAAGAAAAAAGAAAGGGTTCAGTTGTTAACAGATGGTTTGCCTTTAGACTGGAGAGATGTTTTTCCATCAGCACAACCTAAAGAACCAGAAAAATGGATACAGGTAGCTCTTTCAGTGGAGCACAACAGGCAACTGAATAAGCAAAAAAATATGCTTAAGCCTATAGTATGCACTGTTGTCAACTCTGAAATGCCAGCTCTAATTTGTCCATACTGGTGTCCCATTTGTAAGAAAAAGAGCTTACGAATTAAACATTGGTTAAAGGACTGTTCTCTGATTATGATCCACACTACAACTCTTATAAGAAGCGTTTCACAATTCCGACAGCAACAATCAAGTACTGCTGCAGTTATTTCACCTTTAGATAATGAAGAAGGAAATACAGCGAGTCTTTCGGAAAACAGTTTATTATACAGATTGATTGATTTTAAAATACTTATAAACGCGTATTCTGTGCAAGTTTTCATGGACACTGGTGCCACAATATCTCTGATTAGCTTGAAATTACTCAAAGAGTTGAAATTGCAGCCAACTAGTGATTCACCCATTAAAATTCAGCAAATTTATACCTTGACTAGAACAATTGTTTATGTCAATGTCGATTTACAGATTCAAATATGTGTCAAAGAAAGTTAATCATCACATTTTGAAAGGATTAAAGTATCAGATTATCATTGGGCTAGATATCCGAAATGTTTGAACTTATGGTTGATACAAAAGGCAAACGTATAAATTAAGCAGCCAGAAGTAGATTCCAGTTGTGGTCAAGTTATACCTTCAGAAAGTCTCATCAAGAAGATTTGGAAAGTCTGCTGCTAAACTATAACAATAATTTTAGTCAGCATCAAAAACCTATAAAGGAAAGATTTCAATTAATCACCAAATTGATAAAAAAGATCATCCTATAATAAGTTGAAGACAGAAGACCAATTTCAGAATATGAAGAAGATTCAAAACAATTCAAAGAAATGATGGATAAAGGTCTAATCAGATAATTATCTTCACCGTGGGAATTTCCTGTAGTTTTGGTTCATAAAAAAATGGAACTAAAAGACTATGTATAGATTACAGAGCACTATATCACAATTGATGATAAACAACCTCTACCACTTATTCAAGACATATTTGATAGATTACATGGGTCAAAATATTTCACCACACTGGATATAGCTTGGGGCTATTGGTATTTCCAAATGTACCCTGATTCTGTTAGTAAAACAGCATTTGTGACAAATGATAGTCAAATGAGTTTTTGAGATACCGTTTAATTAAAAAAAATGCACCATTCACTTTACAAAGATTTATTCAAGTTGTTTTTGGATATCTTCTGTGGAAGGGTACTTGCTCTTTCCAGGATGATATCATCAATAATTCATCATGTTTTTCACAGAACATAGACTCACTAAAGCAGGTTTTTGAAAAATTGCTCAAGTTTAACATTAAAGTGTTCATTTGCTCAACAATAAATCTAGTACCTTGGTCAAGTGATGAAACATAATCGAATTAAGCCTGATCCTGAAAAAATTAAATAAGCAGAGTTCCCTCGCCCAACAACAGTAAAAGAAATACGAAGATTCGTAGTACTAGAAAATTATTACAGAAAATTCATTCCAATATTTGCTGAACTTGCTCACCCACTCACAAATCTTACTCAAAAGAATAAATTGTTTTTATGGACTCTACAAGTTGAAAAGTCTATTTCAGATATAAAGGCATCATTGAAATCCGAGCCAATACTTTCAACTTTCAATTCAGATTTGCCATGCACACTTTATACTGATGCGTCTGCAGTTGGAATTACAGGCATTTTGGCTCAAGAAATCTCTGAAAAAGAACATGTCATTGCTTACTATTCAAAGAAGTTATATAAGCACCAACAAAGCTCTTCAGCTTATGAGTTGGAATACTTTGCAATTATTACAGGCTATTGACTATTTTGAAGTTTACCTGGAGAACAGCCTTTTCAGGTAATTACTGATCATTCTGCATTACAGTGACTATTTAATGTCAAAAATCCCAAGAACAAGATTTTCAGGTGGATAGGCAATTCATCAACAAATACTTTTACTTTTATACATAGATCAGGAAATAAACAAGTACATTTTGATGTTTTATCTAGAGCTCCGGTATTAAATCATGTTTCCATATTATATTTACAACACCATCAGCAACAGTCAGATTTCAGTTTTGTGAAATACCCTTTAAATCATCAAAATACTCTGATGGTTAAACATAGGGGACTTCTCAGAGCTGTAGTGCCTGAATAGTTAAAGCAACAAATTCTTGAAGAATACCATGATAACATGAGTCATCCATCTATCAATAAAACCATCAACTTAATTTGCTATTTCTTTTGGTGGCCAAATATGTTACAGGAAATTAAAACATATGTGAAATCCTGTTCAACATTTCAAGAGAGCCCTATATGAGTACATATCTCTCAATTGAAGACATTTCTAGAGAATAAATTCTTTAAAGCTATGATAAATGTCACGAGTCATCAATGTAAAAAACACATAGAACTTATCATCATCACAGAATTTGTGTGTCACAATATTATAAGTAGTATTCAATTTTATTATATATAAAATAAAAAAGTAGGTAACATTTACTATAATGCAAATAATTATATGACATTAGTAATTTGGCATAACGATAGGTGATAAAAATAGGATGAACAAATAAGGAATAAGTAGAAATTAAATCCATATCCGGTATACTCTTATCTCAATTACATTATGAATAATCTCTATATAATCGTAAAATTATCCGTCAACCCTTCCATTGTATATGACGTGAATTTCTAAAGAAATCATTCTCATCTATCAAATCTGCCTCCTTCAAATTTTCTCCAATCGATTTTTCAGAAAATCATTACCATGGTAACCTAAATCTCTATTCGCATAATTCTCTAAAACCGCCAATGAGAGCTGATGTTCATTTCCATGGCAACATATGACCCGCCCTCTCTCGAATATTATAAGCATCTATTGGAGGAGAGGCTTTTTTAAAATTTAATCCAATAATGTTCAAGGTCAACAGTCACGTGTTCAACTAACAACAACCGTTCTATTAGAGTACTTAGAGGGGGCTCTCTTCCACAGTTCTGAACCCTCTTTTAAGATCTTTGAATATAAGCGCACTTTATTATTTTTTTCTCTTCCGAGAAAGTGTTTGAAGTACTACGTCATATTAATTAGCGAAGTATTTAGGGGGGGGATGGCAGTATTTAACTCTAAGGGCGAAACTCTTTTTTATGAAAGTACATATATAATATTTCAATTTTGTAAAAAAAAAAGGAATAGCGCGCCATTTAGCCTCTTGAAAATTCTTAGTCTGATTTAAACAAGAATAGAAGCAATGGAAATGGAATTTTGCTTTATTTAGTCTTTGGAAATGTAATTTTTTCCTTCAATTTTATTAGAGTATTTTTCCTTCGGAGATATTTTCCTTTGAATTTATATTTTTGAACATTTTTAGCTCAGATTTATTTTGCTGAGAATTGATATTTATCGAAATTTTTGGTCAGATTTATTTTAGCATGCTGTTTTTATTTTTAGAACACTGAAACGTTTGGAAAAATATTATGACCATAAAATATTTGTATTCGGTTTTCTCTCTCTCTCTCTCTTGAGATCGCATTAACTGATTACCGATTAATTATTCGATTAATTTGGAATTCTGGGTTTATCTCTCTAGTTCCAGTTTCCTTAAGGCCATATTCTGGTAATGATAGTCAAAGACACTGGAACCATTGGAAAAGGAATTGATATTTGAAAGCCGTTTTTTTTATGTTAATTTTTTTTAAAAGCGCGTGCGATATTCAGAATCTTTTTTTTTTTTATCATAAAGCATTTATTTGAAATATATATTTAGAATTGTGTCACCTGATATCGAGCATATACCTAAATCAAAATTCTATTTTATAACAATTCAAATGATACAATCCTATATTACTTAGGAGAGTGGACCAATATATTGGTATTCGGTTCTAGGAGAGAGAGGTTGGGAATAGGGTCGCCTAGTCATCTCTAACAACCCTCCTATACAACATTTTTTTAACCATCAGTAGGTGAAAAATTGAATTATCATCGTTAACTCTTAGCGCATCATAAAATCTGAATTTTACCTTAAATATTTGCTTATTCATATACAAATATTTTCACTACAATGATTAATATATCTCTCGCAATATATATAATAAAATACAATACTATATCATTAATGAACGCACCTTGTATATTGAATAATTCTCTACTAAAATCACATTTGTATCTCATTTACCTACGATAGATTTTTATATTTGAAAAATATACTCATTATTATATTCAAACACAGAATATCAATATATTAAATTAGCTTATCTATATATTCAGCAGCTAAAACTATGCACCATTTTAAAATTATTTATTTAGTTATTTTGGTGAAAAAGTTTCAAATATCAATTTAACTTCACAAGAATATATTCAGTAGAGAGTGTGGATGTTTGCTCGGAAAATATTTTCATATCCAAAGTTTGAGAAAAAACCGGGCGAAGCAGGGGACATTAGCTAGACTAAATATAAGGAAGGTTCCAACCCACTTTCACTCTGTTCCATTCACACTACTAATAGAAAATTCGTAAAATTAACAAGCTGGTGTATCGATTGTAATGCAGTTGAAAATATAGGCTATTCAAGTTAAACCCATAACACACTAACTAATTTACATTATATATAGTATACTAGACGGGTGACCCGGGCTTCGCCCCCGGGATTGACCCGTGTGCATATCTACCCGAGTGATATATATTTAGATAAGATTATTTTAATAATTGTTTTTATTAGCATTATCTATTTGTTTGCATCAGCATAATTTAATCTAATCTTTGATAGAGGGCGCTGTTCGTGAGCTAAGTAGAATAATTTGAATATATAGTTTTAATAATTGATTTATATATTTTTTAAAATAGCCTATCGTCTTCCCCGTATTTCTTTACCTATGTATGGAAATTTTGGTTTGAATTAGTGAACTACTGCGAATTTGTATACCGGACATACAAAGAAACAAACATACAAACATTGATTTTTATATATAGATAGATTTTAAACTGTATAATATTGACACTTTTAGTATATTTCACATATATTCCAATTAGTTAGAGCCGATACTTTATAATAATACACCTTTCTATTAAAATGTACACTGTTCCTATTTACTATCACCCCCATATTTTGTATATATGGTGTATCTTTATTAATATAACCTGTACTCCCCTATTTGTATTTGAACTAAAAATAGTGACGTCAAAATAATACTCCAAAGAGCGGTCAGCTGCGGGCCAGATGGGAGGAAATAGCCAACGTCCAGATAGGGCCTCCTCCCCAACTGGTTTTAGCAGGGGGTCAGCGGCAGTATGTTCTACAGTGTGTCCATCGGCAGACCGCTTCTTTCTCTCTTTCCATGTCTCGGTGATAGGCATCCAAATTTGTGTCATGGCCTCTACCTCTGTCCCGTGGGCTGTCCCCGATCACTCTCGGTGCTGACATCTAGCCCTGCCTCTGCTTCTTGTTATCCGCGTGTGGGAAGAACATCAGCACTCGCCTCAGGTACACGACTGCCAGTTTATCCATACGTCGACAGGATCATTTGTAACAATATTACATATATATATTTACAAATCCCATTGACAATCAATCCTGTACTACGGAGTCAATCCAAAATCTTCCTGTTTCTCTTATAGGCAACTGTATGTGGCATGTTCGAAGGTGGGTTCCCCGAAGAATTTATTTGCTTATGCTTCAGGAATAGAAACTCAATTATTGTCTACCGGCAAGCACTTAAGTGTATGCAAGATGTCATTTATTATGATAATTAGAGAAAATAGCTTCCCATTATACTCGTAGACTAAAGATGAAGCTTTAAAATTATTGACACTATGTTGGATCTTGTGATTGTGTAAATGCAGGACTATGGTAAAGATTGAGACGAATAAAAATATTTTAGCGTTTGATTTGTTCTCTATATATTCATGAAAAAGTGTGACTTTTATCGATAATATATTAATGAATATTGCGTTAGGGTTGGAATAATTTGAAGTCATGGCGTCACACAACAAAACCAGAATATGAATATGAAAAAATTATAATGATAAGTAATATGTGAATTTATATAATTATTTATATTGCAGCTGAGAAGACAATAAATGCATGCCTCTTCATTTCTTGAGTAAGCGTAGGTATACCATGTCTTCCTACAACAGAAAAAAACTATATTACCCTAATGCAATAGGTTTGGCACGTATATTGTGTATATTAATATAACTGCTATACCCTGTAACCCAAAACAAAAGCGGCGGGGGTATATTAAGGGAAACAAAAAAAATCTATCAAACGCTTTTTATACTAAATAAGATTAATTTCAAAATTACTGATGATAGTCCTCCGCAGCTTTTATTTTGACTCATAGAAATCTAATTGTTCGATGGCGGAAGTTGAAATATTTATTTTTCTTCTTTTTATTTTTGAGTCTTGTATTATAAATACCTACATATTTATCATTATATTTTTAATTTTGTATGATTTTGTCTAAAATATTCTTATTTCAATTATTATATATTATTATTTATTTCTCTATATAAAAATATCTCTTCACAATTATTCATAATTAGTGTCTATAATACCTATTTATTTTTATGGAAGTCGAGTCGCAAATTACGTCACAAACGATAGCGCCTATTTTCTCCTTTTTATATACACTGCATCAACTATAAGTACTTTATCAAATATTCTGGAAATGTGCAAACTTAATAAGAATATTAAGGAATGTGGATTATCAATTTTCTGACACTCTGTAATTAGAATATAAGTACATAAAAATAGCCTTGTTCATTCATTAAAGGGTATTTAAATATATAGCCTCCTAGTGTATCATCAATTAAAGTTATTTTAGCTTTTTTGTTGTTATATTAAGATCATATATTTATTCTCTAGAAAATGAGTTGCCAAGGTGGAAAGAAGGGCATCATTTAATAAAATTTCTGATTTTACAAGAGGCCGAAAATGTGCTTCAGAGAAAGAAATATTTCTTCTAGAGAAATTGCTATAAAGGTAGGCTGCAATCGAAGTACTGTTGTATCCATTTGGTATCAGTGGTCAGAGAAATAGAAAAATTCAAAAAAACCTGGCTTAGATCACCCTGAAATAATAAAAGACAGAAAGAGGATAGAGCGATTCGAAGGATAGTTGTAGCAGACAGGACAACAACTGTACCAATGATTGAAGCAGCTCTACATGCGCACCTTGAATCAGGTTCATCTCTAAATATCATTATTAACCGTCTTATCAGTAGATATTTTCTTATAAATTCATATTCAGATTGGGGGTTCATGACGGCAGTATACATTTTAGATGTAGGCCCCAATAAAAATCCTATCAGGGCTGTATTATGTAAATGCGTACAGCAAGAACGCTTGGCTTCTCCGTGTGGGGTGGTATCAGCTATGAAACTAGGACCCCTTTGTGTTTATTGAAGTCGCAATGACAGCTCAGATATATATTGTAGATGTGTTGCAACCTGTTATGTAACCATTCCGCAGGAGACTAATAATGTCATTTTTCAATATAAATTACCCCACAAAACATGCAGCCAATATCTCACGATCCTTTCTTCAAAATGTTGACATACTTCCCTGGCCCGCATGCTCCCCAGATCCTTCCCCAATTGAGTATGTATGGGACGTGATGGGGAGAAAAATTAGGAAACCTTCACAGCAAAGTAATCTTCAAATTTCCGGCAAAAATCGAAATGGGTTTGTCAAGGTTACCACAAGCAGCCAAAAAAACTATAACAATATACCTCACCGCGTGTAGCTGCTTGTTTACCTACAAAGGGAGGACACATAAAAATATTGATGAGAGCTGTGTACTCAATAAATTAACATCCCTTTTAAAAAATCTCTATTATTTTTTAAAAACATTTTTATTATATAGCTAACCAATTTTCAGAAAACTTACATAATAATTTCTAGGTGTGGCATATTTTTATTTGTATATAAATTTTATATTCTTTATATTCAAGACCATTGTGGTGACTAGAATTATAATAATTTTTACATGTGGGTTATTTTATTAGTGAGTTTACAAAATTTTAGACTTTTACGTGGCGTGAAATTACACTACGAATTTATCTTGAAATTTGAAAAATAAATATAGAAATTATTTCAATACCGACAAAATCAGAAGTGTTGAATTTTGTAGACTTTTTTTTTTTTTTTTGCATTGTTAGCAAGATGGAGCGAGTGTTTAAAATTTCCGAATACTATATGTTCTGGAAATATATAAAATTTGATCACAAAAATTGAAAGGAAATATAGAAAACATTCCAGTCCCGACCACCCCGACCCCATTTTAATGGAACTCTTTCCAGCCACTCATTACACCAAAGAAAAGCCTGCGCCTAATTTTGTTCGTTTTAAAGGAAATTATATTATCTGGTCTATCCCCACACTCACGGCCACCTAGAAGTAATATATTTTGCACACTTGCAATGTTAGTTGGATTT
>CP092886.1:119103822-119130919 GCA_030710605.1 Cordylochernes scorpioides | reverse complement strand
TTTGAATATATTTATTTTAAAATAAAGGTAGCGTTAAAATAAAAAAGCCTATTTATTTATATAAATAGATAGATATTTAAATAGGTATTAGAGTCAAAAGGCACCTCTCCCTTTTCCCCTTCTTAATATAAAACTTTCCAATCACAGCACACCACTAAACAAAAATATATTTCAGCGCTATTTTATTTTGTGTGAAATATAAATAATTCAAAGCAATATATACAGCTCTTATACTGCAATCAATAGAAATCGAAGGAGGGAGGTTTCATGGCTCATCAGTGGTGAACCCTCCCAGCGGTTTTGCCATTTTAATCTCCAGACTGCTCTACTATTGTATCGGACTATTTTTCGATTGTTCACTACATTTTCTATTCAATACAGTAAATAAGTGTTTTGATGGTTCACTACTGATGAGCCAGGCCCCTTCTCTTTTAATTTTTTCGTTTCAGTATAAGTGCTGCAGAAATAACTTTTAATCATAAATATTTAATATTTAAATCATAAGAAATTCGGTATAATCAAAAAGTGGATAATAAATTTAAAAAAATACAAGAAGTGGATGATAAATAGACAAGTAGACAAAAGGTATACAATAGAAGTGAATGATAAATAGACAAGCAGACAAAAAGTATACAAGAAAAGTGGATGATAAATAGACAAGTATACAAAAAGTATACAAGAGAAGAGGATGATAAATAGACAAGTATACAAAAACTATACAAGAGAAATGGATGATAAATAGACAAGTATACAAAAGGTTTACAAGAGAAGTGGATGATAAATAGACATGTAGACAAAAAGTATACAAGAGAATTGAATGATAAATAGACAAGCAGACAAAAAGTATGCAAGAGAAGTGGTAGATAAATAGACAAGTATACAAAAATTATACAAGAGAAGTGGGTGATAAATAGGCAAGTATACAAAAGGTAAGTGATAAGAGTACACACAAGTTTGTATTTATATAGAAATTAAACAAGAAATATATATAGAAATATATAAACACTGAATAGATAAGAAGTTAATGTAATGCAGAACAAGAGAGCAATACGGAACTTTATGCTTTAATATATAAATACAAGTAACCTCTGAGTTGCAACTTCGCAGCCGGTTTTTACATGAGTCCAACTGTATATAAATACGGATGTGTAGAACCACTGATAGAAGCCTGGAGCTTCATCCCAAAGTTGTCGCGGGTTATTCAGACCTAAGTTCAGATAGCCTGTATCCCCCTAGGACTCCACTCTTCTAAAATCAATAATTATGAAAATAATTCCTGTTCAAATTGAAAAATACTTGAAGGGGAGAAATAATATTCAAAGAAAACCAAAGAACGCACCCAGAAAATACATTTGAAGAGTTTAATATATTAATTGGTTATTAACGTGGAGGAGGATTAGTGAGGCGCAGGGTTTAATGAGCGGCGAGTACTTGAGAGGAGTGTTGTTGGGGTGATTAGCTCGGATCGATGGATCTCCAGTCCAACCTGGCCGTCGAGACGTTATTGGGGGGATGTGTAGTTTGATCTACTTAATGGTTTGATAGTCTATGCAATAGGTTGGTCTATTTCGATTATATATGTGCTGTGGAGATTACAAGCTCTTTTTCCCGATTTGGTATAAGTTTTATAGTTCTTACATTATAATATATGATATGGCCTATTTTAGTGCGTTATAAAGTAATTTCGGAGTGTTTATATCTATATATATATTATATATAATAAATATTTTCTGATGATTTTGGATTATTTTGATTTTGGTTATCTTGAGGATTAAGCTATGGTGGTGCAGTCGTGGGAATAATAATAAAAATGGTTTTGATCAGAGGTTGCTTTAATTGAGCATGTATAAAAGACATAATTTGGTAAAAGTACTGCCTGGCTTAAGGCGTAAAAATAAAAAAAATGAAAAGCTTATTTACATAATGTACAAAAGATTTGAGCCGGTCATCGGGATACAACAACAATGAGATTTTATTGGGGAAGCATGACCTCTGGCGGTCAATTTAGCAGAGTATTTGAATCTATAAAATATAACTTTAAATAAAATAATATTTTAATATAACATATATATATATATATATTATATTTGTGAAAGATAATAAAAAATAAAAATAAAAGGGTCAGATGCCGATATTAAAAACAAAGAAGGCATATCCTGACCAGGAGGACATGTCCTTTTAGTATGGCAGAGCGCCATCTAGTGGAATAGAAATCAACTATACCTTCGCGGATGGCTTTTCTTGACTTATCAAGGAAATGCGTTGACAAAATTTCAGGGAGGGCGCACTGCCATCTAAAAATCACATGTGCCTCTGGTCAGGTTATGACTTCTTTGTTTTTAATATATTATATTGTAATAGGAAAGATAAACTTCAGAATAACACGTCAAATTATTTGATTTAAAACCAAATTAAAACTAATAAAATAGCAGAGAGGCAATGAAAATGCTTTCAGTGTATCAAATAAAATATCGAAATCAAAAATTGTTTCATAGAATAATATATAATCTTCTACAATATATTATCAAATAATAGATAGCCTCATATCTTCTTTTTTATCATTCGTATTTATTAAAAACGAAATTCAATATTTCAATGAGGCTGTTCTTTCATCCTCTAGAATCTAACTCTTTTAAGCTTATAAACCATGTGATGTACGAGAAGTGATGTTTTAAATAAAACAGTTTGGCGTGACAAACTATTTATTATGACTTATCATTTGTCATATCGATAATTTTAAATACTATTATATATTTATATTTAACTGTTTTCCTTTTAGATATGAGATATTTGTGTGGTATAGTTACTCTCCTATTGATGCTATTTTAATTTTCCATAGACGTTCTCCGGAATATTTCTCGAGTGCTTATCCAGTGTGATTCTGCATCTTTTCTTCTTTTTTTGTCTCTGTAGTACTTAGCCACTATTTACTGCAAGTGCACCACATGCCTATACATGTGGAGAGCTGTTCTTTTTTTGCACATACAAGTGTGCCAAATCCCGTTTATTTGTTGTTGCTTTTTCCTCAAGTCGTTTAGACGATCTCCATTAGGTTCTATTGTCTCAGCTTTTCTATCTTCTATATATATTTTCCCAGAGGTCTTTTTTGTAGGATTTGATACAATTCAATATATGTTCAGGACTGGCTGGTTGGGATTCGCATTTGGGGCATTTCAGGAATGTTTTGATTTTTTCATTAAATTTGAGCATTCTAAGATGTCCTGTTCGTAATGTTGAAATCGCCGTTTGTTCTTCCCTAGTAAGTGTGTGGAGAGAAGATTCGTTAGGATTGGGGGGTGTACCAGGGGTGCTTTAGGGTGGATTTCCAGAGAGAAATTATTTTTTATTTGTGGATGGAAGAAATAGGGCCAGTGGAATTGCCATATACAAAGATAAAATCCTAGAAAAAATCTCCCTTTCCTACCCTAGACACCTTTCAGTTTATAAATCGGAACTCTCTGCAATAGATACAGCTCTAAAAGACATCAACATAAACTAACCAAGCAAAATAATAATCTACTCCGACTCAAGAGCAGCCATTTACACCCTTCAAAGCTGCTTCTCCAGTCAAGAACCTCTTCTCAAGAGCATCGCTAAGTCTGTTAACCGACTCCCCGCCAACAGCTCTGTCACAGTGCAATGGCTTCCTGCTCACGTTGGAATTCCTGGAAATGAGCTGGCAGACTTTCTGGCAAAGGCTGGAGCTCTTGGCCTACCTGAAGCCAGGGAATCTACCACCCAACTAGACGAAAGAGACCTCCTTCCTTACATCAAAACCCAATGCTTGAGGAATGGAAATCTAATGCTGCACATGACTGGTACAGAGCAGAAGGGACAAGCACCAGTTCTGTCCTTTCAAGAGAACAACAGTCTTTGATTCCCAGACTTAAGTCTAGTCATCTACGGACAATGACTTTCCAGACGGTTGCATGGTTTTACCACCATGTACTAAATGCAATTCTCAACCTGCAAACCCAAAACACATTATTGACTCTTTTGACTCATCCCTTGATGTGCTCTACTCATCCTCGACAGATACCATCAAAAGTCTCAAGCTTTACAAGCTTGACACCTTAATTTGATTAAGTGGAGATAAGAAAGAAGAAGAGAAGAAGAGTTCAAGACATATACATATATATATAATGATTCATCTTGAAGATGGAAGTTGCCTGGCCGACATTAATTGTTCTTGAAATAAGAGACACTCTACTTCGGCCAGTAGCGTTGACTAGCCGAAGTGTCTCTTATTCAAAGCATAATGATTCATAATAAATGATTTGGTCACACTAACATTGCTTCATCTAAATAATCACCTCTATTGCACATCACGTGGATGATAAGCTTAAAAGAGTTAATTCCCAGTAGAATATTGAAATATTGAATTTTGAAATAAATACTATTGATCTATGATAATATTTTTTTTATTTGACGTATTTAAAATGGAATGTTCTATTTTCAAGATGATTTCTCTCATAATTTATTTTCTACGAGAATACAAGCTGGAATAATCCTAGAAATATCTTCTACGGTAAAACGAAACTAGAAGGGGTTTTGAATTAATGGCTCTCATCATTGTGATTCAGCTTTCGGACAATATCGCGGTACACTTCAGCGTTTGGCTCTTCAAGGCATATCTGAAATGGGGCTCGGCTCTAATATATATTTTCGCGTATAAGGCCTGTAAACATCTGCACCCTCCGCCAATAGATGGCGCTTTCGCCTATTTCCCGTTTGTAACTTGTGCGGATATCGCAGACTGCTGTGGTCCTAATTCCAGGAGCAAAGGGTTGTAAATACACGTTTATATTGGTCCCAGGAGGTTGCGTAATGTAAATACCCGTTGTTTATTATGCTAGCTATATGTAATGTGTAGTAGAAGTTAAAATAAAAAAAGGAGTGTTTGAAGTCTCGGTGCTGGTTCCTGTTGTTACTCTCGCAATCGCCACATCGCTGCTGTTATCTTCTGGTAAGTCTCTCGTGTCCCCCCACCAGTGGTAAGGCCGAGAGATACTGCCAGAGGAAAGGAGTTCCACTTGAGCGGTGGTTCTCGGACGTCCTTGGGTGCTCTTCAAGGTACAGCTGCAGAGGGAGAGCAACGGGAGTGCGGGTAGGTGATCCACGACGGAGGAAGCGGCGTCTTCGCAAGAACCGGAGGGGTCAAGCCGCGACAATATATTCACTTAGGATAAAATATATACTTGATATTAGAGATTTGAATCAGGTTGATATTGATGTGAGAAAGAAGCACTTCTAACTTAAAAACATGATTTAAGCAATGTAATATCATCACACATCTAGACCGAGCGCAAAGATTCATAACGAAAAATCTAGCAAAGCCTAGAATTATACCCATCCATTTCTTAAGATGAAATACTTTTTGACAGGTCCGTCAGATTACTTAACTCCTTTCATTCGCCGTTACAAAATAATTTTCCATAAATATTCTCTATAGTTTTTAAAAGGCATATCCTGACCACGCTCACATGAGCGTGAAGAGATGGGTTATGAAATCGGTCGAATGTGTAAATAAGGTATACGTTCATGGACAAAATTTAAGGAAGTTTCATATTTTGATGTCGCTGTTCGTCTGTTTTTTTTTCTATTGAAGGAGACAAAGGGAATTTTTTTTTTCACATTTGGTTATCTTTTTTGTCTTCAATAAAGGTCACCGTGTTCGAATATCTTTCAGAATTATTGTCTGAATCACGATATACCTGCTGTAGAATGTACAACTTTCTTAAGTTTTATCTATAAGTATATACGTATATATATATACTAGCGGATGTACCCGGCTTCGCCCAGGTTTTTCTCGAGGGAATGTTTGTAGTCTAGTAATAAGAAAATATACTATACCTAAAAACTATCAGAGAAAAGAGAAACCACGGAAGGTGAACAGAAAAAGGCTTACAATGGATGTTATGTTTACGATATCAAGTTAAATAAAAAAAAGATAAAATTTGCATATGTTGGTCACTATAAATTTGTATATTTGTTAGGCGAAATTAGAAACATGATAAAACAATTGGGTATTTAAAAACAAATGTAGAAATAAAAGTTGAAGTATAATAAACAATGTTAAAGATTAGTTTTAATTATTAATCAAGATTGTGTGTGAATATGTGAGAAAGATGTAATATCGTTGTTGTTTTCTTGGCCGACTGTTTTACATATGGTGTTATCTTAAAATTGCTTGTTTTGAATATTTTTTAGATTGAGATTATTATCTAGTATGTAAAAAAATTAATACATATATTAATAAAAATTAATATATATATAAATAAAATTAACTATGTTGATTTTTTTTTTTTGCATTTAATCGATAACAGCGAAGTTACGCATGTTAATGTTAGGAAATATATTTTGATGTTAAGCAAAACCTGCTCCATCTCGTTTTACATAAATGTTGAAAATTTGGTTGAAATTGATGCATTGTAACGAAAGTTTTTAGTGATGTCCACTTATGAAATTTGCATTTTATTAATATAGATATATCCTTATATATATAAAAATGAAATGCGAAATCGATGTTTGTTATCGCATCACGCAAAATCTACTGACTCAATCATTATGGAATTTCGCATGTAGGTAGATGAAGATTTCGTTTAACATATAGGCTATTCAAAAAACTAAAAAAGTTAATGTGCTTTTTTTAAAATAAAAACCAAAAAGCGTTAGTTCCAGTCTTTTACCGCTAGGGCGCAGCACTGGTCGCGACGATAAATGAATTTGATTTTTTATAAGCATCGGTGGTTCAGTGGTAGAATGCTCGCCTGCCACGCGGGCGGCCAGGGTTCGATTCCCGGCCGATGCATTTTTTTTTTTTAACAATTTTTAAAACTCATTTATATTATATCTTCTATATAAATGGAAATTTCATAAGTGGTGTTCGCTAAAAACTTTCGTTACAATGCATCAATTTCGACCAAATTTTCAACATTTATGTAAAACGAGATGGAACAGGTTTTGCTTAACATCAAAATATTTTTCCTAACTTTAAAATACATAACTTTGCTGTTATCGATAAAATACAAAATAATTCAACAGAGTTAATTTTATTTATATATAAATACAAAAAAAAAAATTCAGCAATTCATTCAACTCAATCTAAAAAAATATTCAAAACAAGCAATTTTAAGATAACACCATATGTAAAACAGTCGGCCAAGAAAACAACAACGATATTACATCTTTCTCACATATTCACACACAATCTTGATTAATAATTAAAACTAATCTTTAGCATTGTTTATTATACTTCATAATATATAATATTCGTTAGGCAAACTTTCACTCGGATAAAACCCGGGCGAAGCCGGGTACACATCCGCTAGTATATATATATAGTCACGAGTCATCAGTAAAAAAAAAAAAATTATCATCATCAAAGAAGAAGAAAAACAAAAAAAAACAAAGAAAAGAAACAACAGGAAAGGAGAACTTTTTGTTATTTGAAAATTATAGACATATGTTTGTAAAAATAGTAATAATATTTTGTGTTATAATAAACTGTATTTAAATAGAATATATGCTGGTTAAAATGAATAAGTTTTGATATTTTAAAAACGTAAGACAATCGAAATTTGGGTAAAATAATACCATGCAAAAATATTAAATACATGACATACAAATTTTTGGCGCAGTTGACAGGATTTCCTATGAAAAAATTATCTTTATATAAATAACTAGAAAAATATAGTTGAAGTAAGAATGCAATAAAGATTGATAGTGGTTGAGATTGTATGAACTTGAAACATCTGAAAGTAAGGATGAACAGATAATTTGAGATACTATTTATCTGGAGATGCTTTAGAATATTTTGCTGACGAGATCTTAACAAATACCATTATAAAATGTTGGGAAACTAGAAGAAAAAATAAAATTAAAATTTGGAGATCTTGTACCTTCAACCCTAAAGTTTTAGCAACTCGCAGAAAATTACATGCAACTGAAACGTTGAAGACTATTTTGAGAATAAACTAAGATTATTAAATCAAACCTCCTTAAAGAAAGAAGAAAGGGTTCAGTTGTTAACAGATGGTTTGCCTTTAGACTGGAGAGATGTTTTTCCATCAGCACAACCTAAAGAATCAGAAAAATGGATACAGGTCGCTCTTTCAGTGGAGCACAACAGGCAATGGTATAGGCATAAAAATGCTTAAGCCTATAGTATGCACTGTTGTCAACTCTGAAATGCCAGCTGTAATTTGTCCATACTGGTGTCCCATTTGTAAGAAAAGAAGTTTACGAATTAAACATTGGTTAAAGGACTGTTCTCTCTCTCTCTCTTCTCTCTCTGATTATGATCCACACTGCAACTCTTATAAGAAGCGTTTCACAATTCCGACAGCAACAATCAAGTACTGCTGCAGTTATTTCACCTTTAGATAATGAAGAAGTAAATACAGCGAGTCTTTCGGAAAACAGTTTATTATACAGATTGATTGATTTTAAAATACTTATAAACGCGTATTCTGTGCAAGTTTTCATGGACACTGGTGCCACAATATCTCTGATTAGCTTGAAATTACTCAAGGAGTTGAAATTGCAGCCAACTAGTGATACACCCATTAAAATTCAGCAAAATTATACCTTGACTAGAACAATTGTTTATGTCAATGTCGATTTACAGATTCAAAATGTGTCAAAGAAAGTTAATCATCACATTTTGAAAGGATTAAAGTATCAGATTCTCATTGGGCTAGATATCTGAAATGTTTGAACTTATGGTTGATACAAAAGGCAAACTGGTATAAATTAAGCAGCCAGAAGTAAATTCCAGTTGTGGTCAAGTTATACCTTCAGAAAGTCTCATCAAGAAGATTTGGAAAGTCTGCTGCTAAACTATAATAATATTTTTAGTCAGCATCAAACCTATATAGGAAAGATTTCAATCAATCACTAAATTGATACAAAAGATCATCTTATAATAAGTTGAAGACAGAAGACCAATTTCAGAATATGAAGAAGATTCAAAACAATTCAACGGATGGATAAAGGTCTAATCAGATAATCATCTTCACCCTGGGGATTTCCTGTAGTTTTGGTTAATAAAAAAATGTAACAAAAGACTATGTATAGATTACAGAGAACTATATCACAATTGATGATAAACAACCTCTACCACTTATTCAAGACATATTTGATAGATTAGATGGGTCAAAATATTTCACCACACTGGATATAGCTTGGGGCTTTTGGCATGTCCAAATGCACCCTGATTCTGTTATTAAACAGCATTTGTGACAAATGATGGTCATTATGAGTTTTTGAGATACCGTTTAATTAAAAAATACACCATTCACTTTCCAAAGAATTATTCAAGTTGTTTTTGGATATCTTCTGTAGGGGGGTACTTGCTCTTTCCAGGATGATATAATCAATAATTCATCATGTTTTTCACAGAACATAGACTCACTAAAGGAAGGTTTTGTAAAATTGCTCAAGTTTAACAAAGTGTTCATTTGCTCAACAAGAAGTCAAGTACCTTGGTCATGTGATGGAACATAATCGAATTAAGCCTGATCCTGAAAATTTTAAATCAGCAGAGTTCCCTCGCCCAACAACAGTAAAAGAAATACGAAGATTTGTAGTACTAGAAAATTATTACAGAAATTTCAGTCCAAGATTTGCTGAACTTGCTCACTCACTCACAAATCTTACTCAAAAGAATAAATTGTTTTTATGGACTCTACAAGTTGAAAAGTCTATTTCAGATATAAAGGCATCATTAAAATCCGAGCCAGTACTTTCAACTTTCAATCCAGATTTGACATGCAAACTCTATACTGATGCGTCTTCAGTTGGAATTACAAGCATTTTGGCTCAAGAAATCTCTGAAAAAGAACATGTCATTTCTTACTATTCAAAAAGTTATATAAGCACCAACAAAGCTCTTCAGCTTATGATTTGGAATGCTTTGCAATTATTACAGGCTATTGACTATTTTGAAGTTTACCTGGAGAACAGCCTTTTCAGGTAATTACTGATCAATCTGCATTACATTGACATTTAATGTCAAAAATCCCAAGTACAAATATTTCAGATGGATAGGCAATTCATCAACAAAGACTTTTACTTTTATACATAGATCAGGAAATAAACAAGTACATGTTGATGTTTTATCTAGAGCTCCGGTATTAAATCATGTTTCCATATTATATTTACAACACCATATGATGGATAACATGAGTCATCCATCTATCAATAAAACCATCAACTTAATTTGCTCTTTCTTTTGGTGGCCAAATATGTTACAGGAAATTAAAATATATGTGAAATCCTGTTCAACATTTCAAGAGAGCCCTATACGAGTATATATCTCTCAATTGAAGACATTTCTAGAGAATAAATTCTTTAAAGCTAGGATAAATGTCACGAGTCATCAATGTAAAAAAAAAACATAGAACTTATCATCATCACAGAATTTGTGTGTGTCCAATATTATAAGTAGTATTCAATTTTATTATATATAAAATAAAAAATAGGTAACATTTACTATAATGCAAATAATTATATGACATTAGTAATTTGGCATAACGATAGGTGATAAAAATAGGATGAGAAAATAAGGAATAAGTAGAAATTAAACCCATATCCATCAACTCTTATCTCAATTACATTATGAATAATCTCTATATATAATCGTAAAATTGTCCGTCAACCCTTCCATTGTATATGACGTGAATTTCTAAAGAAATCATTCTCATCTATCAAATCTGCCTCGTTCAAATTTTCTCCAATCGATTTTTCAGAAAATCATTACCATGGTAACCTAAATCTCTATTCGCATAATTCTCTAAAACCGCCAATGAGAGCTGATGTTCATTTCCATGGCAACATATGACCCGCCCTCTCTCGAATATTATAAGCATCTATTGGAGGAGAGGCTTTTTAAATTTAATCCAATAATGTTCAAGGTCAACAGTCACGTGTTCAACTAACAACAACCGTTCTATTAGAGTACTTAGAGGGGGCTCTCTTCCACAGTTCTGAACCCTCTTTTAAGATCTTTGAATATAAGCGCACTTTATTATTTTTTTCTCTTCCGAGAAAGTGTTTGAAGTACTACGTCATATTAATTAGCGAAGTATTTAGGGGGGGATGGCAGTATTTAACTCTAAGGGCGAAACTCTTTTTTATGAAAGTACATATATAATATTTCAATTTTGTAAAAAAAAAGGAATAGCGCGCCATTTAACCTCTTGAAAATTCTTAGTCTGATTTAAACAAGAATAGAAGCAATGGAAATGGAATTTTGCTTTATTTAGTCTTTGGAAATGTAATTTTTTCCTTCAATTTTATTAGAGTATTTTTCCTTCGGAGATATTTTCCTTTGAATTTATATTTTTGAACATTTTTAGCTCAGATTATTTTGCTGAGAATTGATATTTATCGAAATTTTTGGTCAGATTTATTTTAGCATGCTGTTTTTATTTTTAGAACACTGAAACGTTTGGAAAAATATTATGACCATAAAATATTTGTATTCGGTTTTCTCTATCTCTCTCTCTTGAGATCGCATTAACTGATTACCGATTAATTATTCGATTAATTTGGAATTCTGGCTTTATCTCTCTAGTTCCAGTTTCCTTAAGGCCATATTCTGGTAATGAGAGTCAAAGACACTGGAACCATTGGAAAAGGAATTGATATTTGAAAGCCGTTTTTTTATGTTAATTTTTTTTTAAAAGCGCGTGCGATATTCAGAATCTTTTTTTTTTTAATCATAAAGCATTTATTTGAAATATATATTTAGAATTGTGTCACCTGATATCGAGCATATACCTAAATCAAAATTCTATTTTATAACAATTCAAATGATACAATCCTATATTACTTAGGAGAGTGGACCAATAAATTGGTATTCGGTTCTAGGAGAGAGAGGTTGGGAATAGGGTCGCCTAGTCATCTCTAACAACCCTCCTATACAACATTTTTTTAACCATCAGTAGGTGAAAAATTGAATTATCATCGTTAACTCTTAGCGCATCATAAAATCTGAATTTTACCTTAAATCTTTGCTTATTCATATACAAATATTTTCACTACAATGATTAATATATCTCTCGCAATATATATAATAAAATACAATACTATATCATTAATGAACGCACCTTGTATATTGAATAATTCTCTACTAAAATCACATTTGTATCTCATTTACCTACGATAGATTTTTATATTTGAAAAATATACTCATTATTATATTCAAACACAGAATATCAATATATTAAATTAGCTAATCTATATATTCAGCAGCTAAAACTATGCACCATTTTAAAATTATTTATTTAGTTATTTTGGTGAAATAGTTTCAAATATCAATTTAACTTCACAAGAATATATTCAGTAGAGAGTGTGGATGTTTGCTCGGAAAATATTTTCATATCCAAAGTTTGAGAAAAAACCGGGCGAAGCAGGGGACATTAGCTAGACTAAATATAAGGAAGGTTCCAACCCACTTTCACTCTGTTCCATTCACACTACTAATAGAAAATTCGTAAAATTAACAAGCTGGTGTATCGATTGTAATGCAGTTGAAAATATAGGCTATTCAAGTTAAACCCATAACACACTAACTAATTTACATTATATATAGTATACTAGACGGGTGACCCGGGCTTCGCCCCCGGGATTGACCCGTGTGCATATCTACCCGAGTGATATATATTTAGATAAGATTATTTTAATAATTGTTTTTATTAGCATTATCTATTTGTTTGCATCAGCATAATTTAATCTAATCTTTGATAGAGGGCGCTGTTCGTGAGCAAAGTAGAATAATTTGAATATATAGTTTTAATAATTGATTTATATATTTTTTAAAATAGCCTATCGTCTTCCCCGTATTTCTTTACCTATGTATGGAAATTTTGGTTTGAATTAGTGAACTACTGCGAATTTGTATACCGGACATACAAAGAAACAAACATACAAACATTGATTTTTATATATATATAGATTTTAAACTGTATAATATTGACACTTTTAGTATATTTCACATATATTCCAATTAGAGCCGATAGTTTAGTTAGAGCCGATACTTTATAATAATACACCTTTCTATTAAAATGTACACTGTTCCTATTTACTATCACCCCCATATTTTGTATATATGGTGTATCTTTATTAATATAACCTGTACTCCCCTATTTGTATTTGAACTAAAAATAGTGACGTCAAAATAATACTCCAAAGAGCGGTCAGCTGCGGGCCAGATGGGAGGAAACAGCCAACGTCCAGATAGGGCCTCCTCCCCAACAGGTTTTAGCAGGGGGTCAGCGGCAGTATGTTCTACAGTGTGTCCATCGGCAGACCGCTTCTTTCTCTCTTTCCATGTCTCGGTGATAGGCATCCAAATTTGTGTCATGGCCTCTACCTCTGTCCCGTGGGCTGTCCCCGATCACTCTCGGTGCTAACATCTAGCCCTGCCTCTGCTTCTTGTTATCCGCGTGTGGGAAGAACATCAGCACTCGCCTCAGGTACACGACTGCCAGTTTATCCATACGTCGACAGGATCATTTGTAACAATATTACATATATATATTTACAAATCCCATTGACAATCAATCCTGTACTACGGAGTCAATCCAAAATCTTCCTGTTTCTCTTATAGGCAACTGTATGTGGCATGTTCGAAGGTGGGTTCCCCGAAGAATTTATTTGCTTATGCTTCAGGAATAGAAACTCAATTATTGTCTACCGGCAAGCACTTAAGTGTATGCAAGATGTCATTTATTATGATAATTAGAGAAAATAGCTTCCCATTATACTCGTAGACTAAAGATGAAGCTTTAAAATTATTGACACTATGTTGGATCTTGTGATTGTGTAAATGCAGGACTATGGTAAAGATTGAGACGAATAAAAATATTTTAGTGTTTGATTTGTTCTCTATATATTCATGAAAAAGTGTGACTTTTATCGATAATATATTAATGAATATTGCGTTAGGGTTGGAATAATTTGAAGTCATGGCGTCACACAACAAAACCAGAATATGAATATGAAAAAATTATAATGATAAGTAATATGTGAATTTATATAATTATTTATATTGCAGCTGAGAAGACAATAAATGCATGCCTCTTCATTTCTTGAGTAAGCGTAGGTATACCATGTCTTCCTACAACAGAAAAAAACTATATTACCCTAATGCAATAGGTTTGGCACGTATATTGTGTATATTAATATAACTGCTATACCCTGTAACCCAAAACAAAAGCGGCGGGGGTATATTAAGGGAAACAAAAAAAAATCTATCAAATGCTTTATACTAAATAAGATTAATTTCAAAATTACTGATGATAGTCCTCCGCAGCTTTTATTTTGACTCATAGAAATCTAATTGTTCGATGGCGGAAGTTGAAATATTTATTTTTCTTCTTTTTATTTTTGAGTCTTGTATTATAAATACCTACATATTTATCATTATATTTTTAATTTTGTATGATTTTGTCTAAAATATTCTTATTTCAATTATTATATATTATTATTTATTTCTCTATATAAAAATATCTCTTCACAATTATTCATAATTAGTGTCTATAATACCTATTTATTTTTATGGAAGTCGAGTCGCAAATTACGTCACAAACGATAGCGCCTATTTTCTCCTTTTTATATACACTGCATCAACTATAAGTACTTTATCAAATATTCTGGAAATGTGCAAACTTAATAAGAATATTAAGGAATGTGGATTATCAATTTTCTGACACTCTGTAATTAGAATATAAGTACATAAAAATAGCCTTGTTCATTCATTAAAGGGTATTTAAATATATAGCCTCCTAGTGTATCATCAATTAAAGTTATTTTAGCTTTTTTGTTGTTATATTAAGATCATATATTTATTCTCTAGAAAATGAGTTGCCAAGGTGGAAAGAAGGGCATCATTTAATAAAATTTCTGATTTTACAAGAGGCCGAAAATGTGCTTCAGAGAAGGAAATATTTCTTCTAGAGAAATTGCTATAAAGGTAGGCTGCAATCGAAGTACTGTTGTATCCATTTGGTATCAGTGGTCAGAGAAATAGAAAAATTCAAAAAAACCTGGCTTAGATCACCCTGAAATAATAAAAGACAGAAAGAGGATAGAGCGATTCGAAGGATAGTTGTAGCAGACAGGACAACAACTGTACCAATGATTGAAGCAGCTCTACATGCGCACCTTGAATCAGGTTCATCTCTAAATATCATTATTAACCGTCTTATCAGTAGATATTTTCTTATAAATTCATATTCAGATTGGGGGTTCATGACGGCAGTATACATTTTAGATGTAGGCCCCAATAAAAATCCTATCAGGGCTGTATTATGTAAATGCGTACAGCAAGAACGCTTGGCTTCTCCGTGTGGGGTGGTATCAGCTATGAAACTAGGACCCCTTTGTGTTTATTGAAGTCGCAATGACAGCTCACATATATATTGTAGATGTGTTACAACCTGTTATGTAACCATTCCGCAGGAGACTAATAATGTCATTTTTCAATAAAAATTACCCCACAAAACATGCAGCCAATATCTCACGATCCTTTCTTCAAAATGTTGACATACTTCCCTGGCCCGCATGCTCCCCAGATCCTTCCCCAATTGAGTATGTATGGGACGTGATGGTGAGAAAAATTAGGAAACCTTCACAGCAAAGTAATCTTCAAATTTCGGCAAAAATCGAAATGGGTTTGTCTAGGTTGCCACAAGCAGCCAAAAAAAAAAAACTATAACAATATACCTCACCGCGTGTAGCTGCTTGTTTACCTACAAAAGGAGGACACATAAAATATTGATGAGAGCTTTGTACTCTATAAATTAACATCCCTTTTAAAAAATCTCAATTATTTTTTAAAAACATTTTTATTATATAGCTAACCAATTTTCAGAAAACTTACATAAGTATTTCTAGGTGTGGCATATTTTTATTTGTATATAAATTTTATATTCTTTATATTATAATCAAGACCATTGTGGTGACTAGAATTATAATAATTTTTACATGTGGGTTATTTTATGAATGAGTTTACCAAATTTTAGACTTTTAAGTGGCGTGAAATTACACTAAGAATTTATCTTGAAATTTGATAATAAATATAAAAATTATATCAATATCGACAAAATCAGAAGTGTTAAATTTTGTAGACCTGCATTGTTAGCAGGATGGAGCGAGTGTTTAAAATTTCCGAATACTATATGTTCTGGAAATATATAAAATTTGATCACAAAAATTGAAAAGAAATATAGAAAACATTCCAGTCCCGACCACCCCGACCCCATTTTAATGGAACTCTTTCCAGCCACTCATTACACCAAGGAAAAGGCTGCGCCTAATTTTGTTCGTTTTAAAGGAAATTATATTATCTGGTCTATCCCCATACTCACGGCCACCTAGAAGTATTATATTTTGCACACTTGCAATGTTAGTTGGATTTAAATTGTCTAATAGATACACCAGACTTCTACATGCTCAAAAAGTAAATATAAAAATAACATCTCAAGATTTAAACCTAAGTATAAAAAATAGTCCCTACCGACCACATTGACCACCAGAAGTTTTATATTTTGTTAACTTGAAAATATAATCAGGTTAGAACAAGTGAACTGAATTTCAGGCTTCTGGGTACCCTGTAAGTATAAATATCATCACAATATTTAAAAGGGAAAATATAAATTAGCCAAATACGGACCACCCCGACCACACAGAAGTCTGAAATTTTAGCAAATTGCATTGTCATCAGGTTTGAAATATTGTACCGTTTTCAGACTACTAGGTGCTTTGTTAGTACATTAAAATTGAGTACAAGATTTGTGAACAGATAAACAGACAGAGAAATTAACTAATTAAATAAAGGTTTTTACAATAGGCGCAGCCGTTTGTCTGGGGCAATGAACGGCTGGAGTTCCATAGAAATGTGGTCTAGGTGGTAAGGGGACTGAACTAATTTCTATATTTACTTTCAATATTTGCTATCAAGTTTCAAAATACTTCTAGAGACCACATATAAGTCTGAAAATTTGTACACTCCCTGAATCCAGTTCACAATACAAGTAAACCAGGTTTTTCCTTTACCAAATCAAAAATCCAAAGATATAATTCTAAATTTGTAAATTTATAATTATAAGGAATATATTTATTTAATTAAAATAGTTTTCAAAGAACATTTTATTAAAATGAACTATAAAAAGATAAAATAAATATTGTTACGTAGAAAGAAAAGCACATCCAAGAATGGAGAGGATTGTTCTAGAACGTTCAAGAAAAATTAAGAAAAAGCGGAAGGCAACTATTTGGTCAATCTAAAGCGATTGCGCAAGGATTGGTGCTGGCGGCTTTCTGATTGGCTAACCAACCATGACCGTTCTGGAATCTACTTCGGGATATATAGGGATGAGGAACTCATACCGGGAGAAGAAGAACGAAGCTACGTAGTGGACTCCAAGCCACGCTGCTGTCTCAAGAGTTCGGACTGCTGCTTACCGCCTACGCCGGTGTACTTCCTGCAAGATTCTGGAAGGTTCTACCAACTTCTGTCTCTTGTGCTGCAGTTTTGAGTTTGTAACTGCTGTTTTCTTTATTGCTGTTTTATTTTTTGCACTCTTCTGTAATTATTTTATCGATTAGGCTCAAATAAAGTCCTGAAGATCCTTTGTGCCCACGGAAGTTATTCTCTGTCAACCAACAACGCAACAATTTGGTGTCAGAAGTGGGATCTTTATGTGAAGTTTAATAATTTATAATAAATAATAACAGCGCTGGAACAGGTTGCTGGAAATGTGGAAAAGACGGCCAAAAAAGCAAAAACTGTCCAGATAACCCTAAAACCCCTCAACGCCTAGAAAGAACTAAGAAAATTACGAATAGTCAGCTTTTCGGGGCGAAATCTTGCTGGGTCATTTGAGAATGCCCCTGATGGTACCAAGTCTCCAGTCTTCGAAATACAGTAAATGGATTATGGCTACGGGGCTTTATAAATGGAAGAACCTCGTCATGGTAATTGATACTGAAGCTATCGTGCGAACTGATGTCTCCAGAAAATCTCTCCTAAACCTGCTGAGGTCCGAATGAAGCCAATTTCACTACAAACTGCAACAGGGAAGCGGGCTAAAGTACGCCATTGTGTCTTGCTAAACACAAATTTGAAGCAAGAATTTTCAGCATTAAGGCTTCGTTTCTGATATCATGGACGAGTGCATCATTGATCTGGATGTCCTTAGGCAATTTATATTTTCTATAGATATCGGGCGACACTTGCTGCGGACCAGCGATGAAGATATCACTCTCCTCAGATCTCAGCAACTTCACAATTTTCAAGCCTGCCGAGTGTTAGTTTTAGAAGATACCCAAGTGCCACCGCCGTGAATGGGTCATCAAAGGACAGTTGGAGACTACAAAGGTCATTCCAAAATTTGCCATCCTGGAAGGAGACTCCGAAGCACCTTCAAGGGGGATTCTCGTAACAAAGGAACTTATTGACACTGGACGGGACGTAATACCAGTACGGGTGGTGAATCTTTACGACTCTGCACGCGCCATTAAGAGAGGCTAATGCTTTGGAAATGCAGAACCTGCTATTTTGATTAAGAGAAATCATCCAGTGATACAGAAGTCTCGAAGGACAGAAAAGGTTCTAGATCATCTTCAACAAGTCTGGTAGGAAACAAAGAAAGAACTTCAACCACCTGGACAGCCGAGAGAACTGGTAACACTCCTTGCTACCTACGGCAATATATTTTCCAAGTCATCAGAAGACTATGGGAGATCAGATTTGACAAACCATAGAATGGTGAATCAAGCCCAATTAAACAATCACCCCCATCGGATACCCTTGCTCGACCTCAAGAAGCGGAAACCTTGGTAAAAGAGATGCTTGATCAAAACAACATTGAACCCTATTCAAGTCCCTGCGTTTCTCCAGTTGTCTTGGTAAAAAAAAAAAGATGGATCTACAATATTTTGTGTAGACTATAGGAAATTGAATGATATCACCAAGAAAGTCCATCCTTTTCCTCGCATTGATGCAACTCTAGATACATTAACTGGATCCCAATGGTTTTCAACATTCGATTTTAAAAGTGGATACTGGCAAGTAGAAATGCATCCTAATGACAAAGAAAAGGCTGCATTTATAACTGTATCTGGATTGTGGCAATTCAATGTAAGGCCTTTCGGGCTCTGCAATGCGCCAGCAACGTTTGAACGTCTAATGGAAGTTGTTCTGCTAGGACTACAGAAACGTGTCTGATTTATTTGGATGACATCGTTGCACTTGGAAAGAACTTTGAAGAACATCTCTCGAACATTGTAAAGGTGTTCAAACGTTTAAAAGCTGACAATTTAAAATTGAGTCCAAAGAAATGCAAACTTTTTAAAAAAGAAGTAGCCTACCTGGGGCATATCATTTCTGCTGAAGGTGCTCAAACTGATCCAGAATAGACAGAAACTGTAAGCAAATGGCCTACTCCTAAGGATTTGACACAACTGAGAATTTTTCTGGGATTATGCACTTATTACTGGAGGTTCATCCCAGGGTTCTCCAATATTGCAAGATCTCTCCATCGTTTAACCAAAAGTGGAAGGCCTTTATTTTGGTTTCCCGATTGCCAGCGAGCCAGTGAAATTTGAAAGAGATGCTGGTGGCTGCTCCTATTCTGGCCTACCCTAGACCTGGACACTCTTTCATCCTGGACACAGACGCAAGTAATACAGAATTTGGTAGCGTCCTCTCACAAGTACAGGAAGGCTCTGGAAGAGTAATTGCTTATTTTAGCAAGACCTTATCCAAGCCTGAACGAAACTACTGTGTTACTAGAAAAGAGTTGCTGGCTATCGTCAAGTCTATTGAACATTTCCACCACTACCTATATGGACAGGGCTTTATTCTCAGGAGTGATCACGCTTCCTTGCAATGGCTTTTAAATTTCAAGAATTCAGAAGGACATCTAGCAAGATGGATTCAAAATCTTCATGAATACCGAATCAAAATTCAACATCGTCCTTGAAAACGCCACCAGAATAATGATACGCTTTCAATAAGGCCATGTGTTCCACAATGTGGACATTGTGCTCGTGCTTAAGAAAAATATGGCGTAAGAGAAGTTACAGTACAAGAAGACGATGAAGTAGAAGAGCAACATTGGTCTGGACAAGCTTTAAGAAAAGCTCAACGTGAAGACCGAGATCTCTTGCCAATGATAAATTTGAAGGAATCAGATGAAAGACCATCCTGGGAAGATGTGGCCCCGTACAGTCCTAAAACCAGAAGTCTCTGGTCCCTCTGAAATTCTTTGACCATGCGAGATGGAGTCTTATACAGAAAAGGGGAGAGTGAGGATGGAAAGCACACATGAATCCTGGCAGTTGGCGTTACCAAGATCTCATGCATCCTTGGCTCTCAGGGAGATGCATAGCAGTCCCACGGGAGGTCGCTTCGATATAAAAAAAAAACATTAGCCAAAGTTAAAGAAAGATTTTGTTGGCCAGAAGGTCGAGCTGATGTCTAAATATTGTGCCGGAACTGTACACCATGTGCAGGGAGAAAGAGACTTACTACAAGATCCGAAGGAAGGTTGAAGATCTACAATGTAGGTTCCCATTTGAACGGATTGCCGTTGATGTTGTGGGGCCTTCTCCGAAAAGCGACCCAGAAAAAATACATCCTAGTAAAAATGGAATTCTTCACTAAATGGCCTGTCTCTATTCCAGACCAAGAGGCTCCAACTGTTCCCGAGGCGCTACTGCAAAATTGGGTCTGCATTTTTGATGTGCCAAGAATTCTACATTCCGACCAAGGAAGAAATTTCGAATCAAATATTTTCCTAGAACTATGTAGACGACTGGGCATTGAAAAAACAAGAACTACCCTTTTGCATTCTCAACCCGATAAGATGGTTGAGCGTTGTAACAGGACTATTACTCAACACCTGACCATGTTTGTCGACAAGAATCAAAGAGACGGAAATCAACATCTTCCCATGCTCCTGATGGCCTATCGATCAGCTGAGCATGAATCGACTGGTTATATTTCTGCCCGAATGCTATTCGGCCTTAACTCCGAATGCTTTGTGATGTGCTCCTTAGTCGTCCAGAAGAAACCTTCTGAAACACTAGTAAATACATCTCTCTCCTGGAAGAAAGAAAGCTGACCCCCTCACCAGTGGGCAAGAAACAACTTTCACCTTTCCAGTGAGAAAATGAAAGACAAGTACAACGTCAAGACTTCCAACAAGACTTTCAAAGAGGGTTAAATAGTTTGGCCCTATAATCCTCAATGTAATAAAGGAATTTCTTGAACTTCAGAATCAGTGGGAAGGACCATATAATATCATCAAGTGCCTCAATGATGTCATCTTTCGTATTCAGAAGACCCCGACGTCTAAACCCTAAGTGGTGCACTACAACCGGTTAGCACCCTTCAGGGGTACTGTTCCAGAACAATGGACTGCTTGAGACGATCAGTCCTAAGGAGGGGGCAGTGTTACGTAGGAAAAAAGGCACATTCCAGAATGGAGAGAGAATGTTTTAGAACGTCTATGAATAATGTAGAAAAAGCGGTAGACAACTGATTGGCCAATCTTAAGCGATTTCGCGAGGCTTGGTCCTGGCGGCTTTCTGATTGGCTGACCAACCATGACCGTTCTGGAAAGATCTACTCCGGGATATATAGGGATGAGGAAATCATACCTGGAGAAGAAGAACGAAGCTACGTGGTGGACTCCATGCAAACACTGCTGTCTCAAATGGTCGGACTGATGCATACTGCCGACGCCGGTGTACTTCCTGGAAGTTTATGGAAGGTTCTACCAACTTCTGTATCCTGTTCTGCGTTTGCTTTCCTTCACTTTGCTGCAGTTGGTGAGTTTTTAACTGCTGTTTTCATTATTGTTTTTTATTTTTTGCATTCTTCTGTAATTATATTATTGATTAGGCTTAAATAAGGTCCTAAAGATACTTTGTACCCTTGAAATTTATTCTTTGTCAACCAACAACGCAGCAAAATCAAAATAGTAAAAAAAGTGAATTTGTACTTGGATCAGGTGGATGAATTATGAAAAAAAGCATTTTCTGATCGTGCAACTGAAGGTTACTGATAGCCTGCACCATCTATCGGAATAATCGGTATTTGGCTAATTCTGGATTAATTAAAAATCAACGATTAGCTGATATTTATTCCGATAGATGGCTCAAGCTTTATATAGCCATATAATGAAGCCAAAGAATGATGATAAACAAATGTGTTTGTATTAAGCATTAGTAATAAAATGTAGAAAGATAAACATTTGAGACAGAAAGTTGAAGGGAATTGATAGCTTTTAAGTTTAGAAATATTCTTTATTATCATAACATATTATACCTTGATTATTAATTCATCTAAGCGTCTACATTCTTATTCACAATTTATTTTGACCAAAGATTCATTCAATAATCTATTGGATCATTACATGTCACATTTTCCTCGTCAAAAAATTATTCCTCACACCAGAAAGAATGAAATATATTGTTAAGAACAAAATTGAAGCTAAAAATATATTTCCATGATAAATTTAGCACTTCACCCCTTTATTGAATAAAATAATATTTAAAAAAATACCGATTAAATATAATCGTTTTTTGAAACCTTTATTAAAATGCCCTAAGAAGGAGAAAATATATATATTTCAGCTACACTGCTAATGAACAATAAGATTTATATAAGTTAAAGTAAATGCGACGGGAAACGATAATCATATATTGAGAGAAGAGGTAATGATATAGAGAAACATATAAAATTGTTATCACTTGCCTTTTACTGAGTCATATTAAGTTATAAATTCATGATGATTCCGTCCTCCTCCGCCCACGCCCACGACACGCACTTTTTATTTATACTCATACAAATTTAATTGCTCAATGGGGCGCGAAAACTAAAATATCGTTGTGTTGTTGGTTGACAAAGAATAAATTTCAAGGGTACAAATGATCTTTAGGACCTTATTTAAGCCCAATCAATAATATAATTACAGAAGAATGCAAAAAATAAAACAACAATAATGAAAACAGCAGTTAAAAACTCACCAACTGCAGCAAAGTGAAGGAAAGCATACGTAGAACAGGATACAGAAGTTGGTAGAACCTTCCATAATCTTCCAGGAAGTACACCGGCGTCGGCAGTAAGCAGCAGTCCGACCATTTGAGACAGCAGGGGTTTGCATGGAGTCCACCACGTAGCTTCGTTCTTCTTCTCCAGGTATGATTTCCTCATCCCTATATATCCCGGAGTAGATCTTTCCAGAACGGTCATGGTTGGTCAGCCAATCAGAAAGCCGCCAGGACCAAGCCTCGCGAAATCGCTTAAGATTGGCCAATCAGTTGTCTACCGCTTTTTCTACATTATTCATAGACGTTCTAAAACATTCTCTCTCCATTCTGAAATGTGCCTTTATTCCTACGTAACACTGCCCCCTCCTTAGGACTGATCGTCTCAAGCAGTCCATTGTTCTGGAACAGTACCCCTGAAGGGTGCTAACCGGTTGTAGTGCACCACTTAGGGTTTAGACGTCGGGGTCTTCTGAATACGAAAGATGACATCATTGAGGCACTTGATGATCTTGTTGGGTCCTTCCCACTTATACTGAAGTTTAGGAAAGTCCTTTATTACGTTGAGGATTATACAGCCAAACTATTTTACCCTCTTTGAAAGTCTTGTTAGAAGTCTTGGCGTTGTACCTGTCTTTCATTTTCTCACTGGAAAGGTGAAAGTTTTCTCCTGCCCATTGGTGAGGGGTCAGCCTCCTTTCTTCCAGGTGAGAGATGTATTTGCTAGTGTTTCAGAAGGTTTCTTCTGAACGACTAAGGAGCACATCACAAGGCATTCGGAGTCAAGGCCAAATAGCATTCTATCAGAACAGGAGGCAGAAGTTCGTAGAACCTTCTAGAATCTTCCAGGAAGTACACCAGCGTCGGTGCTAAACAGCAGTCCGACCTCTTGAGACAGCAGCGCTTGCTTGGAGTTCAGCCCGTAGCTTCGTTTTTCTTCTTGCTTGCATGAGTTCCCGGAGTATATCTTTCCAGAACGGTCATGGTTAGTTAGCCAATCAGAAAGACGCCAGCGCTGAGCCTTGCGTAATCCCTTTAGGTTTGCCAATCAATTGTTTTCCGATTTTTCTACATTTTTCTTGAACGTTCAAAAACATTCTATTCTGGAATGGGCAATTTTTCTTTTACTTAACACTGCCTCCTCCTTAGGACTGATCGTCCCGAACAGTCCATTGTTCTGGAACAGCACCCCTAAAAGGTGCTAATCGGTTGTAGTGCATCATTTTGGGTTTAGTTGTCCGGGTCTTCTGAATTCGATAGATGTAATCATTGAGGCACTTGATGATCTTGTCGGGTCCTTCCCACTGATACTGAAGTTTAGGAGAAAGTCCTTTCTTCCGTTGAGGATCATGGAGCCAAAATAAATCTTGTATATCAGATGGACACGTTGGAAAGACTAATCTTGTCAGGCGTCGGATGTCGTTGCCCAAATCCTGAAAACCTTCTTTCTTATCTTGTAGTATATTTTTGAACTTTACTAGATGAAGCTGCTAGTAGTGTTCTTCTCCATATCGGGACTCCAAGCGTTAATCAGGAAGTCGAAGCCTAGGCAAAGTTGTTTCGGAATTATCTGGAGAACTTACACTGCAGGCCCACGAAGCGCAGCCCCAAAAAGCTTGCTTTATCTCGAACGTTCCATTCGTTCACTTGGGCAACCACATTGAAATGGGTTTTGAAAGAGGTCAATGATGATTGTCCATCAAAGGTAGGAACTTTGACAACAGACCTACCTGGATTGTTATTTTCTTGATGCAAAACGGGAGTTCTTGGATGGCCCGTTTCCACAGCAGCAAGTCTCTATTCTAACGCAGACATTTTATCTTTCATTTCTTCTTTTACAGAGGAGATTCAATCTTCTAAGCATTTGAACTTAAGCCCCAAGCTTTCTTTTAACTTTTGATGTTGAGCTTGAAAAGCCTCACAAGTTTCTTGATTTTGAGCTTGAATAGCTTCACGAGTTTCTTGTTTCTGAGCTTGGATCGCTTTCAATATTTTTTCTATTTTTCTGGTAAGTACCATAAATTATTCAGGTTTACCTGAAGGCCCCACATCTAACACCAATATTTTGCGTTCAAGGAGTCGGTCAGATGCTACAAGTTGTTTTTTTCAATCGAATAAAAATTTGGTGGACCATTATCACTGGTTCCATTATAAACCCAACTTCCAATTTTATGTTATTTCAGACAGAAATAATAAGCGAACTTATATTGAAAAAATCGCCTCTTGATTCCCTGTCTTTAGTTCCTTTAAAGGTGTATCCATGATGATCGTCATTGCGACATTGCCTCCGCTTGCCTCGTCTGACATTTTGAGATCCAGGCTTCTGCTTTTTCTGTGTCCTCAGTATCTACTCTCCACCCGACCTCGATGCCGCTAACACACAACATCTACACACTTCTTGTACTACTCATTTCCATACAAATAACCTAAAATCTGCACCGAGAGAGGCCTCTCCGATTAATTTTAAATTAGAACAACGTGCCTTATGTTTATCAGCTCAATTAAAACTTTATGGTGGTGATAAGGAAAGCGCCACAAAAGCAGTTTTGGGATATTTTGGCATAAATAATATTTTGGCATAACCCGAAACTATGGAATATTCTGTTCTTTTTTTTTCAATTTACCGAAACTGGTATAAGACTCATTTCTTAACACCAACGTGAAATATTTACTGTGGTGATAAACATAACAAATTGCTCTAAGGAATGATTAAAGGGAGAGGTTTTTGTTGCATTCAAATGTACCAAAAGAGGCATTCATATGTGTTTTATACTATATATATTCAAAATATTAATATTTGAAACGCCTTTTGTGTGTGCAATAAATATATATTTGAAAATATATTATAATAATGGATAATATATATTATATAATTAATAAATTTGAAATGCATTTATAAAGGGAAGGCGCATCTTTTGATACAGATGCATATAAATATGATACATTAGCGCTCCATCTGTTATGAGAATTCGAAACTAATATAGACGCGTATGATTCTTTTAAAGGCAGTAGATATTGTTTAATTTTAAAATAGCATACGCGTCTATAATAGTTTCGAATTCACATTAAAATATACAAGTATCAGAGTCATCAATCAACAATCAATCAACAATTCTGTCACCGTTTGCTTTTTTGAATGGAATAAATACCCTAATATGGCCATTTTTATAAGCATCGGTGGTTCAGTGGTAGAATGCTCGCCTGCCACGCGGACGGCCCGGGTTCGATTCCCAGCCGATGCATTTTTTTTTTTTACAATTTTTAAAACTCATTTATATTATTATTAAAATATACAAGTATCAGAGTCATCAATTCTGTCATCGTTTGCTTTTGTGAATGGAATGCTTTTACGTAATATACGTAAAATACGTAACTAATATGACTGATATTTTAGCAGTATGTATAGTAGAATCTGGAAAAACTTATATTGAATATTTCAGGTATCTATTCCGAATATTCTTCGAGTTATTTGCAAATTTGCTCTTTCGCTCGCAAGCAGCGCCTCTAACGGTGAAGATGGGAGGTAATATCAGCTGACTTAATATACATGTAAAACGTGTTTTAACGGGACCTAGAAAAAAAATATGGAAGAGATATTTGTCGCATTTTTAGCCAAGAAAAATTGAAATTGACAGGTTCTGGGCAAAAATAGTTGTTTTTTTTTAGTCAGAAAATTATTATGACAATATTGCTGTATCATATTTGATTATCAGATACAAAATTATATCCGGAAAAATTCCAAAAAGTAGAGACCAGTTCCGTATGCAGGAACAAAATTCTAACAGAAAAACATTCATTCGAGCAGAAGACACAAAGCCAGATCATCTCTTTATAAAAATATCGCTTCTCAGCCACAAAGTTTGGAGCGGGACGTTTCACAAGAATGACATCCACGGCGCCAATTTATAATTGTAACGAATAGTATTTGAATAAAAGCATTTAATCGGGCAAAACCCGGAGGTTGCCCGGTTCATTCGGCTAGTATAAATATATGCATCATATACATATATAATAATTAATAAATAGAGAG
>CP092886.1:119026195-119100020 GCA_030710605.1 Cordylochernes scorpioides | reverse complement strand
ATATATGGCGTAAGAGAATTTACAGTACAAGACGATGAAGTAGAAGAGCAACATTGGCCTGGACAAGCTTTAAAAAAGCTCAACGTGAAGACAGAGATATCTTGCCAATGATAAATTGGAAGGAATCACATGAAAGACCATCCTGGGAAGATGTGGCCCCGTACAGTCCTGAAACCCAAAGTCTCTGGTCCCTCTGAAATTCTTTGACCATGCGAGATGGAGTCTTATACAGAAAAGGGGAGAGTGAGGATGGAAAGCACACATGAATCCTGGCAGTTGGCGTTACCAAGATCTCATGTATCCTTGGCTCTCAGGGAGATGTCTAGCAGTCCTACGGGAGGTCGCTTCGATATAAAAGAAAAACATTGGCCAAAGTTAAAGAAATATATTTTTTTTGGCCAAAAAGTCGAGCTGATGTCCAAATATTGTGCCGGAACTGTACACCATGTTCAGGGAGAAAGAGACTATAACAACAAGATCCGAAGGAAGGTTAAAATTCTACAATGTAGGTTCCCATTTGAACGGATTGACGTTGATGTTGTGGGACCTTCTCCGAAAAGCGACCCAGAAAAAAGACATCCTAGTAAATATGGAATTCTTCACTAAATGGCCAGTCTCTATTCCAGACCAAGAGGCTCCAACTGTTCCCGAGGCGCTACTGCATAATTGGGTCTGCATTTTTGATGTGCCAAGAATTCTACATTCCGACCAAGGAAGAAATTTCGAATCAAATATTTTCCTAGAACTATGTAGACGACTGGGCATTGAAAAAAACAAGAACTACCCCTTTGCATTCTCAACCCGATAGGATGGTTGAGCGTTGTAACAGGACTATTACTCAACACCTGACCATGTTTGTCGACAAGAATCAAAGAGACTGAAATCAACATCTTCCCATGCTCCTGATGGCCTATCGATCAGCTGAGCATGAATCGACTGGTTAAAATTCTGCCCGAATGCTATTTGGCCTTGACTCCGAATGCTTTGTGATGTGCTCCTTAGTCGTCCAGAAGAAACCTTCTGAAACACTAGTAAATACATCTCTCTCCTGGAAGAAAGAAATCTGACCCCTCACCAGTGGGCAAGAGAAAACTTTCACCTTTCCAGTGAGAAAATGAAAGACAGGTACAATGTCAAGACTTCCAACAAGACTTTCAAAGAGGGTGAAATAGTTTGGCTCTATAATCCTCAACGTAATAAAGGACTTTCTTGAACTTCAGCATCAGTGGGAAGGATCCTACAAGATCATCAAGTGCCTCAATGATGTCATCTTTCGTATTCAGAAGACCCCGACGTCTAAACCCTAAGTGGTGCACTACAACCGGTTAGCACCCTTCAGGGGTACTGTTCCAGAACAATGGACTGCTTGAGACGATCAGTCCTAAGGAGGGGGCAGTGTTACGTAGGAAAAAGGCACATTCCAGAATGGAGAGATGATGTTTTAGAACGTCTATGAATAATGTAGAAAAAGCGGTAGACAACTGATTGGCCAATCTTAAGCGATTACGCGAGGCTTGGTCCTGGCGGCTTTCTGATTGGCTGACCAACCATGACCGTTCTGGAAAGATCTAGTCCGGGATATATAGGGATGAGGAAATCATACCTGGAGAAGAAGAACGAAGCTACGTGGACTCCATGCAAACCCCTGCTGTCTCAAATGGTCGGACTGCTGCTTACTGCCGACGCCGGTGTACTTCCTGGAAGATTATGGAAGGTTCTACCAACTTCTGTATCCTGTTCTGGGTCTGCTTTCCTTCACTTTGCTGCAGTTGGTGAGTTTTTAACTGCTGTTTTCATTATTGTTGTTTTATTTTTTGCATTCTTCTGTAATTATATTATTAATTAGGCTCAAATAAGGTCCTAAAGATCCTTTGTATCCTTGGAATTTATTCTTTGTCAACCAACAACGCAACAATATGAAAAATAGTAAAAAAAAAGTGAATTTGTACTTGGATCAGGTGGATGAATTATGAAAAAAGGCATTTTCTGATCGTGCAACTGAAGGTTACTGATAGCCTGCGCCATCTATCGGAATAATCGGTATTTAACTAATTCTGGATTAATTAAAAATCAACGATTTGTTGATATTTATTCCGATAGATGGCTCAAGCTTTATATAGCCATATAATGAAGCCAAAGAATGATGATAAACAAATGTGTTTGTATTAAGCAGTAGTAATAAAATGTAGAAAGATAAACATTTGAGAAAGAAAGTTGATGGGAATTGATAGCTTTTAAGTTTATAAATATTCTTTATTATCATAACATATTATACCTTACGATGTACTAGAGCGCCATCTGTTATCAAATTATAAAACTATTTTAGAGGCGTAATATTCTTTTTAAAATAAAACAATTTCTACTGTCCTTACTGCGATGGAAAAATTAAAGGGAGGGCCTGGCTCATCAGTGGTGAACCCTCCCAGCGGTTTCGCCAGTTTAATCTACCATACCGCTGTTATATTGCATTTTTGGAGAGAGAAATTATCCTCGTCCGCTGTAAGTCCCTGGGGGACTTTTTCGGACAACAGGACGACACATGCAAACGGCCCGCAGCTTCAGGAAGGGCGCGCCGCTTGCGAGGGAACCAAGGCAGCACCAAGCACTCCTAAAGCTCCCTAGGCTTCAAAAATAGGGGATCATCAGAGATCAAGAGTCTGGCTTTTATCTTTAGCGAGCTCCCGTTGATATTGCATTTTTGGAACTTCCTTTTATAGGTGACTGTTGTAAGACTCTTGGAATGGGTATTTCAGAAGAACTATGGACATAAGCTTTTAGGACAGCAGAATTAAATATAATTATAAATATATAATATGCTTCGAGCAATCGCTCTTCCGCAAATATCAAATTGTGTCTTTTATTAGAACAATAATGTTACGATGTACTAGAGCGCCATCTGTTATCAAATTATAAAACTATTTTAGAGGCGTAATATTCTTTTTAAAATAAAACAATTTCTACTGTCCTTACTGCGATGGAAAAATTAAAGGGAGGGCCTGGCTCATCAGTGGTGAACCCTCCCAGCGGTTTCGCCAGTTTAATCTACCATACCGCTGTTATATTGCATTTTTGGAACTTCCTTTTATAGGTGACTGTTGTAAGACTCTTGGAATGGGTATTTTAGAAGAACTATGGACATAAGCTTTTAGGACAGCAGAATTAAATATAATTGTAAATATATAATATGCTTCGAGCAATCGCTCTTCCGCAAATATCAAATTGTGTCTTTTATTAGAACAATAATGTTACGATGTACTAGAGCGCCATCTGTTATCAAATTATAAAACTAATTTAGAGGCGTAATATTCTTTTTAAAATAAAACAATTTCTACTGTCCTTACTGCGATGGAAAAATTAAAGGGAGGGCCTGGCTCATCAGTGGTGAACCCTCCCAGCGGTTTCGCCAGTTTAATCTACCATACCGCTGTTATATTGCATTTTTGGGGACTATTATTCCGCCTTCTACTATTGCATTTTTGGAACTTCCTTTTATAGGTGACTGTTGTAAGACTCTTGGAATGGGTATTTTAGAAGAACTATGGACATAAGCTTTTAGGACAGCAGAAATAAATATAATTATAAATATATAATATGCTTCGAGCAATCGCTCTTCCGCAAATATCAAATTGTGTCTTTTATTAGAACAATAATGTTACGATGTACTAGAGCGCCATCTGTTATCAAATTATAAAACTTGTTATATTAAAAAGAATATTACGCCTCTAAAATAGTTTTATAATATTATACCTTGATTATTAATTCATCTAAGCGTCTACATTCTTATTCACAATTTATTTTGACCAAAGATTCATTCAATAATCTATTGGATCATTACATGTCACATTTTCCTCGTCAAAAAATTATTCCTTACACCAGAAAAAATGAAATATACTGTTAAGAACAAAATTAAAGCTAAAAATATATTTTCATGATAAATTTAGCACTTCACCCCTTTATTGAATAAAATAATATTTTAAAAAATACCGATTAAATATAATCGTTTTTTGAAACCTTTATTAAAATGCCCTAAGAAGGAGAAAATATATATATTTCAGCTACACTGCTAATGAACAATAAGATTTATACAAGTTAAAGTAAATGCGACGGGAAACGATAATCATATATTGAGAGAAGAGGTAATTATATAGAGAAACATATAAAATTGTTATCACTTGCCTTTTACTGAGTCATATTAAGTTATAAATTCATGATGATTCCCTCCTCCTCCGCCCACGCCCACGACACGCACTTTTTATTTATACTCATACAAATTTAATTGCTCAATGGGGCGCAAAAACTAAAATATTGTTGCGTTGTTGGTTGACAAAGAATAAATTTCAAGGGTACAATTGATCTTTAGGACCTTATTTAAGCCCAATCAATAATATAATTACAGAAGAATGCAAAAAAAATAAAACAACAATAATGAAAACAGCAGTTAAAAACTAACCAACTGCAGCAAGGTGAAGGAAAGCATACGTAGAACAGGATACAGAAGTTGGTAGAACCTTCCATAAACTTCCAGGAAGTACACCGGCGTCGGCAGTAAGCAGCAGTCCGACCATTTGAGACAGCAGGGGTTTGCATGGAGTCCACCGCGTAGCTTCGTTCTTCTTCTCCAGGTATGATTTCCTCATCCCTATATATCCCGGAGTAGATCTTTCCAGAACGGTCATGGTTGGTCAGCCAATCAGAAAGCCGCCAGGACCAAGCCTCGCGAAATCGCTTAAGATTGGCCAATCAGTTGTCTACCGCTTTTTCTACATTATTCATAGACGTTCTAAAACATTCTCTCTCCATTCTGAAATGTGCCTTTTTCCCTACGTAACACTGCCCCCTCCTTAGGACTGATCGTCTCAAGCAGTCCATTGTTCTGGAACAGTACCCCTGAAGGGTGCTAACCGGTTGTAGTGCACCACTTAGGGTTTAGACGTCGGGGTCTTCTGAATACGAAAGATGACATCATTGAGGCACTTGATGATCTTGTAGGGTCCTTTTACTTATACTGAAGTTTAGGAAAGTCCTTTATTACGTTGAGGATTATACAGCCAAACTATTTTACCCTCTTTGAAAGTCTTGTTAGAAGTCTTGACGTTGTACCTGTCTTTCATTTTCTCACTGGAAAGGTGAAAGTTTTCTCTTGCCCACTGGTGAGGGGTCAGATTTCTTTCTTCCAGGAGAGAGATGTATTTACTAGTGTTTCAGAAGGTTTCTTCTGGACGACTAAGGAGCACATCACAAGGCATTCGGAGTCAAGGCCAAATAGCATTCTATCAGAACAGGAGGCAGAAGTTCGTAGAACCTTCTAGAATCTTCCAGGAAGTACACCAGCGTCGGTGCTAAACAGCAGTCCGACCTCTTGAGACAGCAGCGCTTGCTTGGAGTTCAGCACGTAGCTTCGTTTTACTTCTTGCTTGCATGAGTTCCTCATCTCTATATATCCCGGAGTATATCTTTCCAGAACGGTCATGGTTAGTTAGCCAATCAGAAAGACGCCAGCGCTGAGCCTTGCGTAATCCCTTTAGGTTTGCCAATCAGTTGTTTTCCGATTTTTCTACATTTTTCTTGAACGTTCAAAAACATTCTATTCTGGAATGCGCAATTTTTCTTTTACTTAACACTGCCTCCTCCTTAGGACTGATCGTCCCGAACAGTCCATTGTTCTGGAACAGCACCCCTAAAAGGTGCTAATCGGTTGTAGTGCATCACTTTGGGTTTAGATGTCCGGGTCTTCTGAATTCGATAGATGACATCATTGAGGCACTTGATGATCTTGTCGGGTCCTTCCCACTGATACTGAAGTTTAGGAGAAAGTCCTTTCTTCCGTTGAGGATAATGGAGCCAAAATAAATCTTGTATATCAGATGGACACGTTGGAAAGACTAATCTTGTCAGGCGTCGGATGTCGTTGCCCAAAACCTGAAAACCTTCTTTCTTATCTTGTAGTATATTTTTGAACTTTACTAGATGAAGCTGCTAGTAGTGTTCTTCTCCATATCGGGACTCCAAAGCGTTAATCAGGAAGTCGAAGCCTAGGCAAAGTTGTTTCGGAATTATCTGGAGAACTTACACTGCAGGCCCACGAAGCGCAGCCCCAAAAAGCTTGCTTTATTTCGAACGTTCCATCCGTTCACTTGGGCAACCACATTGAACTGGGTTTTGAAAGAGGTCAATGATGATTGTCCATCAAAGGTAGGAACTTTGACAACAGACCTACCTGGATTGTTATTTTCTTGATGCAAAACAGGAGTTCTTGGATGGCCCGTTTCCACAGCAGCAAGTCTCTATTCTAACGCAGACATTTTATCTTTCATTTCTTCTTTTACAGAGGAGATTCAATCTTCTAAGCATTTGAACTTAAGCCCCAAGCTTTCTTTTAACTCTTGATGTTGAGCTTGAAAAGCCTCACAAGTTTCTTGATTTTGAGCTTGAATAGCTTCACGAGTTTCTTGTTTCTGAGCTTGGATCGCTTTCAATATTTTTTCTATTTTTCTGGTAAGTACCATAAATTATTCAGGTTTACCTGAAGGCCCCATATCTAACACCAATATTTTGCGTTCAAGGAGTCGGTCATATGCTACAAGTTGTTTTTTTTTTTCGAATAAAAATTTGGTGGACCATTATCACTGGTTCCATTATAAACCCAACTTCCAATTTTATGTTATTTCAGACAGAAATAATAAGCGAACTTATATTGAAAAAAACGCCTCTTGATTCCCTGTCTTTAGTTCCTTTAAAGGTGTATCCATGATGATCGTCATTGCGACATTGCCTCCGCTTGCCTCGTCTGACATTTTGAGATCCAGGCTTCTGCTTTTTCTGTGTCCTCAGTATCTACTCTCCACCCGACTTTGATGCCGCTAACCCACAACATCTACACACTTCTTGTACTACTCATTTCCATACAAATAACCTAAAATCTGCACCGAGAGAGGCCTCTCCGATTAATTTTAAATTAGAACAACGCGTGCCTTATGTTTATCAGCTCAATTAAAACTTTACGGTGGTGATAAGGAAAGCGCCACAAAAGCAGTTTTGGGATATTTTGGCATAAATAGGGCCATAACCCGAAACTATGGTATTTTGTTCTTTTTTTTTTCAATTTACCGAAACTGGTATAAGACTCATTTCTTAACACCAACGTGAAATATTTACTGTGGTGATAAACATAACGAATTGCTCTAAGGAATGATTAAAGGGAGAGGTGCCACTTTTTTGTTGAATGCAAATGTACCAAAAGAGGCATTCATATGTGTTTTTATACTATATATATTTAAAATATTAATACTTGAAACGCCTTTTGTGTGTGCAATAAATATATATTGTAAAATATATTATAATAATGGATAATATATATTATATAATTGATAAATTTTAAATGCATTTATAAAGGAAAGGCGCATCTTTTGATACAGATGCATATAAATATGATACATTAGCGCTCCATCTGTTATGAGAATTCGAAACTAATATAGACGCGTATGATTCTTTTAAAGGCAGTAGATATTGTTTAATTTTAAAATAAGCATACGCGTCTACAATAGTTTCGATTTCACATTAAAATATACAAGTATCAGAGTCATCAATCAAAAATCAATCAACAATTCTGTCACCGTTTTCTTTTTTGAATGCAATAAATACCCTAATATGGCCATTTTTATAAGCATCGGTGGTTCAGTGGTAGAATGCTCGCCTGCCACGCGGACGGCCCGGGTTCGATTCCCAGCCGATGCATTTTTTTTTACAATTTTTAAAACTCGTTTATATTATTATTAAAATATACAAGTATCAGAGTCATCAATTCTGTCATCGTTTGCTTTTGTGAATGGAATGCTTTTACGTAATATACGTAAAATACGTATCTAATATGGCTGATATTTTAGCAGTATGTATAGTAGAATCTGAAAAAAACTTATATTGAATATTTCAGGTCTCTCTATCCCGAATATTCTTCGAGTTATTTGCAAATTTGCTCTTTCGCTCGCAAGCAGCGCCTCTAGCGGTGAAGATGGGAGGTAATATCAGCTGACTTAATATACATGTAAAACTTGTTTTAACGGGACATATAAAAAAAATATAGAAGAGATATTTGTCGCATTTTTAGCCAAGAAAAATTGAAATTGACAGGTTCTGGGCAAAAATAGTTGTTTTTTTTTAGTCAGAAAATGATTATGACAATATTGCTGTATCATATTTGATTATCAGATACAAAATTATATCCGGAAAAATTCCAAAAAGCAGAGACCACGGGTGAAGCCAGTTCATTTTTAGTATGCAGGAACAAAATTCAAACAGAAAAACATTCTTTCGAGCAGAAGACACAAAGCCAGATCATCTCTTTATAAAAATATCGCTTCTCAGCCACAAAGTTTGGAGCGGGACGTTTCACAAGAATGACATCCACGGCGCCAATTTATAATTGTAACGCATAGTATTTGAATAAAAGCATTTAATCGGGTAAAACCCGGATGTTGCCCGGTTCATTCGGCTAGTATAAATATATGCATCATATACATATATAATAATTAATAAATAGAGAGGGCAAGATTTGTAAATATTTTAATTTAAATCAAATTATAACAAAATAATCATTTAAATTTGGTGTTTATTCAGAGTTAGATCGCTTTTGATCTAGGTTTATTATCAATTAATAATAAAAGGTATATATAATTTTGAAAATAGAGCAATCCTTATTCAAATCATTAGATAATAAAAAGGCATATATTGGATTGAATAAAATATCATAAGATATATTGCGAAATGAATAAAAGATATATTACAAAAATAAATATTTTATTCCATCCAATAATGCTTTTTATTATCTAATATGTATATATGTTAATAATAATACAACCCTTTCAATGATTTAGGACACGTAATTACGAAAATGTATGTTGATTGTATATGTATATATTTAATTAAAAAGGCATATATTGGATCAAAAAACTCATTTATTTTACCAATATTTCAGTTGGCTGAACGCCAACCTTTATCAAGGTGCTATAACATATTTAATGTGTGTCAACAACAAACTCAGCGCTACATGACGTCAACAGAATTAAGTTTTAAAAATATTCTGTCATATTAAATGGGGAGAAAAAATTTGAAATATATTTACGAAATATTAACTCGTATATTATGAACAAAATAAAATTTGTAAAATATGGATGTGAATATTTTGAAAATTAACAATAACGCCTATTTTATATTTACAATTATTTGTACTATGTGTAAAAAGATTTTTTGTATAAAAATAAAATAAAAATAACAAATTATATATAAAAGAAATGCTAAACTAAATATTTTTACCGAAAACACAAAGCGCAAAAAATGTTTGAAAAGTTGGTTAAATTAAAATATTGAAAAATATAATTAATTTTTTTTTATTGCGATCAAAACATTTTTACCAATACTTTCTAAGAATAAATTATAAAAAGATCTATTAACAATATATTTGATATTGGCATGCATTTCAAAAACAGAAAGTAATCTTTATAGGAATAAGAAAAATTAAAATAACTGATAAATTTTAAACTAAAACAAAGCTAATTTACATTTATCAAACATTATTCTATCTTTGTTTCATTATGTTATACTGGTTCTTTAAACAGACAAACGATAGTTAACTGATATGTACATTTAACAGTTTCTATCACAATGTATAGAGATATCTTTCATACCTGATGGATGGAATAAGATGGCCAGGTGCTGGCCCTCCAATCGCAGAGAGTGCAGGTTGGGACAGTCTTTCTCCACCCACAAATCCTCTTGATGACTTCGTGTGTCCTGTTCAGAAGCCAGGCAAACATGTAGAGGCTGAAATAAATCCTCCTCAGTGTTCCACTCTAGAATGGTTTGAAGTAAACTCATTTGGCTTTGACGCTGAAACAGAATATCCGACTTTGCCTTTCAGTTTCTAGTCCAATGTCCAAATATACCTCTTTAAAATTAGAGGTATTTCTTCACCGTGGGGGCCATTTCCGAGGATATTGGATTATTAAACAATTCTCAAACTGTGTTTACAAATTTAAAATGTATTCAAATAGTTTTGGGATATCAAAATATTATTTGTTGATATAATTAAAAATCAACGATTAATTTATATTTACTCCGCCAGATGGCGCAAGCCATCAGCAACTTCGAGTAGGCAGCTTTTATTTTTTCTTATGGTGTATTTGGTTATAATCTAAATCTTCTTGTTGATTAAGGCTGTTTCTATCTCCATTTAAGGTTTTATATTGAAATGTTGAGGTATTTCTAACAATTAAACTTATTTATATAGTGAACATTTGTGGTTGAATTATTCGTTATAATCTAAATCTTCTTGTTGATTAAGGCTGTTTCTATCTCCATTTAAGGTTTTATATTGAAATGTTGAGGTATTTCTAACAATTAAACTTATTTATATAGTGAACATTTGTGATTGAATTATTCGTCCTCTAAAATTTTCTAGATTAAAGAAATGAAGAGCTATGAGCATTAATATTGTATATTTTATGTGAAATCTCCTGAGAAATTTCTTTAGCAACCCTTTCTGGAATTACGAAAATTTGTTGCTCGGTAGACCCTTTCGTCCAAGATATCGTTTGGGTTGACCATCATATAAGGGTTGAAGTTTATCTTAATATCTCTCTCCACTCTTCCCTGCGGTAGAGGTAAGCCTGGGGTACTTCTAGGTGGAGGTTTTGGGATCGAATTATTTTTGAGATATATAATCGTTGCTGTGTGAGAGGTCCTTGGTGTAATTTCAGAACGTTTCCTCTTGTTCTGGTTTGTTGATCCTTTATTATTTGTTATTTTCCGACTTTTATTCGGAGAAATAATACGTGTATAAACATTCCTATATGTCATAGAATAGATATGTTGGCTATGAGCATTACTATTCTTGCTTATATTTCCTTTTACTGTTAGTTTGTGACCTTCCTGTTTGGGGTTTAAAATGCTGGTCAAATTACATTCGTTGATATTTTTATCATGGTCATCCTTTGCTCCAAAACAGTGAGGTTCGAGCTGATGCCTTTTGATTTCTTCAAAATATTTTTCTAAAATTTTATTTGTTTCTTCAAGATTTGGTTTCAATCTAACACGAGTGGTAGTCTCTGCTATACTTCTTGTAGTCTGAATCACTCTTTGTAAGTAAAATAGAGTTATTAGTTCTTCATCCATTTTAGCATATTCATTCGCTATGAATATTTTATATTTTGCTTTTCAAAGTAACTAAATATAATTAAATTACATTAAATTTAGGCATTATAGATCTTCTGTTCATGTATATTATATAATTATAATTTTAATATAAATAACACTGACTTTATATATATATATAAAAGATTTAGATCATGTGAAGATATGACTCACTGTTGCGCGAAGAGAATTTCAATTTAATAAACCAGGAGGAGGGGTGATGAAAATATATTTAATCCTTATCATTTTTATTCAAAAATAAATCTTTAAATATTTTAATAAAACAATATATTTGACTTTTAAAAGAGGATTAACTTTTTAATCCTGCGGTAAGATATCAAGTCTTGTTGAAGTATTAATGGACCAATATGAAAAAGGAACTAATCGTTAAGAAACCACAGAGAGAGTTCCAGAGATCCCAAGCCGTCAAATAAAGACGAGCAAGAAAGAGGACTTACATGAGCAAACGACGGAGGCTTTTTTCATGTGGAACTAGTAGCGCCTCTAGCGATGTCATTCAACTCATGCAGGAATTGTGGCTCCATGATATCGATCTTATGGTTTCTTCGGACGCTTTATTTACATTTCCTTCTCACTATGATTTCTTATATCCTTATTAGAATAATGGAGAGATATATTTTTTGTTATTATTATTTAAATGGCATGCGTTGTGACTAGAGATAAAATATTTCACACAGTTTTTTTTATAGTGAAACGAAAATAAAAAAAGAAAATACAATGTATATTTTGGTAGAATAGCAGTAGAAAAACGTGCGAAATGAGAAGTTCAAATTAATAAATTAACACGAAAGGAGAATATACTTACATATGTACCTAGAGAGGCACATCTTCCTCTAATTATGCACCAGAATGATTCATTATGTTTATCACTCTGATAAACAAACTTTACTATTGGTGATAAGGAATGAGTCACAACACCATTTCTGGCTAAATCAGACAAAAAGGTCCAACCTGTGTGGTATCAGTTTATGGCATCGATTTCATAACATCCTACGAGAGGGGTTATGAAATAAGCCAATTTAATTAAAGGGAGTTTCAGCTGGTTGAGCTTTTTTTTTATCGAAACCACCCTTGTATTGATGAGGGCCATAGCTCGAAACCATGGTACACAGATTAGCTTTTTTGTATGAATTTTCCAAATGATGTTGTGTAGCTCATTCTTTATCACTAATAGTAAATTTTCTACTAGATAAACATGATAGTTGGTAAAGGTGCATAATTAAAGAGAGGTACTCCTCTAGGTACATGAATACCTTCCTCCTGGAGCCATTAATAAAAAAATATATAAAAATAAAATAAGAGATCAGATGTTGATATTTAAAACAAGAAGCATATATTGACCGCCCACATGAATATTTTAGATGGCAGAGCGCATTTAATGGAACAAAAATCAACTAAAAGCTGATTTAGGTTTGTTCCATAATATTTGATCAACAGCCCGGAACGTGTTCGTGGTTGGCTTTTCTTGATTTATCAATAAATGGGTTGGTCGAATATCATGGAATAATCGATATCAGCGTTTAGTTTATTTTTGTTCTACTAGATGGCGCTCTTCGATATAAAATGTTCTGCGGTGATCGATCAGGGAATGCCTCTTTTTCCTTGTTTTATATATGATTTTTATTGTATTTACATGTACAATCAAATACATTTATAAGTTCTGAAAGAGTATGCCCATAGATTTAGTGAATATAGGAACTATTTCAAATTCCGGCTATATATGCAAAATAGTCCAATGCACTATTGGATTCATGCATGCATTATAAGAATGGTCTGGTTGATTAAACTGGCGACACCACTGGGAGAAAGTTCATCACTGATGAGCCAGGCTCTTCTAATATTTTTTATTACAGTAATTAGAATAGGAATGGTTTTATTTTCAAAAGAAAATACAATCAGGCTAAAGTATTTCTATATATTTCATATTCCAATACCGATTGCAATAACATTCATCTAATATATACATTTATTCTGACGTATATAATTAATATATATACTCTGAGTCAAAAAGATATATTCTTCACCTATATAAAATTTCAGAAAATTCAAGAAATATATATAATGCAATATGAAAAATAATTGATTGAAAATTTTTGAAAAGGGTATGTAAACTTATTTGATATGCACAGCTTTACTCAATATTTTGTGTGTCCTCCTTTAGCGCGTATACAAAAACACGTGAGGAATATTCTCAAACAATTTTAATGTTTTTTTTTTAGCCATTTCAATTTTTTTACCAAAGTGTTTGAAGATTACTTGGCTGTGAGAATTAGAAAATTTTACTTTCCATCATTTTAAACACATACTTAATAGGGGAAATATCTGGGGAACATTCGAGCCAGTTAAGGATGTCAAGGATGTGTTTAAAGAAAGGTTCGTGAGATGTTGGCTGTATGTGATCGGGGATTATCTCTCTCTCTCGGCCGTGAGACAACGCGGCGCACGAGCTCCGCGTTTTTTTAGGCTAAGTTGGAGAATATGGAGTTGAGCAACTCCTTTGAGGTATTGGCTGAAAGCCAAGAAAATGGGCTGCAAGCTCCTGTTAACCCCACCAAATTCGACCAAGTATCTGCCGAGAAATTACCAATCGAATCTGAAATGCCTGAAAGTCATTCAGATTCAACAAATGACAAAAATTCAAATAGCAAGCCGGCGGCGTAAAGCGGACATGCAAATTCCTGTCTCAAAATAGGCTGATTTCCCGGAGCGAGAAGACCAGCTTATCGAGAGACAAAATGGATCTTCACCACATTGGGCGGTTCCAAGAAGAAGCCACATGACCCAGAACACACCAACTCGGGGACCAAAAAGGGATGCATCCAGGTACCGAGAATCCCTCTCCCAACAACAGCAGACCACCAGTAATGCTAAGGCCGAGTAAGGTGCACTAGTGCTCGACACCCAGGCAGAAGCAGGCTACCTTCCGAGCCCGGTCGGCAGCGGGTCAGGCGGACCAATGTGTCTACCTGGAATTCTGCCCAGACTTCACACAGGAGAAGTATTTCAGGGGATTGGAAGCCTAAATGGACAAGGGAACCATCTACCAGCTGACAAAGATGGAGGGACACATCCTGGTTAGCCTCTCCAGCGTGCAACTCGCCGACAAGCTGATAGAAGAAGGCCTCGACATCGAGGATGCCACTATGCGGGCCTTTCCTCTGAGAAAAAGGAAGGAGCGAAAGGTGATCGGAAATGTGTTCTTCCTCGTGGAGCAAGTGACTTCAATCGTCCAGAAGATGATTGAGATAGGTGACTCATGCTGGGCTGATGCCCGTCAGGAAGCTTTCAACACTCTGAAGACCGAGTGAAGCTCTCCCAGATACCTGCCCGGCTTAATATCAAATCCAAGGGGGTTGTCAGAACGTCTACGTGACTTATGGAACCAAATGCTCCCTATGCTACAATCAGGGGCACAAGCGTGCAAACTATGAGCAACCTGTTGTTCCCCGTGAATGCTCCTGTTGTGCGCTCGAATGCCGCTATCAAGCCTCCCATCACGTCGAGCGCCCCTCCTCCTATTGCAGCACCTCCACCTGTTGCTGCTGTTGTCGCAGAACCTCCTCCCAGCGACACAGCTATGACAGAAAATCTGAACGACTAATAAGAAGCCCTCGCGCGCCAGGAACTCTGCTCGGCGGGCCAAATGAACTTCGGCTTAGCAACACTGAACACGCGTGTCACCTGCCCACCTGGCGACACCAATGAAGCCTTGTATAGATTTCATTATGTATATTCATTCGTATATTTTTCATATTTACTTATTATTATTATTTCTTTTAGTTTTAATTTATAACTATATATTTTATGAAAGATGTAATAAAAGTGGATTCAATCTCAATCTCTTTGTCTCTCTCTCTTGTTGGAAAATAAAATTACTAGTCTGCTCAGGGTAAAGGGAAACACAACAGTTTGTAACCCTTCTGCAGTGTATAGCTGAGAAATTATTGTGCCTTGAATATAGAATTGATAGGATCTTTATTGGGTCCTACGTCTAATATGTATCCTGCCGTCTTCAACTTCCAAACTGGTTTTATCAAAAATAATTACAGATACCATCCTTGAGCCCGAAGGCGTCTCTCATTCCACCAGCTGAGCCTGTCGCTTATGTTTCTGACAAAGATTGAAATTAAAAAAAAATGACTGCGACTACTGAGTTCTGTTTCGTTAAAACGGTTATTGATTGTGTTCATAGAAGGTCTAGATTCATTTTCCACGTGTAGAGCTGCTTGAATCATTGATACAGTTGTTGTCCTGTCTGCTACAACCATCCTTAGAATCCTCCTATCCTCTCTTTGTTATTATTATAGGGCGACCTGGACCAGTTTTCTTGAACTTTCCTCTTTCCTCTGACCACTAAGAGAAAATCTCCACAACAGAATTTTAATTTTAGCCTACTTCATAGCAAATTCTCTAGTCGAAAATCCACCTTCTCCGAGACATATGATTCTGTCTCTTTTAAAATTATAAATTTACTTTAATTACGTTATTTTTCTGCCTTGGCATTCTACAGAGAATAAAGATCATATTAAGTATACATGAAGGAAAACAGGACACAACTCTTCAATTATAATGATACAGTAAGAGGGGAGGCTCTTAAACTACCCTCCATGAATAAACAAGACTAGTTTTATTCACCTATATTCTAGTTATGGTTTCAGATGATTTAAATGCCTTAATGTTCTTATTAAGAATGCAGATTTCTGAAAATATTCTAAAGTGTTCATAGTTGATGCATATTTTGTGGCTATAGTGTGTATATATATGGTAATTTGAACCAACAACCCCATATTGTATATAACTTATAACAAGATTTTCATGTTGTAAATGATTATACGCATGATTGACATGTGTCATTACATCATCATATGTAATGTACTTTGTACACAAACTGAGGATAAATAAATAAAACTCTGTAATAGATTAAGAGTTGAGCTAAAGCAAAAGGTCAAAAACGTCTAAAATCGAGAGATTTAGAATTCCCACAACAAAGTCTAAAGATAGATTGGAAACTGTCAGGATGGCGCCAGTTTAGAATTTCGCGAGACGATCCACACTCTTCACATCTGCTGAAATGCAATACTCCCTTTCTCAGAAAAGATATAAAAGGCCACCGTCCTAGCCAAAAATGCAGTCTTTTCACCATCAGCGGAAGCCCTCGTCGGTTGTCACCAAGGTCCTCCTCATCCACCATGTAGACCAGTAAGAACTTTTCTATCTCTACATCTTTCGCTTCTAGCTCAACTTTTATCTGTTCACGGAACTTTCTTAATGCAACTGTGTCTTCGTTTTTTGTGTGGACATTCCCAAGCTTATCACTCTGCCTCGACCACGACTGCCTGTACTTTGTGAGAACTGTAAAAGGTCTTCCAAGGTGCAGAGAGGTACTGGAAAACTCCTTATCCTGACTGTTCCTCTCGGTCAACACAGTATAGCGAGAGTCAACAGGATCTCATCACATATATTATTGAGTCCACTTGTCTGAGGCCTTTTTTACTCAATACAGAAAGGCTGTCTCCTCTTTAACTTCGAGAGAAGCCCTACAGTGTCTTCTTGTACGGTCACTCGTCACCAGCTACTTGTTATCAGCTACCTACATCCAAAGGGAGAGGAAGGCCCGAAAGAAAGGATACCACTACGCGCAGAATCTCCTATTTCAGAACTCCTGCTTTTATTAAAAAACACGGTCAATTTATACACTAAGAAAATTTACATAGTAATCTATACAACAAAGAAAATAATAATTTGTACAATAAATAAATCTACATAACAATTTGTAAAACAAAAGAGATTTACATACTTTTATCCTAGTTTTAAATCAAACATATCTGCATAAATAAGGACGACTACTTTAGCAGTCGTAACATAGTTTAAAGTCAAACATATTTGCATAAAACAAGGACGACCAATTTAGTGGTCGTAACATACTCCCCCCGCTGTTGAACAGGAGTTCAACAGAAGAAATGAGTGAAAATACCCATTTTCACAATCTTCTTGATTGGAAAATTTTTCCTCTTGAATTTTGAGGTACGGGGCACATAACCAAAATCATTAATACAATTATTTCTCCCCGTCCCCCTTTACTATTTGGTTATTTATTTGTCATCCAGGCTAACAGCCTGACATTCGACTGGAACTCAGAAAACTTCTTGAACATCCCATGGGTGATTGGTTTTATCACAATTTCCACCAGAGTTGTCTTCCTTTGTTCCTTAAGCACTTCAGTTTCATCTATGATAGGTTCTTCTGAAGGCCAGAATTCCCTAGAAAGACGCAGCCAATCAGGACCTTTCCACCATTTTCTCCGCAGAAATTGTCCGACTTTAAACCTCTCGATGGGAGGTCTGCGGGATTCTCAAGGCCAGGAACAAATCTCCAGTTGGATACCTTTTGAAAATTTCTTCAAATTCTCTTCAATGAATTCAGTATGTATTTTATAAGCAGAGTTAAATTCTCGCATTTCATTATGGGTCCAAATTAGCTGAGAAACATTCTCGTAAAAAACATTCGGATTAGGATTATCATTCTTTACAAGTCCAGATATCTCAAAATCTTTCAACTTGGCAATTCTCTCCTCCAATGTCGTAGTTCAAAACCTTTTGAGCAGTCGGTCGTATCAGGATATTTCTGGGACTTATATCATTGTGAACCAACCCGATGTTTTGCTCAGCATGACTCACCAAAATACAAATCTGACAAAGAACGCTCATTAATTGTTCTGACAAAGGATTTCCCTTTTCCAATATTTTCTTTAGAGATTTTCCTCCAATTTCAGAACGAAAAACTACAAAATAAGATAAATTAATATCTAAATTATTATCCTTTTCACTATCTTCAATAATATTTGAAAAATATTCAGATTCCAAATCACGAACAATCAAAAAATCTTTACGATAACAAAGATTGGCTTGAGCACTACCCTTAAGGTTCTCATAGCATCAAAAATATTTATTTCCTTTTTAATCGTTCTATGAGAAATATAAAACCAATTTTTTGTGTGATCAATATTAGGATTCTTATATTCAGAAATCTGTTCAATTCTATAAACAGGAGATCCGCCATTATCAGTAACATCCCTCAAAAAACATTTTTGGCCATGTGCCTTTTCCAACAGGGACTAACTCTCTACCCCAGAAGAGCTCACCAAATCTCATTATGCTTCTGCTTTCAGATTTTCAAATAAGTTCACCAAGCAGCCCTCCATTTGAGACTCTCGACTCTGCCGTCTTCTCAATGATTTATCCTCTCATACCAATCTATAGACTCTTGACTTATATCCCTTCCCAGGGGATCATCCCATCCACCTGCGCTTTTCCATGTTTTTTGCAGCAAAATTTTAGGCGCTATTCCGGTGAATGAAACCCGATGGTATCGTCTGAAGGATTAGAGGTATCATCCGTAGGTTTAGAGCAGTCATAGGATTCTGAAATCTTCTTTAGAGATCTCAAACCACTCAATATAATATTCCTACAATCTACCGGATTCGCAATCCTTTCCAGTTTAGCACTTTTACCAGACCTTTCTGGAGACTTGCCTCCTAAATTAAGATTTTCTCTGGAGTAGGCACTTGTTTTCTTTGGAGAACTGGCCGGAGTATATAATATTGGAGCAATTACAGTTCTAGAAACAGTTTCCTCTTTCGTAAGAGACTCTGTACTTTCAGTTTCTATAACTGACCTTTTATCAACTTGAGCCTTTTCACTTTCGTCAACTTCAATGAATTTTTTCTCAACTTTGGCCTTTTCACTTTCATCAGCTTCAACGGATTTTTTCTTAACTTCAGTCCTATGACTTTCTTCCGTTTCTCCAGAAACAGTTTCTGGTTCTGTGCTGGGACCTGTTTCCGTTTCAGGTTCTATGCTGAGACCTGTATCCATTTCAGGTTCTATGCTGAGACCTGTCTCCATTTCAGGTTCTATACTGAGACCTGTATCCATTTCAGGTTCTATGCTGAGACCTGTATCCATTTCAGGTTCTATGCTGAGACTGTCTCCATTTCAGGTTCTATGCTGAGACCTGTATCCATTTCAGGTTCTATGCTGAGACCTGTCTCCATTTCAGGTTCTATGCTGAGACCTGTATCCATTTCAGGTTCTATGCTGAGACCTGTATCCATTTCAGGTTCTATGCTGAGACCTGTCTCCATTTCAGGTTCTATGCTGAGACCTGTATCCATTTCAGGTTCTATGCTGAGACCTGTATCCATTTCAGGTTCTATGCTGAGACCTGTCTCCATTTCAGGTTCTATGCTGAGACCTGTATCCATTTCAGGTTCTATGCTGAGACCTGTCTCCATTTCAGGTTCTATGCTGAGACCTGTATCCATTTCAGGTTCTATGCTGAGACCTGTATCCATTTCAGGTTCTATGCTGAGACCTGTCTCCATTTCAGGATTTTTCTCAACTAGAGATTTTAGGATCCTATCGATCTTTATCAGTACGCCAATGTACATCTCTAGATAATGTGCGGTGGACTCCAATTCTTTCAATAAAGCCTTTTCGTCATATTCCTCTGTCCTAATTATTTCTATCTCAATTTTTCTGTCAAATTCCTTAATTAGCTGGTAATGCTGGACGATGACCTTTCTTTTTTTCATCAATAGGCACTCATCAGGGGAGACTCCCTTAAGCTCTTCCAGAGCTTCGTTAATTTCCCTAGTGAAGATATTTCTCCTTGGAGTTCTATATCCCTTTAATATCTTCAAATTCATAAATTCCTTTTGAGTCTCCATCCTGGAATCCTAGAATCTTCTAATCCTGGAATTTTCTGAATCCTGGAATCTTCTGATTATCCTGGCAGGCTCGCCACTATATTGAGTCCACTTGTCTGAGGCCTTTTTTACTCAATACAGAAAGGCTGTCTCCTCTTTAACTCGAGAGACGCCCTACAGTGTCTTCTTGTACGGTCACTCGTCACCAGCTACTTGTTATCAGCTACCTACATCCAAAGGGAGAGGAAGGCCCGAAAGAAAGGGTACCACTACGCGCAGAATCTCCTATTTCAGAACTCCTGCTTTTATTAAAAAAAACACGGTCAATTTATACACTAAGAAAATTTACATAGTAATCTATACAACAAAGAAAATAATAATTTGTACAATAAATAAATCTACATAACAATTTGTAAAACAAAAGAGATTTACATACTTTTTATCCTAGTTTTAAATCAAACATATCTGCATAAATAAGGACGACTACTTTAGCAGTCGTAACATAGTTTGAAGTCAAACATATTTGCATAAAACAAGGACGACCAATTTAGTGGTCGTAACATATATATTCTTAATAAGAAGAATATACATATAAATATAATGCATTTACATATAGCTTATGTAGTTATATATACTTTATGTTATTGATTTGTTGTATATATATATATGGTAATTTAAACCAACAACCCTATATTGTATAATTACTTATAACAAGATTGTCATGTTGTATATAGAAACACATCTATAAATAATTATGCGCATGATTAATCTGTGTCATTGCATCGCCATATGTAATGTACTTTGTACAAATTAAAGACAAATAAATAAAACTATGTAATAGATTAAGAGCTAAGTTAAAGCAAGATTGAGAAGTTCAAAAACGTCTAAATTCGAGACAACCCTAAATAGGAATTTAGCGAGTCGTTGCCATCAAGGTCAAAGGGTGCAGGCGTTCAAAGTTCACATTCTCAGACATCTCCAACCCCCCTCCTCGGGAATGGTATATAAACACCTCGGTTCTTAGCCGAGCAGAGTTAGTCCGCAGTTAGTCAGCAGTCACCCCTTTTCACCGTCGGTCGTAGCCAGGACCACCTCATCGACCATGTAAAACAGTAAGAACTCTTATCTCCATCTTGCTTAGCTCAACTCCTATCTGTTCATGGAACTTTCCTACTTCAACTGTGTCTCTTCGTTTTGTGTGTGTGGACATTCCCGAGCTTTCTACTCTGCCTCGACCACGACTGCCTGTACTCTGTGAAAACTGTTAAAGGTCTTCCAAAGTGCAGAGAGGTACTGGAAAACTCACCACGCCCTGACTGTCCCTCTCGGTTACTACAGGTTTGACCCTCGGTTACCACAGCTTATAGCGAGAGTCGACAGGATTCTACAAGAGGCTACCAGACCTCAACATATTACATATATATATAACAAAGTTGCGGGAGGATGATATTCATGTACCAAAGATGGCACTTCTTCTTTTAAAAACGTATTAAAACAATGTGTTTTAGGTTATCATCCAGTAAAAAAATGAATTGGTGATAATAAATTAGTCTCAACACCAATTTTAGCGAATTCAGGCAAAAGGTCAACTTTTATACCTTGGTTCCAGGCTTTGGCTCTTATACTATTGGTTCTCTTTGTAGGAATATAAATAATTCATCGCTCACTTGAAAATATATATTTTTATAAATGGACACTCTTTTCAAAGATTTCACATCTATAATTTAATCAAATGAATTTATTATTAAACTCATTAAAAGTGTCGAAAATAGAAGTAAAATAGACTAATGCGCTATTAAGGCTGTTTTGATAGATAGAACTGACGAAACCGCTGAGTGAGTTTACCAATGATGTGCTAAGATTCTCTAGGAATTTTTGCATAGCTGTGATAAAAGAAGAAATTAGTTCTATTCAATAGAATAGAATTCAATACAACCGACGCTATGATTGTTTCACAGTAGTTTTGAGTGATTACACTCGCCTGGTATCCGCTATCCAGAAGTGCTCTGCAGATATAGAGAGCTGTATCGGCACCCCTCACATAAATTCGAGCTGTTGCCAGTAATACTTGAGTGCTATCGCATCCATGCTAAGTGCTGGTGTGGTTGATGTCATTCTCAGGACTTGCGGCTGCAATGCAAGGATCTTCTTCTGACTTAGGACTAATTTCTTCCTCTTGAGTAGAATGTTGAAGTGTATGTCTCTTATTACAAATCTTGCAGGTCTTCATTATTTTAGTTTTTCTGGATGATTCCTTCCTAAACCATTATAGCAAAGCCTATAGTGTTTAACCTCCTCTTACTTCTCTTCAATAGATTGACAATCTATATATTGACAAAATGAACATTCGATGGTTCATTTGGCATAAAATGCACGTTCGAGTATGAGTGCTGACGAATAATGTTTGCTTCCTTTCGGTTTTAATTCCTTTTGAAACATTTTTCTTAGCCGTTTCCCTAGGCACCTAAATTGTGCATTTGGCTTGTTTTGCCACAAAAAAAAAAAAAATTTCTCATATGTTGGAAACGATGTTTAGTTATATGATAGCTCCCATTGTCTCCTCCTATCATCGTCTAGCTTTTGCTGTAGGATGTATATCAGCAGGAGCTCTTCCAAAGTGTTTCACGTTAGACCAAGAGTTTCCATATTTCGGACGATTTCATTACAAATATCTAAAATTCGTAGATATATATATACCCTTTGTGGATGATTTTTGATATACTTAATTGCAAATAATTTTGCTATCTTCGAATTGGCTATCTTGGATTATCGTATCTCGCCACTATTGTATCTAAAGCATAGTTTTCTGCACTCAACAGAAATACTCTTATTAACCTTGCGGCTTCTTCTTTCACTGACGAGTAGAGAAATTGTAGTCGCTGTAGAACGGTTAGCTCAGGACCTTTGTCTATGGTCGTGATAAACAATTCTTTAAAATTAAAACCTTGTGTTTTATGTCGCCATAGAATGCTGGAGGCTCATTTTTTTGGAAGTTTTATGCTCGTCATATTTCCGATTTATTTAAATTCATATTTGTTTTCTATGATCCTTAATGCGCAAGCTATTTCCAATTTTAAAACTTCTTGATTTTTATATATCTCTTGGCAAATTTTGAATACCTTCTCTTTTCAATGTTTTCTTGAGAAAGCAACCCTGTTAATAATTCCTGAAGTTTTTCTTGTACATCCTGAGCAATATCGTTCATTTTTCGTCAATGAATCCCCTTATTGCTTAGCGTTATCCAACAAGTCCAGGTAGCGGTCGAGGCGCTTCACCTGGTAGCAAATTCTGGGTTGGATTCTTTTTAGGGATCTTGACATTTTAAATAGTTTATCTTGTCATTTCTTCGATCCGGCTCGAGGGACCATGGACGGTAGCGGATGAGGGCCTAACAGCGATAGCTAGGAATCCTTGACACTTCCTTTGTCTATAAGCCTGGCTAGTACTTTTAAGTTTTGGTTTGTCAGAGCGTGAACTGTATCTTGATAGGCCAGACCTTTTCAGCTCATTATTACCCTTGAATTAGAACCGTTCGATCCTTTATAAAACCTCCTGACTATATGAGCAGCCTCAACTTCATTTGACTAGATGAGTTCCCTAACGCTAATTAATTGGAGCACAGACTCAAAGAACTGGACTGATTCGTTGAATGACTACAAAATTGTTTTATTTGTCCAAAGCTGGCAGTTTTATACAATTAATATTTGAATATCTAACTAAAGTGACAAAATAACATAATAGGAGCGCGCGAACACTATATATATTCTAAGATAGTGTTTCTCTATAAATTCGCCAATATAACAAAACGAACTCTATATATTGAATGACGTTTATAGCTATTACAACTACAAGATGGAGAAAAAGTCTGACACGTCAGCCATGATCCTTCTCTCTAGTGTTTTCCCGAGTTTAGACAATAGATACTTTTACTCTCTTTGTTTTTTATATATAGCTTTAATTAATATGTTTAAATACGGGCCAAGTACACTCTATAACAAAATAAAATCGACGCACCAATAAGGAGCTGTTCGATTTATATTAAAATACGTATACAAAGGCATTTCGATCTAACATGCAAATGATTGAAATTTGGTAGATACTTTATGCAAAGAAAGAGCTCCAGCATATATGAACAGCGCATCCAGTGTAACGGCACCTGGCATGCCTACAGGATATTCTTATATAGTAAATTATCAGTGAGCACATTTTTTATCACTGATGGTACTCTGTGGAGTTGCCTTTTTGACTTATTGTTATATATATCGACATGTAAACTTATGTCGGGTGTTAGCCTAAAGGAAATAAAGACTTTTCTTTTAATCTTCCAGATACTTCTTGCTGCTTAACGTCAACTAACAAACACGAGGACGTTACATCCAGCACCAGTATTTTAGACTCAATATTCGGCACGGCACGAACTGATTTTCAAAATTTACGTTTAATTAATTTTTTGCAGTAATATATTTCTATTGTACCAATGCCTCGCCGAAGGATTCGTGTCCATTAAAAACAAATGTCAGAGTTTGAAAAGTGTGCTATTGGATAGAAGGAGACTGTGTGGTCAAATCGACTAATCGCGTAATATCTGAGTCGAAGTGAAGCGGCTATTAGGGCGGCCGCGGTTCGACCGAGGGCCACAACAGAACGGGAGGAAAAAAGCGGCTGTCAGAACGGCTGTCGCAGGACCGGATTCGACGTTATCTACCATTTAGTGTATGACCGGTACACAAGAATCCAAAATGAACATAAACAGACGACAGAAAGAGTGGAGTCTAAGAGCTCGTTGACCGTTACGATACCTACCTCTCAACCCGTACAGGGTCAAGTCTGAATATAGTATTGTCGGGAGTGATCAACATGGAACTGTGATGACTGGGGGCTTGTATTCTTTAGTGACGATTTCGTTTCTTATTGTGACTTGACAACCGTCGCAAAGGTGTCTGGAATCGTCCTGGGCAGCTTGTGGATCGTGACCTTACTTTAGAACACCACACAGGTCCACAACAGGGTGTTATGGTCTTGGGTGCCATTTATTTTGATAGCAGGGTTCCATTGGTAGTCATTCCTAGTATCCAGAGAGCAAAGCGGTACATGATGACATTCGACGGCCTATTTTGTTGCCGTTCCTCACTTATCACCCTGGGTTCACTTTAAAAAAGATAATGCCCGGCCACGAACGGCACATATTACTATGGATTGTCTTTAATCTTGCCGAACTATTCTGTGGCTAGCGAGGACGCCTTATCTCTCACCCATAGAAAATATCTGGGACATGATGGGAAGGCAATTGCAACTATCTTGGAATGTTAACTATTTAGCCCGAGAGTTTAGAAATAAATCTTGCATAACACCATTCACAATCTTTATCAACCCAACGACACACCGAGTGGCAGCCTGCATCCAGGCCAGTGACGTATTTGTATACGGGTTCCAATTGAACAGGTAAAGAAACGGTTACTAAAAAGGAATCATCCTTAGGAAAAATCTTGATTCCTAAACGCTATATCCTACTTAGATCAATTCAAATAATTACCGATTTCTGTCTCTGAAAATATTATTTTCAAAAAGTGGTCAAACATATTCAGTTTTTATCTCGCCTTCATATTATATGACCAATATTTTATTTTCTAACGCTTTTTTTTTTATAATAACATATTACATACAAATTTCTGAAAACATTTTTATCTGCCGCCTTATTCTTATATATATGAAAGCCCTTAAGAAAAAGTCTAAAATTTGGATATAAACATTTTATAACTGAGAGAGTGACGGTCTTATAGCCATTTTTGAAATTTTATGGAAAATTCGAACAAAATTGAAATTGTACTGGGATCAAGTTTATAAATTCAGAGAAAGGCATCTCCCGATCTAAAAGAAGATGATAGCTTGCGGCATCTGTCGGAATAGACATCAACTAATCGATAATTTTAACTATTGGTCAAATACCTTTTCTTTATTAATAGATATTTCTAACCACGTTAGCGTTTCAGGCTGTTGGCCCTCATCAGCGTGGTGCAAGCTGTACCTCAGCTACCAAAAAAAAAAAACTGGTTTTGTGGCTTCCTGAATATTAAAGAATCGATATTTAAGGTCGTCAAGGCGTAAGAACGCCATACTTCTGGAATAATTAAAACCCAAAAATTAGTTTATATTCATCCCGACAGATGGCGCAAGCAATCAGCACTTTTAGTTGTACGATTAGGATATGCCTTTCTCTTAATTTACAAATTTTGCTAACAAATTTACCTATTTTGAATTTTTGTAACCGAAAATCTGGTCACTATTTGTCAGTTGAATGATCAATTTCTTTTGTCGTTCCGACCTTTGATAGCGTTTGGATCATTATAGAAATACATTTGGCGGATAGTGCCCTTGGTAGAATACGACTTGTCATATATATTTTTTTCCATGTAGTTTTCCAATTTTTCATGTAATGGTGCGAATATCATAGCGTGATCACTAAATGTTGTTGAATAACTGTGGAATCTATTGGTGCTGCGCAATATCTCCGATTCCATCTTGTGCGACAGGATTCCATTGCCGGTCCAAACCTAGCAGTTCTATATTGGATGACGACATCCCTTATATAGGCAATTACTAGAAAGACGCTCTTTATGCTGCGCCGAAATAAAAGGTCACACAACTATATAAACCCAAAATAACTAATTTCTAAGAGACATGTCATATCTGCCTCAGAGCCCACAGCATAGTTCTTAAAGGAACGTAGTTGTGCAATGGAATAATTATCTATATTCACTCATCAATGTCATTTATATATTCTATTATAATCTCTATATATTCCTTTATACTACCAGTGTTGATGTGAATAAATCATGGTTGTCAGCTTCGCTTATTATAAGAAAATTGGTTTACCCGATATTTGTCACCTCTAATTTTCTATATAAACTGCAATATATTTCCTTTTGCCAGTTCTTTGAATCATTAATGAATAAATAATAGCGACCGGGCAAAAAAGAAGAAATCTTGTTTTTTTATTAATTAGATTAGGTAAACTATTTTTTACCCTTCTATAAATGTAATTGGCTCCAAAATATAATGACAAAATTGAAAACATGAAAGGAGAGAGAGAGAAAGCTAGATTTTAAATTGTGTTTGTTTGCTTGTGTGAAAATTAAAACATATTTTATTTAGAAATTAAATACATTCTTATAGACTACACAAACCTTTTCAGAATTTCTTTATATATAAGAACTGAAGTTATTATATAAGAACAAATATTTTTCTATCAAATAAACTAACTGTGTTTATTTGGTAGGTCTAGTTAATCAGTATTAAAACTCCAGCGGTTTCCCCCAATATAAATAATTTATATAGATTAAAAAAAACTCTAATATGAATAGGGCAATTCTGTTTATAAGTCTAACACTAAATTTTCTTTGTTTGGTGTTTAAACAAGCAATTAGCCTATTCTCTGATAAAACTAAAACTACATGTGAATATTCAAAATAGCATCATTAACTTAGCGCTCTTTAACGTTGATAATTATAAAAATATTTAACGCTGATTTTCTTCTAAAATGTATATAATTAAAATTTAAATCTCTACAGCTATTTTTAAATTCTGAACTAGATAAAAATTGAAAGAGGGAGAGGTGAACCCTCTCACCGGTTTCGACATTTTGATCTCCAGACCGCTTCACTATTTATTGGATTGAATTACTTATATACCCTGCACTTGCTATTGAATATAGTAATTTAGGTTTTTTTGGACAAATTATGAACATATGTGTTTATGACTGTAGAAATGTATATCTAAATTAAAGATATAATGTCTCTTCTGCAAAATGACAAATAAGCCTGTTAATCGTTAAAAATGTTTATAATTCTCAGCGATAGATGGCGATAAGTTTATGATTATATTTTGATGTTGTCTAAAAGATTTATTTGTGATTTTACGGAAGAGCATTGCTCGATGCATTATGGCTTAAATTTAGATATACATTTCTACAGTCATTAACGCATATGTCCTTAGCTCGTTCAAGACGCTAATTTACTGAAATCAATAGCAAGTGCGGGGGGTCGGTGGAAAGCTGGTTAAACCGTTTGGTTTTCGACCACTACGACCCTGGTTCGATTCCCGCATTGGACACTTTTTTCTGATAAAAAAATGCTCCAATGGCCTCCGATTCTTGCAAAAGTCCAACCCCACCAGCGAGTGCAAGTAACCAAACGGGGCTCTGGCACATTTGTAAGTGCAAAAGTCGAACTGCTTTTCACATGTGTAGACATGTGGTGCGCTTACAGTAAAAGCAGTCGCTAACTACCCACCATGATTATCATGGCCTGTACCACGTGTACTAGGGATAATTTAAAAGGGCCATGCCATAGTTCCTCACTGTTGTTGGTTTTTTTAATATAACATCACATTGGTTTAAGTTGATTGACATCCATAGATGATCATATGTTCTTCTATAAATTGCAATAGTCTTAGTTATGTTAAATCTGTCATAAAAAAAATTTTTAGTTTTTAATTTTTTAATTTTTAATTAGCATCACATCCTACTTTCGTCAAATATTTCTATAAAAAAGCCTTATTTCCATAACTTAATCTGATATTGTTAACTCATATATGGTTATGTATGCAGATTTCTCACATATCGATACTATATATAGCGTTATTTTCTCCCAATATGTTGTACCCGTCGAAGGGCGTGAAGCCCGAAAGCTTGTAGCCCATGCATATTAATAAAAATTTTTCTCTTCGTTTTATAACTATTTATATATATATATATATTGTCATCTTTGAGAAGAGAGATCACCTTTATATATATATATATATATATATATAGCAAGTGCAGGGCATATAAGAAATTCAGTCCAATACAATAGTGAAGCGGTCTGAAGATTAAAATGGCGAAACACCGCTCGGAGGGTTCACCAGAGGGTTCGTCATAAAGGCTAAAGAAATAAATTGTATTTATTTGTATTAAAAAAAGTAGCGTTTAAAAATAATAATTTTCATTTAAATATTTGCGTCTAGCAACACTCCTCATCAAACAATTCATTATTGTGTTCAGTCAGGTTTCAGTTATGTGTATTGAAATTGTTGCATAATTGCGATCCCTCGTTATAGAAAATCAACGACTATATATATTTGGCATTATACTCATGTTATTGTAAACTGGTTGTTCAGCTATAATTAGTTCCCACATTTATATATCAATAATGTTCAGCATGCCACGTATTATTGCGATAACCGACTGATAAACAAATAACTTATTTTACGTAGATATTTCGCCAAAGTACTTTATTCTTTCACCAAAACCTACAACCAAGCTATAATCCGTAATAAATTCTACAAAACTAGACAAGAAGAGTCCAGGTGACGCAGAGCAAGTTCATATATCATCTTGTATACTTTCAAATTTTGTCATTATATAGCAGTACCCGGGTCCAGAAAGTACTTCCGCACCCCTCTTATGGAGTGAAGACCCTTGAGAATCTTGAAGAACCGTTTTTGATCCATTATTGACGAATAATGGAGAAGACTCGAAATTAAAAGGTCCAATTGTGATATTCTATATGTGCCAAACTCCCTTAACAAACTTTCCAAACAAATCTTAAATTTTGCCCGGGTCTATTATCCCATCTGCCGTTATTGGGTTCTCCGGGAGAATTCTGAGTAGTTGTGAATTAGATGGGCTCCTGATTTATTCCGAATAAAAATATTTCTTCTATAAAACATGATTCGACGTCTCACAGTGTAGGGAGTCGTATGTTATTTTCCCTTGACCATTTTCTAATCCGATTCTCTCTGGTGGCGGAGAGCGTGAAATCAGCAGCAATTTTCAGTCTCGGCTTTATATTCTGTTGGCGCGCACCAATATAATTGTGTTCATTTTACTACTCCTATTGGGGGCGGAGTGGTAGAAAACTTCACTTTTCGAGAGCCACGAACCGGGATCGATTCCAGCATATTAGGCATTTTACCTAATAAGTTTTAATTGTCCCTTATTATTTCAAAATTCCAGCCCTACCAATGAGTGCAAGTCAACAAACTTATCTCTGACAAGTTGTAAGTGTGAAAGTCGAACTGACTTTTATATATTCAGACATGGTATGCACTTACAGTGAAAGCAAATGCTTACAAACCACCACAATTATGGGATTTGTACCACTACCGCAACTACTCCAATTTACTAATTGTTTTTGAGGGAATTTTAAAAAATATATTTGTGCAGTGTTTATCAATAACGTTCATAATAGCATTCCCACAAATTGTCTTTTATTGAACATAGATGTTTAGTGTTATATTGGGGGAAGATGGTATTCATGGGCCAGAAGAGGCGCCTCTCCCATAAAAGAATATTTAAAACATTTCATTTTCGATTTTATCTGTGCAAAGTGCGCAGACCCAGATTGATCAAAATAACAATCAAACAAATTTATTATTCATATATGTTGTTGTGCTAAAAGAGAACATATGAAATAATATCAATATTTTTAAATATAAAAATTAATGTAAATATAACAATGTTAAGCTTCGAATTGGTCGTTAAGAATTAATCTATTTTTCTTTTCAGTGTATCGTAAAAAAACATTCATTTTAATTCCACATTAATGACAATTGTAGCAAATGAAAAAGGCAGGAATATTGTATTTTACTTTTAGTGATATGTTTGAAATAAAACAATATTATATATATATATATAATAAATTTGTTCTAGAAAAACATTAATCCGGAGCACATGTGAATGAGAACTTCAATAACATTTAACGAGGAAAAAAAACACCTTAAAAACTATTTTGACTCAGAATTTTCAATGACACAACATGCTTTCTTATTTATTATAGTATTAGATATTCTTCTGAGGTTTATTTCTTTAAAAAATAGTTTATCTATAAAATATTAATATCAAACAATTTTTGTAATTGTATTTAATTTTAGAGATTTTGTAAAGGTGTGTGTGTGTGTGTGACAATTGACAATTAAAAAAATATTTATTGTCATCTTAGACAATATTACATATTTTCAATCATAGGGAGAGAAAAAGAAAATAAGAAGAGAGAAGAGAAGAGAAAATATATACATATATGAAACAAATTTTACAAGATGGTGATGGGAGATGGAGGAAGAAAACCTCGGCGCTGGAGGGTCCTGGACCAGGCGATGAGCGGGTCTTCCACTGCTTCTCCGAGCCCAACCTGTACAAAGTAGCGATAAATTCGCAACTTTGCCGACGCCAAGATGGAAAGGGCGTCGTCCTCAAGGCCGGACCCGCCGAAGATCCAAGCCTGCAGGTCAGGGGGCCGCCCTATGATGTTGAAGGCCTCTCTGATGAGAGGCCTGATGGAACGGCAGCACCAGTAACGGTGGCCGAGGGAGCGGTCGATGGACCCGCAGGCAGGACAGGAGGGGCCGACCGAGGCAGGATGGGCCGGATGGGGCAGGGCGTGGAGGGCCAACTTGAGGGCCGCGTCGGCCTCGTGGCCCGAGTAGGCGCAGCGCCGCAGCGAGGCCCAGTCGATCCTAGATGGAAGTGGACCGATGGTGGGCGACCATCTCGAGGTGAACCTTGAGATGGGCGTGGCGGCGAGGCGCGGGCGATCCAGGGCCCGTCGGGCCGAGCGGGTCGTGAGGCCGTTGAGGAACGGCGTAGCCGTCCCTCGCAGCACCACGGCCGCAGCTAAAGAGCTAGATGAGGGTGCAGACTCCGCCCCGAAGCCCACGGCGTTCTCGGAGGTCAGCCTCCGACAGAAGGCGCCCAGGGCCGCGGCGTCAGCCAGGGCCGAGCGCGTAGGTCGGGCGGTGAGGTGGCCCTCCGCAAGAAGGTCCCGGACTCGGGCTCCGCGCCAGCGGGCAGGGGCCAGGAGGTCGGGAGGGCGGAGGAACCGGCAGCCGCCGATGATGTTGAGGTCCAGTAGCTGAGCCGTGGGGACCGCCCGATGGTTGAGGCCCAGGATGTTGGAGGCCTCCTCCCACAGCTTCAGCAGCCGGAGACGGCGGGGCTGGAGACGGGTGCCGTCCGGTGGAGGGTGGATCCAGGCCTCACCGCTTTCTACCAGCCAGCTGAAGGCATTTCTGCCCCCGCGGAGCGCGACCTGCACCCCCTTGAGGCAGGCGAGCTGGAGCTGGGTCGCGAGGTCGAGGAGGCCGAGGCCTCCGATGGCAACTGGCCTCGCCATGACATCGGCGGGAAGCCACGCCGTGTGGTCCTGTCCCCAGACGAATCTCGCCAGTCGGGCCTGCAGCTTGGCGATGGTTGGGGGTGATGGTAGGTAGCCATGCAGGTGGTGCTGGATGACAGAGCCCACCAGCGTGTTCGCCGCTCTTGCTCGCCCGACGAGGGAGAGGCCGCGGGTGAAGGGCGTCCATTTGCGGCATGCATTCTCCAGGAGGGCCAGGAGATGCTGCTCCCGGTGGGCGACGGTGCTCCTGGGGGCGATGTCGAGCCCGAGGTCCCTGATGGAGGTGGTCGACCAGGAGGCGCCGAGAGGGGAGTCGCCCCGGTTGCGCCAGGCGCCGCACCAGAGGCCAGCGCTCTTCCGGAGGTTCACGCCAACTCCGGAGGCCTGCTTGTATTCTTCGAAGACGGTCGCCACCCGTTCGAAGTCTCCGTCGCGATGAAATAGGAGGACGATGTCGTCGGCGTAAGCGATGACATTGCCCACGCCGAGGGTCAACTCCAGGCGACGTAGCAGCGGCCCCGTGGCGATGCTGAAGAGTGCGGCGCTTACGGCGCAACCCTGCCTGAGGCCGTTGAGAAGGGGGAAGGCTGTTGTATGAAAGCCTCCGGCCCGGATGGTGGCGTCCGCCCCGGCGTAGAGGATGTTGATCCAGGCCATGAAGGCCGGCGGGAGGCGGAGGGATGTTAGTAGGGACTCCAGGAAGCCGCGGTCCAATGAGTCAAAGGCGGACTCTAGGTCGACGCCCATGACGGCCAGCGGCGAGCCCAGGGCGGTGGCCTCCTCGATGGCGTCCGTCACCATGGCGATGTTCCATGACGGGGACCTCCCGGGGACGGCGTATGTTTGGCATTCCGGCACCAGGGTCCGCAGGTGGGGCTTGAGGCGCCGGTGAAGGATGGCGGCCAGGACCCTGTAGTCGGCCGAGGGCAGCGCGACAGGCCTGTAGCCATCAAGGCCGCGACCTCCGCGGGCCTTGGGCACGAGGCAGATGGAGCTGCGCCGCGTCGACGGAGGTAGTGCACCGCGGAGCCGTGAAGCCGCGAACACCCGGGCCAGAGCTTCCGCGAAGAAGTCCTCGTTGAAGGCGACGAGGAGCTCGCACGGCAAGCCGTCCCAGCCGGGGGCCTTTCCGCGAGGGAGGTGCTCGATGGCGTGGGCTATCTCGCTAGGGCTGATGTCTGGCCGGTGGAGCGGGTCCTCCTCACTCAGCTCGCGGGTGGTGGTGGTGGGCGCGCTGCTGGCGATGAAGGCAGCTCCCGCAGCTGGATCGCTGGTACGACGGGCGAAGCGGGGCTGGAAGGTCGCGAACGCCCTCCGCCGAAGCTCTGGGCTCTCGATGACGTTGTCCTCCTCGTCCCTGATGACGCTGACCGGGCGACGGAGGCGGATGGCGCGTGCCAGGTCCGGCAGCGATGGGTAGTCTGCCCGGATGGAGGAGGCCTCGAGCTGCGCCGCGATGTAAGTCTCGCCCTGTAGACGTAGCTGTCGCTGGCAGCGTGGCGCGGGTCGTGCAGGGATCTGGCCTCCGCCAGCAGCCCCGCCTTGATGGAGGTCCACCTATCCCAGAAGGTCCCGTCGTCGTCATCGTGCGCTGTGTCTTCCTCCAACTCCCGGATGTAGCCAGCCAGATGTTCGAGCGCAAGGCCCGAGCGGTGCATCGCGGCCAAGCGAGGCTGGGTGGGGGAGGAGACGGCGGTGGTGGGCGGGCCCACCTGGAGCAGCACGAGGCGGTGGTCCGAGAGGTGGTAGTGGCTGGTCGCGTAGATGGACGCGCGATCCAGGACTCCAGCAGGGACGAGGATCCGGTCCAGGCGGTTCGATTCGACTTGGTCGCCGTGCATGGCGACTCTGGTGGGCAGGTGGGCGGCGTCGAACTGGGTGGCCACGTCGACCAGCGCGGCCAGGTCCAGAAGAGCGGCGAGGGCATCCGATGATGATGATGACGAGAGGCCCCGATCCCTGATGTTAAAATCGCCTATGATCCAGCAGGCTCCCTCCTCCTCCTGTGCCGCTGTCGCCGCCAGGAGCTCCAGTTGCCGGTTTCTCTCCCGGGGTTCATGCGCCAGATGAACGGCGATGGCCGTCATCTCCTCGCCGCGGACATCTATGGTTGCCAAGGCGATGTGGCCCGGCCACAGGATGCGTTGATGTAGCACGGCTACGCCTGGTCCGAAGACGCAGGCGAGTCCGGATCCCGAGATGGCTACGGGATGGGCCAACACAACAGCACTGTAGCCGAGGCAGAGGTCTTGGCCGCTGCCCAGAAGAAATGCGTTTGTCTCCTGGACAAACGCGATGTCCACGTGATGTTGCCTGAGGAGATGACAAAGGGCAAGGCTCCTCCTCCGAGTGGCGAGCCCTCGCGCGTTGATGGTGGCGACGCGGTACCTCATTGGGACGGTCCTTCACGCAGCACCTTCATGGTCTTTTGGAGGGTCTTGCGGATTGTGGAGTTGGAGTCTGGGCACAAGGGCTTGATGGTGTCGTGCAGCTTGTTGAGGGCTTTGACCTGTGCCGGGGTCAGCGTGGACGCTCTCCTCTTCATGGTGGTCTCTGAGGTGAGGAGCTTCTGAGCCTCCTCGCGGTTTAGGTCGGGCAACTTATCCCAGTCGATGGAGATGTTAGGGGACTTCCCGAGGTGCTCCAGCAGCTGTTCGAGTGCGGCCTTTCCCCGGGCAGGCGTGGAGGGAGGTGAGGTCATCTTCTCCACCGCCATCTTGTGGTCGAGCGAAGGGATGCCAGGCTCGAGGGGCCGCGGGGCAGCCAGGAGAGCAGGGAGGGCGGCAGGGGCGGGCTGGGCGAGATCCATCGGTTCGGCAGGATGGGGCGCCGAGGGGATCGCCTGAGCCTCGGTTGAAGTCTTCGCCGGTGTTGCGGGCGCAGGTGCCGGCTTCCTTGGTCGCTGAGGAGGAGAGAGGGGGGGGCCTTGCGTCAATGGGAGACGCTGCTTGCCTGGGGCTGCTGTTCCCTTGCCTGGCGAGCGATGGGCAGCTAGCTCTGCGGTGGCCCTGCCTTCCGCATTTGGAACATTTAATTCCGAAGGAGAGGAAGGCAGATAGGGTGTCTCCCTTGGACTCGATGGTCAGTCGGGCGGGCAGGGTCTCCAGCCTTACGCCCTGGTGGAGCAGGATGAACGCCTCCCGGCGGCCGTCGCTGAAGGCGAACTCCCCCATTTTGATCATGATGGGGGCGATGGAGGTGATGTCTCCGTATTTACGCAGAGCCTGCACGATGGTGGCGTCCTCTACAAAGCCGGGGAGATTGGCCACGATGATCCTTTCGGCCCTCTTGCGGAAGGGGAAGACCTTGAGGAGTGTTCCCTCGATGTTCAGGCCCTCTTCCACCAAACGGCTCGCAAGGTTCTTGCTCGCGAGGCCCACGATGTAGTGGCCGTTCATCCTGCCAAAGTGGGTGATGCCTTTGGGCCCTCCGACCAGGTCGCCGATTGCCCGGAGGTAGGAGTAGTCCGGGATGTCAGGGCACAGCTCCACGAAGATGTAATTTTCGTGGTTGGTAGTGGCCTGCCTCGCCCTGGCGTCGGCGATGTTGGCGCGCGTCGCCTTGATTTCCTTGGGCGGCACTGCTCTCGGCCCTGTTGGCCGCTTCTGCTGCTGGGAGCTGCGCTGGTTTCCAGGCTTGTTGGGCTGCCTTGCAGCGTGCTCAGGTGAAGTTGAGCCGAGGCGCCTCTTCTTGCCCTTCACGACGATGAAGCCCTCGTTGTCATCCACCTCCGCCATCTCGCTGTCGGCCCAGTTGAGCGAGGCCGGGCTAGCTGGAGTTGCGCTGGTCGTAGCAGCAGTCTTCGGCGCCGTGACGTCACCACGCGCGGCGGCCGGATTTACATGCATATCGCCTGCCGGCGGATTTGCATCTTTTTGATTGTTAGAAGAAATTTCAATTGTTTTCTTCATATTTATGTCTTTTGGCGATAATTCCTCGCCTGTTGGTAGCAGGATGCTGGGCCTTTCAGGCACTTTTACAGCACATCCTGGGCTTTCTGCCAATACCACACTTTCCAGATTAAGCGCCCTTTACACGCACTCAAAAGGCGAAAAACGGCGGAGCTCGCGAAAGCGTGGCCGCACGCCCGAGTGTGTGTGTGTGTGTGACAATGACAATTGAAAAAATATTTATTGTCGTCTAGACAATTTTACAATTCAGCGAGAGAGAACAAGAGAAATATATACAGGAGAATGAAAAATAAAATACAAAAATTTTTACAAAGTGATGATGGAGGATGAAGGAAGGCATCCCCTGCGCACGAGGGTCCTCGTTCAGGCGATGAGCGGGTCCTCCACCCCACCGAGCCCAACCTGGACAAAGTGGCGATAGACGCGCAGCTTTGCCGACGCCAGGATGGTCAGGGCGTCGTCCTCAAAGCCGGACCCGCCGAAGATCCAGGCCTGCAGGTCAGGGGGCCGCCCGATGATGTTGAAGGCCTCTCTGATGAGGGGCCTGATGGAAGAGCAGCTCCAGTAGCGGTGGCCGAGGGAGCGGTCGACGGACCCACAGGCAGGACACGAGGGGACGGCCGAGGCAGGATGGGCCGGATGGGGTAGAGCGTGGAGGGCCAATTTGAAGGCGGCATCGGCCTCATGCCGCGAGAAGGCGCAGCGCCGGAGCGAGGCCCAGTCGATCCTGGATGGTGGGCTGATGGTGGGTGCCCATCTCGCCAGGAATCGGGAGATCGGCGTGGCCGCGAGGCGTGGACGATCCAAGGCCCGTCGGGCCGAGCGCGTCGTGAGGCCGTTGAGGAACGGCGTGGCCGTCCCGCGCAGCACCACAGCCGCAGCTAATGAAGATGAGGAAGAAGATGGAGACTCCCCCCCGAAGCCCACGGCGTTCTCGGAGGTCAGCCTCCGACAGAAGGCGCCCAGGGTCGCGGCGTCAGCCAGGGCCGAGCGCGTAGGGCGGGCGATGAGGTGTTCCTCCTCGATGAGGTCCCGGACTCGGGCTCCGCTCCAGCGGGCGGGGGCCAGGAGGTCGGGAGGGCGGAGGAACCGGCAGCCGCCGATGATGGGGAGGTCCAGCAGCTGAGCAGTGGGGACCGCCCGGTGGTTGAGGCCCAGGATGTTGGAGGCCTCCTCCCAGAGCTTCAGCAGCCGGAGGCGCCGGGGCTGGAGTGTGGTGCCGTCCGGTGGAGGTCTGAGCCAGGCCTCGCTAGTCACCAGCCAGGAGAAGCCGTTCCTGCCCCCGCGTAGCGCGACCTGCACACCCTTGAGGCAGGCGAGCTGGAGTTGGGTTGCCAGGTCGAGGAGGCCGAGGCCTCCGATGGCTACGGGCCTCGCCATGACGGCGGCGGGAAGCCACGCCGTGTGCTCGGGCCCCCAGACGAACCTCGCTAGTCTGGCCTGCAGCTTGGCGATGGTCGGGGGTGATGGCAGGTACCCGTGCAGGTGATGCTGGATGGTGGAGCCCACCAGCGAGTTCGCCGCTCTAGCTCGTCCAACGAGGGATAGGCCGCGGGTGAAGGGCGTCCATCTGCGACAGGCGGACTCCAGGAGGGCGAGAAGATGCTGCTCCTGATGGGCTACGGAGCTTCTGGGGGCGATGTCGAGCCCGAGGACCCTGATGGAGGTGGTCGACCAGGAGGCGCCGAGAGGGGAGTCGCCGCGGTTGCGCCAGGCTCCGCACCAAAGGCCCGCGCTCTTCCCGAGGTTGACGGCGATACCAGAGGCCCGCTTGAAGTCCCCGAGGACGGTCGCCACCCGCTCGAATTCTTCGTCGCGATGGAACAGGAGGACGATGTCGTCGGCGTAGGCGATGACGTTGCCCACGCCGAGGATCGTCTCCAGGCGGTGCAGCAGCGGTCCCGTCGCGATGCTGAAGAGCGCCGCGCTCAGAGCGCAGCCCTGTCTCACGCCGTTGAGTAGTTTGAAAGCGACGGTCTGGAAGCCCCCGACCTTTATTGTGGCGTCCGCCCCGGCGTAGAGTAGAAGAGTCCATCCCACGAAGGCCGGTGGGAGGCGCAGGTGGGACACCAGGAGGGACGTTAGATACCCGCGGTCCAGGGAGTCGAAGGCGGACTGCAGATCCACGGAAACCGCGGCCAGCGGCGTGCCTCGGGCAGTAGCCTCCTCGACGGCGTCTGTGACCCGCGCGATGTTCCAGGAGGGGGACCTTCCGGGGACGGCGTACGTCTGGCACTCCGGCACCAGAGTTGACAGGTGGGGCCTGAGGCGGCCCAGCAGGATCGATCCGATTACCCTGTAGTCGGCCGAGGGCAGGGAGATCGGTCTGTAGCTGTCCAGACCGCGACCGCCGCCGCGGGCCTTGGGGACCAGGCAGATCTCGCTCCGGCGCATCGATGGAGGCAGGGCACCTCGGAGCTGAGACTCGGCGAGCACACGTCGCAGGGCGACCGCGAAGAATTCCTCGAAGGTGCTGAGGACCTCGCAGGGCAGACCGTCCCAGCCGGGGGCTCTTCCGCGAGGGAGGCGGCGGATGGCAGCGGCTACCTCAGCCTCGGAGACCTCAGCCCGGTGGAGTGGATCCTCTTCTCCTAGTTCGATAGGAGTGGTGGTCGTAGCTCCGATGAAGGCCGCGTACTCCGCCGGGTCGCAGCTCGGGCGGGCGAAGCGAGGCCGGAAGATGTCCAGGGCCTTTCGCCGCAAAACGGGGCCCTCGATGACCTCGCCGTTCTCGTCCCTGATGGTGGTGACAGCTGGGCGGCGGTGGCGCGTGAGGCGCGCGAGGTCCGGGAGAGATGGGTAATCCGCGTTCGTCGACGAGGCCTCAACCTAAACCCTGATGTAGCGTTGGGCCCTGCCGATGTAGCCGTCGTCGCGATCGTGGTGGCGAGGATCGTGGAGCGAGCGGGCCTCCGCGAGGATGCCGGCCTTGATTAGTGTCCAGCGGTCCCACAGTTGAGGCGCATCGAGCAGGGATATTTCCTCCGCGATGTCCACCAGGTAGTTGTTCATGTGCTCCTGGGCCAGCCCGGAGCGGAGCGTAGCAGCCACGCGAGGTTGGGAGGGGGCGGCTGGAGGGCCCACTCGGAGCAGCACCATGCGATGATCGGAGAGGTGGAAAGGAGCAATCGCATATGATGTTGAGACCTCCAGAAAGCGCGCCGGAGCGAGGATTCTGTCGAGGCGACTGCTCTCGATCAGGTCGCCATGTGCAGCGACTCTGGTGGGAAGGTGGGCGGCGTCAAACTCGGGGGCGGCATCCAGGAGCGCGGCGGACTCGCAAAGAGCTCCGAGGGCCGCCATGGAGATAGAGTCGCGGTTCCTGTCGTCCCTGATATTAAAGTCCCCGAGGACCCAGGCTTCCTCCTCTTCTTCAACGGCTGCCTCGATGACTCGGAGTTGCTCGATGCGCTCGCGCTGGTCGTGCGAGAGGTGGACATTTATGACGGTCATCTCCTGGCCGTGGACATTGAAGGTGGCCAAGACGATGTGGCCCGGCCACAGGATGCGGTGTCGCGAGACGGTGACGCCCGGCGCGTAGATGCAGGCGAGGCCCGAACCCGATATTGCGTCGGGTGGGGCAGTAATAGCATCGTAGCCGAGGCAGAGGTCTTGGGCGCCGTCGAGGTGGTGGGTGTTAGTTTCTTGCACAAGCGCAATGTCCACGCGGTGTTGTCTAAGGAGATGGCAAAGGCTTAGGCTCTTGTTCCTAATAGCGAGCCCGCGCGCGTTAATGGAGGCGATGGTGAAGCCTATGATGAAGTCCCTTGATGGAGCAGGGGCAGGGCCTGGCGAAGGCGTTTGTAGATGGAGCCGCTGGAGTCGAGCCTCCTACGTAAGAGGGCCTGGACCAGCTCGTACAAGGCAGTCCTCTGGGCGGGTGTAAGGTTAGGGAGTTGCTTTTTGAGGTGCGGTGTGGAGACGAGGAGGCTACAAACCCTCTCCTTTTCGAGACCCGCTTGGTTGGTTTTGTCAAAGATTGTGGAGGGGGCCGGCCGCAGGCAGGCATCTAGCTCTTTCCTGATTTTATTCTTTCCTTCCTGGGTGGAGCCTGTGCCTTCCTCCTCAGGCTGAGCCACCTCCATTGGCTCGGCGGGCACCGGTGGAGGCAGGGCTGGTGTGGTGGGCGGGTCGGAGGCTGAGCAGGTGGAGCTCGGCGCCTCTCCAGGCGGCAGGAGAGGACGCGCAGGATGGAGCGCTGGGGCACCCGGAGCAGCAGCAGCGGGCGTCACTGGGGCATTATTAGGTGCCTCCTCCGATGGAGCTAGGGGCGCTGGTGGAGAGGGAACGGGTGATGGTGGACCAGTTCGCTGAGGCACGGTGGGAGAAGGAGAAGAGGCCTGGATCTGGGCGGGGGAGTCCACGCGCTTTGGGGCGTCGAAGTTCCGCCTGGCGAGCGATGGGCAGCTAGCTCTGCGGTGGCCCTGCCTTCCGCATTTGGAACATTTGATTCCGAAGAAGAGGTAGGCAGATAGGGTGTCTCCCTTGGACTGTATGGTCAGTCGGGCGGGCAGAGTCTCCAGCCTGACTCCCTCGTGGAGCAGGATGAACGCCTCCCGCGGCCGTCGTTGAAGGCGAACTCCCCCAGCTTGATCAGGATGGGGGCGATAGAGGTGACCCTCCCGTATTGGCTCAGGGCGTTCACGATGGTGAAGTCGTCCACGAAGCCTGGCAGGCCCGCGACGACGATCCGTTCGGCCCTTTTTCGGTAGGGGAAGACCCTAAGGGTCGTTCCCCCGATCTCTAAGTCGCTCTCCACCAGATGGCGCGCAAGATCTTTGGTTGCCAAGCCCACGAGGAAATGGCCGTTCATTTTGCCGAAATGTGTGCTTTTATCCGGCCCCCCGACCAGCCTGGACATTGCCTTTAGGTAGGTGTAGTCCGGGATCTCTGGGCACCGCTCCACGAAGATGTAGTGCTCGTGGTCGGTTGTGGCCTGCCTCTTCTTGGCGTCAGCGATGTTGGCGCGTGTCGCCTTGATCTCCCTAGGCGGCACTGTTCTTGGCCCTGTCGGCCGCCTCAGCTGCTGGGAGCTGGGCTTCTCAGCAGGCCTGCTAGGCTGCTTGGCGGCGCGCTCCGGCGTTGTTGAAGTGCGGCGCCGCTTCTTGTTCTTCACAACGGTGAAACCCTCGTTGTCGTCCACGTCAACCATCTCGCTGTCGGCCCAGTTGAGCGAGGCCGGGCTGGCTGTTGCAGCGCTGGAAGAGGCAGCAGTCGGCGGCGCGGTGACGTCACGCGCGGCGGCCGGATTTACATGCTTGTCGCCTGCCGGCGAATTTGCATCTTTTTGAGATTTGAGAATAGAATTTTCTTTAGAGAAATTCATCTCAGATTCGTCTTTTGGTGCTAATTCATCACCTGGTTGAGATCCTGTGCTGTGCCTTTCAGGCGCTTGTACAGCGGATCGAGAGGTTTCTATTGGTACCAAATTCGTGCTGGTAATCGCCTTTTAAACACACTCCAGAGGCGAAAACGGCGGAGCTCGCAAAAGCGTGGCCGCACGCTCGTGTGTGTGTGTGTGTGTGTGTGTTAGTTAAAGGAATTTGACAATTAAAAAATATTTATTGTTAAAGGAATGTGTAATATTAAATATCTATAAATTCCCATATATATGTTTCATTGTATAGAAATAAGGATATACCCGGTTTAATCGAACCAATTTAGACCTGACATTTCTACCCCTTGATTGATACAACTTGTGCTAAATACAGTAGGTCAACATTTTTTTGACATCATGTACATTTATTTTGACATCATGCACCTTTCTTTTGATATTAGGCTCTTCTCATTCGACTGCGGACTCCTTTCTTTTGACATCTGAAATCTGTATCTTGGGAGAATAGTTTCTTATGATTTAAAAGCGAGAGCCCAAACACCAAGAGTAGACAAACTTTTTTTATTAGAATAGTCTCATTGAAACTATTGCACTACAGTTAATGAATAATTTATCGAAGGACATATTTTAACTTAATAAGGTTGAATTATATAGAGGGCAGGAACGACATAACATACTTTTAGATATTTCAACCTTCTTTTCTGAACAGCAGAATTATTCTATCTTTCGTCAATCGGGATCGAGGTTATTTCGCGACCAAATGATGATCAGCCTTGGTTTAACATTTCGGATAGACAAACATTGAATTGCGTTCTACATGAGCGCAAATAAGGTAATCTATAATCTAATACTTCAAGATTTTATAGTTATAAAAATGTAGACAGCAGCTACTGTCAGGTTAGGTGATGATTAAAATATTGTGAAAGCCTGGTCAATAGTGATGAAAAAACACTCGAACAGTTTGGACAATTAAACTAATGAATAGTCATTTTGAAGCGTTTCTCTAACATTATGGGTTACTTGTCATAATTTATGTGTAATTTTCCATAAATATCTGTGTCATTAGATACGTATTTTGTGTCATTAGTCGAACATTTTATGTAACTCTCCATACATTCTGCCTCACTAGTCATATATTATGCGTCATTAACAAAGAATTATGTGTCACTAGCCATATATTCTGTGCCATTAGCCATAGATTCTATGTCATTGACCATGCGGTCTGTGATATATTCAGTTTCAATAACCATACATCATCGAAAGAGAGAGAGATACCTAGCCACACATTCCCTGTCATGAACAATACATACTGTTTCACTAGCGACCCATTTTGGGTCAATAGCCATACATACTGTCTCACTAGCCACCCATTTTGGGTCAATAGCCATACATTCTGTCTCACTAGCCACCTATTTTGGGTCAATAGCCATACATTCTGTCTCACTAGCCACCTATTTTTGGTCAATAGCCATACAGTCTGTCTCACTAGCCACCCATTTCGGGTCAATAGCCATACATTCTGTCTCGCTAGCCACCCATTTTGGGTCAATAGCCATACATTCTGTCTCGTTAGCCACCCATTTCGGGTCAATGGCCATACATACTGTCTCAATAGCCACACATTTCGGGTCAATAGCCATACATACTGTCTCACTAGCCACCCATTTCGGGTCAATAGCCATACATTCTGTCTCACTAGCCACCCATTTTGGGTCAATAGCCATACATTCTGTCTCGCTAGCCACCCATTTCGGGTCAATAGCCATACATTCTGTCTCGCTAGCCACCCATTTCGGGTCAATGGCCATACATACTATCTCAATAGCCACACATTTCGGGTCAATAGCCATACATACTGTCTCACTAGCCACACATTTCGGGTCAATAGCCATACATTCTGTCTCACTAGCCACCCATTTTGGGTCAATAGCCATACATTCTGTCTCACTAGCCACCCATTTCGGGTCAATAGCCATACATTCTGTCTCGCTAGCCACCCATTTTGGGTCAATAGCCATACATACTGTCTCACTAGCCACCCATTTCAGGTCAATGGCCATACATACTGTCTCAATAGCCACACATTTCGGGTCAATAGCCATACATACTGTCTCACTAGCCACCCATTTCGGGTCAATAGCCATACATACTGTCTCACTAGCCACCCATTTCGGGTCAATAGCCATACATACTGTCTCACTAGCCACCCATTTTGGGTCAATATCCATATATTCTGTGTCACTAGCAATACGTTCTCTTATGAGCCACAAATTCAGTGTCAAAAATCATACAACCTGGATACCTAGCCACACATTCTGTTCACTATCCATACATTCTGAGTCACTAGCCATACATTTTTAGTAAGCAGCCATTTTCCTGTATATGAGCCATATATTCTGGGGCATTTCTTCAGGGAATTTTGTCATAGCTTCTAGGTAAAAATTAAACCTTCTGGATCACTAGTTGGAACAATTAGGCAAATAGCTATACCTAATTCATCATCAGCCATATAACTGGGTCGCTAGCCAAACATTCTCTGAAAATAGCAATACATTATTTGTTATTAGCTACACATTCAATGTTACTAGCTTAAATTTCTGTACAATTATCCATACATTTAATGTCTTTAGACACAGAAATTGGTACTAGCCATACATTCTCGGTCACTAGACATATATTCAGGGTCACTTGCCTTACATTATTGTTTTTATCCAAATATCCTGTGTCACTAGCTATACATTATGTCACTAGTCGCACGTTCCTGGTAACTAGCCACACATATTGTGTCACTACCTACCCATTCAGGGTCAAACACACACTCTCTTGGTCGCCAAACATTTATATTATATACCATTAGTCACACAATCATTTTCATTAACCACACATTATGTTTTATTAGCCACACATTATGTGTCTTTAGCCACATTCTGTGATTCAAGACATACATTCTGGGTTATTATTCACCCGTTCTTGGTCACACATTTTCCGCACTTTAGGTTTAATTAGCCTAACATCGTTTGTCATGATCTATATATTCTGTGTCATTAGACACCAATATATTTCATTAGCCACTTATTATTTGCCATAAGCCATATATTATCTGTAAATATACATACAATTTTGACATTAACCACACAATCTGGGTCAAAAGCCATATTTTCTTTGTCGAGAGCGATACAGTCTGCTTTAGAGTTCACATATTCCGAGAGGCTACCCATCTATACCTGAGATTAGCCACATATTCAATGTCATTAGCCAAATATTCTGTGTCATTTCACTGTGTTCTTTTTCACTAGCCATACATTGTAGGTCCTTTGCCAAACCTGGCTTGTCACTAAACATGCATCTTTTGTCATTATCCCTACATTATGTGTCATTAACCATACATTTATGCCTCTAGCCATTCCGTATTGGCTATTAGCCGTATATTCTTTGTCACTAGCTATTCATTATAGTTCAATAGACATTTATTTTTGGTCACAAGCCACAGATTCTGAATACCTAGCCACTCATTCTGGTTCAATATTTACTATTTTTTTATTTAAATACCCACAAATACTGTATCATTAGCTACATTCCTTTCTTTAGTCATACATCCTGGGCCACTTTCCACATATATTTTGTATCATTAGAATACATCCTGTGTCTTTTTTCATACATTATATGTTAATAGCCATACGTATTGTGCCACAGGCAATACATTCTGTGTAAATATTCTAATATTGTCTGTCATTCTGTATCATTAGTCACATATTCAGCGTTACTAGCAATTCAATCTGTGTGACTAGTCGTACATTGGAGGTCATTACACTTTCATTCTACGTCATTAGCTAAAACTTCCGGGTTGAAGCCATACATTCGAATTCACCAGCCATACATTCTACCTCACCAGCCATACATTTACCTCACCAGCCATACATTCTATCTCACCAACCATACATTCTACCTCATCAGCCATACATTTACCTCACCAACCATACATTCTATCTCATCAATCATACATTCTTCCTCACCAGCCATACATTCTACCTCACCAGCCATACATTCATCTCACCAACCATACATTATATCTCACCAGCCATACATTCTAACTCACCAGCCATACATTCTATCTCACCAGCCATACATTCTATCTCAACAATCATACATTCTACCTCACCAGGCATACATTCTATTTCACCAGCAATACAATTACCTCACCAGCCATACATTCTATCTCACCAGCCATACATTCTATCTCACCAACCATACATTCTACCTCACCAGCTATACATTAATCTCACCAGCTAAACATTCTATCTCACCAGCCATACATTCACCTCACCAGCCATACATTCTATCTCACCAGTCATACATTCTTTCTCGCCAGCTATACATTCTATCTCACCAGCCATACAATTACCTCACCAGCCATACATTCTATCTCACCAGTCATAGATTCTTCCTCACCAGTCATAGATTCTTCCTCACCAGCCAAAACACTCTATCTCACCAGCCATGCATTCTATTTCACCAGCCATACATTCTATCTCTCTAGCTCTGCATTCTATCTCTCTAGCTCTACATTCTATCTCACCAGCCCTACATTCTATCTCACCAACCCTATATTCTATCTCACTAGCCATACCTTCTATCTCACCAGCCATACATTCTTCCTCACCAGCCATACATTCTATCTCACCAACCATACATTCTATCTCACCAACCATACATTCTACCTCACCAGCCCTACATTCTATCTCACCAGCCCTACATTCTATCTCACTAGCCATACATTCACCTCACCAGCCATACATTCTATCTCACCAGTCATACATTATTTTTAGCCTGCTATAAATTCTATCTCACCAGCCATACATTTACCTCACCAGCCATAAATTTTATCTCACCAGCCATACATTCTTCCTCACCATCCATACATTCTATCTCACCAGCCATACACTCTATCTCACTACTCTACATTCTATCTCACCAGCAATATATTCTATCTCACCAAACATATATTCAACCTCACCAGCCATACATTCTATCTTACCAGCCTTACACTCTATACCACCAGCCCTACATTCTATCTCACCAGCAATACATTCTATCTCACCATCCCTACATTCTACCTCACCAGCCATAAGTTCGAACTCACCAGCCATACATTGTTCCTCACCATCCATACATTCTATCTCACCAGCCATACACTCTATCTCACTACTCTACATTCTATCTCACCAGCAATATATTCTATCTCACCAAACATATATTCAACCTCACCAGCCATACATTCTATCTTACCAGCCTTACACTCTATACCACCAGCCCTACATTCTATCTCACCAGCAATACATTCTATCTCACCATCCCTACATTCTACCTCACCAGCCATAAGTTCGAACTCACCAGCCATACATTGTTCCTCACCAGCCATACATTCTATCTCACCAGTCATACATTCTATCTCACCAGCCAAACACTCTATCTCACCAGCCATACATTCTAACTCACCAGCCATACACTCTATCTCACCAGCCATCCATTCTATCTCACCAACCATACATTCTACCTCACCAGCCATACATTCATCTTACCATACTTTCCCATCTCAACAGCCATACATAATAATCACCAGCCATACATTCTATCTCACCAGTCATACATTCTTCTCACCAGCCATACATTCTATCTCACCAGCCATACATTTACCTTACCAGCCATACATTCTATCTCACCAGTCATACATTCTTCCTCACCAGCCATACACTCTATCTAAACATCCATACATTCTATCTCACCAGCCATACATTTTAGCTCACCAGCCATACATTATATCTCACCAGCCCTACATTCTATCTCACCAGCTAGACAATTACCTCACCAGCCATACATTCTATCTCACCAGTCATAGATTCTTCCTCACCAGTCATAGATTCTTCCTCACCAGCCAAAACACTCTATCTCACCAGCCATGCATTCTATTTCACCAGCCATACATTCTATCTCTCTAGCTCTGCATTCTATCTCTCTAGCTCTACATTCTATCTCACCAGCCCTACATTCTATCTCACCAACCCTATATTCTATCCCACTAGCCATACCTTCTATCTCACCAGCCATACATTCTTCCTCACCAGCCATACATTCTATCTCACCAACCATACATTCTATCTCACCAACCATACATTCTACCTCACCAGCCTTACATTCTATCTCACCAGCCCTACATTCTATCTCACTAGCCATACATTCACCTCACCAGCCATACATTCTATCTCACAAGTCATACATTATTTTTCGCCTGCTATAAATTCTATCTCACCAGCCATACATTTACCTCACCAGCCATAAATTTTATCTCACCAGCCATACATTCTTCCTCACCAGCCATACATTCTATCTCACCAGCCATACACTATCTCACTACTCTACATTCTATCTCACCAGCAATATATTCTATCTCACCAAACATATTCAACCTCACCAGCCATACATTCTATCTTACCAGCCTTATACTCTATACCACCAGCCCTACATTCTATCTCACCAGCAATACATTCTATCTCACCATCCCTACATTCTACCTCACCAGCCATAAGTTCGAACTCACAAGCCATACATTGTTCCTCACCAGCCATACATTCTATCTCACCAGTCATACATTCTATCTCACCAGCCAAACACTCTATCTCACCAGCCATACATTCTAACTCACCAGCCATACACTCTATCTCACCAGCCATACATTCTATCTCACCAACCATACATTCTACCTCACCAGCCATACATTCATCTTACCATACTTTCTTATCTCAACAGCCATACATACTAATCACCAGCCATACATTCTAGCTCACCAGTCATACATTCTTCTCACCAGCCATACATTCTATCTCACCAGCCATACATTTACCTTACCAGCCATACATTCTATCTCACCAGTCATACATTCTTCCTCACCAGCCATACACTCTATCTAAACATCCATACATTCTATCTCACCAGCCATACATTTTAGCTCACCAGCCATACATTATATCTCACCAGCCCTACATTCTATCTCACCAGCTAGACAATCAATCTCACAAGCCATATATTTTACCTCACCAGCCATACATTCTATCTAACCAGCCATATATTCTATCTCACCAACCATACATTATATCTCACCAGCCATACATTCTTCCTAACCAGCCATACATTCTATCTCACCAACCATATATTCAACCTCACCAGTCTTACCTTCTATCTCACCAGTCATACATTCTATCTCACTACCGCAACATTCTATCTCACACGCCATACACTCTATCTCACCAGCACTACATTCTATCTCACCAGCAATACATTTTTTCTCACTAGCCATGTCTTCTATCTCACCAACCCTATTTCTACCTCACCAGCCATACATTCTATCTCACCAGCCATACATTCTATCTCACCAGCCATACATTATTCCTCACCAGCCATGTATTCTATCTCACCAACCCTATATTCTACCACACCAGCCATTCATTCTATCTCACCAGCCCTACATTCTATCTCACCAGCTATACAATCTATCTCACTAGCCATATATTTTACCTCACCAGCCATACATTCTATCTAACCAGCCATATATTCTATCTCAACAACCATACATTATATCTCTCTAGAGCCCTACATTCTTTCTCACCAGCCCTATATTCTCTTTCACCAGCCCTACATTCTACCTCACCAGCCATACACTCTATCTCACCAGTCATACATTCTACCTTACCAGCCATACATTTACCTCACCAGCCATACATTCTATATCATCAATCATACATTCTTCCTCACCAGCCATACATTCTATCTCAACAGCCATACAATCTATCCCACCAGCCATACATTGTATCTCACCAGCCATACATTCTTCCTCACCAGCCATACATTCTATCTCACCAGACATACACTCTAACTCACCAGCCATACATTCTATCTAACCACCCATACATTCTAACTCATCAGCCATACATTCATCTCACCAACCATACATTATATCTCACCAGCCATACATTCTAACTCACCAGCCATACATTCTATCTCAACAGCCATACACTCTCTATCTCAACAATCATACATTCTACCTCACACACCACCAGGCATAAATTCTATTTTGACCAGCAATACAATTACCTCACCAGCCATACATTCTATCTCACCAGCCATACATTCTATCTCACCATCCATACATTCTACCTCACCAGCCATACATTCTATCTCACCAGTCATACATTCTTCCTCACCAGCCATACACTCTATCTAAACATCCATACATTCTATCTCACCTGTCATACATTTTAGCTCACCAGCCATACATTATATCTCACCAGCCCTACATTCTATCTCACCAGCTATACAATCAATCTCACCAACCATACATTATATCTCACCAGCCATACATTCTTCCTAACCAGCCATACATTCTATCTCACCAACCATATATTCAACCTCACCAGTCTTACCTTCTATCTCACCAGTCATACATTCTATCTCACTACCGCAACATTCTATCTCACACGCCATACACTCTATCTCACCAGCACTACATTCTATCTCACCAGCAATACATTTTTTCTCACTAGCCATGTCTTCTATCTCACCAACCCTATTTCTACCTCACCAGCCATACATTCTATCTCACCAGCCATACATTCTATCTCACCAGCCTTACATTATTCCTCACCAGCCATGTATTCTATCTCACCAACCCTATATTCTACCACACCAGCCATTCATTCTATCTCACCAGCCCTACATTCTATCTCACCAGCTATACAATCTATCTCACTAGCCATATATTTTACCTCACCAGCCATACATTCTATCTAACCAGCCATATATTCTATCTCAACAACCATACATTATATCTCTCTAGAGCCCTACATTCTTTCTCACCAGCCCTATATTCTCTTTCACCAGCCCTACATTCTACCTCACCAGCCATACACTCTATCTCACCAGTCATACATTCTACCTTACCAGCCATACATTTACCTCACCAGCCATACATTCTATATCATCAATCATACATTCTTCCTCACCAGCCATACATTCTATCTCAACAGCCATACAATCTATCCCACCAGCCATACATTGTATCTCACCAGCCATACATTCTTCCTCACCAGCCATACATTCTATCTCACCAGACATACACTCTAACTCACCAGCCATACATTCTATCTAACCACCCATACATTCTAACTCATCAGCCATACATTCATCTCACCAACCATACATTATATCTCACCAGCCATACATTCTAACTCACCAGCCATACATTCTATCTCAACAGCCATACACTCTCTATCTCAACAATCATACATTCTACCTCACACACCACCAGGCATAAATTCTATTTTGACCAGCAATACAATTACCTCACCAGCCATACATTCTATCTCACCAGCCATACATTCTATCTCACCATCCATACATTCTACCTCACCAGCTATACATTAATCTCACCAGCTATTCATTCTATCTCACCAGCCATACATTCACCTCACCAGCCATACATTCTATCTCACCAGTCATACATTTACCTCACCAGCCATACATTCTATCTCACCAGTCATAGATTCTTCCTCACCAGCCAAAACACTCTATCTCACCAGCCATGCATTCTATTTCACCAGCCATACATTCTATCTCTCTAGCTCTGCATTCTATCTCTCTAGCTCTACATTCTATCTCACCAGCCCTACATTCTATCTCACCAACCCTGTATTCTATCTCACTAGCCATACCTTCTATCTCACCAGCCATACATTCTTCCTCACCAGCCATACATTCTATCTCACCACCCATGCATTCTATCTCACCAACCATAGATTCTACCTCACCAGCCCGAAATTCTATCTCACCAGCCCTACATTCTATCTCACTAGCCATACATTCACCTCACCAGCCATACATTCTATCTCACCAGTCATACATTCTTTTTCGCCAGTTATAAATTCTATCTCACCAGCCATACATTTACCTCACCAGCCATACATTCTATCTCACCAGTCATAGATTCTTCCTCACCAGCCAAAACACTCTATCTCACCAACCAAGCATTCCTTTTCACCAGCCATACTACTATCTCTCTAGCTCTACATTCTATCTCACCAACCCTATATTCTATCTCACCAGCCATACATTCTTCCTCTCCAGCCATACATTCTATCTTACCAGCCATACACTCTATCTCACTACTCTACATTCTATCTCACCAGCAATATATTCTATCTCACCAAACATATATTCTACCTCACCAGCCATACATTCTACCTCACCAGCCCTACATTCTATCTCACCAGCAATACATTCTATCTCACCATACCTACATTCTACCTCACCAGCCATAAATTCGAACTCACCAGCCATACCTTGTTCCTCACTAGCCATACATTCTATCTCACCAGTCATACATTCTATCTCACCAGCCAAACACTCTATCTCACCAACCATACATTCTAATTCACCAGCCATACACTCTATCTCACCAGCCATACATTCTATCTCACCAACAATACATTCTACCTCACCAGCCATACATTCATCTTACCATACTTTCCTATCTCAACAGCCATACATACTAATCACCAGCCATACATTCTATCTCACCAGTCATACATTCTTCTCACCAGCCATACATTCTATCTCACCAGCCATACATTTACCTCACCAGCCATACATTCTATCTCACCAGTCATACATTCTTCCTCACCAGCCATACACTCTATCTAAACATCCATACATTCTATCTCACCTGTCATACATTTTAGCTCACCAGCCATACATTATATCTCACCAGCCCTACATTCTATCTCACCAGCTATACAATCAATCTCACTAGCCATATATTTTACCTCACCAGCCATACATTTTATCTAACCAGCCATATATTCTATCTCACCAACCATACATTATATCTCACCAGCCATATTTTCTTCTTAACCAGCCATACATTCTATCTCACCAACCATATATTCAACATCACCAGTCTTACCTTCTATCTCACCAGTCATACATTCTATCTCACTACCGCAACATTCTATCTCACACGCCATACACTCTATCTCACCAGCACTACATTCTATCTCACCAGCAATACATTTTTTCTCACTAGCCATGTATTCTATCTCACCAACCCTATATTCTACCTCACCAGCCATACATTCTATCTCACCAGCCATACATTCTATCTCACCAGCCATACATTATTCCTCACCAGCCATACACTATCTCACCAGCACTACATTCTATCTCACCAGCAATACATTTTTCTCACTAGCCATGTATTCTATCTCACCAACCCTATATTCTACCTCACCAGCCATTCATTCTATCTCACCAGCCCAACATTCTAAATCACCAGCTATACAATCTATCTCACTAGCCATATATTTTACCTCACCAGCCATACATTCTATCTAACCAGCCATATATTCTATCTCAACAACCATACATTCTATCTCTCTAGCCCTACATTCTTTCCAACAGCCCTATATTCTATTTCACCAGCCCTACATTCTACCTCACCAGCCATACACTCTATCTCACCAGTCATACATTCAATCTCACCAACCATACATTCTACCTCACCAGCCATACATTCATCTCACCAACCATACATTCATCTCACCAGCTATACATTCTATCTCACCAGCCATACACATAACTCACCAGCCCTACATTCTATCTCACCAGCCATACACATAACTCACCAACCTTACATTCTATCTCACCGCCAATACATTCTATCTCACTAGGCAAGCAATCTATCTCACCAGCCATACATTCTACCTCACCAGCCATACATTCTATCTCACCAGCCATACATTCTATATCACCAGCCCTACATTCTATCTCACCAGTCATAGATTCTTCCTAACCAGCCATACACTCGATCTCACCAGCCATACATTCTATCTTACCAGCCATACATTCTATCTCACCAACCATACATTCTATCTCTCTAGCGCTACATTCTATCTCACCAGCCCTACATTCTATTTCACCAGCCCTACATTTTACCTCTCCAGCCATATATTCTATTCTTTCTCACAAACCATACATTTTATCTCACCAGCCAAACACCCTATCTCACCAGCCATACATTCTAACTAACCAGCCATACACTCTATCTCACCAGCCATACATTCTATCTCACCAACCATACATTCTATTTCACCAGTTATAAATTTTACTTCACCAGCCATACATTCTATCTCACCGGCCCTACAATCTATCTCACTAGCCATACATTCTATCTCACCAGCCATACTTGTACCTCACCAGCCATAGATTCTATCTCACCAGTCATAGATTCTTGTTAACCAGCCATACACTCTATCTCACCAGCCATACATTCTATCTCACCAGCCATACATTCTTCCTCACCAACCCTACATTCTATCTCACCAGCCCTACATTCAATCTCACCAGCCATACATTCTATCTCACTAACGCTACATTCTATCTCAGCAGCCCTACATTCTCTCTGACTATCCATATGTTCTAGCTCACCAGCCATACATTCTAATCACCAGCCATACATTCTATCTCACCAGCCACACATACTATCTCACCAACCATACATTCTACCTCACTAGCTATACATTTTATTTCACCAGGCATACATCTATCTCACCAGCCATACATTCTATCTCACAAACCATACATTCTATCTCTCTAGCGCTATATTATATCTCACCAGCCCTACATTCTATCTCACCAGCCATACATTCTTCCTCACCAGCCATACATTCTATATCACCAACCCTACATTCTATCTCACCAGTCATACATTGGCTACCATCCGAGCAAGGTCGGCATCGGGGCAGGCGGACCAGAGGGTCTACCTGAAATTTTGCCTAGACTTTACGCAAGAGGAGTATTTTCGGGCGTTGGAAACCAAGCTGGGTAAGGGCACCATCTACCAACTAACAGAGATAGAAGGACATTTTCTGCTCGGCCTCTCCAGCGTGCAACTTGCTGACAAGCTGATAGAAGAGGGACTCTACAATGAAGGCGTCACCCTGCGTGCCTTCCCCCTCAGGAAGAGGGCCGAGAGAATTGTCCACAGCAACGTGCTCTTCTTCGTAGAGGACGCTTACCTCGTCACTGCGCTGCAGCCATATGGACAGGTCAGACTAGCAGACTCCTGCTAGGCTGATGCTCGACCGAGGTCTTTATCACTTTGCGCGACGGAGTGAAAATTTCCCATATCCCTGCCCGGCTGAATGTCAAGTCCAAGGGAGTGCTCACACACTTATATGTGACCTATGGCATCAAGTGCTCCCAGTGCTATAAGCAGGGATACAAACGAGCAAACTATCCTCGTAAGACTGGTGTACAAGAAGATAAGCTGGTCCTCCCTGTGGAAGCTCCTGCTGCCCGCACACAAGGTTGGACCAAGCCACCCTCCACCTCGAATATCATGCCGGCTGCAGCACCTACACCTGCCTGAATCACCGCATGGTGCCCACTCCCATCCTTATGAACCTACCTTTCGTCGGTGCCTGCAGGTTCCTGGCGACGTCATCGTTTCGGGCTCCCTCAAGGTGAAGAGGAGTACGTGTCCGCGATCTGGCAGGTCCTGCTCCGTCGTTTACCACCAGGCAGACGAGAAGCATCTGCGACGATTCTGCCGCCATTGTTACCTTCTGCCGGCGTCTGGTGGCAGAAAACGCGAGGAGCGCGTGTCAGGAGAGGAGCTTGGAGGAAGCCGTGGTGCTGCGGGGCGGCCACACCGTTCCTTCTTATCAGCACACGCACCGCGCGTCGCATGTTGGAGCGCCCCCGCCTGGCCGCTGTTCTCATCTCGCGGTATCTCCGGCGTTGGAGCCTGTCGTCGACGTACCCTCCCCCAGCCTAGCATTCTCATTCCTCCATCGCTGCTCCTTCGAGGACCATGCAGCGGATATCGCTCTGCGGCTGGCCCTGCACGCCCTGCCTCATCCGGGGCACCCGGCGTCGAGCCACCCCGTCTGCATCGCCTGCGGCTCCAGCAACTTGTCGCTGGCCCACCGCAACTGGTCCTGCAGAGCCGTCCGCCCTCTCATCTGAGAGGTCTTCTCCATCATTGGGCGGCCGCCGGACCTGCAGTCTTGGATCTTCGCGATGGGCTTCGAGGACCATGCCATCACCATCTCCTCAGCGGCGAAGCATGCAATATTCGTTTTCTTCGTAGATCGCGAAATGCGTGGTATCGCTGGGGTCCCGCTGGCGATCGTCCACCAAGCTCTGCAGCGGTCGCTGAGGCGGCATGTACAAGGTCATTGTCCATAGCATATTTTTAAATATAAATTATTCGTTTTGTCATTATTTTCATTATTGTTAATTTCTCATAATTAGTGCGGACTGTGTACTTTCCTGTATTGACAAGATGTCAATAAAAGTATGTTAATTGTCATTGTCTCTCTCTCTGCAAGTCTTCATTTCACAATATTGAAGAACAAACAGCAATCTATAGATTACGAGCAGCACACCTAAAGACTCTTAAATTTTTAGAAACAACCAAGACTTTCCCAAACTGCCAAAATGTGCTCCCAACCCACTGCCTGTAACACTTGCTGCCCTGCATACAGTGCACCAAAAAAGACCTCTAGGAAAATCCCAAATTGAAAATTGAAAAACTGGCATTCTCTCTGGAACCAGTTGAAGACCATCTGAATGATATCAGAGGCCAGAGGGAATATAAGCAACAACAACAACATATTCTATGTTACTAGCCATACATTCTATGTCATTTGACATATATTCTGTTTGATCAACCATACGTTCTGTGTCACTAATCACCATTCTATGTCACTAACATATTAGACACACATTATATTTCACTATCCATACCTTCTGTGTCAGTCGCCATACATTTTGAATACAATTAATCTAATTTGTGTGTTAAGACTAACATTATGGGCAAAAAATAACACTTGAGAGGAATTGGTCCTTTATTTTGTGTCACTAGTAATACATTATGCACATATCATTAGCTACATATTCTGAGTCATTAGCCACACAGTATTTTATAGCCACATATTCTGTGTCACTTTTCATACATTCTGGATAACTTCTCTCATATTTTGAATCACTTCCCTTATATTATGGAATACTTATCATATATACTGGATTACCTTATGAAATATTTGGGTCAGAAGCCATGTGTTCTGGATCACTTGCTGTATATTCTGGATCACTGACGAATAGATATCTCGAGTACATAATCTTTCTGCTCTTCTCCCATTGAAGCGAATTGTTCACATGGCTCTGCTCTTAGTTCCTTCTTGGTGATTAATAAAGTAAACGACATTTGTGAAAGTTTATCATCTCTCTCATCATTATAAAGATTTGTCCCTAATCATGCCCACATTTTTCGCTCATCCCGAGTTAATATTTAAAAATATATTTATAATAAAATTTGTAAATCCATTAGTTATACACGATGAATAGCGCATAACCAGACCTTGCTGAAATACAGACCTTGCTGAAATATACTTGCTGTATATTAAAAGTAAAAAAAAAAAACCGACAAATCTGACAAAATTAATATACTTCTTCGAAATATTTAAATAATTTTCTTTTTTCATATTCAATGGAGAGATTAAGCCTTTTTTATATTCTAAAAATAGTTTTTTTGAGTGCGTATGTGTAAATAATTGGGTGTAGTTTTGTTCGGTTATTTTTTTTTAATTTGTGGAATTTCATTTGAGCCTTATCGGCGTGCAATATGTTTGGTGTATGCCTTTTGCTTATTTATATAGAACTAGACGAATGGCCCGGGCAACGCCCGGGGTTTACCCGAGTGCGAATATATTTTAAAAACGTTGTCTTGGGTGGTCGCTATTGTCAGGGTGGTCTGTATAGACAGGTGGATGTATCACACAGCTGATAACAGGGGTGTCTAGAGTGGTCGCTATAGACAGGGTGGTGGTCGCTATTGACAGGGGTGGTCTGTATAGACAGGTGGATGTATCACACAGCTGATAACAGGGTTGTCTAGAGTGGTCGCTATAGACAGGGTGGTGGTCGCTATTGACAGGGTGGTCTGTATAGACAGGAGGATGTATCACACAGCTGATAACAGGGTTGTCTAGAGTGGTCGCTATAGACAGGGTGGTCTGTATAGACAGGTGGATGTATCACACAGCTGATAACAGGGTTGTCTAGAGTGGTCGCTATAGACAGGGTGGTCTGTATAGACAGGTGGATGCACCACACAGCTGATAACAGGGTTGTCTAGAGTGGTCGCTATAGACAGGGTGGTGGTCGCTATTGACAGGGCGGTCTGTATAGACAGGTGGATGCATCACACAGCTGATAACAGGGTTGTCTAGAGTGGTCGCTATAGACAGGGTGGTGGTCGCTATTGACAGGGTGGTCTGTATAGACAGGTGGATGTATCACACAGCTGATAACAGGGTTGTCTAGAGTGGTCGCTATAGACAGGGTGGTGGTAGCTATTGACAGGGTGGTCTGTATAGACAGGTGGATGTATCACACAGCTGATAACAGGGTTGTCTAGAGTGGTCGCTATAGACAGGGTGGTCTGTGTAGACAGGTGGATGTATCACACATCTGATAACAGGGTTGCCTAGAGTGTCCGCTATAGACAGGGTGGTCTGTGTAGACAGGTGGATGTATCACACAGCTGACAACAGGGTTGCCTAGAGTGGCCGCTATAGACAGGGTGGTCTGTATAGACAGGTGAATGTAACACACTGATGATAACAGGGTTGCCTAAAGTGACCGCTATAGACAGGGTGGTCTGTATAGACAGGTGGATGTATCACACAGCTGATAACAGAGTTGCCCAGAGTGGCCGCTATAGACAGGGTGGTCTGTGTAGACAGGTGGATGTATTACACAGCTGATAACAGGGTTGCCCAGAGTGGCCGCTATAGACAGGGTGGTCTGTGTAGACAGGTGGATGTATTACACAGCTGATAACAGGGTTGCCCAGAGTGGCCGCTATAGACAGGGTGGTCTGTGTAGACAGGTGGATGTATCACACAGCTGATAATAGGGTTGCCTAGAGTGGCCGCTGTAGACAGGGTGGTCTGTATAGACAGGTGGATGTATCACACAGCTGATAACAGGGTTGTCTAGAGTGGTCGCTATAGACAGGGTGGGCTGTATTGACAGGTGTATGTATCACACAGCTGATAACAGGGTTGTCTAAGGTGACCGCTATAGACAGGGTGGTCTGTGTAGACAGGTGGATGTATCACACAGCTGATAACAGAGTTGCTCAGAGTGGCCGCTATAGACAGGGTGGTCTGTGTAGACAGGTGGATGTATCACACAGCTGATAACAGGGTTGCCCAGAGTGGCCGCTATAGACAGGGTGGTCTGTGTAGACAGGTGGATGTATCACACAGCTGATAATAGGGTTGCCTAGAGTGGCCGCTGTAGACAGGGTGGTCTGTATAGACAGGTGGATGTATCACACAGCTGATAACAGGGTTGTCTAGAGTGGTCGCTATAGACAGGGTGGTCTGTATTGACAGGTGTATGTATCACACAGCTGATAACAGGGTTGTCTAAGGTGACCGCTATAGACAGGGTGGTCTGTATAGACAGGTGGATGTAACACACTGCTGATAACAGGGTTGTCTAGAGGGGGGCGGGCAGGGAGGTCACGTGTTTGCTGGCAGCCAATGGGCGCGCATTCTATCCGTGAGCTTCAGACAAACAGACAAACAGATAAACAGACAAACAGACAAACAGACAGAATAAGGCAAATATATAAGTAGATAGTTTCAATTGTGTGTTCCTGTGCACCTATTATCTAATTTTTTTTCTCTATTTAATTAATCTAATCCCTTTTCTTTTATATATATCCAATACTTTGGAATGTATAGTGTAATAAAAAAAAAGAAAGATTTCTATATCAAAATATACCTTTACTTCGTGTTCAAATGTAGGATGGTAAATAAGAACGCGGTGGCAATAGTTAATTTAACGCTTCCAAAATATATATAATATTTTGCCAAAGCTACTTGAGATAAGATAAGGAAAATTATGCAACTCAGAGAGAAACTGATAATCTTGAAGTTAGCCAAGAGGCCTGCGCCTTCACCTAGGTTGATTTCCAGACATCTTGACAAACGCGACACCAAACGTCTTTCTTCTCGAACATTCTAGAAAGGTCTAAACTCTTTTGAACTCACCAGACTTTTCTTTCAACATTGTCATAGCAATAGTTTTGATAGGTTTCGAGAAAAGATCGTCTGCCTTTCAAGCCAACTTATGGTCCACTTGATCAGAAATCCAGTAGAATATCGAGACTTTTAATGCCCCCTCTTTAATTTAACTTTAATTAATTGATAGTAAAATATTTCCTACTTTCGAATATATTCCTGTCACTACTGATATGAACAATTATTGGTAGGATTGTCTCGCGGATAATATTTCCTGAAAAGTTTATCTTAAATTAAACATCCACTATTTATTGTCTACCTTTCCCTCCCTTGCAATCATATACAAATCCCTGATGCTTATGTAGCCCATAGCATTTTCGAATGATGATAACGCCGATCTTATTAAATTAAGTTGAAGTGTCATGGGATAGGCCGGAGATGATATGCTTACGCTTAAGTTATTAAAACAAATAGAAGTGTTATGGAAGGGGACGAATGGTGCTAACGGTGATCTTATAAAACAAGTTGAAGTGTCATGGGATAGGCCGGAGATGATATGCTTACGCTTAAGTTATTAAAACATAGAAGTGTTATGGAAGGGGACGAATGGTGCTAACGGTGATCTTATAAAACAAGCAGAAGCTTTATGGGATGGGAGAATGAGGTTATTAAAACAAACTGTAACATCATAAGAAAGTACGATAGCGGCTATGTATTTCTTAGGTGGTCTAACCACTCTGTCTCAGCCTTACCAATCAGCAAAGAATTGAGGGTGGAGCGACAAAAAGCGAAGTTCTAACGAATAGTAAGATTCTAATGGTGGGCGCATATAGAGTTTCCTATGACATCTAGACCACCATTCTGCATAGTCCGGCAACGAGACAGAATCTCAGGCGAATCACGTTAGCCTAGGTTTAATTTTAGCCATGATAGCGACTCATGGCAGGTAGTCGTGAAGATGGGGGAGCGCCAACGCCAGTTCCAGAGAGTTAGCCGCTCTCGTTTGCCTTACAAGGGAATAGACATGGACATATGGAAATCACTTGGCGATCATCTTCCCCATGATATTTAACAGGTGAATCTTTTGGGACGAAATTCCTTGGCCTAATGAATTCTCGCAATCCAGAACGGTGATTCGAGATTATAACGATCTGATACCCAATGGAGAGTCGGCGCGGTACTTCTAGGCGATTCACTACAGACCCTTGCTCAGGAGGAATTTCAAACTGAATTTTTACGCTCTCAAGTAATCGTCAAAAATGAAATTGACCTTACTGCCATTCCTGGCGGATCAGCTTAATGATATCATCGGTATATTCCAGGACGTTCCTTTTCCCAGAATTCTCTCGAGTTAGCGTAGGAGGGGACCGGTGCAGATGTAGATGTGGGCTTCATTAGCGGCGCACTCCTTCCAAAGCTCTGCAAAGTGAGCGGTAGTTTCCATCTACCTTGCATACCATGTCGACCTCCGCGTAAATTAACTGGAGCCATTGAACAAGGGGAAGGCTGGCCATTGGAACGTAGCTGGGAGACATCACATCCTTCCTCTTGAAATCCCTGGGCTCAATAAAATAATCTGGGGTGCCATTGTTTTCCGAGGCCTCCACTTGATTGTTGCATGCTTTCGGTTTAATTCCGCAGAAAAATATGCGTTTTTTATCCTAGTTACATTGCCTGGAGAATTTATATTTACCTTAAAAGTTTCATTATAATCAAATAACTCGCCTATTTAGACCGATCATGAAGTGAGCATTCTGCCAATATGGCATATTGATTTCTTAGTTAGATTTCTCCTGATAGATTGCCAGCTAGATCAGCATTACCCAGAAGACCACCATATGTAAATATTTCAATAACATAAGTACATTTTATTTCAGACGAAAACTATTCATTAAAGATGTTTATGGTGTTTGCAACCAGGAGTCGCGCGAATTCGAAACGCATAATATGTGAGGCTTTAAAATAAAAATAATAATAAATATTTTTAGAGCGGTTTCAGTTTTCCACAAAAATAAACCCCACCAGTTAGTGTACGTCTTCAACGAATAGTGTAAATGATCGCAAGTGTAAATACTTAACTGCTTATACATGTATAGACAGGTGGATTATTCATAACATCAACTGGCGCAAACTCTGACCACTAAGATTATTATGGTCTACTTGTTGTATTTGTGATGAGCGGCCAAGACATATTTTATTCATGTGCGATATTTGATTTAAATGTTATGATAACTCTCCCGGGAGACAGTTTAGTTGATTGTAGATTTACATAAGCACCAGGTCCCATCCGGCTGGGGAGACAAACCGCTGGAGGGAATTATCGATTGTGCGACGCAATTTTTCCTCGAAAACAAAACCTAATCCATAGCTGTTTATTAGATCAAGTCCATCTAAGGCTTCCTTTTATGAAGCCTCAAATCAGCGTTGGATTTTCAGAAGAATTAAGTTTTATTTTTTCGTGAACGGGTGGCAACCGGGTAAGATTTTCTCGAATAGGGCTTCTTTAATAGAGGAGTAGTTCTAGGTGTTTTTATTTCTTTTCTCTTCTTAGAAGACATAAATTAGCGCACACAAAATCTGTGATATAAAATATAATCTATGCAGCGCTAAAAATTTTCAATATTTTTATTTATCTTTCTGAATTTCCTTTATCAAAAGCTAACAAGTCAATTATCTAGCATTTATAATATTTATTTATTTTTTAATAAAATATTTCGAAAGCTAAATAATATTGTGAAAAAGTTAAGCGCTGGGTCGAAGTTTAATTTTTATATTAGAGATACCGTTCCTCTTTCTCTCTATGTTAAGTTTCATTTAATCAGCTCTTTCATCTGAAAAAAATATATAAGTTATTTTCAAAAGTTTTGTTGTCGACTATAAATTTTTGTCTTACTTTCTTATATGAAATTTAGTTTCTATGTTTATACATATTAAAATGGGCGCGTATCTAGTAGTCTAGCTGGTCGCTTGCGGCAATCTACACACACAGGTTCGAATCCATATAGAAATAATATTTTCCTACTTATGTTGAAATCACTTTATCTGTTACCAAGAAGAAGAATTGATTTTATATTTAAATTGACACAAAAATATAAGGTTACATAAATTACAAACTTCGGGAGCCCTTTGTTCAATTAAAGTGGATATGAAAGACATGCGCCGTGATATAATTATCAGTATGTAGACATTGTTTAAGTCTGTAAATAACAATCTCATATATACTTCTGTTGCTTGGCCTGTAAGCAAATATTTCTAACAATGGGACTGGAAGTAGTATACACCCAACAAGAGTCTTGTGTTAGACTTATATATAATTTATGTTGAACTTGGAAATGTAATGTTACTATAATTCTACTCTCGTTCCTGAAGCCCACAATTTATATATTTCTGTCTTGGGGCTTGCACTATTAGACTTACGTAGTGTTAGATCTATACTCTCTTTGTACTGTGCCTGGATTAGTGTGAATTTATGTAATACTCTCTGGCGATGTACCTGAAGGAGTTGTCTTCCATGCTAGGAGGGGGGGATTTTTAATATTAAGATTATGTAATTCCTTTGATAAAAATAATTCTGTGCTAGTCTTGTGAACTCTGTGTTAGGTTCATGTATTTTTAGCCACTCAACTTCGTTATATCTGGAAAGAAGTCTAAAAATATTCTACCTATGTATTCCTGGTGAAACACATTATTGTTGTAATAGATCTATGTACCTCCGTATTTTCAGCCTAGAAATGTTAGGTCTATGTACTTTTATTGATGTGCTTGAAAGTATTGAACTTATGTTTGCATGGGACGGAGCCTCGAGGTAATAGATGTAAATATATTCATAGTGATAACCTTTTTAATAGCTAGACCTATGTATTCTTTGTGTTGGGTATAGAAATGTTAGGTTTGAGCACTTCTAGTGCTAGGCGTTAGTCTAGTCTGTATACCTAATGATGGCTATGTATTATCAGAATTAGGTATAATTTTGTGTCTCCAAGAAATGTTATATTTTTATTTAATGACACCCTCCCCTAAAAGGATTATATTTATATATTTATGAGAAAAGATCCGCCTATATTATATTTACCTATTTTAATGTGATATATCTTCAGTGATATACTTCGATATTCTTATGCTAAACCTAGTGGCACTGGCTTTATTTACTTCTTTTTTTTTGTGCCAGAAGGTGTTCAAGTTATACAAGTATATTCTTAAAGAAAACAGCGGCTTTTAGTTATTGTAATTATGTAATCCTCTTGGCTACCTCTTTAGTTCTAATCTTTGGTACACTTCGTATTGAGTGTGGAAGTGTAAGGTTCAAATACTTGTTGCGCTAGGACCGAAGACGTTAAATTTATATATTTATGAGCATGGTTTGAAGGTATTCGATTTTTATACTCCTGATGATAGTTCTGTAGTATTAAATGTAAGAAATACTTTTGTGTTTTTTAGATTGGAAGTATTCGTTTTTACTATTAGGGAGTAAGGCCTAAAATTGTTCTCTCTCTCGCCTTATGTATTGCTAGGTTAGATTCGAGAAGTATTAGAGTTACATACTACTGATAATAACTGTCTATTTTAAGAATCATCTACACTTTGATGTGATCAAGGAAGTGTTAATTTAAATGTTAAGTCGAGCCTAAAAGTGTTAAACTTATCAAAATTCATATGGAGTAGACTAGTAATATTAAAATGATGTCTTCGTACTGGAATATTTGTATACTGTCAGACATATTTTCTTTATTTTGATCCTGGAAGGGTTATGCTTATGTTCTTCTGCTTGTATTCTCCACGGAGTAGAGCTTATATATTTTTAGTGTTTATCTCTGTAATGTTAGCCCTCTATAATATTTTCGTTTTTCTCCTGAAGAGTTATCCCTATATTCTCCCCTTGTCCTTTCTTCTGTAGTGTTGGCTATGTATACACCTAGTGTATTTCTATAGTGTGTTACTCTAATTAACTCTCTTGATGGATTACCTCTTTAGTGTACCCCTTTATATTCTGAATGATTTCAATCTTTAGTGTTCTATGTATTGATGGCCCTATATACTCTTGATGAATTACCACTTCAATTTTATCCCTTTATACACTGAGTGATTATACTCTTTAGTGTTTTAGGTAGTGATGGTAGTCTCAACTATTGTAAATAGATATTCTTTCCCTGTTTTCTTTTTCTATTTAAAATCTCCGTTAGCCTTTTTTATTTTTCTTTTTGTTTTCTTTTCTGAGCGAGGATTAAATTTCTCCCCCTGCTTCTCATTTCTTTCTCGATCCATTTCTCACAGGAGAATGGTCGTTATAAGACGGAATGTCTTAATAAGGGCTTGTGTGTGTGTGCAATACAATGCAACAATAAGACGCCAAAAACAATGCGTTAATCAAGAGCTATGAAAAACTTAACAACAAGGATTTTTATACCACAAAAATAAACCTAGCAAAAAATAAGGTTATATCTAACAATACAACAAAACAACGATATGCATATGCACAGGCGCTACCTAACTAGAAAAAGAGCCCCAGCAACAAAGCAATCCCTCACGATATCAAGAACATCAACAACAAGGATATACCTAACTGCAATAAGAATCTCTGCAACAAGGCGTTACCCAAAGACAATTAGAACTCCACGAATGAGGATATATTAAAACAACAATGAGAACCCCATTAAAATATGATACCTGGCGAAAATAAGAAACCTAGCACAATGTTTACATCGATAATAAGATTGTACGCATCGAGGCGATATACATGCCAATAGAAACCAAGGGTATTCTTAAATACAATAACAGCCTCATCAACAAGAATATACCTTAAAATAATAAGAATCCCAGCAACTATGCAAATCAGACGATAATAGGATTCCCCAAACCAAAGATGTACCAAATCATACTCAAACCCCTGGAACAAGACGATACCCAACTTCTATAAAGTTCCCCCAGCAACAAGGATCTACCCAGCTGCAATAAAAACTCCAGCAAAGGGGCGACCCCAACGACAATGACATTAAGAACACCATCAAAATGTGATACTAAACGATGATAAGATCCCCAGCAACAATGATATTCCCAAATTTCTGAAAGAACCCAAAAAATTGGTATACCTAACGACAATAAATACCCTAGCAAAATGTGATATCCTGCGGAAATAAAAACCTCAGCAACCTAAATGTTTTCTACGATAATAAGAACCCTTTCGACAAGGCCATTCCCTAAAGACAATAGGAACCTCAGGAACAAGGATGCAGCAAAATAAACTCTGAAACCAGCTATAAGACGATATCCAACTCCAATAAGAATCCCAACAACAAGACGTTACCTAACAAAAATCAGAACTCTATGAAAATGACTGTACTTGACAGCAATAAAATCCCCAGAAAAAAATGTGATACACGGAAACAATAAGAACCTCAACAACCAGGATGTTCCAAATTACAAGGCCATGCCAATCGAGAAAAAAAAAACTATGAAAAAGGATGTACCCAACGATATTAAGAACCCCAACAAAAATGTGATATACATCGACGTTAAAAAACCCTGCAACCAGGAAGTATACAACGACAATAAAAAATCCCAGTAACATGGCGTTATTCAACGACATTAAGAACTCGAGCAGCAAGGATCTTCCCAACTACAATAACACCAGAAACAAGGATGTACCTAACGATAATAAGAATTTCTTCAACAAGAATGTACCCAACTAAACTCAGAATCCCAGCAAAAAGAGGACACCCAACCTCAATAAGAACCCTAGCAACTTGTATGTACCCGACTGCAAGAATTCCAGCAATGAAGCTAGTCCAACGACAATAAAACCTTACAAAAAGTATTTACTTAATGACATTAAGAAACCCAACGAAAATGCAATACACAGCGACAATAGAAAAACCTTCAACTATGGTGTACACTAAAATAATAAGAACCTTAATAACAAAGATATACTAAACTACAAAAAGAATCCCAGGATATCAATACGATACACATCTATATTAATAACCCCAGCAAAACGTCTGCACAAAACGATAAGAAGAACCCAGCACACAATAAGGATGTACCTAACTCATATAAGAACCCCAGCAACAGGGCGATGCCCAACGACAATATAAACCCCACCAACAAGGATATATCTAACTTCAAAAAAATCCCCGCAAAAAGGCGGCTCCTAATAACGAAAAAACTTCTAGGACCAGTGACATCAAACGACAATAAAAATCCCAGAGAAATGCTTGTTCAACGACGAGAAAATCCAAGCAACAAGAGAAAACCCTATAACGTGAAGAACCACAGCGTCCAGTTACACCCGACGACAAAAGAACATAAACTACAAGGTGACACCCAAAGATTGAAGAACCACAGCCACAAGAGCAGTCTATAATTTACCTCAAAACATGGACTATACTTCTGAGAGCTCTTATATAAATGGACAAAATATTGTACAAATGTGAAATTGTACTGAGATAAGGAGGATAAATTAAGAAAATGGCATCTTCTTATCCTAAATGACCAGTTTTTTGGTCGTTGAGGTACAGGTTGCACCACGCTGACGAGGGCCAACAGCCCGAGACGCGTTCGCGGCTAGCTTTTCTTGATTAATCAAGAATGGGTATTTGGCTCATTCTGGAATAATTAAAAATGAACGAATAGTTGATACTTATTCCAATAAATGGCGCAAGCCATCAGCAACTTTCAGTTGCACGATAAGGAGATGCCATTTTCTTAATTTATCCTCCTTATCCCAGTACAATTTCACATTTGTACTAATTTTTTGTCCATTTATATAAGAGCTCTTAGAAGTATATTCCATGTTTCGAGGTAAATTATAGACTGCTCTTGTGGCTGTGGTTCTTCAATCTTTGGGTGTCACCTTGTAGTTTATGTTCTTTTGTTGTCGGCTATCACTGGACGCTGTCGTTTTTCACGTTATTGGGTTTATTCCGATAGATGGCGCAAGCCATCAGCAACTTTCAGTTTAACGATAAGGATATGCCATTTTCCTATCTTACATCAATGTTTTTTCTAATTTCTCCTAACGACTCTCTGCCTCTGCTATATGCCATTAGATATATTTTACTCACTCGCATTTCTATTTTGTTTTTATTTTCTCTCGGAATGTCGAGTCAATAAAAACAAAGACAAAATATTTTAAAAGTAAAAGAATAATAAATGTAAATCAGGATATAGAATTCAACTTTTTAAAATGTTATTATTCACTCATTTTAATTGCCTCTGATAATGGCACTAATTTCCTAATTTATTTTGTCCTTTATGTTCATATAAACATCTGATTCTTTTGTGTGTGCACTTATGTACGAGAATAAATTTCCTTTTTATATATTTCTTGGAAAGGTAATAAATATATTTTTAGAACGCGGTGAATTTAAATAAAACTGGCGAAACCGCTGGGAGGGTTCACCACTGATGAGCCGGGCCCTCCCATTAATTTTTCCATTACAGTAAGGGCAGTAGATATTGTTTAATTTTTAAAAGAATCATACGCGCCTATAATAGTTCAAATTTTCAAAACGTATACTCATAAAAATAATATATATCTTTTTAAAATGGACCAACATTTTAAAATCTGATTTTATCTGTAGTAAATTGAATTTTTTAAATCTATTTTATAAAACATTATCGTGTACATTTGTAGAATATTCATTTTGATATTTCAAATATATTTTATTTAATCGACATTATAAAGAAGGCAGTATTCAAGAATTGTATTCGTAAAACACCAAATAGAACGATATCAGTGCGGGGGAAATACGCAGTTTCTGGCAGAAATGAAGATCTCGCAAGATAAGTCCCCTCCCCACAATGGTCTTTTTGCCACACAATTCGTATTTCAGGCTGAACTGCTTTTAAAGATAAATTTTGATATTTCTTTCGAATTTTTACATATTAAATATAATTTCTACACTCATATTAATGTTGAATATAGAGCAATCCATTTATGATAATTAAAATATTTTGGATTAAAAAATATGCCCCTATTTTAATTATCATAAATGGATTGCTCTATATTCAACAAGATATTAGCCAGTTTTGGCAGAACGTCATTGCAGCAAGCAAGAAACCTTGAACCTCGTCGAAATATTGAAATTTAATAAATATTTTGATCCAAAATATGCCCCTATTTTAATTACAACATATTAATATTTGATATAATTTTATAATAAACATATTATTTTAAATTGCATTACATGAGCTAGCTATAAAGTATATCTCTTTTAATAAAAACTACATCGACACAATGAGTTTAATGTTACACCCCTGTACAAAACGCACAGGCTAATGATAGAATGTGGTATAACACAAGTTTTGGCCAATTTAGACCAAGGCCAACCCGTTCAACAGAGTTTCGGGCTGTGGCCCTCATCAGTACAGGAGCGGCTTCAATTTCACACCATCCTACGTGGGGAGGTGTTAAGAAACGGCCGAATCTGCCAAAATAATTCCTCCCATCACTCACGCACAAATTACAATTGCATCTATATTTTGATTGAAGTATTTTGTCGGTAGAATATTGATTTATTAAAAAAAGATTACCTCTCCTTTCAAAATGAGGCTAAAACTAATCGTCAACTATAGACTGTCTCCGTAAACTATAGGACTCGGGTCGGTGACAAACAACAACGACCCGAGGCCGCTAGTTGCGGCGACGGTTAATAGTTGGCGTCAGGTTTTGACATTTATTTTGACGGGAGAGGCGCCCTATGCTTCTATATATAATTTGTAATTCGTTTTTTCTTTCTGTAGGAATGGATGGGAATTCAGGAGTAGAATATCAGATATTCGAGTTTATTTCTTAGTTCACTGATTACATTAACCGCGGAGTTCCTTTATTAAATAAAGTAAGTTCGAATCACGAAATTTTGGTTGTTGTGTCATTATTTAAAACATAAACCATTTATATATATAGAGCGACCTATTTTATTTTATAAAATAAATAAAAAACAACTTTCTACAACCTCTTACTGATATATAGATGGCTCGCTAATGTATCGAATTTGTTTCATTCTTGAATAAAATTATCATTTATTTGAAATATCTGAGATGTCTAATTTTTCGGTTATATTATTCTTGAAACTCTCCGTAGCATATGCAATGGTCAAATGTTCGATTATATATATTTTCCACCCTCTAATTAGTTCTTCTATTTCTTTACAATTTATTTTCTCTTTAAACAATAACTCAGGCGCCCTGAATAACCCTGAACCCGAAATTGCCAGTTAAGAGACCGAAGCTAACCATTTTGGCCGTGGCGTTTCAATATTTATATTTTGGCTTATATTCTACAAAATAAAAGTCGACTCTCCAGTCAAAATAAACGCTAAAATCTAAGCAGCATCTATTGACGGTCTCCGCAAATTAGCGGCCTCGGGTCCGTGACAAAGCCACAATACCAGTTTTGGTAAACTGAGAAGCGTCCACCTGGAGACCATGGTTTCGGGCTAATAGCCCTCCTCAGTCCATTACTTTTATATATCAATTTCCTGGTTCATTCATTCCTAAAGTTAAACATGGCATGTGGGAGGGGGGGGGGCATTGATGCACTATACACGCGGCCCCATTTCAAGACCGCCATTGCATAGAGGATGAGAAGGTTAATTAAGTTGTTCGACTGAATAGCGATCCGATGTCAACATAGTTCTAAATTATGACAACTCTTCCATCGTCATATCACGGAATCTTGTTGAACTAGCAAAACCGCTGGTAGGGTTCACCACTGATGAGCCAGGCCTTCCCAATATTTGTATCATTACAGTAAGGGCAGTAGAAAATGTTTAAATCGTCAAAAAGAAACGGCAGCACTATAAATGGTGTAAATTTCCTAAATCTCTCTTACAATGTTCAAGCTGATAACTTTCCCTTCTAGTTTCGAATTTTACTTTAGGAGATGTTGTAAGAGTGGTATAGAATGTTACATTTTCTATAGCCATGACCCAGAATCAAATCCAGGATTGGTGCACTTTTTTCTGAAATAGAATGCTCTAATGGTCCCCGATTCTTACAAAATTCCAACCTTACCAATGAGTGCTATAAACCAAATGGTAGACTTATAAGTGCAAATGTTGAACTGTGATTTCTAAATGTGTAGACATGGGGGACTTACAGTAAAGGCAGTCGCTCACTGCCCGTCACGATGATCCTGACGTACTTGGGAAAGGTACCATGACAACCACTTTAAATGATGATGTCCTCATTAACAAACATTTTAATTATTTGTCACAATATGTCATCCAGATCTTGACTATTATGTTTGACAAATTGACTTTCTACAAAATCCCTACAAAGCACCTACACAAACTCCTAACTAATCTACAACTCAATTAGCAAAGAATCCTTTACCTTAGCAACAGGCAGAAAGAGCGCTTCATTTTAACATATAATTATTTATATATACATATTGCAATGAAATTTTCATAACACTTAGCTAAACATTTCTTTAATATAATTTAATCTTTTAAAATTTAAAAATATATGTTTATACAATTTTTCATAGAAAATATAACACGCAGTTAAATTTGTCTTTCTATATATATCTCAGAGTTCCATTTGGTTACCTGAAATCTCTAGGAAATTTGGATATGTGATGGCATACATATAATTTTCAAATTAGAAAAAAATATATGCATACACTCATGGACAAAACTTAAGGAAGTTGTACCTATTAGCATGTATATCTGGATAACTATGAAAGATATTTTATAGACATTGATCTTTATTGAAGACACACGAGATAACCAAGTGTAAACAAAATTGCCTCTGTCCCCCCGAAAAACTAGACGATCGACAACATCAAAGACTTTCCACTCCCTTAATTTTTGTCCATGAGTGCATATATAAATATTCTTGTAATATGAGGATAATATTTGAGCAAGAATAATCAGAAAATGTACTAATTGATAATAAAAAAATAAGAGCTAAATTTCCAACTAGAATAACCAGGAAATGTACTAAATAATAAAATGAGAGTTAATATTCGAGTTAAAATAACCAGAAAATGCATTAAATATTGAAATAAGTGTTAATATTTGATTTAGAATAACCAGAGAATATATTAAATGGTAAAAATAAGTGTTAATATTCGAGTTAAAATAACTAGAAAAAAATGTATTTAAAATAAACTAAAATAAGAAAGAGAGCTATTATTTGAGTTAGAAACACCAAAAAATTTATTAAATGATAAAATTATTTTTAATATTCAAGAAAGAATAACCAGAAAGAGAGTGTGTTAAATGCTAAACAGCGCGTAGATAAAGTTATCTATCGGGCGCTCTCTCAGAGATAGAAAGGCAACCAATCAATAACAACACAAGGTCGGAGGGAGCTATAAATAGATGACCCTGGACATTTGAAATGGGGAAAGACAAGCGGTGGCTTACCTAGCAGAGCTCCTAGCGCTTGTGGCCCCGCGCGTGCCTACAGCGGGATTACCAGAAGGGAGGGAGTCCTTAAAGGAGTCGTTGCCACCGCTGGGTCAATAAATGACATTGTTTGGCTTCACCCGCTCTTCCTAATTGCCCTCTAATTGAACATGAATTAGACATTTGAGATTACCTGGATTGTTAAGGAATATATATAATTAGGAATGCATTTTAATTAGTTTTCTCGGTTGATACGCATATTTACCTATCATCATTTCTGTTCTAAGTCGACAACGTCATCTTTGTTTTACATCATTACGTGATGTAGGAGTTCTCGGTGTATATGAATTGAATAGCTATATTTGATACATTTGTCGTTTACTCCTAAAACGATATTTATGTCAATTAATGTACAGGCCATTTGCACTTCATTCACGAATCAAAGCATAATAACGACTTTTATGTAAAAACATGTTACTATAACAATCTATATACACACAGAGGGTCGGTGGAAGGACTGCTACGACCCGGTTTCGTTTCCCGCATTGGGCACTTTTTTTTTCTGATAAAAAAAAAATGTGACCCTCAATTCTTGCAAAGTTCCAACTCCACCAGCGAGTGCAAGTAACCAAACGGGGCTCTGGAACATTTGTAAGTGCAAAGTCGAACTGCTTTTCACATGTGTAGACATGTGGTGCACTTACAGTAAAGGCAGTCGCCTACTTCTACCCACCATGATTACCATGGACTGTACCACGTGTACAAGGGATAAGCAAAAAATATATATACACTAATGGACAAAGCTTAAGGAAGTGTAAAGTCTTTGATGTCGCCAGTCGTCTTTTTTTTTTTTTTTAGGAGACAGAGGTAATTTTGTTTACACTTGGTCATCTCGTGTGTCTTCAATAAAGATCACTGTGTATCAAATATCTTTCAGCGTTTTTGTCTATATCACACGATATAGATGCTGAAAGGTACAACTTGCTTAAGTTTTGTCCATGAGTGTAAATAAAAAGTAATGTTTATGGGATTGTTCCGCACTCACTATATTGGACCTTTTCGAATTACAATTTGACACAGAGTTAAATCTAGAAGGAGTCATTGTCATAATTTCGACGTCGAAATATGCAAATAATAATTTAAATTATTTTATATTACTTAATCCTGCAAGGCCACGTTAAAATGTAAAGGCTTCTAAAAGGGCAATTGATAAATTGATACATATGTCAAAGGGAATTTTTGTTTATTTGAACAAGAAAAATCGTGCTAAAATAATAACAACAACAACAAAGCCTTTATTTAGGGCCTCTCGCCCTATACAGGATTCGCCAGTTCACAAGGGATGGGGAGAACACTGTGTGGCCCTTTTCCGGGATATAATCCTGTGGAATACAATTATCTCCACCGCTATATACCTATTCTTTGATATTCCATTAATTAGTGCCGGAAATGAAGGACAAAGTTGCCCCGTTTTATCATTTAGTTTTCGTCTTTCCTCAGACAGAGCAGCACAATCAAATAAGTAGTGCAACATCTCCATTGTTATTCCTGATCCACAGAAAGTACACTTCAAGTCTTCACCCCTCATTAAAATCAGATGGTGTTCTCTGAAAAAAATTGAAAGGGTTCTAAATTGTGCGATTAATCTGATGACAGGAAAAGGGAATTCACATAAGAAATATTCTTCGGTGGTAAACGTTGTATATATGTCTCTATAGTGGGGATATAACTTTGATTATGTTATTCTTGTTAAGTCATTTTGTATTGTTTGCTCTATCGCAGTTCTTAATATTCCTGGGATCTCATTCCTTAGTGAATCAGGATCATTACAATAAGTAAGCCACGAGGATCCGTTATTATTGAGTAAATCGCTTAATTGTTTACTAACCCGATGGGCGCACCTGTAGCACAGGATATTTGCCTCATTCTATTTAAACATATTCGAGGCAATCTATTTGTATCCATACTCAGCCCCCTCAGCCAGTATTTCAAGGTCAATTTCAGAGCTGTTATTATTAATGA
>CP092886.1:118949793-119026095 GCA_030710605.1 Cordylochernes scorpioides | reverse complement strand
GGCAAGATTTGTAAATATTTTAATTTAAATCAAATTATAACAAAATAATCATTTAAATTTTGTGTTTATTCAGAGTTAGATCGCTTTTGATCTAGGTTTATTATCAATTAATAATAAAAGGTATATATAATTTTGAAAATAGAGCAATCCTTATTCAAATCATTAGATAATAAAAAGGCATATATTGGATTGAATAAAATATTATAAGATATATTGCCAAATGAATAAAATATATATTATAAATATTTTATTCCATCCAATAATGCTTTTTATTATCTAATATGTATATATGTTAATAATAATACAACCCTTTCAATGATTTAGGACACGTAATTACGAAAATGTATGTTGATTGTATATGTATATATTTAATTAAAAAGGCATATATTGGATCAAAAAATCATTTATTTTACCAATATTTCAGTTGGCTGAACGCCAACCTTTATCAAGGTGTTATAACATATTTAATGTGTGTCAACAACAAACTCAGCGCTACATGACGTCAACAGAATTAAGTTTTAAAAATATTTTGTCATATTAAATGGGGAGAAAAAAATTTGAAATATATTTACGAAATATTAACTCGTATATTATGAACAAAATAAAATTTGTAAAATATGGATGGGAATATTTTGAAAATTAACAATAACGCCTATTTTATATTTACAACTATTTGTACTATGTGTAAAAAGATTTTTCGTATAAAAATAAAATAAAAATAACAAATTATATATAAAAGAAATGCTAAACTAAATATTTTTTACCGAAAACACAAAGCGCAAAAAATGTTTGAAAAGTTGGTTAAATTAAAATATTAAAAAATATAATTAATTTTTTTTTATTGCGTTCAAAACATTTTTACTAATACTTTCTAAGAATAAATTATAAAAAGATCTATTAACAATATATTTGATATTGGCATGCATTTCAAAAACAGAAAGTAATCTTTATAGGAATAAGAATAATTAAAATAACTGATAAATTTTAAACTAAAACAAAGCTAATTTACATTTATCAAACATTATTCTATCTTTGTTTCATTATGTTATACTGGTTCTTTAAACAGACAAACGCACAAACGATAGTTAACTGATATGTACATTTAACAATTTCTATCACAATGTATAGAGATATCTTTCATACCTGATGGATGGAATAAGATGGCCTGGTGCTGGCCCTCCAATCGCAGAGAGTGCAGGTTGGGACAGTCTTTCTCCACCCACAAATCCTCTTGATGACTTCGTGTGTCCTGTTCAGAAGCCAGGCAAACATGTAGAGGCTGAAATAAATCCTCCTCAGTGTTCCACTCTAGAATGGTTTGAAGTAAACTCATTTGGCTTTGACGCTGAAACAGAATATCCGACTTTGCCTTTCAGTTTCTAGTCCAATGTCCAAATATACCTCTTTAAAATTAGAGGTATTTCTTCACCGTGGGGGGCCATTTCCGAGGATATTGGATTATTAAACAATTCTCAAACTGTGTTTACAAATTTAAAATGTATTTAAATAGTTTTGGGATATCAAAATATTATTTGTTGATATAATTAAAAATCAACGATTAATTTATATTTACTCCGCCAGATGGCGCAAGCCATCAGCAACTTCGAGTAGGCAGCTTTTATTTTTTCTTATGGTGTATTTGGTTATAATCTAAATCTTCTTGTTGATTAAGGCTGTTTCTATCTCCATTTAAGGTTTTATATTGAAATGTTGAGGTATTTCTAACAATTAAACTTATTTATATAGTGAACATTTGTGGTTGAATTATTCGTCCTCTAAAATTGTCTAGATTCAAGAAATGAAGAGCTATGAGCATTAATATTGTATATTTTATGTGAAATCTCCTGAGAAATTTCTTTAGCAACCCTTTCTGGAATTACGAAAATTTGTTGCTCGGTAGACCCTTTCGTCCAAGATATCGTTTGGGTTGACCATCATATAAGGGTTGAAGTTTATCTTAATATCTCTCTCCACTCTTCCCTGCGGTAGAGGTAAGCCTGGGGTACTTCTAGGTGGAGGTTTTGGGATCGAATTATTTTTGAGATATATAATTGTTGCTGTGTGAGAGGTCCTTGGTTTAATTTCAGAACGTTTCCTCTTGTTCTGGTTTGTTGATCCTTTATTATTTATTATTTTCCGACTTTTCTTCGGAGAAATAATACGTGTATAAACATTCCTATATGATATAGAATAGATATGTTGGCCATGAGCATTACTATTCTTGCTTATATTTCCTTTTACTGTTAGTTTGTGACCTTCCTGTTTGGGGTTTAAAATGCTGGTCAAATTACATTCGTTGATATTTTTATCATGGTCATCCTCTGCTCCAGAACAGTGAGGTTCGAGCTGATGCCTTTTGATTTCTTCAAAATATTTTTCTAAGATTTTATTTGTTTCTTCAAGATTTGGTTTCAATCTAACACGAGTGGTAGTCTCTGCTATACTTCTTGTAGTCTGAATCACTCTTTGCAAATAAAATAAAGTTATTAGTTCTTCATCCATTTTAGCATATTCATTCGCTATGAATATTTTATATTTTGCTTTTCAAAGTAACTAAATATAATTAAATTACATTAAATTTAGGCATTATAGATCTTCTGTTCGTGTATATTATATATATATATATATAATTATAATTTCAATATGAATAACACTGACTTTAAATATATATATATATAAGATTTAGATCATGTGAAGATATGACTCACTGTTGCGCGAAGAGAATTTCAATTTAATAAACCAGGAGGAGGGGTGATGAAAATATATTTAATCCTTATCATTTTTATTCAAAAATAAATCTTTAAATATTTTAATAAAACATTATATTTGACTTTTAAAAGGGGATTAACTTTTTAATCCTGCGGTAAGATATCAAGTCTTGTTGAAGTATTAATGGACCAATATGAAAAAGGAACTAATCGTTAAAAAACCACAGAGAGAGTTCCAGAGATCCCAAGCCGTCAAATAAAGACGAGCAAGAAAGAGGACTTACATGAGCAAACGACGGAGGCTTTTTTCATGTGGAACTAGTAGCGCCTCTAGCGATGTCATTCAACTCATGCAGGAATTGTGGCTCCATGATATCGATCTTATGGTTTCTTCGGACGCTTTATTTACATTTCCTTCTCACTATGATTTCTTATATCCTTATTAGAATAATGAAGAGATATATTTTTTGTTATTATTATTTAAATGGCATGCGTTGTGACTAGAGATAAAAATATTTCACACATTTTTTTATAGTGAAACGAAAAGAAAAAAAGAAAATACAATGTATATTTTGGTAGAATAGCAGTAGAAAAACGTGCGAAATGATAAGTTCAAATTAATAAATTAACACGAAAGGAGAATATACTTACATATGTACCTAGAGAGGCACATCTTCCTCTAATTATGCACCAGAATGATCCATTATGTTTATCACTCTGATAAACAAACTTTACTATTGGTGATAAGGAATGAGTCACAACACCATTTCTGGCTAAATCAGACAAAAAGGCCCAACCTGTGTGATGTCAGTTTATGGCATCGATTTCATAACATTCTACGAGAGGGTTATGAAATAAGCCAATTTAATTAAAGGGAGTTTCAGCTGGTTGAGCTATTTTTTTTAATCGAAGCCACCCTTGTATTGATGAGGGCCATAGCCCGAAACCATGGTACACAGATTGGCTTTTTTGTATGAATTTTCCAAATGATGTTGTGTGGGTCATTCTTTATCACTAGTAGTAAATTTTCTACTAGAAAAACATGATAGTTGGTAATGGTGCATAATTAAAGAGAGGTACCCTCTAGGTACATGAATACCTTCCTCCTGGAGCCATTAATTAGAAAAAATAAAAATAAAATAAGAGATCAGATATTGATATTTAAAACAAGAAACATATATTGACCGCGCCCACATGAATATTTTAGATGGCAGAGCGCATTTAATGGAACAAAAATCAACTAAAAGCTGATTTAGGTTTGTTCCATAATATTTGATCAACAGCCCGGAACGTGTTCGTGGTTGGCCTTTCTTGATTTATCAATAAATGGGTTGGTCGAATATCATGGAACAATCAATATCAGCGTTTAGTTTATTTTTGTTCTACTAGATGGCGCTCTTCGATATAAAATGTTTTGTGGTGATCGATCAGGGAATGCCTCTTTTTCCTTGTTTTATATATTATTTTTATTGTATTTACGTGTACAATTAAATTCATTTATAAGTTCTCAAAGAGTATGCCCACAGATTTAGTGAATATAGGAATTATTTCAAATTCCGGCTATATATGCAAAATAGTCCAATGCACTATTGGATTCATGCATGCATTATAAGAATGGTCTGGTTGATTAAACTGGCGACACCACTGGGAGAGAGTTTATCACTGATGAGCCAGGCTCTTCTAATATTTTTTATTACAGTAATTAGAATAGGAATGGTTTTATTTTCAAAAGAAAATACAATCAGGCTAAAGTATTTCTATATATTTCATATTTCAATACCGATTGCAATAACATTCATCTAATATATACATTTATTCTGACGTATATAATTAATATATATACTCTGAGTCAAAAAGATATATTCTTCACCTATATAAAATTTCAGAAAATTCAAGAAATATATATAATGCAATATGAAAAATAATTGATTGAAAATTTTTGAAAAGGGTATGTAAACTTATTTGATATGCACAGCTTTACTCAATATTTTGTGTGTCCTCCTTTAGCGCGTATACAAAAACACGTGAGGAATATTCTCAAACAATTTTAATGTTTTTTTTAGCCATTTCAATTTTTTTACCAAAGTGTTTGAAGATTACTTGGCTGTGAGAATTAGAAAATTTTACTTTCCATCATTTTAAACACATACTCATTAGGGGAAATATCTGGGGAACATTCGAGCCAGTTAAGGATGTCAAGGATGTGTTTAAAGAAAGGTTCGTGAGATGTTGGCTGTATGTGATCGGGGATTATCTCTCTCTCTCGGCCGTGAGACAACGCGGCGCACGAGCTCCGCGTTTTTTTAGGCTAAGTTGGAGAATATGGAGTTGAGCAACTCCTTTGAGGTATTGGCTGAAAGCCAAGAAAATGGGCTGCAAGCTCCTGTTAACCCCACCAAATTCGACCAAGTATCTGCCGAGAAATTACCAATCGAATCTGAAATGCCTGAATGTCATTCAGATTCAACAAATGACAAAAATTCAAATAGCAAGCCGGCGGCGTAAAGCGGACATGCAAATTCCTGTCTCAATTAGGCTGATTTCCCGGAGCGAGAAGACCAGCTTATCGAGAGGCAAAATGGATCTTCACCACATTGGGCGGTTCCAAGAAGAAGCCACATGACCCAGAACACACCAACTCGGGGACCAAAAAGGGATGCATCCAGGTACCGAGAATCCCTCTCCCAACAACAGCAGACCACCAGTAATGCTAAGGCCGAGTAAGGTGCACTAGTGCTCGACCCCCAGGCAGAAGCAGGCTACCTTCCGAGCCCGGTCGGCAGCGGGTCAGGCGGACCAATGTGTCTACCTGGAATTCTGCCCAGACTTCACACAGGAGAAGTATTTCAGGGGATTGGAAGCCTAAATGGACAAGGGAACCATCTACCAGCTGACAAAGATGGAGGGACACATCCTGGTTAGCCTCTCCAGCGTGCAACTCGCCGACAAGCTGATAGAAGAAGGCCTCGACATCGAGGATGCCACTATGCGGGCCTTTCCTCTGAGAAAAAGGAAGGAGCGAAAGGTGATCGGAAATGTGTTCTTCCTCGTGGAGCAAGTGACTTCAATCGTCCAGAAGATGATTGAGATAGGTGACTCATGCTGGGCTGATGCCCGTCAGGAAGCTTTCAACACTCTGAAGACCGAGTGAAGCTCTCCCAGATACCTGCCCGGCTTAATATCAAATCCAAGGGGGTTGTCAGAACGTCTACGTGACTTATGGAACCAAATGCTCCCTATGCTACAATCAGGGGCACAAGCGTGCAAACTATGAGCAACCTGTTGTTCCCCGTGAATGCTCCTGTTGTGCGCTCGAATGCCGCTAGCAAGCCTCCCATCACGTCGAGCGCCCCTCCTCCTATTGCAGCACCTCCACCTGTTGCTGGTGTTGTCGCAGAACCTCCTCCCAGCGACACAGCTATGACAGAAAATCTGAACGACTAATAAGAAGCCCTCGCGCGCCAGGAACTCTGCTCGGCGGGCCAAATGAACTTCGGCTTAGCAATACTGAACACGCGAGTCACCTGCCCACCTGGCGACACCAATGAAGCCTTGTATAGATTTCATTATGTATATTCATTCGTATATTTTTCATATTTACTTATTATTATTATTTCTTTTAGTTTTAATTTATAACTATATATTTTATGAAAGATGTAATAAAAGTGGATTCAATCTCAATCTCTTTGTCTCTCTCTCTTGTTGGAAAATAAAATTACTAGTCTGCTCAGGGTAAAGGGAAACACAACAGTTTGTAACCCTTCTGCAGTGTATAGCTGAGAAATTATTGTGCCTTGAATATAGAATTGATAGGATCTTTCTTGGGTCCTACGTCTAATATGTATCCTGCCGTCTTCAACTTCCAAACTGGTTTTATCAAAAATAATTACAGATACCATCCTTGAGCCCGAAGGCGTCTCTCATTCCACCAGCTGAGCCTGTCGCTTATGTTTCTTACAAAGATTGAAATTTAAAAAAAATGACGGCGACTACTGAGTTCTGTTTCGTTAAAACGGTTATTGATTGTGTTCATAGAAGGTCTAGATTCATTTTCCACGTGTAGAGCTGCTTGAATCATTGATACAGTTGTTGTCCTGTCTGCTACAACCATCCTTAGAATCCTCCTATCCTCTCTTTGTTATTATTATAGGGCGACCTGAACCAGTTTTCTTGAACTTTCCTCTTTCCTCTGACCACTAAGAGAAAATCTCCACAACAGAATTTTAATTTTAGCCTACTTCATAGCAAATTCTCTAGTCGAAAATCCGCCTTCTCCGAGACATATGATTCTGTCTCTTTTAAAATTATAAATTTACTTTAATTACGTTATTTTTCTGCCTTGGCATTCTACAGAGAATAAAGATCATATTAAGTATACATGAAGGAAAACAGGACACAACTCTTCAATTATAATGATACAGTAAGAGGGGAGGCTCTTAAACTACCCTCCATGAATAAACAAGACTAGTTTTATTCACCTATATTCTAGTTATGGTTTCAGATGATTTAAATGCCTTAATGTTCTTATTAAGAATGCAGATTTCTGAAAATATTCTAAAGTGTTCATAGTTGATGCATATTTTGTGGCTATAGTGTGTATATATATGGTAATTTGAACCAACAACCCCATATTGTATATAACTTATAACAAGATTTTCATGTTGTAAATGATTATACGCATGATTGACATGTGTCATTACATCATCATATGTAATGTACTTTGTACACAAACTGAGGATAAATAAATAAAACTCTGTAATAGATTAAGAGTTGAGCTAAAGCAAAAGGTCAAAAACGTCTAAAATCGAGAGATTTAGAATTCCCACAACAAAGTCTAAAGATAGATTGGAAACTGTCAGGATGGCGCCAGTTTAGAATTTCGCGAGACGATCCACACTCTTCACATCTGCTGAAATGCAATACTCCCTTTCTCAGAAAAGATATAAAAGGCCACCGTCCTAGCCAAAAATGCAGTCTTTTCACCATCAGCGGAAGCCCTCGTCGGTTGTCACCAAGGTCCTCCTCATCCACCATGTAGACCAGTAAGAACTTTTCTATCTCTACATCTTTCGCTTCTAGCTCAACTTTTATCTGTTCACGGAACTTTCTTAATGCAACTGTGTCTTCGTTTTTTGTGTGGACATTCCCAAGCTTTCCACTCTGCCTCGACCACGACTGCCTGTACTTTGTGAGAACTGTAAAAGGTCTTCCAAGGTGCAGAGAGGTACTGGAAAACTCCTTATCCTAACTGTTCCTCTCGGTCAACACAGTATAGCGAGAGTCAACAGGATCTCATCACATATATATTCTTAATAAGAAGAATATACATATAAATATAATGCATTTACATATAGCTTATGTAGTTATATATACTTTATGTTATTGATTTGTTGTATATATATATATGGTAATTTAAACCAACAACCCTATATTGTATAATTACTTATAACAAGATTGTCATGTTGTATATAGAAACACATCTATAAATAATTATGCGCATGATTAATCTGTGTCATTGCATCGCCATATGTAATGTACTTTGTACAAATTAAAGACAAATAAATAAAACTATGTAATAGATTAAGAGCTAAGTTAAAGCAAGATTGAGAAGTTCAAAAACGTCTAAATTCGAGACAACCCTAAATAGGAATTTAGCGAGTCGTTGCCATCAAGGTCAAAGGGTGCAGACGTTCAAAGTTCACATTCTCAGACATCTCCAACCCCCCTCCTCGGGAATGGTATATAAACACCTCGGTTCTTAGCCGAGCAGAGTTAGTCCGCAGTTAGTCAGCAGTCACCCCTTTTCACCGTCGGTCGTAGCCAGGACCACCTCATCGACCATGTAAAACAGTAAGAACTCTTATCTCCATCTTGCTTAGCTCAACTCCTATCTGTTCATGGAACTTTCCTACTTCAACTGTGTCTCTTCGTTTTGTGTGTGTGGACATTCCCAAGCTTTCTACTCTGCCTCGACCACGACTGCCTGTACTCTGTGAAAACTGTTAAAGGTCTTTCAAAGTGCAGAGAGGTACTGGAAAACTCACCACGCCCTGACTGTCCCTCTCGGTTACTACAGGTTTGACCCTCGGTTACCACAGCTTATAGCGAGAGTCGACAGGATTCTACAAGAGGCTACCAGACCTCAACATATTACATATATATATAACAAAGTTGCGGGAGGATGATATTCATGTACCAAAGATGGCACTTCTTCTTTTAAAAACGTATTAAAACAATGTGTTTTAGGTTATCATCCAGTAAAAAAATGAATTGGTGATAATAAATTAGTCACAACACCAATTTTAGCGAATTCAGGCAAAAGGTCAACTTTTATACCTTGGTTCCAGGCTTTGGCTCTTATACTATTGGTTCTCTTTGTAGAAATATAAACAATTCATCGCTCACTTGAAAATATATATTTTTATAAATGGACACTCTTTTCAAAGATTTCACATCTATAATTTAATCAAATGAATTTATTATTAAACTCATTAAAAGTGTCGAAAATAGAAGTAAAATAGACTAATGCGCTATTAAGGCTGTTTTGATAGATAGAACTGACGAAACCGCTGAGTGAGTTTACCAATGATGTGCTAAGATTCTCTAGGAATTTTTGCATAGCTGTGATAAAAGAAGAAATTAGTTCTATTCAATAGAATAGAATTCAATACAACCGACGCTATGATTGTTTCACAGTAGTTTTGAGTGATTACACTCGCCTGGTATCCGCTATCCAGAAGTGCTCTGCAGATATAGAGAGCTGTATCGGCACCCCTCACATAAATTCGAGCTGTTGCCAGTAATACTTGAGTGCTATCGCATCCATGCTAAGTGCTGGTGTGGTTGATGTTATTCTCAGGACTTGCGGCTGCAATGCAAGGATCTTCTTCTGACTTAGGACTAATTTCTTCCTCTTGAGTAGAATGTTGAAGTGTATGTCTCTTATTACAAATCTTGCAGGTCTTCATCATTTTAGTTTTTCTGGATGATTCCTTCCTAAACCATTATAGCAAAGCCTATAGTGTTTAACCTCCTCTTACTTCTCTTCAATAGATTGACAATCTATATATTGACAAAATGAACATTCGATGGTTCATTTGGCATAAAATGCACGTTCGAGTATGAGTGCTGACGAATAATGTTTGCTTCCTTTCGGTTTTAATTCCTTTTGAAACATTTTTCTTAGCCGTTTCCCTAGGCACCTAAATTGTGCATTTGGCTTGTTTTGCCACAAAAAAAAAATTTCTCATATGTTGGAAACGATGTTTAGTTATATGATAGCTCCCATTGTCTCCTCCTATCATCGTCTAGCTTTTGCTGTAGGATGTATATCAGCAGGAGCTCTTCCAAAGTGTTTCACGTTAGACCAAGAGTTTCCATATTTCGGACGATTTCATTACAAATATCTAAAATTCGTAGATATATATATATATAACCTTTGTGGATGATTTTTGATATACTTAATTGCAAATAATTTTGCTATCTTCGAATTGGCTATCTTGGATTATCGTATCTCGCCACTATTGTATCTAAAGCATAGTTTTCTGCACTCAACAGAAATACTCTTATTAACCTTGCGGCTTCTTCTTTCACTGACGAGTAGAGAAATTGTAGTCGCTGTAGAACGGTTAGCTTAGGACCTTTGTCTATGGTCGTGATAAACAATTCTTTAAAATTAAACCTTGTGTTTTATGTCGCCATAGAATGCTGGAGGCTCATTTTTTGGAAGTTTTATGCTCGTCATATTTCCGATTTATTTAAATTCATATTTGTTTTCTATGATCCTTAATGCGCAAGCTATTTCCAATTTTAAAACTTCTTGATTTTTATATATCTCTTGGCAAATTTTGAATACCTTCACTTTTCAATGTTTTCTTGAGAAAGCAACCCTGTTAATAATTCCTGAATTTTTTCTTGTACATCCTGAGCAATATCGTTCATTTTCGTCAATGAATCCCCTTATTGCTTAGCGTTATCCAACAAGTCCAGGTAGCGGTCGAGGCGCTTCACCTGGTAGCAAATTCTGGGTTGGATTCTTTTTAGGGATCTTGACATTTTAAATAGTTTATCTTGTCATTTCTTCGATCCGGCTCGAGGGACCATGGACGGTAGCGGATGAGGGCCTAACAGCGATAGCTAGGAATCCTTGACACTTCCTTTGTCTATAAGCCTGGCTAGTACTTTTAAGTTTTGGTTTGTCAGAGCGTGAACTGTATCTTGATAGGCCAGACCTTTTCAGCTCATTATTACCCTTGAATTAGAACCGTTCGATCCTTTATAAAACCTCCTGACTATATGAGCAGCCTCAACTTCATTTGACTAGATGAGTTCCCTAACGCTAATTAATTGGAGCACAGACTCAAAGAACTGGACTGATTCGTTGAATGACTACAAAATTGTTTTATTTGTCCACAGCTGGCAGTTTTATACAATTAATATTTGAATATCTAACTAAAGTGACAAAATAACATAATAGGAGTGCGCGAACACTATATATATTCTAAGATAGTGTTTCTCTATAAATTCGCCAATATAACAAAACGAACTCTATATATTGAATGACGTTTATAGCTATTACAACTACAAGATGGAGAAAAAGTCTGACACGTCAGCCATGATCCTTCTCTCTAGTGTTTTCCCGAGTTTAGACAATAGATACTTTTACTCTCTTTGTTTTTTATATATAGCTTTAATTAATATGTTTAAATACGGGCCAAGTACACTCTATAACAAAATAAAATCTACGCACCAATAAGGAGCTGTTCGATTTATATTAAAATACGTATACAAAGGCATTTCGATCTAACATGCAAATGATTGAAATTTGGTAGATACTTTATGCAAAGAAAGAGCTCCAGCATATATGAACAGCGCATCCAGTGTAACGGCACCTGGCATGCCTACAGGATATTCTTATATAGTAAATTATCAGTGAGCACATTTTTTATCACTGATGGTACTCTGTGGAGTTGCCTTTTTGACTTATTGTTATATATATCGACATGTAAACTTATGTCGGGTGTTAGCCTAAAGGAAATAAACACTTTTCTTTTAATCTTCCAGATACTTCTTGCTGCTTAACGTCAACTAACAAACACGAGGACGTTACATCCAGCACCAGTATTTTAGACTCAATATTCGGCACGGCACGAACTGATTTTCAAAATTTACGTTTAATTAATTTTTTGCAGTAATATATTTCTATTGTACCAATGCTTCGCCGAAGGATTCGTGTCCATTAAAAACAAATGTCAGAGTTTGAAAAGTGTGCTATTGGATAGAAGGAGACTGTGTGGTCAAATCGACTAATCGCGTAATATCTGAGTCGAAGTGAAGCGGCTATTAGGGCGGCCGCGGTCGACTGAGGGCCACAACAGAACGGGAGGAAAAAGCGGCTGTCAGAACGGCTGTCGCAGGACCGGATTCGACGTTATCTACCATTTAGTGTATGACCGGTACACAAGAATCTAAAATGAACATAAACAGACGACAGAAAGAGTGGAGTCTAAGAGCTCGTTGACCGTTACGATACCTACCTCTCAACCCGTACAGGGTCAAGTCTGAATATAGTATTGTCGGGAGTGATCAACATGGAACTGTGATGACTGGGGGCTTGTATTCTTTAGTGACGATTTCGTTTCTTATTGTGACTTGACAACCGTCGCAAAGGTGTCTGGAATCGTCCTGGGCAGCTTGTGGATCGTGACCTTACTTTAGAACACCACACAGGTCTACAACAGGGTGTTATGGTCTTGGGTGCCATTTATTTTGATAGCAGGGTTCCATTGGTAGTCATTCCTAGTATCCAGAGAGCAAAACGGTACATGATGACATTCGACGGCCTATTTTGTTGCCGTTCCTCACTTATCACCCTGGGTTCACTTTTAAAAAGATAATGCCCGGCCACGAACGGCACATATTACTATGGATTGTCTTTAATCTTGCCGAACTATTCTGTGGCTAGCGAGGACGCCTTATCTCTCACCCATAGAAAACATCTGGGACATGATGGGAAGGCAATTGCAACTATCTTGGAATGTTAACTATTTAGCCCGAGAGTTTAGAAATAAATCTTGCATAACACCATTCACAATCTTTATCAACCCAACGACACACCGAGTGGCAGCCTGCATCCAGGCCAGTGACGTATTTGTATACGGGTTCCAATTGAACAGGTAAAGAAACGGTTACTAAAAAGGAATCATCCTTAGGAAAAATCTTGATTCCTAAACGCTATATCCTACTTAGATCAATTCAAATAATTACCGATTTCTGTCTCTGAAAATATTATTTTCAAAAAGTGGTCAAACATATTCAGTTTTTATCTCGCCTTCATATTATATGACCAATATTTTATTTTCTAACGCTTTTTTTTATAATAACATATTACATACAAATTTCTGAAAACATTTTTAGCTGCCGCCTTATTCTTATATATATGAAAGCCCTTAAGAAAAAGTCTAAAATTTGGATATAAACATTTTATAACTGAGAGAGTGACGGTCTTATAGCCATTTTTGAAATTTTATGGAAAATTCGAACAAAATTGAAATTGTACTGGGATCAAGTTTATAAATTCAGAGAAAGGCATCTCCCGATCTAAAAGAAGATGATAGCTTGCGGCATCTGTCGGAATAGACATCAACTAATCGATAAATTTTAACTATTGGTCAAATACCTTTTCTTTATTAATAGATATTTCTAACCACGTTAGCGTTTCAGGCTGTTGGCCCTCATCAGCGTGGTGCAAGCTGTACCTCAGCTACCAAAAAAAAAACTGGTTTTGTGGCTTCCTGAATATTAAAGAATCGATATTTAAGGTCGTCAAGGCGTAAGAACGCCATACTTCTGGAATAATTAAAACCCAAAAATTAGTTTATATTCAAGCAAGCAATCAGCACTTTTAGTTGTACGATTAGGATATGCCTTTCTCTTAATTTACAAATTTTGCTAACAAATTTACCTATTTTGAATTTTTGTAACCGAAAATCTGGTCACTATTTGTCAGTTGAATGATCAATTTCTTTTGTCGTTCCGACCTTTGATAGCGTTTGGATCATTATAGAAATACATTTGGCGGATAGTGCCCTTGGTAGAATACGACTTGTCATATATATTTTTTCCATGTAGTTTTCCAATTTTTCATGTAATGGTGCGAATATCATAGCGTGATCACTAAATGTTGTTGAATAACTGTGGAATCTATTGGTGCTGCGCAATATCTCCGATTCCATCTTGTGCGACAGGATTCCATTGCCGGTCCAAACCTAGCAGTTCTATATTGGATGACGACATCCCTTATATAGGCAATTACTAGAAAGACGCTCTTTATGCTGCGCCGAAATAAAAGGTCACACAACTATATAAACCCAAAATAACTAATTTCTAAGAGACATGTCATATCTGCCTCAGAGCCCACAGCATAGTTCTTAAAGGAACGTAGTTGTGCAATGGAATAATTATCTATATTCACTCATCAATGTCATTTATATATTCTATTATAATCTCTATATATTCCTTTATACTACCAGTGTTGATGTGAATAAATCATGGTTGTCAGCTTCGCTTATTATAAGAAAATTGGTTTACCCGATATTTGTCACCTCTAATTTTCTATATAAACTGCAATATATTTCCTTTTGCCAGTTCTTTGAATCATTAATGAATAAATAATAGCGACTGGGCAAAAAAGAAGAAATCTTGTTTTTTTATTAATTAGATTAGGTAAACTATTTTTTACCCTTCTATAAATGTAATTGGCTCCAAAATATAATGACAAAAATTGAAAACATGAAAGGAGAGAGAGAGAAAGCTAGATTTTAAATTGTGTTTGTTTGCTTGTGTGAAAATTAAAACATATTTTATTTAGAAATTAAATACATTCTTATAGACTACACAAACCTTTTCAGAATTTCTTTATACAGGGTGATCCAAAAGTCCCGCACAACTTTAAAAATTAATAACTCCGCGAATATTTGCGCAAGAGCAATGCGGTAAACACCATTGTGTTCAGGATGCAATGGGATTTTTTATGGCAGATAATGAAAAATTCGAAATTGATTTTAGTTACAACTTCATTCGCTAGATGGCGCTCTACCAGAATCAGAGATTCAGCGGCCAAATTGTTTGATAAATTGAAAAATATAACTAAACGACACGTATTTTTCCTTTTTGAATACCAGGAAAGAACCCTAATAATATCAAATGATAAATTAATAAAACACCATTTCGCCAAAAGTTAGAAGAAATGGTTGACGATTTTTAAATACAATCTGAGATATGTAAAATAGGTATATGCAAATTAAAACATGTAGCAAAAAATATTTATATTTTAGATGGAGTTTTGTGAAATAGATTGAATGTTTGAAAATAACTACTGATATCAATACACGATTTTTGAAATGTTGTAGTACCAAAAATTATGATGGCACTACTAATAGGATTTCTTGCTATAAGGAATGTGTAGTTCCTTGACTAATTGGCGACACTTGACTATTTAACTGGATATTTGTCATGATCCAAAAATGAAATATAGAGGGGAGTGACAAAATATATTTGTCGTACTTTATTCCAAATATCCTATGGGTTTGTCAAATGTTATCATTGTTTATTATACTGTACTAATTTTGAAAATGTATCCCCTTAAAAAAAAAATCATTTTTAAATCGACCTTTTGCGTTGAAAAACGTGGTAGTAAAATCATTTTGTATTATTTTTTGCGCAAAATTTCTAAAGTTGGGGGGGGGGGGGGATACAGAGAATATTTCTTATGCTATTTCTTCTAATGAGCGAAAAGCGATAAACTAAACATAAGGGGTAAAATTGTGTATACCAGTGTTATTCGAGAAGTTATAACACTTTGGCCTGCACGACATAGAATAAAATGTGGGCAAATGACAAACAAAAAAATTACCGTTTACAGGGAAAAAAACGAGTCAAGATGTGAGGACAGCATTTATTATTCCCATAACCAAAAACAAAGAGCTGCAAAATATAACACATGAGGTAACTGCCTTCTCTCTTGTATTAGGTCACAATCCTTGCTAAATGTGGCGCCCTTCATTCTCAAACACCGCCTGCAGACGATAGATGACAGAATGGTCACAATTAAATAGTTGAAATTTATAAAACGTGCCATCTGATAGAAGCCTTCAACATGGCCAATGTGGTAGGCCGGCATCGATAAAAACGCGACTTAATGTACCCCCAATACCGAAATTATAAGGCGTCAAGTCTGGTGACATTGGAGGCCACTGGTATATAAAGTGGCGACTTATCAACGAATTCCACCAAACGTATCCTTCAGCAATTGTTTGGCACCGCGGGAGATACGAGGAGGTCCTCCATCTTGCATGAATGTTATTTCGCTTAGTGCTTGTCGGTCCTGCAATATGGGAATAACCTTTTATCTTAAAAGTTGAACATAACCTTCACCAGTTACAAGAACGGTTTTAAAAGTTCTTCCATTGATTTTTTCAAAGAAAAATGGCCCAAAAATAAAAGAAGAAGTGAACCCACACAAAACTGTAACTCTGTGCTGATGAAGTGGCATTTCTGTAAAAATCCTAGGGTTTTCTGTTGCCAAAATGAGGCAGTTTTGAATGTTAAATTCTCCCTTTAGATAAAAGTGAGCATCATCTGTTCTTAGAACATTTGACAGCCAGTTTTCATCAATATCAATTTGCCGGAAAACCCATGCAGCGAATTCTTGACGCTTCTCAAAATCGCTGACTTTCAACTCGTGAAAACTTTGAATTTTGTTAGGGTATTTTTATAGAAAAATTCTAAATGTGTTTTCTCTCCAAACTGTTCCATACGAAATCCCCGTTTGTCGAGAAACTTGTCTAGCACTTACTTCTCCATACGTGGATAACGTTTCAATAGCTTCAGCATTCTGCAAAACCGTAACAGCCACTGACTTGCATGTCGATGGTCTTCCACCCCGAGGTTTTGCTTCCAGAGATCCAATTTCCTCGAAACTTTTAATCATTCGCCTTAGAGATTATCAACTCATGGGTCCTTTACCGCTTCGAATATCTTTAAAGGAACGAAACGCTCGTAAAGCTTCAGTGGCAGATTCTGAATCACAATTTAAAAAATTCACCAAGAGTGCATTATCCTGTAGTGACGGCATTCCAGGAGGAAGGGGAGAAGTCCGACCACACCTCCTTGCGGTCCCCCCTGGACCCTTGGAATATTTGACCAAATTCTGGTTCGTTTCCAAGATGACTAACGTTGCAACGGCACCCATTTTCAAATGAAGAGCAAAACTGATATCTCCAGTAATGCTACCGCGTCCGGGGTAACCGCCGCGTCAGGAGCTGCAGCTCGAGCTCATGATGAGAAATCTACTACGAGGACACAATTCAATCTACTACAACTCAATATAAATAGAACCCAGAGGAAAATAAAGAGCTGACTTGTCTTCTCTGTGACAACAATGTACATATTACTTGTCCTCAGGAGACAAAATTGAATCAGAATCTGAGATTCAATATCAAAGATTATACAGCACTAAGAAAGGACAGACCGGGAAAATTCGGAGGAGGACTTGCCGTTTTGATTGAAACTCTAGAAATCAAATTTAAGAAAATCGCCTATAATCAGAGTAAGCCTAGAGAAAGCACGACAGAAGCTCAGGCAATAGAAATCTATCTTACAGATAAAACAATTCCAATCATAAATGTTTATCACCACGATAATACTTGCATCAATACAGGCCTGATAGAGACATTAAGTGGAGCGTCTTCGGATATCGCCATCATACTTGGTGATTTTAACGCCAAAAGACCAACTTGGGGATCACCTGTCCAGGATAACAAAGGTCAGCAGGTTGAGGACATGCTAACCGACCTCGACCTTACACCGTTAAATAACGAAAAGAACACCTATCTATCCAAGTCCACAGGCACCGAATCCGCAATAGACATCACAGCGATAAATTGCAACATCGCACCCACAACACAATGGAAAATTCTGAAAAGTGCAATCAGTGACCAGAGACCAATTTTAACAACCCTAAAATTCAAAATTGAGAATTTCCAACAGAATAAAAGAGCACTGGTAAAAAATTCACAGAAAAGCTTGAAGAACTGTGCAACGAAGAATTAAATCACAGAACGATTGACAAAAATTGGAAAAATTCTCTTCGAACATATCCAAATCTACAAAATTATCGATACCTAGAGGTAGACGTAAAGACCTGTGAATACCTTACTGGAAGGACCACAACTGGGTCATTAAAGTAGGGTCTGCAAAGCTAGTAAAAAAATGTGGGGATGTAAATTTGTACAAGATGACTCTATATATTCTGTACAGGGCGAAACTGATGCCACAATAAATTTAACAGTAGATGATTATTCTTTGTGCTTTACAATAGATACAGGAAGTCCAGTTACGTTAATACCTAAAGATAAGATTTATTGGCAAGGTAAAAAATTATTTCCAACAAATTTAAGATTAAAATCCTTTTGTGGTAAATCAATAGAGATTATAGGGTAAAGAAATGTTTTTGTAAAAGAAGCCAACCAGTATTTACGATTGATAGTTTTAAATGAAAAATCCAGGTGATTTTTTGTTAGAAAAAGAATGGCTTAAACAGTTAAAACTTGATTATTCTAGTTTGTTCAGCATTAAAAATTTAAATAATGAATCTAATAGAAATAGTTTAATTGATAGATATGCCGATTTGTTTAACAAAGATTTGGGCTGTCTAAAGGATGTTAAAATGAATTTTAATTTAAAAAGGATGTGACTCCTGTGTTTTGTAAGGCCAAAAGTTAACCTTTCTCTCTAAAAAACAAAGTAAAGAATGAAATTGATCGTTTATTGAATTCTTGCACTTTATAACCTATAGTTCATGCATATTGGACCGCTCCAATAGTACCAGTATTAAAAAAGGATGGTAGTGTAATTATATGTGGTGATTTTAGATGTACAGCTAATAAAGCAATAGAATTAGATAGGTATCCCATTCCATCGATCGATGAGATCTTTTCAAAATTATCTACAAGCACCGTACTTTCGACTCTAGACCTATCACAGGCTTACTTGCAAGTAATGTTAGCGGAAGAAGCCAAAGCTGTTGTTGATATAAACACAACAAAGAGGTTGTTTTCTTATAAAAGACTACCATATGACGTAGCGGTAGCACCAAATAAATTTCAGAGGATTATGGAAGGTCTATTTGCTGATTTGCCAGGTGTGGCCTGCTACATAGATGATATTTTGGTTGCAGGAAAAGACTTTGAAGATCATGAACAAAAGTTGGATCTAGTGTTTAGATGATTTCTAGAAAAAAGGTTTAAAGTTAAACAGATATAAATGTAAATTTAAAAAGAAATCGGTGGAATATTTAGGGTTTAAAATGGATAAATATGGACTGCATCCCTTAGAAAATAAAATTAAAGCAGTGATAGAGGCACCTGAACCTAAAGAATGTTTCGCAATTAAGATCTTTCATATGACTCTTAATTTATTATTATAGATTCATAAAGAATATAGCAAACATTTTAGCGCCATTCTATCAACTTTTGAATAAAAATTGCAGATGGAATTGGACGAAAGAATATCGAATGTTATTTAAAAAATGTAAATAATTATTAATGGACTATGGACTAGGCGTAATTCTGAGTCATAGAAATGATAGAAAGGAAGAATGCTCTATAGCTTTTGCTTCTAGAACATTAACTGAAGCGGAAAAACGTTTCTCTCAACTAGAAAAGGAAGCGTTGAGCATAACTTTTGGCGTTGGGAAATTCAGACAATACTTACTGGGACGAAAATTTGTATTGGTCAGAGACAACCGATCCTTAATTCATATATTTTCACCTCATAAACCAATTCCCATATGTGCATCATCCAGATTTAAAAGATGGTCCTTAAAATTAGCTGTGGAATTTCGAAAAACTAGTGATAATTCCAATGTTGACGCATTGTCACGTCTTCCTTTAGAATCGAGTGTCAGGGAGTCTCTTGATGAAGACCAGGTACTTCTTCTCAGGAAGTTGAATGAGGTACCGTTCTCTTTTATGGAGGTGGCATATGAGACGCCCCAAGATAAAATACTGTCTATAGTATTAAGGAATGTTAGAGAAGGCAACTGTGTGTGTGTGTGGAAATTCACAAGGGTACCGAGAGAAAACCCACTAGCTCCTCATTATAAGATCAATGCGGAATTAAGTTTGGAGTTTGGTTGTCTTAAATGGCGTGAAAGAGTGGTAATTCCCCAAAAATTAAGATCTTTAATTTTAAATGACTTGCATGAAATACACATGGGGATTGTTAAAATGAAGATGATTGCCAGACGGTATTTTCTGGTGGCCAGGCATAGACAGTAACATCGAGGAGTTAACTAGAGAATGTAGAATATGCCAAGAATCGGCAAGCATGCCCCCGGCTACCATCTCGGAATGGACTTGGCCCGAAAAACCGTGGCATCGACTTCATCTTGATCTAGCGGGTCCGTTCATGGGAAGAATGTTTTTGGTTCTCGGGGACGCATACTCTAAGTGGATAGAAATTTTTATCATCAAAGATATTACCAGAAAAAAGATTATAAATCATCTTAGAGAAACTTTCGCCAGATTTGGATTGCCCTAATTTTTGGTTACAGATAATGGAAGAAAGTTTGCCTCCGGTGAATTCGAGCAATTTACCAAAATGAATGGTATACGGCACACTAAGACCAGTCCGTATAATCCTAGTACAAATGGTTTAGCTGAGAGATATGTAAGAGGGTTTAAAAACCTTTTGAGAAAGAATAATGGGAAGGATGATTTAGAGACGAATCTACAAAGATTCCTATTTGCTCATAGAGCATTCCCTCAAACTGTAATAAAGTAATTCCCCTGCGGAACTGCTAATGAAGAGAAGTTTAAGATCAAGATTCTCAAATTTAATACCAAGATGGGAAATCCGCGAGAGGCATTTCATGAGGCTGTAAGAAGGCAGGAGCAGTTTACTACAGGTTGCGAGGTTTATTTCCGCAACTATGCAACTGGACCTAAACAGTAAAAAGGTACCATTTTGAAATTATTGAGCTACCGTCACTACCTTATAAGTTGCGAGGGCGTCGTGTATAAGAGGCATATCAATCAATTGCGACCTGTGAGAAAGAAACAAGTGGAGACAAGATATTTGATACTTCCTCGAACATCAGGAGAGAAGCCTGTAGGTGGAAGTCAGAAATAAAGTGAAGAGGAGGTTCCAGAGGTTACATCAGGAAACAAGGAGGAGACTGCTTCTGTGAAAGTGCCCTCTTGCACTCCTAAACCGGAGCTTGCCGCTGTGCAAGTGCCCGCAGTCCTAGACCTCAGAGAGCCAGGAAACCCCCAGACTGACTGGAGTATTATTAAGGGGGAGATGTGTTGTGTATGTGATAGATGAAGATTATTTGCATTCATTAAAGCCTCATTATGTAAGAATATATGTGTATATAAATTGGACATTTGTTGTTGGCCAAACGAAAAGAATAAGAGCTAAAAAACGAGTCATGGTCAAGTTTGAGTTGTTGTACATCTAATTACAAAACAACCTTAACAACATTCATCATCACTGAAGACACAAAGGTTGCCTGTTATGCAGATTATATAGCCATATGGCACACAAGTAGCAGTATAGAAATATCAGAAAAATACTGAACACATCAATGAGAGGACTGGAGAAGTGGGGAATGAAACTCAAAATGACACTAAACCCAATAAACACAATCTATAGGTCTCCTTCACTGACAGGAAAAAGGGCATGAATTTAACTCCAAAATAAGAATAAACAACCATATAATTTATAAATTTAGATCTCCAAATTACCTAGGTGTGATACTTGATGAGGAATTGCGATTTACAGAACACATAATTAGCACCTCAAATAGAGCTACCAGAAACCTAAATATTCTGAGAAGGCAATGTGGAACAAATTGGGGAGCAAAACCCAAAATTCTCAGAACATATATCACCTTAATAAGGCCAATAATGGAATATGCAACACCTGTTTGGGCTCCCTCAAGTTCATCACTAAAAATAAGACTAGACAGTGTTCAAGCAAAAGCGGCCAAATTAATCACTGGTTCTGTTTCAAATACCAACAATTAGAAAATTCAGAGAGAATCTGGTCTAGGCCTACTTGAAAGCAGAAGACAATTAAAAACAATAAAATTCACCAATAGCTTAAAAACTAAAGAAACCGAACACATATCCCATAGAACCTATTTAAACTGGACACAAAAAGAAAGGCTCAAAAGATCTTCAAAACTTCAGTACGACAACAATATTAGAAAGAGCATAAATATGAAACATAATGAATTTCAAATTCGAGAATAATCAATATTTCCTACCCCATTGCCATCTAATGTAATCATCAATCTTAACCTGAATGAACCCTGCAATAAAAAAAAGAGAACAAAACATACTTAAAAAGAAAGGACTTGACACAATTGGTTTATGCGATCAGATAAATTATTTAACAGCATATACAGATGGATCATCAGACCTTATCATAAGTAATGGAGGGGCTGGAATTAACATAATACTGCAAGATAGAACATACATCAAAATCAAAGAAGGAGCAAGAAAGATTTCGTCAAACTTCACTTGTGAACTGACAGCTATCTGGAAAGCTCTTGATGTATGCCTTAACCAACCATCCCTGCATCAAGCAGAAGGAATTATAATATACCGTACAACGACTTCATATCCGATCTAGAAGCAATTCAGAAGGGCAATACTATAATCACACAGAAAATACATTCGTTACTAACTCAGCTGATATCATTGGAGAATAACTGCATTCTACAATGGATTCCTGCCAGTGTTTGGATCGGGGGTAATGAAATGGCAGTTGAATTATCAAAGGAAGCCAGAAGGTTTAGCCAAAGGAAAGAACAAATGTCATTATTTGACGCTAATGCTTTTGCAAAATACAAGATAATTAAACAAAAAAATAAGAAAAGACCAAAATGTGAAATAAACTCCAAGAGAAAAATGACAAAACTATAACAAGATTTAGAACAAAACTTTATAAAGGATGACAATACATCCAGATGGCACAAGAACCTATAGAACATGCAATAACTGTCCTGGTGTGGAACTAACACCTACCCACATATTCTCATGACCGGAGCCTTGCAGAAAATTGACATAGACCCAGAGCAGCTGCTTTACACACCCAAGATAGTGGACAATGCTGCTTCTGCTGCTGTGATAGAGATGCATGGAGACATCTGAGGCTCTTTATTGGACACGACAAAACAACAACGTCATTCCAGAGTAAAATAAATCATTAGAGATAGGTAAATATTTTTCAAATGAATTAAAATAAATATAATCGGTACTGAGAGAGGGTTGAATTGAAAAAATTAGAAAATTATAATTTTCGAAATTTAAATAGCTGTGAGGATTCCAGCAAACCGCATCTAAAATATTAGGTTTTTTTTGCTACATGTCTTAATTTGCATATACCTATTTTACATATCTCAGATTGTATTTAAAAATCGTTAACCATTTCTTCAAACTTTTGGCGAAATGGTGTTTTATTAATTTATCATTTGATATTATTAGGGTTCTTTCCTGGTATTCAAAAAGGAAAAATACGTGTCGTTTAGTTATATTTTTCAATTTATCAAACAATTTGGCCGCTGAATCTCTGATTCTGGTAGAGCGCCATCTAGCGAATGAAGTTGTAACTAAAATCAATTTCGAATTTTTCATTATCTGCCATAAAAAATCCCATTGCATCCTGAACACAATGGTGTTTACCGCATTGCTCTTGCGCAAATATTCGCGGAGTTATTAATTTTTAAAGTTGTGCGGGACTTTTGGATCACCCTGTATATAAGAACTGAAGTTATTATATAAGAACAAATATTTTTCTATCAAATAAACTAACTGTGTTTATTTGGTAGGTCTAGTTAATCAGTATTAAAACTCCAGCGGTTTCCCCCAATATAAATAATTTATATAGATTAAAAAAACTCTAATATGAATAGGGCAATTCTGTTTATAAGTCTAACACTAAATTTTCTTTGTTTGGTGTTTAAACAAGCAATTAGCCTATTCTCTGATAAAACTAAAACTACATGTGAATATTCAAAATAGCATCATTAACTTAGCGCTCTTTAACGCTGATAATTATAAAAATATTTAACGATGATTTTCTTCTGAAATGTATATAATTAAAATTTAAATCTCTACAGATTTTTTTTATTCTAAATTAAATAAAAATTGAAAGAGGGAGAGGTGAACCCTCTCACCAGTTTCGACATTTTAATCTCCTGACCGCTTCACTATTTATTGGATTGAATTACTTATACCCTGCACTTGCTATTGAATACAGTAATTTAGGTTTTTTGGACAAATTATGAACATATGTGTTTATGACTGTAGAAATGTATATCTAAATTAAAGATATAATGTATCTTCTGCAAAATGACAAATAAGCCTGTTAATCGTTAAAAATGTTTATAATTCTCAGCGATAGATGGCGATAAGTTTATGATTATATTTTGATGTTGTCTAAACGACTTATTTGTGATTTTACGGAAGAGCATTGCTAGATGCATTATGGCTTAAATTTAGATATACATTTCTACAGTCATTAACACATATGTCCTTAGCTCGTTCAAGACGCTAATTTACTGAAATCAATAGCAAGTGCGGGGGGTCGGTGGAAGGCTGGTTAAACCGTTTGGTTTTCGACCACTACGACCCGGGTTCGATTCCCGCATTGGACACTTTTTTCTGATAGAAAAAAAATGCTCCAATGGCCTCCGATTCTTGCAAAAGTCCAACCCCACCAGCGAGTGCAAGTAACCAAACGGGGCTCTGGCACATTTGTAAGTGCAAAGTCGAACTGCTTTTCACATGTGTAGACATGTGGTGCGCTTACAGTAAAAGCAGTCGCTAACTACCCACCATGATTATCATGGCCTGTACCACGTGTACTAGGGATAATTAAAAATATATATATATAGCAAGTGCAGGGTATATAAGAAATTCAGTCCAATACAATAGTGAAGCGGTCTGGAGATTAAAATGGCGAAACACCGCTGGGAGGGTTCACCAGAGGGTTCGTCATAAAGGCTAAATAAATAAATTGTATTTATTTGTATTTAAAAAAAAGTAGCGTTTAAAAATAATAATTTTCATTTAAATATTTGCGTCTAGCAACACTCCTCATCAAACAATTCATTATTGTGTTCAGTCAGGTTTCAGTTATGTGTATTGAAATTGTTGCATAATTGCGATCCTCGTTATAGAAAACCAACGACTATATATATTTGGCATTATACTCATGTTATTGTAAACTGGTTGTTCAGCTATAATTAGTTCTCACATTTATATATCAATAATGTTCAGCACGCCACGTATTATTGCGATAACCGACTTGATTACAAATAACTTATTTTACGTAGATATTTCACTAAAGTACTTTATTCTTTCACCAAAACCTACAACCAAGCTATAATCCGTAATAAATTCTACAAAACTAGACAAGAAGAGTCCAGGTGACGCAGAGCAAGTTCATATATCATCTTGTATACTTTCAAATTTTGTCTTCATATAGCAGTTCCCGGATCCAGGAAGTGCTTCCGCACCCCTCTTATGGAGTGAAGACCCTTGAGAATCTTGAAAAAAGAACCGTTTTTGATCCATTATTCACGAATAATGGAGAAGATTCGAAATTAAAAGGTCCAATTGTGATATTCTATATGTGCCAAACTCCCTTAACAAACTTTCCAAACAAATCTTAAATTTTGCCCGGGTCTATTATCCCATCTGCCGTTATTGGGTTCTCCGGGAGAATTCTGAGTAGTTGTGAATTAGATGGGCTCCTGATTTATTCCGAATAAAAATATTTATTCTATAAAACATGATTCGACGTCTCACAGTGTAGGGAGTCGTATGTTATTTTTCCTTGACCATTTTCTAATCCGATTCTCTTTGGCGGCGGGGAGCGTGAAATCAGCAGCAATTTTCAGTCTCGGCTTTATATTCTGTTGGCGCTCACAAATATAATTGTGTTCATTTTACTACTCTTATTGGGGGCGGAGTGGTAGAAAACTTCAATTTTCGAGAGCCACGAATCGGGATCGATTCCAGCATATCAGGCATTTTTACCTAAAAGGTTTTAATTGTCCCTTATTATTTCAAAGGTCCAGCCCTACTAATGAGTGCAAGTCAACAAACTTATCTCTGACAAGTTGTAAGTGTGAAAGTCGAACTGACTTTTATATATTCAGACATGGGATGCACTTACAGTGAAAACAGATGCTTACAACCCACCACAATTATCATTGGAATTTGTACCACCACCGCAACTACACCAATTTGCTAATTGTTTTTGAGGGAATTATAAAAAAATATATATTTGTGCAGTGTCTATCAATAACGTTCATAATAGCATTCCCACAAATTGTCTTTTATTGAACATAGATGTTTAGTGTTATATTGGGGGAAGATGGTATTCATGGGCCAGAAGAGGCGCCTCTCCCATAAAAGAATATTTAAAACATTTCATTTTCGATTTTATCTGGGCAAAGTGCGCAGACCCAGATTGATCAAAATAACAATCAAACAAATTTATTATTCATATATGTTGTTGTGCTAAGAGGGAACATATGAAATAATATTTCAATATTTTTAAAATATAAAAATTAATGTAAATATAACAATGTTAAGCTTCGAATTGGTCGTTAAGAATTAATCTCTCTCTATTTTTCTTTTCAATTTATTGTAAAAAAACATTCATTTTAATTCCACATTAATGACAATTGTAGCCAATGACAGGCAGGAATATGTTATATTTTACTTTTAGTGATATGTTTGAAATAAAACAATATTATATAATAAATTTGTTCTAGGAAAACATTAATCCGGAGCACATGTGAATGAGAACTTCAATAATATTTAACGAGAAAAAACACCTTAAAAACTAACTATTTTGACTCAGAAATTTCAATGCACACAACATGCTCTCTCATTTATTATAGTATTAGATATTCTTCTGAGGTTTATTTCTTAAAAAATAGTTTATCTATAAAAGATTAATATCAAACAAATTTTGTAATTGTATTTAATCTTAGAGATTTTGTGAAGGTGTGTGTGTGTGTGTGTGACAAATTGACAATTAAACATTATTTATTGTCTTCTAGACAATGTTACATATCAAAGAGAGAGAGAGAGAGAGAGAGAGAAGAAAATATATACAAAAAGAATTAAATATATACATATATAATATACAAATTTACAAGGGGGATAAAAGTAGGAGACCTCGGCGCTGGAGGGTCCTGGACCAGGCGATGAGCGGGTCCTCCACCGCTTCTCCGAGCCCAACCTGGACAAAGTAGCTATATACTCGCAACTTTGCCGACGCCAGGATGGAAAGGGCGTCGTCCTCAAGGCCGGACCCGCCGAAGATCCAAGCCTGCAGGTCAGGGGGCCGCCCTATGATGTTAAAGGCCTCTCTGATGAGAGGCCTGATGGAACGGCAGCACCAGTAACGGTGGCCGAGGGAGCGGTCGATGGACCCGCAGGCAGGACAGGAGGGGCCGACCGAGGCAGGATGGGCCGGATGGGGCAGGGCGTGGAGGGCCAACTTGAGGGCCGCGTCGGCCTCGTGGCCCGAGAAGGCGCAGCGCCGCAGCGAGGCCCAGTCGATCCTGGATGGTGGATTGATGGTGGGCGTCCATCTCGCCAGGAATCTGGAGATGGGCGTGGCGGCGAGGCGCGGACGATCCAGGGCCCGTCGGGCCGAGCGGGTCGTGAGACCGTTGAGGAACGGCGTAGCCGTCCCCTGCAGCACCACGGCCGCAGCTAAAGAGCTAGATGAGGGTGCAGACTCCGCCCCGAAGCCCACGGCGTTCTCGGAGGTCAGCCTCCGACAGAAGGCGCCCAGGGCCGCGGCGTCAGCCAGGGCCGAGCGCGTAGGTCGGGCGGTGAGGTGGTCCTCCATGGTGAGGTCCCGGACTCGGGCTCCGCGCCAGCGGGCGGGGGCCAGGAGGTCGGGAGGACGGAGGAACCGGCAGCCGCCGATGATGGGGAGGTCCAGCAGCTGAGCCGTGGGGACCGCCCGGTGGTTGAGGCCCAGGATGTTGGAGGCCTCCTCCCATAGCTTCAGCAGCCGGAGACGGCGGGGCTGGAGACGGGTGCCGTCCGGTGGAGGGTGGATCCAGGCTTCCCCGCTGATGCCGCTGACCAGCCAGCTGAAGGCATTTCTGCCCCCGCGGAGCGCGACCTGTACCCCCTTGAGGCAGGCGAGCTGGAGTTGGGTCGCGAGGTCGAGAAGGCCGAGGCCTCCGATGGCAACTGGCCTCGCCATGACGTTGGCGGGAAGCCACGCCGTGTGGTCTGGCCCCCAGACGAACCTCGCCAGTCGGGCCTGCAGCTTGGCGATGGTCGGGGGTGATGGGAGGTATCCATGCAGGTGGTGCTGGATCGTGGACCCCACCAGCGTGTTCGCCGCTCTTGCTCGTCCGACGAGGGAGAGGCCACGGGTGAAGGGCGTCCATCTGCGGCACGCAGTCTCCAGGAGGGCCAGGAGATGCTGCTCCCGGTAGGCGACGGTGCTCCTGGGGGCGATGTCGAGCCCGAGGACCCTGATGGAGGTGGTCGACCAGGAGGCGCCGAGTGGGGAGTCGCCGCGGTTGCGCCAGGCGCCGCACCAGAGGCCAGCGCTCTTCCGGAGGTTCACGCCAACTCCGGAGGCCTGCTTGTATTCTTCGAAGACGGTCGCCACCCGTTCGAAGTCTCCGTCGCGATGAAATAGCCCACGCCGAGGGTCAACTCCAGGCGACGTAGCAGCGGCCCCGTGGCAATGCTGAAGAGTGCGGCACTCACGGCGCAACCCTGTCTTAGGCCGTTGAGGAGGGGGAAGGCGGTGGTGTAGAAGCCTCCGGTCCGGATGGTGGCGTCCGCCCCGGCGTAGAGGATGTTGATCCAGGCCCTGAAGGCTGGCGGGAGGCGGAGGGACGTTAGCAGGGACTCCAAGAAGCCGCGGTCTAGTGAGTCAAAGGCGGACTCCAGGTCTACGCCCATGACGGCCAGCGGCGAGCCCAGGGCGGTGGCCTCCTCGACGGCGTCCGTCACCATGGCGATGTTCCATGACGGGGACCTCCCGGGGACGGCGTAGGTCTGGCATTCCGGCACAAGGGTCCGCAGGTGGGGCTTGAGGCGCCGGGGAAGGATGGCGGCCAGGACCCTGTAGTCGGCCGAGGGCAGCGCGACAGGCCTGTAGCCATCAAGGCCGCGACCTCCGCGGGCCTTGGGCACGAGGCAGATGGAGCTGCGCCGCGTCGACGGAGGTAGTGCACCGCGGGGCCGTGAAGCCGCGAACACCCGGGCCAGAGCTTCCGCGAAGAAGTCCTCGTTGAAGGCGACGAGGAGCTCGCACGGCAAGCCGTCCCAGCCGGGGGCCTTTCCGCGAGGGAGGTGCTCGATGGCGTGGGCTATCTCGCTGGGGCTGATGTCTGGCCGGTGGAGCGGGTCCTCCTCACTCAGCTCGCGAGTGGTGGTGGTGGGCGCGCTGCTGGCGATGAAGGCAGCTCCCGCAGCTGGATCGCTGGTGGGACGGGCGAAGCGGGGCTGGAAGGTCGCGAACGCCCTCCGCCGAAGCTCTGGGCCCTCGATGACGTTGTCCTCCTCGTCCCTGATGACGCTGACCGGGCGACGGAGGCGGATGGCGCGTGCCAGGTCCGGCAGCGATGGGTAGTCTGCCCGGATGGAGGAGGCCTCGAGCTGCGCCGCGATGTAACGTCTCGCCCTGTAGACGTAGCTGTCGCTGGCAGCGTGGCGCGGGTCGTGCAGGGATCTGGCCTCCGCCAGCAGCCCCGCCTTGATGTAGGTCCACCTATCCCAGAAGGTCCCGTCGTCGTCATCGTGCGCTGTGTCTTCCTCCAACTCCCGGATGTAGCCAGCCAGATGTTCGAGCGCAAGGCCCGAGCGGAGCATCGCGGCCAAGCGAGGCTGGGTGGGGGAGGAGACGGCGGTGGTGGGCGGGCCCACCTGGAGCAGCACGAGGCGGTGGTCCGAGAGGTGGTAGTGGCTGGTCGCGTAGATGGACGCGCGATCCAGGACTCCAGCAGGGACGAGGATCCGGTCCATGCGGTTCGATTCGACTTGGTCGCCGTGCATGGCGACTCTGGTGGGCAGGTGGGCGGCGTCGAACTGGGTGGCCACGTCGACCAGCGCGGCCAGGTCCAGAAGAGCGGCGAGGGCATCCGATGATGATGATGACGAGGGGCCCCGATCCCTGATGTTAAAATCGCCGATGATCCAGCAGGCTCCCTCCTCCTCCTGTGCCGCTGTCGCCGCCAGGAGCTCCAGTTGCCGGTTTCTCTCCCGGGGTTCATGCGCCAGATGAACGGCGATGGCCGTCATCTCCTCGCCGCGGACATCTATGGTTGCCAAGGCGATGTGGCCCGGCCACAGGATGCGTTGATGTAGCACGGCTACGCCTGGTCCGAAGACGCAGGCGAGTCCGGATCCCGAGATGGCTACGGGATGGGCCAACACAACAGCACTGTAGCCGAGGCAGAGGTCTTGGCCGCTGCCCAGATGAAATGCGTTTGTCTCCTGGACAAACGCGATGTCCACGTGATGTTGCCTGAGGAGATGACAAAGGGCAAGGCTCCTCCTCCGAGTGGCGAGCCCTCGCGCGTTGATGGTGGCGACGCGGTAACTCATTGGGACGGTCCTTCACGCAGCACCTTCCTGGTCTTTTGGAGGGTCTTGCGGATTGTGGAGTTGGAGTCTGGGCACAAGGGCTTGATGGTATCGTGCAGCTTGTTGAGGGCTTTGACCTGTGCCGGGGTCAGCGTGGACGCTCGCCTCTTCATGGTGGTCTCTGAGGTGAGGAGCTTCTGAGCCTCCTCGCGGTTTAGGTCGGGCAACTTATCCCAGTCGATGGAGATGTTAGGGGACTTCTTGAGGTGCTCCAGCAGTTGTTCGAGTGCGGCCTTTCCCCGGGCAGGCGTGGAGGGAGGTGAGGTCAGCTTCTCCACCGACATCTCGTGGTCGAGCGGAGAGATGCGAGGCTCGAGGGGCCTCGGGACAGCCAGGGGAGCAGGAAGGGCGGCATGGGCGGGCTGGGCGAGATCCATCGGTTCGGCAGGATGGGACGCCGAGGGGATCGCCGGAGACTCTGTTGATGTTTTCGCCGGTTGGACAGGGGACGCCGGTGTTGCGGGCGCCGGTGCCGGCTTCCTTGGCTGCTGAGGAGGAGGAGGAGGAGGGGGGGAGGCCTTGCGTCGATGGGAGACGCTGCTTGCCTGGGGCTGCTGTTCCCTTGCCTGGCGAGCGATGGGCAGCTAGCTCTCCGGTGGCCCTGCCTTCCGCATTTGGAACATTTAATTCCGAAAGAGAGGAAGGCAGATAGGGTGTCTCCCTTGGACTCGATGGTCAGTCGGGCGGGCAGGGTCTCCAGCCTTACGCCCTGGTGGAGCAGGATGAACGCCTCCCGGCGGCCGTCGCTGAAGGCGAACTCCCCCATTTTGATCATAATGGGGGCGATGGAGGTGATGTCTCCGTATTGACGCAGAGCCTGCACGATGGTGGCGTCCTCTACAAAGCCGGGGAGATTGGCCACGATGATCCTTTCGGCCCTCTTGCGGAAGGGGAAGACCTTGAGGAGTGTTCCCTCGATGTTCAGGCCCTCCTCCACCAAACGGCTCGCAAGGTTCTTGCTCGCGAGGCCCACCATGTAGTGGCCGTTCATCCTGCCAAAGTGGGCGATGTTTTTGGGTCCTCCGACCAGGTCGCCGATTGCCCGGAGGTAGGAGTAGTCCGGGATGTCAGGGCACAGCTCCACGAAGATGTAGTTTTCGTGGTTGGTTGTGGCCTGCCTCGCCCTGGCGTCGGCGATGTTGGCGCGCGTCGCCTTGATTTCCTTGGGCGGCACTGCTCTCGGCCCTGTTGGCCGCTTCTGCTGCTGGGAGCTGCGCTGGTTTCCAGGCTTGTTGGGCTGCCTTGCAGCGTGCTCAGGTGAAGTTGAGCCGAGGCGCCTCTTCTTGCCCTTCACGACGATGAAGCCCTCGTTGTCGTTCACCTCCGCCATCTCGCTGTCGGCCCAGTTGAGCGAGGCCGGGCTGGCTGAAGTTGCGCTGGTCGTAGCAGCAGTCTTCGGCGCCGTGACGTCACCACGCGCGGCGGCCGGATTTACATGCTTAACGCCTACCGGCGAATTTGCATGTCCTTGATTTTCAATTGTAGAATTTTCTAAAGATGAATTCTCTACAATTCTGTTTTTCGGCGATATCTCCTCGCCCGCTTGAGTTAGGATGCTGGGCCTTTCAGGCACATGTTCAGCAGAGCCTTGGCTACCTTTCGGTACCGAATTCGGCATGTTGACCGACATCTACACGCACTCCAGAGGCGAAAACGGCGGAGCTCGCGAAAGCGTGGCCGCTCGCCCGAGTGTGTGTGTGTGTGTGACAATTGACAATTGAAAATAGTTTATTGTCTTCTAGACAATGTTACATCTCAAAGAGAAAGAGAGAAGAGAGGGGTATATACATTAGGTTAGCGCTTGCCGCGGTGACGTCTAGTCTTGGGAGCCAAGGCCCTCCTGAGCTCGGACAACCCGCTGAGGATCCTGGGATGGGAATCCCGAGCGCGCTCGATGGCCGCCTCGAAAAAGACAGCGTAGTTTTTCTTCAAGATAGGCGAGAGTCTCGCAAGGAAAGGCGCCCTAGAATGGGGATGTAGGATGGCATCAATGGCGTCGGTCCAGGAGGTTTCATCATCGACCAAGGGTCCAACGTCGATTTTGGAACTGATGATCTCTGTTAAAATTCTATCAATGCAATCACCCGAGTTCGGCGGCAGGTCTTTCTCCATCGGGGTAGGTGGTGGGGACGGAGGTGTCATAGCCGGTGTCGGATCCTCTTTGTGGGGAGCCGAAGGTGTCGGCCCAGCAGGCTGAGGCGCAGGCAGTGGGGGTGTTGAAACTGCGGCTGGTGAGGGAGCAGAGGGCTCCTCAGTGGTGGTCATGTCGACATCCGGTGTGTGGGTCGCAGGTCCGAGGGTCCCCTGTGCAGGCAGAGGGCCACACGGGGCAATGAAGTCCGGCCGGGCGGGAGGCGTCGGCTCAGTTGCTGCCGAGCGAGGGCCCGCGGGATCTACAGGTGCAGGGGCCACTGTTGGAGGAACAGGGGCCGCCACCGGCACAGATGAGGCCGGAGGCGCTGGTGTAGACGGCCGGGGCGCCGTAGATGGTGGGGACGCAACTCGGGCATCTGGTTGAGCGCCGGAAAGCCTGACAGCTGGGCTGGTAGGCGCCGGCGGGGTTGGCGCGGCCGGAGACGGACCAGGCAGCCCAGGTGCGGTCGATGGTGGAAGGCCGGTGGAAGGGGGCGGTGAGGCCCGTCTGGCGGTATTAGGACGCCCATGGAGTTGGGGGCGGTTTGCTCTTCGGTGACCTTGACCACGGCATTTCGAGCATTTGACTCCGTGGGTCAGGAAAGCTGGCCATGGCTCGCCCTTGATCCTCAGTTCGAATCGAGAGGGGAGCATTTCGACGGTTATGCCGTCATGGAGGAGTATAAAGGCCTCCCGGCGGCCGTCGGTGAAATTAAACTCTCCAACCCTAAGCTGTTTGGGGGCGATGGAGGTTATTCGGCCGTATCTGGAGAGAGCATCCATAACGGCGGCGTCTCCCACAAAGAAGGGGAGGTTCCCAATCGTAACTCTGATTGAAGTTCTCCTGAAGGGGAAGGTCTTGAGAAGGGTTCCCTCGATCTCGAGGCCCTCTCGAACTAGGCGCTCCGCCAGGGATCTGTTGGCGAGTCCGACCAAGTATTGCCCGTTCACCTTAGTGAACTGGACAATGTTTCCTGTGCTTCCGACCACCTTTTCCAAAGCCTTCATGTACTGGTAGGTCTGGTATTCCGGACAGAACTCGAGGAAACAGCACTGCTCCTCGGTGCAGGACGCCTGGCGAGCCCTGGCCTCCATGACGTGTGCCCTCGTGGTCCTGATTTCCTGGACCTGGGGCATCAGTCTCGTCGACGGTCGCTGTCGGCGAGAAGGGCCAGCGCTGTTAGACTGCGCGGCCATGGCAGGCAGATCCGGCGAGTCGCGGCGCCTCTTCCTGCCTTTTACGACTGTGAACTGTCATCCTCCTCAGAATTCACATTCTCGGCATAGTCTGCCCAGTTTCTTTGGGCATCGGCACCGCGGTTGGAAGAAGGGAGAGCCGCCAAGTTGAACGGCGCGGCCGAATTTACATATCTTCCGCCGGCGGGAGAATTTGCATAAGTTTCAATTCTCTTGTTGGTATTCGAGATATTTCTCTGCGAATTGAAAATTGCAGATTTCTCTGCACAAGGCTGTGCTACGTTGCTGTGCCTTTCAGGCTTTTGATCAGATTTTAATGGGCTTTCAGCCCGTGCTAAATTCGGCGTACTGCCGGTAGCCATACACCCGCCAGGGTGGGAAAAAGGCGGAGCTCGACAAATGCGTGCCGCACGGCCGAGTGTGTGTGTGTGTGTGTGTGTTAGTTAAAGGAATGTGTAATATTAAATATCCATAAATTCCCATATATGTTTCATTGTATAGAAAGAAGGATATACCCGGTTTAATCGAATCAATTTAGACCTGAAATTTCTACCCCTTGATTGATACAACTTATGCTAAATACAGTAGGTCAACATTCTTTTGACATCATGCACATTTCTTTTGACATCATGCACATTTATTTTAACATCATGCACATTTATTTTGACATCATGCACATTTCTTTTGACATCATGCACATTTCTTTTGATATCATGCACATTTCTTTTGATATTAGGCTCTTCTCATTCGACTGCGGACTCCTTTCTTTTGACATCTGAAATCTGTATCTTGGGAGAGCAGTTTCTTTTGATTTAAAAGCGAGAAGCCAAACACCAAGTAGACAAACTTTTACATTAGAATAGTCTCATTGAAACTATTGCACTACAGTTAATGAATAATTTATCGAAGAACATATTTTAACTTAATAAGGTTGAATTATATAGAGGGCAGCAACGACATAACATACTTTTAGATATTTCGACCTTCTTTTCTGAACAGCAGAATCATTCTATCTTTCGTCAATCGGGATCGAGGTTATTTCGCGACCAAATGATGATCAGCCTTGGTTTGAAATTTCGGATAGACAAACATTGAATTGCGTTCTACCTGAGCGCAAATAAGGTAATCTATAATCTAATACTTAAAGATTTTATAGTTATAAAAATGTAGACAGCAGCTACTGTCAGGGTAGGTGATGATTAAAATATTGTGAAGGCCTGGCTCATCAGTGATGAAAACACACTCGCACAGTTTGGACAATTAAACTAATTAATAGTCATTTTGAAACGTTTCTCTAACATTATGGGCTACTTGTCATAATTTATGTGTAATTTTCTTTAAATATCTGTGTCATTAGTCGAACATTTTATGTAACTCTCCATACATTCTGCTTGTCATATATTCTGCGTCATTAACAAAGCATTATGTGTCACTAGCCATATATTCTGTGCCATTAGCCATAGATTCTATGTCATTGACCATGCGGTCTGTGATATATTCAGTTTCAATAGCCATACATCATCGAAAGAGAGAGAGATACCTAACCACACATTCCCTGTCATGAACAATACACTCTGTCTCACAAGCCACCCATTTTGGGTCAATAGCCATACATACTGTCTCACTAGCCACCCATTTTGGGTCAATAGCCATACATACTGTCTAACTAGCCACCCATTTTGGGTCAATAGCCATACATATTGTCTCGCTAGCCACCCATTTTGGGTCATTAGCCATACATACTGTCTCACTAGCTACCCATTTCGGGTCAATAGCCATACATTCTGTCTCGCTAGCCACCCATTTTGGGTCAATAGCCATACATTCTGTCTCGCTAGCCACCCATTTTGGGTCAATAGCCATACATACTGTCTCACTAACCACCCATTTCGGGTCAATAGCCATACATACTGTCTCAATAGCCATACATACTGTCTCACTAGCCACCCATTTTGGGTCAATAGCCATACATACTGTCTAACTAGCCACCCATTTTGGGTCAATAGCCATACACATTGTCTCGCTAGCCACCCATTTTGGGTCATTAGCCATACATACTGTCTCACTAGCCACCCATTTCGGGTCAATAGCCATACATACTGTCTCAATAGCCATACATTCTGTCTCGCTAGCCACCCATTTTGGGTCAATAGCCATACATACTGTCTCACTAGCCACCCATTTCGGGTCAATGGCCATACATACTTTCTTAATAGCCATACATACTGTCTCACTAGTCACCCATTTTGGGTCAATATCCATATATTCTGTGTCACTAGCAATACGTTCTCTTATGAGCCACAAATTCAGTGTCAATAATCATACAACCTGGATACCTAGCCACACATTCTGTTCACTATCCATACATTCTGAGTCACTAGCCATACATTTTTAGTAAGTAGCCATATTTCCTGTATAAGAGCCATACATTCTGGGGCATTTTTCATAACTTCAGGGAATTTTGTCATAGCTTCTAGGTAAAAATTAAGCCTTCTGGATCACTAGTTGGAACAATTAGGCAAATAGCTATACCTTATTCATCATCAGCCATATAACTGGGTCGCTAGCCAAACATTCTCTGAAAATAGCAATACATTATTTGTTATTAGCTACACATTCAATGTTACTAGCTTAAATTTCTGTGCAATTATCCATACATTCGGTGTCATTAACTACATTCTAGGCCATTCTCCATACATTTAATGTCTTTAGACACAGAAATTGGTACCAGCCATACATTCTCGGTCACTAGACATATATTCTGGGTCACTTGCCTTACATTATTGTTTTTATCCAAATATCCTGTGTCACTACTATACATTATGTCACTAGTCGCACGTTCCTGGTAACTGCCACACATATTGTATCACTACCTACCCATTCAGGGTAAAACCACACTCTCTTGGTCGCCAAACATTTATATTATATACCATTAGTCACACAATCATTTTCATTAACCACACATTATGTTTTATTAGCCACACATTATGTGTCTTTAGCCACATTCTGTGACTCAAGACATACATTCTGGGTTATTATTCATCCGTTCTTGGTCACACATTTTCCGCACTTTAGGTTTAATTAGCCTAACATCGTTTGTCATGATCTATATATTCTGTGTCATTAGACACCAATATATTTAATTAGCCACTTATTATTTGCCATAAGCCATAAATTATCTGTAAATATACATACAATTTTGACATTAACCACACAATCTGGGTCAAAAGCCATATTTTCTTTGTCGAGAGCGATACAGTCTGCTTTAGAGTTCACATATTCTGAGAGGCTACCCATCTATACCTGAGATTAGCCACATATTCAATGTCATTAGCCAAATATTCTGTGTCATTTCACTGTGTTCTTTTTCACTAGCCATACATTGTAGGTCCTTTGCCATACCTGGCTTGTCACTTGACATGCATCTTTTGTCATTATCCCTACATTATTTGTCATTAACCATACATTTATGCCTCTAGCCATTCCGTATTGGCTATTAGCCGTATATTCTTTGTCACTAGCTATTCATTATAGTTCAATAGACATTTATTTTTGGTCACAAGCCACAGATTCTGAATACCTAGCCACTCATTCTGGTTCATTATTTACTATTTTTTTATTTAAATACCCACAAATACTGTATCATTAGCTACATTCCTTTCTTTAGTCATACATCCTGGGCCACTTTCCACATATATTTTGTATCATTAGAATACATCCTGTGTCTTTTTTCATACATTCTATGTTAATAGCCATACGTATTGTGCCACTAACAATATATTCTGTGTAAATATTCTTATATTGTCTGTCATTCTGTATCATTAGTCACATATTCAGCGTTACTAGCAATTCAATCTGTGTGAGTAGTCGTACATTGGAGGTCATTACACTTTCATTCTACGTCATTAGCTAAAACTTCCGGGTTTAAAGCCATACATTCGAATTCACCAGCCATACATTCTACCTCATCAGCCATACATTTACCTCACCAGCCATGCATTCTATCTCACCAACCATACATTCTACCTCATCAGCCATACATTTACCTCACCAGCCATGCATTCTATCTCACCAACCATACATTCTACCTTACCAGCCATACATTTATCTCACCAGCCTTACATTCTATGTCACCAATCATACATTCTTCCTCACCAGCCATACATTCTATCTCACCAGCCATACAATCTATCCCACCAGCCATACATTCTATCTCACCAGACATACACTCTAACTCACCAGCCATACATTCTATCTCACCAGCCAAACACTCTATCTCACCAGCCATACATTCTAACTCACAAGCCATACACACTATCTCACCAGCCATACATTCTATCTCATCAACCATATATTCTACCTCACCAGCCATACATTCATCTTACGAGCCATACATCCTATCTCAACAGCCATACATACTAATGACCAGCCATACATTCTATCTCGCCAGTCATACATTCTTCCTCACCAGCCATACATTCTATCTCACCAGTCATACATTCTTCCTCACCAGCCATACACTCTATCTCAACAGCCATACATTCTATCTCACCAGCCATACATTTTAGCTCACCAGCCATACATTATATCTCAGCAGCCATACATTCTACCTCACCATCCATATATTCTATATCTCACCAGCCCTACATTCTATCTTACCAGCTATACAATCTATCTCACTAGCCATATATTTTACCTCACCAGCCATACATTCTATCTCACCATCCATATATTCTATCTCACCAACCATACATTATATCTCACCAGCCATATATTCTTCCTAACCAGCCATACATTCTATCTCACCAAGCATATATTCAACCTCACCAGTCTTACCTTCTATCTCACCAGTCATACATTCTTCCTAACCAGCCATACATTCTATCTCACCAAGCATATATTCTAACTCACCAGCCTTACCTTCTATCTCACCAGTCATACATTCTATCTCACTACCGCAACATTCTATCTCACACGCCATACACTCTATCTCACCAGCACTACATTCTATCTCACCAGCAATACATTTTTTTCTCACTAGCCATGTATTCTATCTCACCAACCCTTAATTCAACCTCACCAGCCATACATTCTATCTCACCAGCCATACATTCTATCTCACCAGCCATACATTATTCCTCACCAGCCATACACTCTATCTCACCAGTCATACATTCAATCTCACCAACCATGCATTCTACCTCACCAGCCATACATTCATCTAACCAACCATACATTATATCTCATTAGCCATACATTCTATCTCACCAGTCATACACTCTATCTCACCAGCCATACATTCTACCTCACCAGCCATACATTCATCTCACCAGCTATACATTCTATCTCACCAGCCATACACATAACTCACCAGCCCTACATCCTATCTCACCGCCAATACATTCTATCACACTAGGCAAGCAATCTATCTCACCAGCCATACATTCGACCTCACCAGCCATACATTCTATCTCACCAGCCATACATTCTACCTCACCAGCCATACATTCTATCTCACCAACCCTACATTCAATCTTTCTAGCGCTACATTCTATATCACCAGCCCTACATTCTATCTCACCAGCCCTACATTCTATCTCACCAGCCATACATTCTATCTCACCAGCCATACATTCTAATCACCAGCCATACATTCTATCTCACCAGCCATACATTCTATCTCACCAGCCATACATTTTACCTCACCAGCCATACATTCTATCTCACCAGTCATACTTTCTATCTGACCAGCCATACATTCTATCTCACCAGCCATACATTTTACCTCACCAGCCATACATTCTATCTCACCAGCCATTATTCATCTCGCCAGCCATATATTCTATCTCACCAGCCATACATTTTTCCTCACAAGCCCTACATTCTATCTCAGCAGTCATAGATTCTTGTTCACCAGCCATACACTCTATCTCACCAGCCATATATTCTATCTCACCAACCCTACATTCTATCTCACCAGCCATACATTTTACCTCACCAGCCATACACTCTATCTCACCAGTCATATATTCTTCCTCATCAGTCATACATTCTATCTCACCAGCCATACCTTTACCTCACCAGCCATGCATTCTCTCTCACTAGTCATAGATTCTTCCTAACCAGACATACACTCGATCTCACCAGCCATACATTCTATCTCACCAGCCATACATTCTATCTCACCAACCATACATTCTATCTCTCTAGCGCTACATTCTATCTCACCAGCCCTACATTCTATCTCACCAACCCTACATTCTATCTCATCAGCCATACATTCTATCTCCCCAGCCATATATTCTACCTCACCAGCCATATATTCTATCTCAACAGTCATACATTCTTCCTCACCAGCCAAACATTTTATCTCACCAGCCATACATTCTATCTCACCAACCATACATTCTATCTCACCAGTTATACATTTTACCTCACCAGCCATACATTCTATCTCACCATCCATACTTTTACCTCACCAGCCATACATTCTATCTCACCAGCCATACTTTTACCTCACGAGCCATACATTCTATCTCACCAGTCATAGATTCTTGTTCACCAGCCATATACTCTATCTCACCAGCCATACATTCTATCTCACAAACCATACATTCTATCTCTCTAGCACTACATTCTATCTCACCAGCCCTACATTCTATCTCACCAACCCTACATTTTAACTCACCAGCCATACATTCTATCTCACCAGCCATACATTCTTCCTCACCAACCATACATTCTATCTCACCAGCCATACATTCTATCTCACCAGCCCTACATTCAATCTCACCAGCCATACATTCTATCTCACTAGCGCTACATTCTATCTCAGCAGCCCTACATTCTCTCTGACTAGCCATATATTCTATCTCACCAGCCATACATTCTACCTCACCAGCCATACATTCATCTAACCAACCATACATTATATCTCATTAGCCATACATTCTATCTCACCAGTCATACACTCTATCTCACCAGCCATACATTCTACCTCACCAGCCATACATTCATCTCACCAGCTATACATTTTATCTCACCAGCCATACACATAACTCACCAGCCCTACATCCTATCTCACCGCCAATACATTCTATCTCACTAGGCAAGCAATCTATCTAACCAGCCATACATTCGACCTCACCAGCCATACATTCTATCTCACCAGCCATACATTCTACCTCACCAGCTATACATTCTATCTCACCAACCCTACATTCTATCTTTCTAGCACTACATTCTATATCACCAGCCCTACATTCTATCTCACCAGCCCTACATTCTATCTCACCAGCCATACATTCTATCTCACCAGCCATACATTCTAATCACCAGCCATTATTCTATCTCGCCAGCCATATATTCTATCTCACCAGCCATACATTTTACCTCACAAGCCCTACATTCTACCTCACCAATCATAGATTCTTGTTCACCAGCCATACACTCTATCTCACCAGCCATATATTCTATCTCAACAGCCATACATTTTAGCTCACCAGCCATACATTATATCTCAGCAGCCATACATTCTACCTCACCATCCATATATTCTATATCTCACCAGCCCTACATTCTATCTTACCAGCTATACAATCTATCTCACTAGCCATATATTTTACCTCACCAGCCATACATTCTATCTCACCAGCCATATATTCTATCTCACCAACCATACATTATATCTCACCAGCCATATATTCTTCCTAACCAGCCATACATTCTATCTCACCAAGCATATATTCAACCTCACCTGTCTTACCTTCTATCTCACCAGTCATACATTCTATCTCACTACCGCAACATTCTATTTCACACGCCATACACTCTATCTCACCAGCACTACATTCTATCTCACCAGCAATACATTTTTTTCACACTAGCCATGTATTCTATCTCACCAACCCTTAATTCAACCTCACCAGCCATACATTCTATCTCACCAGCCATACATTCTATCTCACCAGCCATACATTATTCCTCACCAGCCATACACTCTATCTCACCAGCCATATATTCTATCTCAACAACCATACATTCTATCTCTCTAGCCCTACATTCTTTCTCACCAGCCCTATATTCTATTTCACCAGCCCTACATTCTACCTCACCAGCCATACACTCTACTTCACCAGTCATACATTCAATCTCACCAACCATACATTATATCTCATTAGCCATACATTCTATCTCACCAGTCATACACTCTATCTCACCAGCCATACATTCTACCTCACCAGCCATACATTCATCTCACCAGCTATACATTCTATCTCACCAGCCATACACATAACTCACCAGCCCTACATCCTATCTCACCGCCAATACATTCTATCTCACTAGGCAAGCAATCTATCTCACCAGCCATACATTCGACCTCACCAGCCATACATTCTATCTCACCAGCCATACATTCTACCTCACCAGCCATACATTCTATCTCACCAACCCTACATTCTATCTTTCTAGCGCTACATTCTATATCACCAGCCCTACATTCTATCTCACCAGCCCTACATTTTATCTCACCAGCCATACCTTCTATCTCACCAGCCATACATTCTAATCACCAGCCATACATTCTATCTCACCAGCCATACATTCTATCTCACCAGCCATACATTTTACCTCACAAGCCCTACATTCTACCTCACCAGTCATAGATTCTTGTTCACCAGCCATACACTCTATCTCACCATCCATATATTCTATCTCACCAACCATTCATTATATCTCACCAGCCATACATTCTATCTCACCAGTCATACACTCTATCTCACCAGTCATACATTCTACCTCACCAGCCATACATTCATCTCACCAGCTATACATTCTATCTCACCAACCATACACATAACTCACCAGCCCTACATTCTATCTCTCACCGGCAATACATTCTATCTTACTAGGCAAGCAATCTATCTCACTAACCATATATACTACCTCACCAGCCATACATTCTATCTCACCAGCCATACATTCTACCTCACCAGTCTTACCTTCTATATCACCAGTCATACATTCTATCTCACTACCGCAACATTCTATCTCACACGCCATACACTCTATCTCACCAGCACTACATTCTATCTCACCAGCAATACATTTTTTCTCACTAGCCATGTATTCTATCTCACCAGCCATATACATAACTCACCAGCCCTACATTCTATCTCCCACCGGCAATACATTCTATCTTACTAGGTAAGCAATCTATCTCACTAACCATATATACTACCTCACCAGCCATACATTCTATCTCACCGGCCCTACAATCTATCTCACCAGCCATACTTTCTATCTGACCAGCCATACATTCTATCTCACCAGCCATACATTTTACCTCACCAGCCATACATTCTATCTCACCAGCCATTATTCATCTCGCCAGCCATATATTCTATCTCACCAGCCATACATTTTTCCTCACAAGCCCTACATTCTATCTCAGCAGTCATAGATTCTTGTTCGCCAGCCATACACTCTATCTCACCAGCCATATATTCTATCTCACCAACCCTACATTCTATCTCACCAGCCATACATTTTACTTTACCAGCCATAGACTCTATTTAACCAGCCATACATTCTATCTCACCAGCCAATATTTTATCTCACCAGCCATACATTTTTCCTCACAAGACCTACATTCTATCTCAGCAGTCATAGATTCTTGTTCATCAGCCATACACTCTATCTCACCAGCCATATATTCTATCTCACCAACCCTACATTCTATCTCACCAGCCATACATTTTACCTCACCAGCCATACACTATATCTCACCAGTCATACATTCTTCCTCATCAGTCATACATTCTATGTCACCAGCCATACCTTTACCTCACCAGCCATACATTCTCTCTCACCAGTCATAGATTCTTCCTAACCAGACATACACTCGATCTCACCAGCCATACATTCTATCTCACCAGCCATACATTCTATCTCACCAACCATACATTCTATCTCTCTAGCGCTACATTCTATCTCACCCGCCCTTCATTCAATCTCACCAACCCTACATTCTATCTCATCAGCCATACATTCTATCTCTCCAGCCATATATTCTACCTCACCAGCCATATATTCTATCTCAACAGTCATACATTCTTCCTCATCAGTCATACATTCTATGTCACCAGCCATACCTTTACCTCACCAGCCATACATTCTCTCTCACCAGTCATAGATTCTTCCTAACCAGACATACACTCGATCTCACCAGCCATACATTCTATCTCACCAGCCATACATTCTATCTCACCAACCATACATTCTATCTCTCTAGCGCTACATTCTATCTCACCCGCCCTTCATTCAATCTCACCAACCCTACATTCTATCTCATCAGCCATACATTCTATCTCTCCAGCCATATATTCTACCTCACCAGCCATATATTCTATCTCAACAGTCATACATTCTTCCTCACCAGCCAAACATTTTATCTCACCAGCCAAACACTCTATCTCACCAGCCATACATTCTAACTCACCAGCCATACACTCTATCTCACCAGCCATACATTCTATCTCACAAACCATACATTTTATTTCACCAGTTATACATTTTACCTCACCAGCCATACATTCTAATCACCAGCCCTACATTCTATCTCACTAGCCACTCATACTATCTCACCAACCATACATTCTACCTCACTAGCTATACATTCTATTTCACCAGCCATACATATACCTCACCAGTCATACATACTACCTCACAAACCATACATTTTATCTCACCAATCATACATTCTACCTCAACAGCCATACATTCTATCTCACCAACCATACATTTACCTCACCAGCCATACATTCTATCTCACCAGTCATACATTTTTCCTCACCAGCCATACACTCTATCTCACCAGCCATACACTCTATCTCACCAGCCATACATTCTATCTCACCAGCCTTATATTTTACCTCACCAGCCATACATTCTATCTCACCAGCCATACATTCTATCTCACCAGCCATATATTCTATCTCACCAGCCATATATTTTACCTTACTAACAATACATTCTATCTCACTAGCCCTACATTCTATCTCACCGGCCATACATTTTACCTCACCAGCCATACATTCTATCTCACCAGCCATACATTCTATCTCACTAGCCCTACATTCTATCTAACAAGCCCTACATTCTATCTCACCAGCCCTACATTCTATCTCTCCTGCCATACACATAACTCACCAGCCCTACATTCTATCTCACCGGCAATACATGCTATCTCACTAGGCAAGCATTCTATCTCACTAACTATATATACTACCTCACCAGCCATACATTCTATATAATCAGCCATACATTCTACCTCACCAGCCATACATTCTGTCTCACCAGCCATACATTCCATCTCACCAGCCATACATTCTTCCTCACCAGACATGCACTCTATTTCACCAGCCATACATTCTATTTCACCAACCTTACATTCTATCTCTCTAAATCTAAATTCTATCTCACCAGCTCTACATTCTATCTCACAAGCCCTACATTCTATCTAACAAGCCCTACATACTATCTCACCAGCCATACATTCTATCTCACCAGCCATACATTCCATCTCACCAGCCATACATTCTTCCTCACCAGACATACACTCTATTTCACAACCCATACATTCTATCTCTCTAGCGCTACATTCTATCTCACCAGCCCTACATTCTATCTCACCAACCCTACATTTTAACTCACCAGCCATACATTCAATCTCACCAGCCATACATTCTATCTCACATAGAATGTATGGCTGGTGAGATTGAATGTAGGGCTGGTGAGATAGAATGTATGGCTGGTGAGATAGAATGTATGGTTGGTGAGGAAGAATGTATGGCCGGTGAACAAGAATCTATGACTGGTGAGATAGAATGTATGGCTGGTGAGGTAAAAGTATGGCACACACTTATATGTGACCTATGGCATCAAGTGCTCCCAGTGCTATAAGCAGGGACACAAACGCGCAAACTGTCCTCGTAAGACTGGTGTACAAGAACATAAGCTTGTGGTCCCTGTGGAAGCTCCTGCTGCCCGCACACAAGGTTGGACCAAGCCACCCTCCACCTCGAATATCATGCCGGCTGCAGCACCTATACCTGCCTGAATCACCGCATGGTGCCCACTCCCATCCTTATGAACCTACTTTTTGTCGGTGCCTGCAGGTTCCTGGCGACGTCATCGTTTCGGGCTCCCTCAAGGTGGAGAGGAGTACGTGTCCGCGATCTGGCGGGTCCTGCTCCGTCGTTCACCACCAGGCAGACGAGAAGCATCTGCGACGATTCTGCCACCCTTGTTACCTTCTGCCGGCGTCTGGTGGCAGAAAACGCGAGGAGCGCGTGTCAGGAGAGGAGCTTGGAGGAAGCCGTGGTGCTGCGTGGGACGGCCACACCGTTCCTTCTTATCAGCACACGTACCGCGCGTCGCATGTTGGAGCGCCCCCGCCTTGCCGCTGTTCTCATCTCGCGGTATCTCCGGCGCTGGAGCCTGTCGTCGACGTACCCTCCACCAGCCTAGCATTCTCATTCCTCCATCGCTGCTCCTTCGAGGACCATGCAGCGGATATCGCTCTGCGGCTGGCCCTGCACGCCCTGCCTCATCCGGGGCACCCGGCGTCGAGCCACCCCGTCTGCATCGCCTGCGGCTCCAGCAACTTGTCGCTGGCCCACCGCAACTGGTCCTGCAGAGCCGTCCGCCCTCTCATCCGAGAGGTCTTCTCCATCATTGGGCGGCCGCCGGACCTGCATTCTTGGATCTTCGCGATGGGCCTCGAGGACCATGCCATCACCATCTCCTCAGCGGCGAAGCATGCAATATACGTTTTCTTCGTAGATCGCGAAATGCGTGGTATCGCTGGGGTCCCGCTGGCGATCTTCCACCAAGCTCTGCAGCGTTGGCTGAGGCAGAATGTACAATGTCATTGTACATAGCATATTTTTTAATATAAATTATTCGTTTCGTCATTATTTTCATTATTGTTAATTTTTCATAATTAGTGCGGACTTTGCACTTTCCTGTATTGACAAGATGTCAATAAAAGTATGTTAATTGTCATTGTCTCTCTCTCTTTGCAAGTCTTCGTTTCACAATATAGAAGAACAAACAGCGATCTATAGATTATGAGCAGTACACCTAAAGACTCTTAAATTTTTAGAAACAACCAAGACTTTCCCAAACTGCCAAAATGTGCCTCCCAACCCACTGCCTGTAATACTTGCTCCCCTGCATACAGTGCACCAAAAAAGACCTCTAGGAAAATCCAAAATTGAAAATTGAAAAACTGGCATTCTTTCTGGAACCAGTTGAAGACCATCTGAATTATATCAGAGGCCAGAGGGAATATAAGCAACAACAACAACATATTCTATGTCACTAGCCATACATTCTATGTCATTTTACATATATTCTGTTTAATCAACCATACGTTCTGTGTCACTAATCACCATTCTATGTCACTAACATATTATACACACATTATATTTCACTATCCATACCTTCTGTGTCAGTCGCCATACATTTTGAATGCAACTAATCTAATTTGTGTGTTAAGACATACATTATGGGAAAAAATTACATTTGAGAGAGGAATTAGTCCTTTATTTTGTGTCACTAGTAATACATTATGCACATATAATTAGCTACATATTCTGAGTCATTAGCCACACATTATTATATAGCCACATATTCTGTGTCACTCTTCATACATTCTGGATAACCTCTCTCATATTTTGAATCACTTCCCTTATATTATGGAATACTTATCATATATCAGACATAGTATAGCCACGCTTGATAGATTAAAACAGGAAGTAGGTGAATAGCGTGGTAAGTTTCTTTATTCCGCACAACAAGCTTTCGGGCATCAGCTGCCCTTCATCAGGTACAATGCGTGATTAGAAAGAGTGAACCAATATTTATATGCAGTGAATTAGCATAAAAGAAAACTAACTAAGATCTACTTAAAAATTAAGAAATTTACATATGGAACTAAAGATAAAAGTACAAAATTTCAGAAAAATAAACTAAAATTCTGTATAAGACGAATTAAAGGTAAAACACGGGAAAAAGGATGGAAAGACGAGAAAACGTAAGTATCTAGGCATAATAAAGGAAAGGAGCAAAATAGGATATCAGTGGCCAAGTTTAGAAAAAACAGTATATTGAGGGGGGAGATCTATTTTTCTGTTAAAACTAGGGATAGAGCTGGACACAAGAGCCTCAAGGACCAAACGTTGATATTTGTTTTTAACATCACTATATACCGGGATCGTGTTGCGTAAATTAAAAGAATGGTTAAATTCGTGGCTGTGTTGATATAGTAGTGACTTACGATCATGAGAACGGATGTTATGGTCGTGTTCTAGGACTCGAGTGGCAATGGTTCGGCCAGTTTCTCCGACACACGGGATTCTGTAGATGGCATTGGAGAAAGATTGGGGGTTGGGTTTAAAGGAGCTTTTTGTGAGGGGATGGCGTAAAGATGTGCCTAGGGAAGGTGATTTTTTATAAAACGTACGGATGCCAAATTTACGTAGATAGAAACCAATGTAGGAATTCGTAATAGAAAACGGAAGAACGCAAACATCTTTAAACGGGGGAGGAATGGAACTGTCGTGATTTGGTGAATAAAAATGTCGATCAATAAAGTTGCGTGGGTAACCCGCGGATAAAAGGTGTAGGTAAACGGTCCGTTTCTCGATTCTACTAAATAAAGGAAGGGAGCAATGAGTAAAAACGCGCTTAGAAAGAGTTTTAACGGTGGTAATTTTATGGGAGACGGGAGCATGAGATAAAAAATGTAAGTAAGAAGGAGTAAAACCGGCCTTACGAAAAACGGTTGTATAGAAACGACCCTGGAGGTTAACCACTAAAACATCTAAGAACGGGATACAATTAAAACGGGAAGAATTGTGAGTAAAACGTAAATCGGAATGATAGGAGTTTAAAACGGTGAGGATAGGGGAGTGGTCGGTGCTTTGATGTAGACAAAAAATGTCGTCTACATATCTCGCCCACATTACCACTCCTAGGCGGATCTAGGAAACTAACCATCGGTCCAAATGTGACATTACAATCTCAGCTGCGATTGTAGAGAGAGGGCTGCCCATGGGGGAGCCTCTTATCTGCAAGAAAAAGCGCCCATTAAACTCTAGGGTGTTCTAGTTAGTTCCATATGTAAATTTCTTAATTTTGAAGTAGATCTTAGTTAGTTTTCTTTTATGCTAATTCACTGCATATAAATATTGGTTCACTCTTTCTAATCACGCATTGTACCTGATGAAGGGCAGCTGATGCCCGAAAGCTTGTTGTGCGGAATAAAGAAACTTACCACGCTATTCACCTACTTCCTTTTTAACTTATCATATATACTGGATTACCTTATGAAATATTTGGGTCAGTAGCCATGTGTTCTGGAGATCACTTGCTGTATATTCTGGATCACTGGCCAATAAATATCTCGAGTACATAATCTTTCTGCTCTTCTCCCATTGAAGCGAATTGTTCACATGGCTCTGATCTTGGTTCCTGCATGGTGATTAATAAAGTAAACCACATATGTGAAAAGTTATCATCTCTCTCATCATTAGAAAGATTTGTTTCTAATCGTGCTCCCATTTTTCGCTTATCCCGAGTTAATATTTTAAAATATTTTATATTGAATTTTGGAAATACATTAGTTATAACACGATGAATAGCGCATAACCAGACCTTGCTGAAATACACTGGTGTCCAAAAAATAAGAAACTTTTGTTTTAATGATATGTCTTGAAATATACAACGCTAAAAGCTAAAAAGTAATTTAATTAGGTATTTTAAGTCGTAGAATTTATTTATCGCAACCATTCGATTCGGTAAAATTGAAAATATGAAAATTTTTGCTTGTCTTTATAAGTGTGCCATTTGGCGTGTCGTTCACCCCATCTAAGAATTGTCCAATTATAATTTTATTTAATCCTTAGTTAATTATGAGTTTACGAAAAAAATTTGCAGATGATTTAAAATGGAGAGCTGTTGGAAGAATGGAGGCAGGGCAATCACAAGTTGAAGTAGCAAAATGGCTAAATGTGAATAAATCTGTGGTCAGCAAAATATGGAAACAGTTCATTAAGACAGGAACCATCAAAAGAAAATAAGTATCTGGTAGAAAAAGAAAAACAGCTACCTCTGAAGACCGTTATCTGGTCGTAACTGACAAGCGCCATAGGGAGATGACAGCTATTCAACTCTCTAATGAACTCTCAAGTGCTACTGGAACGAGAATTTCAAGACAAACTGTTTACCGAAGGCTTCACGAAGGTGCTCTTTATGCAAGACGACCAATGGTCTGTATCCCTTTAACCTCTGCTCACAGGAGAGCCCGCTTGAATTGGTGCTTGGAACATCACGCCTGGACTCATGATCAGTGGGCCAATGTTCTTCAGTGACGAGTCAAGATTTAGTTTAAACACAGATTCTCGACGAGTTTTCATCTGGAGGGAGCCTGGAACCCGCTATCATCCCAGTAAATTCAGGGAAATAGACAGTTTTAGAGGGGGCAGTCTCTTAGTCTGGGCTGGCATCAGTTCTAGCAGACGCACACCCCTCCACATTTTTTCTGTGGGCACTTTAACTGCCCAAAGGTACAGGGACGAGATACTTGAGCCCTATCTAAGACCTTATAGAGATCAAATTGGTCACAATTTAATTTTAATGGACGATAATGCTCGTCCGCATAGGGCTAGTCTAGTCAATGAATATCTCCAGAGTGAGAATATTCGAAGGATGGATTGGCCAGCCAGATCTCCGGACCTGAATCCAATAGAGCATGTGTGGGATGCTCTAGGGAGGCGTATTGGAGCTCGTCACCCCTCTCCCAGAACCCTCGTTGAGCTAAGAACTGCTCTATTGGAGGAGTGGGGTTTACTACCCCTGGACCTCCTCCAAAGCCTGGTAAACAGTATGAGGGCTCGCTGTGAGACCTTGATAGCTGTAGGAGGTGATCATACTCCCTATTGATATCCTTTTTCTTTAAGATCTGGAACCTTAGCTTTCGGTATGTTGGTAATAATTTGCATATTTCATAAAATCAAATATTTTAATTTATTTTCATATAGCTAGTCGAATTCTCCATAGTTTAAAATATTTGTATACTAAATATTTGTATACTAAAATTCTTTTGAGAAATTTCAATATTGGTTAAGTTTCTTATTTTTTGGACACCAGTGTATATTAAAAGTTAAAAAAAAAACGATAAATCTAACAAAATGAATATACTTCTTCGAAATATTTAAATAATTTTCTTTTTTCATATTTAATGGAGAGATTAAGCCTTTATTATATTCTAAATAGTTTTGAGTGCGTATGTGTAAATAATTGGGTGTGGGTTTATTCGGTTATTTTTTTAATTTGTGGAATTTCATTTGAGCCTTATCGGCGTGCAATATGTTTGGTGTATGCCTGCTTACTTATTTATATAGAATAGTTGCAATTGTGTGTTCCTGTGCACCTATTATCTAAATTATTTTCTCTATTTAATTAATCTAATCCCTTTTCTTTTATATATATCCAATACTTTGGAATGTATAATGTCATCAAAAAAAAAAAGAAAGATTTCTATTTTAAAATATACCTTCGTGTTCAAATATAGGATGGTAAATAAGAACGCGGTGGCAATGGTTAATTTAACGCTTCCAAAATATATATAATATTTTGCGAAAGCTACTTGAGATAAGATAAGGAAATAATCCAACTCAGAGAGAAACAGATAATCTCGAAGTTAGCCAAGAGGTTTCGAGAAAAGATCGTCTGCCTTTCAAGCCAACTTATGGTCCACTTGATCAGAAATCCAGTAGAATATCGAGGCTTTTAATGCCCCCCTCTTTAATTTAACTTTAATTAATTGATAGTAAAATATTTCCTACTTTCGAATATATTCCTGTCACTACTGATATGAACAATTTGTTGAAAAAAAGGAAGGAGAAGGCCGGAAAATGGCTTTTAAAGATAGAAAGTTTAATCAGTTATGCTCAAATTTTACATAAACTTAAAGCGGCTTGCTTTACATACTTCACTACTACAATGGTAGAAATAATTTATATATATAGCGGTCAATTGGTAAAAACAAATAAAAGAAGAGTAGAATGCTGAAATTGATTATTCCAACACCCTCCCTCAATCTCTACATTCCCAATTCACGAATACATCTCTCATGAGAGACCTTTGTCAGACTCTTGGTTAAGATATCCGCAACATTCTCCTGGGTTGGTGTATGGACGACCTCGACAAGACCTTCATTGCCCCTTTCCATAGATGCGAATCTTCACTAGACAAGGCTTGATCTAAATCCTTTGGATCTGGCAAACTGGTGTTCTGTCTAAAATCCTTAGACAAATTAGCTTCAACGTATTCCTTTCGTGGTCTTCCCGGTTTTCCAGTACGTAATATTCTTGGTCTTCCTCTTCCTCTCTGCGAGATGACTTCCATTGTTTCTGATGGTTCGCTTAAAAACTCCGAATCAGTTCCGGGCAAAGTTTTTTTCATCATCCTGAAGACTTTCCTCCTCCAATGATGTATCTTCCTTTTTCTGTGGTATAGCTTCAATTTGCACCACGTCATTCCTTGAGGTAGAGTTTTCAGATTCGAGGAAACGTACATCTTGACTTTTTATCATCATGCCTGTCCCAGGCTTCCATAATCTGTACGCCTTTGATTCGGGAGAATAGCCAACCAGTCGGTATTCTTCACTGCGAGGAGCGAATTTTCCTCTTCTCGGACGGTTGTCAACAGCGAAACATTTACATCCAATCATTCTTAAATGAGAAACGGTTGGTTTTCTTCCTGTAAATATTTCATACGGAGTTCGACTTTCATTTGTTCTTGGGCATCTGTTTCTGATGTATGTAGATGTATGCACAAGTTCAGCCCAAAGTGGATCTGGGAGGTTCGCTTGAATTATGAAACATCTAGTCATTTCTACCAGAGTTCTGTTCGCTCTTTCAGCAACTCCATTTTGTTGCGGAGAATATTCAACTGAGAGCTGATGTCTAATTCCTTCCTCCAATAAATATTCTTTAAAATCTGAACTCAAATACTCTGCTGCATTGTCACTTCTGATTGCTTTAATTTTCTTGCCAGTTTGTTTCTCAGCAAATCTTTTAAAGACTTTAAATCCTTTGAAAATTTCACTTTTTCGTTTCATAACAAAAGTGAATATCATTCGTGAGAAATCGTCAATGAAAGTTGCGAAGTACAATGCACCGCCATATGACTTTGTTCTCATCGGTCCACATATGTCAGAATGAATAAGTTGCAGTGGCTCTGTTGACTTTGTTAGAGAGACTTCTGGGAATGGTAATCGAGTCTGTTTACCCCTAATACAAGTTTCACAACTTCATATACTTTTAAATTCACCCTTGGGTAATCCATTGACTAAATTTTCTCTCGGCAATTTCTTAAGGTCATCAAAATTAAGATGACCAAATCTACTATGCCAAATTTCACTGCTATTTTTGTCTATACACATTCTGGTAAATTGTATTTTTGCATATTTAGTTTGACGCAATATGTAAAGTCCGTTTCTTTTGTAAGCTTCTATGCAAATTTTCCTCAATGGATTCACAATTTCCGCTTTTCTTCTCATAAATTTTACAAAAAAAAGATTTTTCTACACAGGTGCCGACTGAAATCAAATTTCCCTTCAGTCCTGGGACAAATAACACATTTTCTAATTTTAATAAAAATGGTTCACCATGTTCGAAAACTTCCAATTCTACCGTTCCTGTACCTAAAGCTTCTATGCTTTGGTCGTTCGCTAATTTAACGGCTATTGGCTCTGTTTCTCTTAAATTTGAAAATGCGTTTCTTAAGCAGCACATGTGTGCAGTTGCGCCGCTATCCAGGCACCACTCGTCAACCTCAAGAATATTTTCATCTCTAATTCCTAGAGAAGCAGCCATTCACGTATTGTTTCTTTTAGAGTTCCTTTTTGACCAGCAGTCAGCCGCTTTGTGGCCTTTCTTGCCACAGTAATAGCAGTTAAATTTGAACTCCTTCCGATTTGATGGTTTAGTGGAATTAGTAGTTTTTCTTTCTGGATTTCCAAAAAAGGCATTTTGTTCTCCAGACGAAGTTCCCTCCATTTCACGTTGTCTTTGATCTTCTTCTATAATCTTTACCTTTAAAGTTTCAAGTTTTGGGAGCTCATCTCTGGTTTCTATTGCAGTCCTGAATCCTTCATACGATTCTGGAAGACTACACAACAAGAGTATAACTAAAAAGTCTTCGGGTACTTGAGCCCCAATTTCACCTAGATTGTCCACCAATGAAGTATATTTACTCAGGTAATCTTTCAAATCATCACTAGGCCTCATTTTCATCTGTATTAGCCTTTTGGTCAGGGAAACTCTCGTCGCAGGTCCTTTTGGTCGATAAACTTCTTCTATCTTTTTCCAGGCCTCCTCGGCAGTCTTGCAGTTCTTAACATGAACTAGTTCTGATGGATTCAAGCTCAATACAATTGTAGCGAGAGCCTTCTGATCCTTATTTTGCCAATTAGTAAACTCTTGGTTACCGGGTTCAGGTTTAATATTGGCTTCATTAACATAATTCCACAGATCAGAGTGAATAAGAATCATTTGCATTTGAAGCCTCCATGTCTCAAAGTTTTGCTTATTCAACTTCTCAATTTGATATAGACTGGACATTCTTTATTCTTAATTTCTTAGGCAATCAGTTCTGGGCCCATAACCTGTTGAAAAAAAGGAAGGAGAAGGCCGGGAAAATGGCTTTTAAAGATAGAAAGTTTAATCAGTTATGCTCAAATTTTACATAAACTTAAAGCGGCTTGCTTTACATACTTCACTACTACAATGGTAGAAATAATTTATATATATAGCGGTCAATTGGTCAAAACAAATAAAATAAGAGTAGAATGCTGAAATTGATTATTCCAACACAATTATTGGTAGGATTGTCTCGCGGATAATATTTCCTGAAAAGTTTCTCTCAGATTAAGCATCCATTATTTATGGTCTACCTTTCCCTCCCTTGCAATCATATACAAATCCCTGATGCTTATGTAGCCCATAGCATTTGCGAATGATGATAACGCCGATCTTATTAAAACAAATTGAAGTGTCATGGGATAGGCCGGAGATGATATGCTTACGCTTAAGTTATTAAAACAAATAGAAGTGTTATGGAAGGGGGCGAATGGTGCTAACGGTGATCTTATAAAACAAGCAGAATCTTTATGGGATGGGAGAACGAGGTTATTAAAACAAACTGTAACATCATAAGAAAGTATGATAGCGGCTGTGTATTTCTTAGGTGGTCTAACCACTCTGTCTCGGCCTTACCAATCAGCAAAGAATTGAGGGTGAAGCGACAAAGAGCGAAGTTCTAACGAATAGTAAGATTCTAATGGTGGGCGCATATAGAGTTTCCTATGACATCTAGACCACCATTCTGCATAGTCCGGCAACGAGACAGAATCCCAGGCGAATCACGTTAGCCTAGGTTTAATTTTAGCCATGATAGCGACTCATGGCAGGTAGTCGTGCAGATGGGGGAGCGCCAACGCCAGTTCCAGAGAGTTAGCCGCTCTCGTTTGCCTTACAAGGGAATAGACATGGACATATGGAAATCACTTGGCGATCATCTTCCCCATGATATTTAACCGGTGAATCTTTTGGGACGAAATTCCTTGGCCTAATGAATTCTCGCAATCCAGAACGGTGATTCGAGATTATAACGATCTGATACCCAATGGAGAGTCGGCGCGGTGCTTCTAGGCGATGCAGTACAGACCCTTGCTCAGGAAGAATTTCAAACTGAACTTTTACGCTCTCAAGAAATCGTCAAAAATGAAATTGACCTTACTGCCATTCCTGGCGGATCAGCTTAATGATATCATCGGTATATTCCAGGACGTTCCATTTCTCAGAATTCTCTCGAGTTAGCGTAGGAGGGCACCGGTGCAGATGTAGATGTGGGCTTCATTAGCGGCGCACTCCTTCCAAAGCTCTGCAAAGTGAGCGGTAGTTTCCATCTACCTTGCATACCATGTCGACCTCCGCGTAAAGTAACTGGAGCCATTGAACAAGGGGAAGGCTGGCCATTGGAACGTAGCTGGGAGACATCACATCCTTTCTCTTGAAACCCCTGGGCTCAATAAAATAATCTAGGGTGCTATTGTTTTCCGAGGCCTCCACTTGATTGTTGCATGTTTTCGGTTTAATTCCGCAGAAAAAAAAATGCGTTTTTGATCCTAGTTACATTGCCTGGAGAATTTATATTTACCCTAAAAGTTTCATTATAATCAAATAACTCGCCTATTTAGACCGATCATGAAGTGAGCATTCTGCCAATATGGCGTATTGTTTTCTTAGTTAGATTTCTCCTGATAGATTGACAGCTAGATCAGCATTACTCAGAGGACCACCATATGCAAAATCTATAAAACATTGGTAAAATCCTTTCAATAATTGCATTTTATTTCAAGACGAAAACTTTTTTTTTTTAAGTTTATGGTGTTTGCAACCAGGAGACGCGCGATTTCGAAACGCGTAATATGTGAGGCTTTAAAATGACAATATATATATAATAATAAATAGTTTTAAAGCGGTTTCAGTTTTCCACAAAAATAAACCCCACCAGTTAGTTTACGTCTTCAACGAATAAGTGTAAATGATTGCAAGTGTAAATACTTAACTGCTTATACGTGTATAGACAGGTGGATTATTCATAACATCAACTGGCGCAAACTCTGACCACTAAGATTATTATGGTCTGCTGGTTGTATTTGTGATGAGCGGCCAAAACATATTTTATTCATGTGCAATATTTGATTTAAATGTTAAGATAGTTCTCCCGGGGGACAGCTTAGTTGATTGTAGATTTACATAAGCACCAGGTCCCATCCGGTTGGTGAGACAAACCGCTGGAGGGAATTATCGATTGGGCGACGCAATTTTTCCTCGAAAACAAAACCTAATCCATAGCTGTTTATTAGATCAAGTCCATCTAAGGCTTCCTTTTATGAAGCCTCAAATCAGCGTTGGATTTTCAGAAGAATTAAGTTTTATTTTTTCGTGAACGGGTGGCAACCGGGTAAGATTTTCTCGAATAGGGCTTCTTTAATAGAGGAGTAGTTCTAGGTGTTTTTATTTCTTTTCTCTTCTTAGAAGACATAAATTAGCGCACACAAAATCTGTGATATAAAATAAAATCTATGCAGCGCTAAAAATTTTCAATATTTTTATTTATCTTTCTGAATTTCCTTTATCAAAAGCTAACAAGTCAATTATCTAGCATTTATAATATTTATTATTATTTTTTAATAAAATATTTCGAAAGCTAAATAATATTGTGAAAAAGTTAAGCGCTGGGTTGAAGTTTAATTTTTATATTAGAGATACCGTTCCTCTTTCTCTCTATGTTAAGTTCCATTTAATCAGCTCTTTCATCTGAAAAAAATATAAAAGTTATTTTCAAAAGTTTTGTTGTCGACTATAAATTTTTGTCTTACTTTCTTATATGAATTTTAGTTTCTATGTTTATACATATTAAAATGGGCGCGTATCTAGTAGTCTAGCTGGTCGCTTGCGGCAATCTACACACAGGTTCGAATCCATATAGAAATAATATTTTACTACTTATGTTGCAATCACTTTATCTGTTACCAAGAAGAGAAGAATTGATTTTATATTTAAATTGACACAAAATATAAGGTTACATAAATTACAAACTTCGGGAGCCCTTTGTTCAATTAAAGTGTATATGAAATACATGCGCCGTGATATAATTATCAGTATGTAGACATTGTTCAAGTCTGTAAATAACAATCTCATATATACTTCTGTTGCTTGGCCTGTGAGCAAATATTTCTAACAATGGGACTGGAAGTAGTATACACCCAACAACAGTCTTGTGTTAGACTTATATATCATTTATGTTGAACTTGGAAATGTAATGATACTATAATTCTACTCTCGTTCCTGAAGCCCACAATTTATATATTTCTGTCTTGGGGCTTGCACTATTAGACTTACGTAGTATTAGATCTATACTCTCTTTGTACTGTGCCTGGATTAGTGTGAATTTATGTATTACTCTCTGGTGATGTACTTGAAAGAGTTGTATTTCATGCTAGGAGGGGGGGGGGGTTAATATTAATATTATGTAATTCCTTTGATAAAATAATTCTGTGTTAGTCTTGTGAACTCTGTGTTAGGTTAATGTATTTTTAGCTACTCAACTTCGGTATATCTGGAAAGAAGTCTAAATATATTCTACCTATGTATTCCTGGTGAAACAACACATTATTGTTGTAATAGATTTATGTACCTCTGTATTTTCAGCCTGGAAATGTTAGGTCTATGTACTTTTATTGCTGTGCCTGAAAGTATTGAACTTATGTTTGCATGGGACAGAGCCTCGAGATAATAGATGTAAATATATTCATAGTGATAACCTTTTTAATAGCTAGACCTATGTATTCTTTGTGTTGGGCATAGAAATGTTAGGTTTGTGCACTTCTAGTGCTAGGCGTTAGTCTATAGTATTCCTTTGAAGGGATCAGGAGGTAGTATATCTCTGTATACCTAATGATGGCTATGTATTATCAGAATTAGGTATAATTTTGTGGCTCCAAGAAATGTTATATTTTCATTTAATGACCCTAAAAGGATTATATTTACATATTTATGAGAAAAGATCCGCCTATATTATATTTACCTATTTTAATGTGATATATCTTCAGTGATAGACTTCGATATTCTTATGCTAAGCCTAGTGACACTGGCTTTATTTACTTCTTTTTTTGTGTGTCAGAAGGTGTTCAAGTTATACAAGTATATTCTTTTTAAAAAACAGCGGCTTTTAGTTATTGTAATTATGTACTCCTCTTGACTACCTCTTTAGTTCTAATCTTTGGTACATTTCGTGTTGAGTGTGGAAGTGTAAGGTTCAAATACTTGTTGCGCTAGGACCGAAGACGTTAAATTTATATATTTATGAGCATGGATTTGAAGGTATTCGATTTTTATACTCCTGATGATAGTTCTGTAGTATTAAATGTAAGGAATACTTTTGTGTTTTTTAGATTGGAAGTATTCGTTTTTACTATTTGGGAGTAAGGCCTAAAATTGTTCTCTCTCTTGCCTTATGTATTGCTAGGTTAGATTCGAGAAGTATTAGAGTTACATACTACTGATAATAACTGTCTATTTTAAGAATCATGTACACTTTTATGTGATCAAGGAAGTGTTAATTTAAATGTTAAGTCCAGCCTAAAAGTGTTAAACTTATCAAAATTCATATGGAGTAGACTAGTAATATTAAAATGGTGTCTTCGTACTTGAATATTTGTATACTGTCAGACATATTTTCTTTATTTTGATCCTGGAAGGGTTATGCTTATGTTCTTCTGCTTGTATTCTCCACGGAGTAGAGCTTATGTATTTTTACTGTTTATCTCTGTAATGTTAGCCCTCTATAATATTATCGTTTTTCTCCTGAAGAGTTATCCCTATATTCTCCCCTTGTCCTTTCTTCTGTAGTGTTGACTAAGTATACACCTAGTGTATTTCTATAGTGTCTTACTCTAATAAACTCTTGATGGATTACCTCTTTAGTGTACCCCTTTATATTCTGAGTGATTTCAATCTTTAGTGTGTTCTATGTATTGATGGCCCTATATACTCTTGATGAATTACCACTTTAATTTTATCCCTTTATACACTGAGTGATTATACTCTTTAGTGTTTTAGGTAGTGATGGTAGTCTCAACTTTTGTAAATAGATATTCTTTCCCTGTTTTCTTTTTCTATTTAAAATCTCCCTTAGCCTTTTTTCTTTTTCTTTTTGTTTTCTTTTCTGAGCGAGGATTCAATTTCTCCCCCTGCTTCTCGTTTCTTTCTCGATCCATTTCTCACAGGAGACTCGTCGTTATAAGACGGAATGTCTTAATAAAGGCTTGTGTGTGCAATACAATGCAACAATAAGACGCTAAAAAACAATGCGTTAATCAAGAGTTATGAAAAAAAGGATTTTCTTACCACAAAAATAATCCTAGCGATAAGGTTATATCTAACAATACAACAAAACAACGATGTGCATATGCAAAGGCGCTACCTAACTAGAAAAAGAGCCCCAGCAACAAAGCAATCCCTCACGATATCAAGAACATCAACAACAAGGATATGCCTAACTGCAATAAGAATCTCTGCAACAAGGCGTTACCCAAAGACAATTAGAACTCCATGAATAAGGATATATTAAAACAACAATGAGAAAACCCCATTAAAATATGATACCCGGCGAAAATAAGAAACCTAGCACAATGTTTACATCGATAATAAGATTGTACGCATCGAGGCGATATACATGCCAATATAAACCAAGGGTATTCTTAAATACAATAACAGCCTCATCAACAAGAAAATACCTTAAAATAATAAGAATCCCAGCAACTATGCAAAATCAGACGATAATAGAGGATTCCCCAAACCAAAGATGTAGCAAATCATACTCAAACCCCTGGAACAAGACGATACCCAACTTCTATAAATTTCCTCTAGCAACAAGGATCTACCCAGCTGCAATAAAAACTCCAGCAAATAGGCGACCCCAACGACAATGACATTAAGAACACCATCAAAAATGTGATCCTAAACGATGATAAGATCCCCAGCAACAATGATATTCCCAAATTTCTGAAAGAACCCAAAAAAATTGGTATACCTAACGACAATAAATACCCTAGCAAAATGTGATATCCGGCGGAAATAAAAACCTCAGCAACCTAAATGTTTTCTACGATAATAAGAACCCTTTCGACAAGGCCATTCCCTAAAGACAATAGGAACCTCAGGAACAAGGATGCACCCAACTAAACTCTGAACCCAGCTATAAGACGATATCCAACTCCAATAAGAATCCCAACAACAAGGCGTTACCTAACAAAAATTAGAACTCTATGAAAATGAATGTACTTGACAGCAATAAAATCCCCAGAACAAAATGTGATACACGGAAACAATAAGAACCTCAACAACCAGGATGTTCCAAATTACAAGGCCATGCCAATCGAGAAAAAAAACTATGAAAAAGGATGTACCCAACGATATTAAGAACCCCAACAAAAATGCAATATACAGCGACGTTAAAAAAAACCCTGCAACCGGGAAGTATACAACGACAATAAAAAATCCCAGTAACATGGCGTTATTCAACGACATTAAGAACTCGAGCAGCAAGGATCTTCCCAACTACAATAACACCAGAAACCAGGATGTACCTAACGACAATAAGAATTTCTTCAACAAGAATGTACCCAACTAAACTCAGAATACTAGCAAAAAGAGGACACCCAACCTCAATAAGAACCCTAGCAACTTGTATGTACCCGACTGCAAGAATTCCAGCAATGAAGCTAGTCCAACGACAATAAAACCTTACAAAAAGTATTTACTTAATGACAATAAGAAACCCAACGAAAATGCAATACACAGCGACAATAGAAAAGCTTTCAACTATGGTGTACACGAAAATAATAAGAACCTTAATAACAAAGATATACTAAACTACAAAAAGAATCCCAGGATATCAATACGATACACATCTATATTAATAACCCCAGCAAAACGTCTACACAAAACGATAAGAAGAACCCAGCACAATAAGGATGTACCTAACTCATATAAGAACCCCAGCAACAAGGCGATGCTCAACGACAATAAAAAACCCCACCAACAAGGATATATCTAACTTCAAAAAATTCCCCGCAAAAAGGCGGCTCCTAATAACGAAAAAACTTCTAGAACCAGTGACATCAAACGACAATAAGAATCCCAGAGAAATGCTTGTTCAACGACGAGAAAATCCAAGCAACAAGAGAAAACCCTATAACGTGAAGAACCACAGCGTCCAGTGATACCCGACGACAAAAGAACATAAACTACAAGGTGACATCCAAAGACTGAAGAACCACAGCCACAAGAGCAGTCTATAATTTACCTCAAAACATGGACTATACTTCTGAGAGCTCTTATATAAATGGACAAAAAAATAGTACAAATGTGAAATTGTACTGGGATAAGGAGGATAAATTAAGAAAATGGCATCTACTTATTCTAAATGACCAGTTTTTTGGTCGTTGAGGTACAGGTTGCACCACACTGACGAGGGCCAACAGCCCGAGACGCGTACGCGGCTAGCTTTTCTTGATTAATTAAGAATGGGTATTTGGCTCATTCTGGAATAATTAAAAATTAACGAATAGTTGATACTTATTCCAATAAATGGCGCAAGCCATCAGCAACTTTCAGTTGCACGATAAGTAGATGCCATTTTCTTAATTTATCCTCCTTATCCCAGTACAATTTCACATTTGTACTATTTTTGGTCCATTTATATAAGAACTCTCAGAAGTATATTCCATGTTTCGAGGTAAATTATAGACTGCTCTTATGGCTGTGGTTCTTCAATCTTTGGGTGTCACCTTGTAGTTTATGTTCTTTTGCTGTCGGGTATCACTGGACGCTGTCGTTTTTCACGTTATTGGGTTTATTCCGATAGATGGCGCAAGCCATCAGCAACTTTCAGTTTAACGATAAGGATATGCCATTTTCCTATCTTACATCAATGTTTTTCTAATTTCTCCTAACGACTCTCTGCCTCTGCTATATGTCATTAGATATATTTTACTCACTCGCATTTGTATTTTGTTTTTATTTTCTCTCGGAATGTCGAGTCAATAAAAACAAAGACAAAATATTTTTAAAAGTAAAAGAATAATAAATGTAAATCAGGATATATAATTCAACTTTTTAAAATGTTGTTATTCACTCATTTTAATTGCCTCTGATAATGGCACTAATTTCCTAATTTATTTTGTCCTTTATGTTCATATAAACATCTGATTCTTTTGTGTGTGCACTTATGTACGAGAATAAATTTCCTTTTTATATATTTCTTGGAAAGGTAATAAATATATTTTTAGAACGCGGTGAATTTAAATAAAACTGGCGAAACCGCTGGGAGGGTTCACCACTGATGAGCCGGGCCCTCCCATTAATTTTTCCATTACAGTAAGGGCAGTAGATATTGTTTAATTTTTAAAAGAATCATACGCGCCTATAATAGTTTCAAATTTTCAAAACGTATACTCATAAAAATAATATATATCTTTTTAAAATGGACCAACATTTTAAAATCTGATTTTATCTGTAGTAAATTGAATTTTTTAAATCTATATATATAAAATTGAATGTCTGTGTGTGTGTGTCCTCTATGGATTCAAAAACCATACATCCAATCGCCGTGAAAATTTGGGATATTATTAGGCATATCCCCGGAAAGGTTTACGAAAAATAATTTCTTGAATATCTTTAATGTCCTTAGAGTTATTTGCAGATTTGTAGCTTTAACTCGCAAGCAGCGCCACCTTGCGACGGAGATAGGCTTAGGTCTGCCCTCCACCCCGCCCCCCGTCCGGCCGGTCAGTCCAAGTTCCCACCGACCAATCAGAGGGATCAAGAGGTCCTGGCGCGCGGGGGGCGGGTGACCTCCGGGAACTACGTCCATCTTTCATAAACGACCATGATTTTATTCAACTTATCGAGTATTTTTCAAGGGACCGGGAAAATATGTTCACTAGATGAAACGATGATTTTGTAATGTAGAAAATTAGGAAAGACAAAATTCAAGATGACACGGCACACAGGGACCGGGAAAAAATAATCACTTTATCGAGAGATTCACGACCATGATTTTATTCAACTTATCGAGTATTTTTCAAGGGACCGGGAAAATATGTTCACTAGATAAAACGATGATTTTGTAATGTAGAAAATTATGAAAGACAAAATCCAGGATGACACGGCACACAGGGACTGGGAAAAAATGTTCACTTTATCGAGAGATTCAAATTTACGAGTTTCAAATTATCAAAATATATGTGGCAATATCGTTGCGGAATTTCTTGTTGTTCGATTTGAATGGTGAGGATTGGTTGAAGCGCAGTCGTTGAGTGGTAAGTGAAGCACACAGTTAGGAATAATCAGGACACATGATGAGGTTTGAAAATAAAGGCAACGGGTTGGAGGAAAGAAAGCTTGATAAGAGCTGAGCGATTTGACTTATTAATTAGCTGATCACATGGCGGTGATTGTACTTAGCTGTGGGATGAGCAGAGGGGGAGAGGTCTAGAGCCGATGTCACCTTCTTGGAAGTCCAATCACTACTAACATTTCTTGCTTTTCGATTTAACACCAAGCTTCAGTTTCTCTCTGATTGGTTGAGATATGATCACATGATCTTGTCCTATTGGTTGACCTACTTAAGGTGCGGTCTTTTGATTGGCCCGCGGCTCTCCTTGATGAAAGATGTGGCCTGCTTGATATATCCGATTTCGCCAGGAAGTGTTGGGTGGCTTGACGCTTATAGCTTCGACGGATATTAGATACGTCCTGTTTTTGCCGGAAGTATTGAGTGCATCTTGGCTAAAATAACTTCTGCGGTCACTAGAGACGTCCGGTCTCTGCCCCTGCAATGTTGACACAGGGGTGCCAAAATAGTCGTGCCAGCTTTAGTCTTACTTCCTATATCTTTTGTTACTTTCTTTCCTCCAGTTACCTTGTTCTTTATTAAGTCTTTGAAAATCATACATGATATATACATAGTGGGTCGGGGTTGCATTTAATTATATACAAATTATGACAGATGCGCCCCCTACATGTGAAGAATTCAAGAAGGGGTTAGCCTGAGAGAATTCTGTAAAGTGAAAAATAATTTTGTGGGAAAATTAGTTGTGGGTATGGAGGGGCTATATACAAACATTGCTGGTAATATAAAAGTAAAATAGAATGGTGTTGATGATATAGGTTGAGTATAATTAATAGAAATCAAAAATTTTTAATTGTAAGAAATCAAGGAATGTTATGGTACATAGTGGATTAAAAGAAAGGAAAATGCGCCTAAACGAATTCTACTCGAGTTAAGAAATGAATTCGAGGGGGTTCTATTTAGGCTTTGAAATCAAAATAAAAATAATATAAAAATAGTTGAATGAAATCAAAATTGAATGTTTTTGGTTGAATGGTGAAAAAAAAAAGGAAAAATGCCTAACCATATTCTAGCTCGAAATTGGGAATGAAATCGAAGGAATTCTATTAGGTCTTTTGAGAAATCAAAAATAAAAAAAATAAAAAGTTGGAAGAAATCAAAGTGAATGCTTGGTGCGTGGTGAGAAAAAAAGGAAAAATGCCTAATTACTTTTTTGCTTGAATTTTGGAAAGGAATTCGAGGAAATTTCATAAGGTCTTTTGAGAAATCAAAGTAAAATAAAAATAAAAAGTTGGAAGAAATCAAAGTGAATGCTTGGTGCGTGGTGAGAAAAAAAAGGAAAAATGCCTAATTATATTCTAGCTCGGAATTGGGAATGGAGACCGAGGGAATTCTATTAGGTCTTTTGAGAAATCAAAAATAAAAATAAAATAAAAGTTTTTTGAGCGAAATCAAAGTAGAGTGCTTGGAAAAAAGAAAAATGAAAAATAAAAAGATTTCAACAACAAAGGGTGATTTAATGTTTTTAGTTTAATCGAAAGTCAGTGAGTTTTCGTTGATAATTGAGTTGTGGCAATATAAGTCAAGTGGTAAATAGAATGATAATTGATAAATGAAAATGATAATATAAACTATTTGGTAAATAAAATGATAGTTAATGATTAAAATTGATAATAAGTTGAATAAATTGCTAAATTGATTAAATATTTAAATTTTAATTGAGAGAAAATAATGAAAATGATTGATATGAAAAATAAGGTGTATTGGTTGGAACCCTTTGGTATCTTCATGCCCTGATCTACATGTATTGGTTGCTCCATTTTGCCCTATAAATGTTTTACTTGCTCAATTATGCCCTATAAATTTTTTGTCTCATCTGTAGTGACACTTAGGTGAAAAACGTGATTCTAGCCCTCAAGTGCGTTTATGCTGTGTGTACAGGAGACATGGAAATCTATATAACCTTTATGTGTAATTTTTTGTCTTTGTGTGTGTGTTGTGAAAAATGTTAGAAGTCGGTTGTGTAAGAGATGTGTGAGCTAGTTCTAGGTGTTGTTTCGTGGATGTGTAATTGGTTGGTAAAAGTCGATATGTAGACTCGAACTGGAATCAAAACCGGTGGCATAGTGAGGTTCCCAGTCGACCTCAATAGGGGATCTTCTCATTGTAATTAGAGATACGGAAGTGGGGTGTGTCGGGCAAACGAGAGGGAGGGAAATTGGAGATCGGACGAAGGCGTTCCGCTTTGTTTACAGAGGCCGAATTTAACCTCCGTGGACTATACTTCCTGTCGTGGTGTTTCAAATCTCATTTCCTGCCGTCTATTTATTTTTGGTGCGGTTCAGGGCTTGTTTTTGGAGCGTGATTTCTCCGACACTGGTTGGTTATCTTTTCAGTTACTGCTATCTCTTCGGAGTTTATTTAGATTTTCTGCGAAGATGGTTCCTAAAATTATGAGAAGTTTTATAAATACTTGTCCACAATGAAGAATTGCTTGTCCACAATGAAGAATTGCTTGTCCACAATGAAAAACTGTTTGTCCAAAATTAAAAAATGCTTGTCCTAAATTAAAAACTACCTCTTGTAGTTCGAAGATTTTCTGATCGGGCATAGCATAGATAAACAAGTAATTGATGACTAAAATTGGGATACAGTTGTATGGCAGAAGTAACAAACAAAGGATAAGAATCAGATGAAATATAGGATATTGCCCCATGTTCGTCCACATTTTTGTAACTGGGGACTCTGAAATATTTGCTTGAACCTTATGAATTGTAGAATTTGAATGATTGGTAGGTTCGCAGTTCTCTTGTTTGATATCTTTAGGGAGTGGTGTGATATGATTGAGCTGATTGTCAGGTTTACAGTTCTCCTGTTTGATCGTCAATGGTTTTATTAGAGATATGTCGGCGGTAATTGGTTTAGGTTGAGATGTGTGATCGTTTCTCTGATGTGAATGTGGTAATTTTGGCATTGTTTGTGTTGTGTGTACGCTGTGCTTTATGTACGAATTTTGTTTTGTTTGGGTACCTGTGTCGGTATTTTTACGTGCAGGTTGTTTGTATTCATCGATTCTTCTAGCGAATCGGCAGGTGGGGCAGGTTTTTACCTGTTTTGCGATGTCTTGTGTCATGTTCTGCCAATAATATTGTGCTGAGATGAGCCTCGTCATCTTGGAGATGTTTGGATGGTGGTGTTGAGTGTGTACGGACTTAAGGAGTCTGGTTGTAAGTGAACTTGGGACTATAGTTTTAAGTACTCCTTTTCGGGAGACGGTGCGCAGTTTATTGTGATCTATAGTCACGCGAGATTTTCCCGGTGGAGAAGACTGTTGGCTCTGTATGAGTGGCGCATCTAGAAAGCCACAAAATGGGATACGAGTTCCAACGCCCGTTTCATATTGTTGTACTCCATTTATGCTACGGACCTCATATTCGTATCTTGACAATCGTAACCTCCATCGAAACAATCTGCCTGAAGGCGCTTTGATCTCTTTCAACCACTGCAATGCGGGATGGTCAGAAAATATTGTAAACTTTCTGTCCTTTAGATAGGTGCGGAAATTATCCACACTTTCCACAATGGCTAGGCATTGTAGTTCCAAGTCTGAATAATTTCGCTCGTGACTACGTAGAGATCGGCTGAAATGTTGAACGGTGTATGTCTTCCCATCAGGGTAGACTTGTTTAAGAACGCCTGTAATGCTGAATGTTGAGGTATTATAGTACACCTGGCATGGCAGACCTTCCTGGTAAAGGTGTAATGTGGGGTGTGTGGTAAGGTTTTCCTTCAGGTTAGTGAACGCTTTCTGGCATTCGTCATCCCAGACCCACATGATGTCCCTTTTTAGAAGGTTGATAAGTGGCGTCCGCAAGCGGGCGTGGTCTGGAATGAATTCTTTATAGACGTTCACAGTTTTTAGGAAAGATCGTAATGTTTTTCGATTGTGTGGTTGTTTGGTGGCGTGAATTTTTTCTATGTTTTGTGTAGACGGAATGATTGTATTATTCTTAACGGTTGTGCATGCGCTTGTTTGTCGTTGTTGTTGTCTTTTGGCGTGCGTGTTGCGTTTGTTGTGTGGGTTGTGTGTGTTTGTCGCGTGGTGACGTATGGGTGCGTGTATGGATTTTGTGTGGTAAGTGGGTGAGCTGTGTTGGTGTACTGACACTTTTTTGGGCATTATTGGAATTGTAGGTTGAAGCCGTAGTGGCTTTATGTGTTGTGGGCATATAGTACTGGTAATTGGGTTGAGTGAAAAGTTGTGTGGTGTGAGATTAGAATGGTGGCATGTAAATATTTGGGGTTTGGGCAATGAATGCAGGCAAGGGTTTCCATGTGTGAAAGCTTTGGGTGCTGTGCGAGTCCTTTGGGACAGGTTTTGGCCTAGCCCGTGCTTGCATTCATTTGACACATGTTTAAAGTGGTAGATAGTATTAGACAATGGGACGCTAAGTTGGAAAATAGTGCCGCGATTATAATTTAGTTTTAATTTATACTGATAAAGGGTTTTTAAGGTAAGAACTCCAAATGGCAAGGATGCATTTACCACGTGGAAGTTCTCTCTACGGGTTATTTGACCTATTGTCAGAGGGAAAGTTAAATGTCCTATTATTTTCGTAAAACTATTTAGGGTGGATAGATCAAGGGAGGTTTTTTTAATACTTAAGTTGGGAAGTTGTGCTTTTAATCTATTGTATAAATGATACGGCAATATGTTCGAACCTGCGTCTGGTTCAATTAGAAAGGTACATGGTAGGTCCTGGGTCAGATACAAGTCCAAAGTCAATTTGATGGTGTCATTGGGTGGATTGCCTACCTTAGTCTCGAAAAGTCTCCACTGTGGCGTCTTCGGCTTGGTGTGGCTGGCTTGGAATATCTGTTGGACCGGGTCGGGACTTTTTGCACTGTCCGCGCAATTGAAAGGGAAATCTAGTCATTTGTACTGCTTCCATTCGAGTGGATCGCGTTGTCGGTACACTGGGCCCGTGTCGCGTGGATTGCTTCCGTGTGTACGGGTACGGCATGGTGGATGGCGACTCCTCGGTGGACGTCAGGTTGTTCGGACACGTACCGGCGGTGCGGGCGTCGGCTGTCCCGAGGGTGGCGCTCCGGAAGACCGCTTCCAGTTGTGGGGATCTTGCCCCTTGTAGCGCGGCGGTCAGTTCTAAAATTATCGTCGCCAGGGTATGTCTTGTCGCTTCGTTCGTTGTCAGTCTCTTTCCGCTCGTTGCCAGTTTGTTCTCTCTTGGTTTGTCATTGCCTTTTGTTGTGCTGGCGCCTGGGTTAATTTCCATCTTCATCCTGATTAAGCTCTATAATCTTTATCCTGTCGACTTAACCGTTCTGTGGCAATATCGTTGCGGAATTTCTTGTTGTTCGATTTGAATGGTGAGGATTGGTTGAAGCGCAGTCGTTGAGTGGTAAGTGAAGCACACAGTTAGGAATAATCAGGACACATGATGAGGTTTGAAAATAAAGGCAACGGGTTGGAGGAAAGAAAGCTTGATAAGAGCTGAGCGATTTGACTTATTAATTAGCTGATCACATGGCGGTGATTGTACTTAGCTGTGGGATGAGCAGAGGGGGAGAGGTCTAGAGCCGATGTCACCTTCTTGGAAGTCCAATCACTACTAACATTTCTTGCTTTTCGATTTAACACCAAGCTTCAGTTTCTCTCTGATTGGTTGAGATATGATCACATGATCTTGTCCTATTGGTTGACCTACTTAAGGTGCGGTCTTTTGATTGGCCCGCGGCTCTCCTTGATGAAAGATGTGGCCTGCTTGATATATCCGATTTCGCCAGGAAGTGTTGGGTGGCTTGACGCTTATAGCTTCGACGGATATTAGATACGTCCTGTTTTTGCCGGAAGTATTGAGTGCATCTTGGCTAAAATAACTTCTGCGGTCACTAGAGACGTCCGGTCTCTGCCCCTGCAATGTTGACACAGGGGTGCCAAAATAGTCGTGCCAGCTTTAGTCTTACTTCCTATATCTTTTGTTACTTTCTTTCCTCCAGTTACCTTGTTCTTTATTAAGTCTTTGAAAATCATACATGATATATACATAGTGGGTCGGGGTTGCATTTAATTATATACAAATTATGACATATATCTTTTTTTTTAATAAGTTTATAGAGAATTGTTTTAACAAATGTTCGTTAGACAAACCTTTACTCGGGTAAAATCTCGGGCGAAGCCGGGTACGTCCGCTAGTCTATTTTATAAAACATTATCGTGTACATTTGTAGAATATTCATTTTGATATTTCAAATATATTTTATTTAATCGACATTATAAAGAAGGCAGTATTCAAGAATTGTATTCGTAAAACACCAAATAGAACGATATCAGTGCGGGGGAAATACGCAGTTTCTGGCAGAAATGAAGATCTCGCAAGATAAGTCCCCTCCCCACAATGGTCTTTTTGCCACACAATTCGTATTTCAGGCTGAACTGCTTTTAAAGATAAATTTTGCTATTTCTTTCGAATTTTTACATATTAAATATAATTTCTACACTCATATTAATGTTGAATATAGAGCAATCCATTTATGATAATTAAAATATTTTGGATTAAAAAAAATATGCCCCTATTTTAATTAACACATATTAATATTTGATATAATTTTATAATGAACATATTATTTTAAATTACATTACATGAGCTAGCTATAAAGTATATCTCTTTTAATAAAAACTACATCGACACAATGAGTTTTATGTTTCACCCCTGTACAAAACGCACAGGCTAATGATAGAATGCGGTATAACACAAGTTTTGGCCAATTTAGACCAAGGCCAACCCATTCAACAGAGTTTCGGGCTGTGGCCCTCATCAGTACAGGAGAGGCTTCAATTTCACACCATCCTACGTGGGGAGGTGTTAAGAAACGGCCGAATCTGCCAAAAAAATTCCTCCCATCACTCACGCACAAATTACAATTGCATCTATATTTTGATTGAAGTATTTTGTCGGTAGAATATTGATTTATTAAAAAAAGATTACCTCTCCTTTCAAAATAAGGCTAAAACTAATCGTCAACTATAGACTGTCTCCGTAAACTAGAGGACTCGGGTCGGTGACAAACAACAACGACCCGAGGCCGCTAGTTGCGGCGACGGTTAATAGTTGGCGTCAGGTTTTGACATTTATTTTGACGGGAGAGGCGCCCTATGCTTCTATATATAATTTGTAATTCGTTTTTCTTTCTGTAGGAATGGATGGGAATTCAGGGAGTAGAATATCAGATATTCGAGTTTATTTCTTAGTTCACTGATTACATTAACCGCGGAGTTCCTTTATTAAATAAAGTAAGTTCGAATCACGAAATTTTGGTTGTTGTGTCATTATTTAAAACATAAACCATTTATATATATAGAGCGACCTATTTTATTTTATAAAATAAATAAAAAACAACTTTCTACAACCTCTTACTGATATATAGATGGCTCGCTAATGTATCGAATTTGTTTCATTCTTGAATAAAATTATCATTTATTTGAAATATCTGAGATGTCTAATTTTTCGGTTATATTATTCTTGAAACTCTCCGTAGCATATGCAATGGTCAAATGTTCGATTATATATATTTTCCACCCTCTAATTAGTTCTTCTATTTCTTTACAATTTATTTTCTCTTTAAACAATAACTCAGGCGCCCTGAATAACCCTGAACCCGAAATTGCCAGTTAAGAGACCGAAGCTAACCATTTTGGCCGTTGCGTTTCAATATTTATATTTTGGCTTATATTCTACAAAATAAAAGTCGACTCTCCAGTAAAAATAAACGCTAAAATCTAAGCAGCATCTATTGACGGTCTCCGCAAATTAGCGGCCTCGGGTCCGTGACAAAGCCCCAATACCAGTTTTGGTAAACTGAGAAGCGTCCACCTGGAGACCATGGTTTCGGGCTAATAGCCCTCCTCAGTCCATTACTTTTATATATCAATTTCCTGGTTCATTCATTCCTAAAGTTAAACATGGCATGTGGGAGGGGGGGGGGGGCATTGATGCACTATACACGCGGCCCCATTTCAAGACCGCCATTGCATAGAGGATGAGAAGGTTAATTAAGTTGTTCGACTGAATAGCGATCCGATGTCAACATAGTTCTAAATTATGACAACTCTTCCATCGTCATATCACGGAATCTTGTTGAACTAGCAAAACCGCTGGTAGGGTTCACCACTGATGAGCCAGGCCTTCCCAATATTTGTATCATTACAGTAAGGGCAGTAGAAAATGTTTAAATCGTTAAAAAGAAACGGCAGCACTATAAATGGTGTAAATTTCCTAAATCTCTCTTACAATGTTCAAGCTGATAACTTTCCCTTCTAGTTTCGAATTTTACTTTAGGAGATGTTGTAAGAGTGGTATAGAATGTTACATTTTCTATAGCCATGACCCAGAATCAAATCCAGGATTGGTGAACTTTTTTCTGAAATAGAATGCTCTAATGGTCCCCGATTCTTGCAAAATTCCAACCTTACCAGTGAGTGCTATAAACCAAATGGTAGACTTATAAGTGCAAATGTTGAACTGTGATTTCTAAATGTGTAGACATGGGGGACTTACAGTAAAGGCAGTCGCTCACTGCCCGTCACGATGATCCTGACGTACTTGGGAAAGGTACCATGACAACCACTTTAAATGATGATGTCCTCATTAACAAACATTTTAATTATTTGTCACAATATGTCATCCAGATCTTGACTATTATGTTTGACAAATTGACTTTCTACAAAATCCCTACAAAGCACCTACACAAACTCCTAACTAATCTACAACTCAATTAGCAAAGAATCCTTTACCTTAGCAACAGGCAGAAAGAGCGCTTCATTTTAACATATAATTATTTATATATACATATTGCAATGAAATTTTCATAACACTTAGCTAAACATTTCTTTAATATAATTTAATCTTTTAAAATTTAAAAATATATGTTTATACACTTTTTCATAGAAAATATAACACGCAGTTAAATTTGTCTTTCTATATATATCTCAGAGTTCCATTTGGTTACCTGAAATCTCTAGGAAATTTGGATATGTGATGGCATACATATAATTTTCAAATTAGAAAAAAATATATGCATACACTCATGGACAAAACTTAAGGAAGTTGTACCTATTAGCATGTATATCTGGATAACTATGAAATATATTTTATAGACATTGATCTTTATTGAAGACACACGAGATAACCAAGTGTAAACAAAATTGCCTCTGTCCCCCCGAAAAACTAGACGATCGACAACATCAAAGACTTTCCACTTCCTTAATTTTTGTTCATGAGTGCATATATAAATATTCTTGTAATATGAGAATAATATTTGAGCAAGAATAATCAGAAAATGTACTAATTGATAATAAAAAAATAAGAGTTAAATTTCCAACTAGAATAACCAGGAAATGTACTAAATAATAAAATGAGAGTTAATATTCGAGTTAAAATAACCAGAAAATGCATTAAATATTGAAATAAGTGTTAATATTTGATTTAGAATAACCAGAGAATGTATTAAATGGTAAAAATAAGTGTTAATATTCGAGTTAAAATAACTAGAAAAAATGTATTTAAAATAAACTAAAATAAGAAAGAGAGTTATTATTTGAGTTAGAAACACCAAAAAATGTATTAAATGATAAAATTATTTTTAATATTCAAGAAAGAATAACCAGAAAGAGAGTGTGTTAAATGCTAAACAGCGCGGAGATAAAGTTATCTATCGGGCGCTCTCTCAGAGATAGAAAGGCAACCAATCAATAACAACACAAGGTCGGAGGGAGCTATAAATAGATGACCCTGGACATTTGAAATGGGGAAAGACAAGCGGTGGCTTACCTAGCAGAGCTCCTAGCGCTTGTGGCCCCGCGCGTGCCTACAGCGGGATTACCAGAAGGGAGGGAGTCCTTAAAGGAGTCGTTGCCACCGCTGGGTCAATAAATGACATTGTTTGGCTTCACCCGCTCTTCCTAATTGCCCTCTAATTGAACATGAATTAGACATTTGAGATTACCTGGATTGTTAAGGAATATATATAATTAGGAATGCATTTTAATTAGTTTTCTCGGTTGATACGCATATTTATCTATCATCATTTCTGTTCTAAGTCGACAACGTCATCTTTGTTTTACATCATTACGTGATGTAGGAGTTCTCGGTGTATATGAATTGAATAGCTTTATTTGATACATTTGTCGTTTACTCCTAAAACGATATTTATGTCAATTAATGTACAGGCCATTTGCACTTCATTCACGAATCAAAGCATAATAACGACTTTTATGTAAAAACATGTTACTATAACAATCTATATACACACAGAGGGTCGGTGGAAGGACTGCTACGACCCGGGTTCGTTTCCCGCATTGGGCACTTTTTTTTCTGATTAAAAAAAATGTGACCCTCAATTCTTGCAAAATTCCAACCCCACCAGCGAGTGCAAGTAACCAAACGGGGCTCTGGAACATTTGTAAGTGCAAAGTCGAACTGCTTTTCACATGTGTAGACATGTGGTGCACTTACAGTAAAGGCAGTCGCCTACTTCTACCCACCATGATTACCATGGACTGTACCACGTGTACAAGGGATAAGCAAAAATATATATACACTCATGGACAAAGCTTAAGGAAGTGTAAAGTCTTTGATGTCGCCAGTCGTCTTTTTTTTTTTTTTGAGGAGACAGAGGTAATTTTGTTTACACTTGGTCATCTCGTGTGTCTTCAATAAAGATCACTGTGTATCAAATATCTTTCAGCGTTTTTGTCTATATCACGATATAGATGTTGAAAGGCACAACTTGCTTAAGTTTTGTCCATGAGTGTAAATAAAAAGTAATGTTTATGGAATTGTTCCGCACTCACTATATTGGACCTTTTCGAATTACACTTTGACACGGAGTTAAATCTAGAAGGAGTCATTGTCGTAATTTCGACGTCGTAATAGGCAAATAATAATTTAAATTATTTTATATTACTTAATCCTGCAAGGCCACGTTAAAATGTAAAGGCTTCTGAAAGGGCAATTGATAAATTGATACATATGTCAAAGGGAATTTTTGTTTTATTTGAACAAGAAAAGGAAAATCGTGCTAAAATAATAATAATTCTTCATTCCAATAATTTTTAAAATACATGTAGATAAAATAATTTCATTTATTACTTATTTTTTATAAAAATGTATTTAAAATCTTATATAAAAACTGTCAACGAGTTATAAAAAAGGTATGTGTGGGGGGGTTGGCTGAAAAATTCATTATATAATAAAGTTGGATGAATAGAATTTATTTAGATATCAATATTTCGACGAGAGAATCTTTTTTCTTATCTTCTTTTGGGGATTCAACTTCTGGATAAATTTATGAGTTAAATCCAAGAAGTTGGAAGAACTGAGTCATCGAAATATTGTAAATTAGATAAATAATATTCATCCAAAATGAGCTTTTTTATTACATATATAATCCGAAATTGTATAAGAATGGTATTTATGTACTAAAAGAGGCATCTCTCCTTTTAACTATTCATTAAAATAATGCATTTTGGCTCATCCCCCCCAGCACAGAACTTTATAATAATGATGAAGAATGTACCTCAACACCAGTTTCAGCAAATTAAGACAAAAAATGTATGTCTTTATTTTGAGCTTTGGCTCTCATCAATACAGGGGCAGCTTTGAATTATACCATCCTACGAGAGTAGCTATTAAATCGGTCGAATTTAGTAAAAAGTGTTTGAACTGGTGAAGTGGGGGGGGAATTTTCAGGCTTGATTATAGCATTAGTTGTATAAAGCCCAATTATATATATAAACTAGGCAGGCAAATTTGTTGGATATAATGTTGGCATCTCCTGAGAAGTTAACCTGCAGGAGTTTTGAACATAAATTATTACTTTCTAATGAATAATTGAATTCCATTCTTTAAACTTTTTATTTTGCTACTTATATATATTTTCAACTTTGTATTTTATAGTTCTTAGTTTAACTTTAATTAGATTGAGTTTCTGCTTTTTAACATGTGTAGACATATGGTGCACTTACAATAAAAGCAGTCGCCTACATCTACCCACCATAATTATCAAGGCCTGTACCACGTGTACTAGGGATAAGCAAAAAAAAGATTGGTTTTTATGCAAAATTAGAGAGCAATGTGGTTAAGAGAGAGATTACTATTGATTTAGCGCAAATATTCTGAGAGATAGGAGTTGTTAAAATATAGACACTATATCTGAAAATGTTAAAATATTAAGAGCCTAGAGTATCAATAGGAATAAATTGGGTTAGTTTCCAAATGTTAAATAGGATTAATATGGGTTAGATTATGTCAGTATTTTCATTAAGTTAGGTTAGTTACAAATAGATTAAATTAGATTATTGCAAGTAAGACGGATTTAGATTAAATTAAGTCATTATAGTTTAGAATGCTTTAAGATGGGTTATATTGGGTTGGTTTTAGAGATAGATTATATTGTTACTTCTGGTTGAT
>CP092886.1:118802783-118949372 GCA_030710605.1 Cordylochernes scorpioides | reverse complement strand
CCCCCCCCCCCATCATGCCCCCCCCCCCCCCCCCCACTCGCTTTTTTGGTTTTGTAACTATTGTTTTGGAGCGGGTCGCTCCTTAAATAAATGCATATATTAGTTAATAACTAAATGGAATTCTCTCTTTCTTTTTCCCAGTAAGAGACGCCTACGGAAGCCAACAGTACATAGACAGATAAAGCACATAGGCTATAGTTATTAACTAATATATGCATTTATTTAAGGCGCCAATTTATAATTGTAACAAATAGTATTTGAATAAAAACCTTCAATCGGGTAAAACACGGGCGTTGCCCGGGTCATTCGGCTAGTAAATTATATAATGAACTAGCGGATGTACCGGTTCGCCGGTTTTACCCGAGAAAGGTTTGTCTAAACGAACATTTGTTAAAACAATTCTCTTTAAACTTAAAAAAAAAAGATATATTTTGATAATTTGAAACTCGTAAAGCGAACATTTTTTCCCGGTCCCTTGAAAAAATACTCGATAAGTTGAATAAATCAATATTAATTGGTTCCTTCGGTAATTGGAAGTTAAGGAATAGTATTGTGTGGGCATTTCTTGAGGCTCAATTATTACAACTTTTAATAATTAAACAATTTATTTTTCTTCACACATATTAAATCAATATCTTATATCTAAAATGTCTTTATATACAAAGTTTGTTTACAATTCGAAGGCAACAACATTATTGATGATGATAACAAATATTTTTTTACAAAAAGATTATAATTTCTAAACTATCAATTACAACCAAAAATAAAATATACAAATTGAATTTACATTTTCTAGAATAATTATTGAGAATGAGTGGTGTCCCTACATCACTCCCTCCAAGTAACTAAGTTACGAGATGAGAATGTAGGACAACAACTCCTAACCTGGGTAACATTCCACCTTATCTCTGAAACGAACAGGGGTTCTTATTGTCCTTCCAGATCTTGACATCTTGGGGGCAGCACTGGCGGAAGGTTCTTTATCCTCTCCAGGTGGGGCGAGTCTTGGGTCCCCAGCTACTCCAGGTGTGGTGGCTATGTCCTCTTCCTCTTTTAGTGTAGGCTGGTTTGAGTCTATCGATGGAAACATTTATTTCCTTTCCTTTAATTTCGATTGAAAAGTATTTTGTCGGTCCTAGAAGTAACTTTGAATGGGCCCTCATAGGCAGGCTCCAATGATTTTCTCACTCTGCATGTCTTCAAGAAGACATGAGAAACGTCTCTAAGTCCTTGAAAACAAATATTTTGGGGGACGTATGTGTCGTGTTAACTTGGGCATGAGTGATTCCATCTGCTTTTGCAGTTTGTGGAGAAATGTCTCCGGGTGGTTGAAATTTTAGGGGCGTCGAAAAACTCGCCTGGAAGTTTAATGTTTTTCCATAGACCATTTGTGTCAATGAGTAGTCAGAGTCTTTTCTCAAGGCTGCTCTTAGTCCTAGCAGTACCGTGGGAATTGACTCTGTCCATTTATTTGAGTTGTGCGCCCTTATTGCTGCTTTTAGTGTTCTATGGAATCTTTCAATTTTTCCGTTACTTTATGGGTGATATGCGGTGGTGTGCTTAAGTTTCACTCCACATAAGGTCGCCAAGGTTTTAAAACAATTCCGAAGTGAACTGCCTTCCTTGGTCGGTGATCACTTCATATGGACTCCAAATTGGTGATCCATCCTTCGTAAAATGCTCTTGCTACTGTTTTCGGCAGTTTCGTTTCGTATGGGTATTGCTTCAACCCAACCAGTGAAACGGTCTATGCACGTGAGGCAATAAACATATTCGTTGGAGGGTGGAAATGGGCCGATTAAGTCTATGTGAACCGTGCTGAAACGTTCATCAGGTTCTTTAAATTGCTTAATTTCTGATTTTGTATGACGAGAAGTTTTATTTCTTTGGCATTGAATACAAGTTTGCGCCCATTCTTTTATATTTCTTTTTATGTCTGGCCATATAAATCTCGATGTCATGTCTTTCACAGATGTTTTAATTCCAGGGTGTGATAATCCATGTATTTGTTGGAAAATTTTCATTCTGAATTGTTTGGGAACGAATGGTCTAATATTTTCAGTAGATGTGTCGCACCACAAATTTACCAGATGGTAATGGATAGCGTTTGAATTTTAGAGATTTATTCGAATTTTTTGATAAGTTCTATAAGTTCCTTATCTTTATCTTGTTCTTTGCTATCTCATCATAATCGATTATCTCGGTGATGTCTTCTATTCTCGATAAGTTATCAGCAACTATGTTTTGTTCTCCTTTGATGTAGATGATATCTGTAGAGAATTGTGAAATGTATTGTAGTTGTCTAACTTGCCTCGGAGATGCCTTATCATTTCTTTGCTTGAAGGCAAAGACTAGGGGCTTATGATCAGTAAATATTTTAAATGTTCTTCCTTCCAGCATATATTTGAAATGTTTGATTGACATGTATATGCTTAGTAACTCTCGATCATAAGTACTATATTTTTTTACTTTCATTCAGCTTCTTCGAGAAGAATGCAATTGGCTTCCATGCTTCGTTCTCGTATTGTTGCAAAACTGTGCCTATCGCCCAATTTGAAGCATCTGTGCAAAGCGACAGAGGTAGTTCTGAATTGGGATAGCTTAACAGTGTTGCTTTTGCTAGGTCATTCTTGCATTTATTGAATATTTCTTTTGCTTCTTCGGTCCAATTAATTAATCTTTTATCTTTCTTTTTTGAACCTTTGAGGTAATCGTGCAAAATGGATTGTGTTTCCGCAGCATCTTCAAAAATGGACGGTAGAAATTTAACATGCCTAAAAAGGCTCGTAATTCCTGAATCGTAGTAGGCAATTTATATTCTTGGATAACTTTTACGCGTTCTGGAAGTGGGCTAAATCCTTCAGGCGTAATTAAATAACCCAAGAATTCTATTTCTTTAACTCCAAAGACAGATTTTTCCATATTTATTCTCAATTCGTATTTGCTAAATCTTTCAAATACTATCTTCAGATGGTTTTGGTGTTCCTCTTCTGACTCGGAAGCTATTAGGATATCATCTAGATATGGGAATGTAAAATCAAGGTTTTGGAGAGTTTGGTGGATGCATCTCTGGAATGTTGATGGTGCATTCCTTAGTCCAAAGCTCAAACATTAAACTCAAACAATCCAAAAGTGTGTGTAATAGCAGTTTTTGGCTTATCTTCTTCGGCTATGGAATTTGAAAATATGCCTTAAAAAGATCGACCTTTGAAAATATTTTCTTTTTTGTTCAGTATGTGACTAAAATCGTTTAATCTCGGAATTGGGTATCTATCTGGAACTGTACAGTCATTTAACCTTCTGTAATCACCACAAGGTCTAAACGTCCCATTTTCTTCAAGACCATGTGCAGTGGACTTGACCATTGTGAACTTGATCGGCGGATTATATCATTATTAAGCATGAACTGGAATTCCTCTTTTGCTAATTTCAGTTTCATGGGTCCAATGGTCTTGGTTTCGAGAAAACTGGTTGTCCCTTTGTAATAATGTGATGTTCGACGTCATGTTTGACTTTATTTATTAAAAAATTGGGCTTAGTTATTTCGGGAACTGTGCCAATAGATTGTAATATTTTTCGTTCTTGTTTATGGTGCTGGTGATACTTGTGCTGTCGATGGACATGACATCACCTCGAATTGAGAGGTTAGTTATGCCATCAATTAGCCTTTTATTGCTAATGTCAAGTATCAACTTGAAATATTTAAAAAGTCAGCTCCAATAATTCCTTTGTTCACTTTGGCGATGATGAAACACCACTGAAAGGATCGCCTTAGGCCCAAATCTATTTTGATCACCTTAGTGCCAAATGTTACTATTTTGGAACCATTTGCAGCATTTAGCAAAAGTTCGTTGCTTGGCACATCCTTATCAGTTGGCGGAATTACGCTGACGTCAGCACCGCTGTCTATCAGGAACTGCAGACCCGTTTCTTTGTCCTTAACAAATAGACGATGTTTGCGACTATCCTGTATTTGGTCAGCAACAAAACTAGTCGCTAGTTTTGCCGCTGGTTCCCGTTTCCCGACTCCTTCCAGCTACATGGAGGCTTGCACTTGTTTGGTAAACATTTGGCGCCAAAACGGAAGTGGTAAAAGCAATATTTACCATCAGGGTTGAAGCGTTTCCGAGAATTGCTTCGTGTCTTGAATAGGTCCTATTTTCAGATCGAGATCTCGACCTCTCCAGTCGCAATTCAGACACCTGTTTTTCGAGGTCTTCCATTTTAGTGAGCAACTGTTCCATTGGGGATGAGGCTTCCTTTACCTGGTATAGTTCCTTTGAGGGATTTATTTCATTTATCTTATCAGCCATTATGGCCAACTTGCTTATATCCTCGTCGCTTACTATTAAGATGTTTTTGATTGAGACTGGCAATTTGTCCAGCCATAAAGTTTTAATCAAATTTTCAGGAACATCTGGGGTAGCGAGGGATCTTAATTTTTGTAGTAATTGGCTTGGCTTCATGTCTCCTAGGTCAATACTGGAAATAAGTTGTTTTATTCTCTGACCTTCACTTTGTCTGAACGATTCTAGCAGCCGCAACTTAGAGTCAGAGTATTTGGTGTCGCTTCTGCTATTTATTATATCCCAAATACTTTCCATGTATTTCGGTTCTAGCTGGGAGATCAAATAATTGAACTTCGTTTCTTCCTGAACAAGGCCATTTATTTTAAACTGAGCTTCAACCTGATGAAACCATAATTCGGGCTTTTCAACCCAGAAAGGTGGGATCTTAATGCTGACTTTGCATAATTCTGTAGCAATTTCGCTAGGCTTATTTTCTGATTCCATTTTTTTTGTTAAAATAATATTTTGATAAGAAAATCTAATTAAAGTAATAGGCAAAAATTTTAAAATATTAGACGAAATTATCTAAAGGTAATATTAAAAGAAAAATTAGCAATAAAATAAATGGGTAATATGTAAAAATAAAATCTGGATCTTGAACAGGAATCGCTAATTCAAAGTTGTTCTTTTTTTAGGCTTGGCTTACCTTCGTATTTTGGCTTTATTTGGATCACGTCCGGCTCACCAATATATGTGTGGGCATTTCTTGAGGCTCAATTATTACAACTTTTAATAATTAAACAATTTATTTTTCTTCACACATATTAAATCAATATCTTATATCTAAAATGTCTTTATATACAAAGTTTGTTTACAATTCGAAGGCAACAACATTATTGATGATGATAACAAATATTTTTTACAAAAAGATTATAATTTCTAAACTATCAATTACAACCAAAAATAAAATATACAAATTGAATTTACATTTTTCTAGAATAATTATTGAGAATGAGTGGTGTCCCTACAGTATCTTGCCTTGGAATTGTATCATTATTCTTGTCTCAAATAAATTGCCGTGTCATCCTGAATTTTGTCTTTCCTAATTTTCTACATTACAAAATCATCGTTTTATCTAGTGAACATTTTTTCCCGGTCCCTTGAAAAATACTCGATAAATAACTGACTTGTGCGCAATTAATAGGTAGAAAATCTTACTTTTGATAAATAATCTTTGAGATAATAACCTTAGTGATAATAAAACTTATAGATAAAAAAACTTGTTATCATCGTCGCAATGGGGGCGCTGCTTGCGAGTTAAATCTACAAATAACTTAAGGATATTCAAGATATTCAAGAAATTATTTTTCAAAAACCTTCCCTGGGATATACCTAAAAATATCCCAATTCACGGCGATTGGATGTATGGTTTTCGAATCTATAGAGTACAGACAGACAGACATTCAATTATATATATATCAACATATATTGTCACGACCGTCATGGGCCGGCCGGCCGGTTCTGTCACGGATGCGCGCGCATCATCATTATGATCATTATCATTATCTAATGATAATAATAATAATATAATTATTATTATTATTATATTATTATTATCCATCCCTATATATAGTCACGACCGTCATGGGCCGGTTCTGTCACGGATGCGCGCGCATCATCATTAGTATAATATAAAAAGCCAACAATGAAGAATGAATGTAAGATAAAAAGCCAACAATAAAGAGTAAATGTAATATGAAAGCCAACAATGAAGAATAAATGTAAGATAAAAAGCCAACAATGAAGAGTAAATATGATATAAAAAGCCAACAATGAAGAATGAATGAAAGATAAAAAGCCAACAATGAAGAGTAAATGTAATTAAAAAAGCCAACAATGAAGAATAAATGTAAGATAAAAAGCCAACAATGAAGAGTAAATGTACTTATATATTTGCCTTATTCTGTCTGTTTGTTTGTCTGAAGCTCACGGATGGGAATTTTCATAAACCATCGGTGGTTCAGTGGTAGATAGATGCTCGCCTGTGCCACGCGGGCGGCCCGGGTTCGATTCCCGGCCGATGCATTTTTTTTTTTTTACAATTTTTAAAACTCATTTATATATTATACAAGAATGACATCCACGGCGCAATTTATAATTGTAACGAATAGTATTTGAATAAAAGCATTTAATCGGGTAAAACCCGGGAGTTGCCCGGGTCATTCGTATATAATAATTGTATAAATGAATGCAAGACAAAATCACCGCGAATGTTTTTTTTTTTTTAAGGCAATTTCTTTTTAAGGCAATTATCGTTATTTATCGTTAATTTTTGTTTCGATTTTATTGGAAAAAAAACGATATGGTGCCTTTAAAAATGATCTTTATTACTATGCAGTTTTCTATTTAGTCAATATACCTAAGTTCATGTTGCAAATGTAATTATCTCTATCGATTTAGTAGGTGAAATGCAAAAAAAAATCGACATGATGAAATCTTTATGAAAATTCACATTTTTATTTTTATATTTTCAAGACACACACAGGGGCGGGACGTTTCACAAGAGAGAGATCCACGGCGCCAATTTATAATTGTAACAAATAGTATTTGAATTAAAACGTTTTTAAAATATATACGCACTGGGTAAAACCTGGGCGTTGCCCGGGCCATTCGTCTAGTCCCTATATATAGTCACGACCGTCATGGGCCGGTTCTGTCACGGATGCGCGCGCACAGGGAGGTCACGTGCTCGCCGGCAGCCAATGTGCGCGCCGCCAGCATTACGTCATAGATTATAAACACAAGGTAATAAGGCCAAATAAAAAAATAGTGTGTGATAAGGCACAATTTGGATTATATACTTATATAATTGCCTTATTCTCTCTGTGTGAAGTTCACTGTGTGAAGTTCATGGATAGATTTGGTCAGAATGGATAAATAAAAAAAGTGTCAAGGGATGGGAATCGAACCCACGACCTTTCGCTCACCGGGCAGATGCCATGACCACTAGGCTACCCTGGAGTTATTTTTCCGTTCACATTTTTATTTTTATATTTTCAAGACACACACAGTTTGGGGCGTATATATATATAGACTAGACTAGATATCAAGCAGGGGTGTATATGTATATAAAATTCAGTTGAAAATATTAACTAATAAAAGCCTAATCACACACAAAATTCAACCAATAACTAATTAAGACTTTTGAGAAAAAAGAATATTTAGAAACTTGAAGTAATTTAACCAGATAGATTAATAGTAGCCAAAGTATAGTCAAAATTAATTACAAGACTTGTCGACAGACAGACAAGTAAGCAAGTTAAATAAAATATTTAAAAAAAGTGCAACCCTATAAGGATCTTCAAATTTAAAGAACATTATAACAAAATAAATATGATAATAGCCTTTTTTAAAATGCTAGTGTATTCTAAAAATATTCATAATATAAAATTCAATTGGTTCACACTTTTAGTTAGAGCACAAAGTATTTCAAATATATAAAACTAATGTTAGGAATTCTGATTTTTCGATACCAATAGTTTTTGATTTACTACATTTACTCTTTTCGGCATAAAGGTTTCTTATGAATATTTGAAATGTCTGCATGTAAAGCCTACTTCATTCAAGTACCAAAAAAATGCCATCAAATGGTGTTTAGCGAAATTTGAATAACCTATATTATAGAATCCAATATATAATATTAATTGTAGAATTGGAGTCATCGATACGCTCTAGAATTCAGTTTTACATCAAAAGAGAGAGAGAGAGTCATCAATTAGCATAATTTATTTGGATATTATATGTATAAATAAAATTCACGCTTTTCAATTTTAAAATATTTTCTAAATATTTTTTAATTCAAATTTTTCATTTGGAAGCAATTTTATTTTATTATTTGTGATATATATGTTTATATTTCAAAAAATACCTACCTTAACTCTCTCTATTCTACCTTTATAAACAGCCTTTCCTATTCAACATCAGCATGGAACTTCCTTGACAACTGATTCAGCTCATCAACCAAAACAGGACGCGAGTGAAAGCGCTTTACATTTGTCCATACTAGAGAGGTGGACCTTCCAGTTAGTTGTCGTTAGGCGCTCCATGAATCTAGTTTATAAATATATCTCTTTTAAACAGTTTTTCGCATTTTGTAATAATATAAAATATATAGTATGCAAAGAGAGAGAGAGAGAGACTACTTTTTATTTTGTTTTTAGACTGTGATGTGTGAAATTCTTTCATTAAATTAAAAATATTGTTAAATCCAAAGCGTAAAATGTTGTTATTAAGGTGTAAAATATTGTTTTGAAGTGCAAAACTTATAGATAGGAAAAATATGTTGGCTCTTATCATTCGTACTTTTCAAAAAATAAACGTATTCCATCACTTTGGCCTTCCCGGTGTGTGTATATTAAAAAATATATATTATTTTAAAATTTATTTCAAATTAAAAAATAATGTTCATCTAAAATTCATTTTTTTTTTAAAATGAGAATCAAATAAAATTTTGTCGTAGATATTTTTATCTGTTATTACTCTGTAAAACTCATGTGCACTTTATTTTGTTTACAAATCCTCTACTTTATAAGACGTTATCTAAATTATTTTTTAAAGATTTTATTTATTGATATATATCAGCGTTTTATATTTAAAAATTAGGTAAGCTTTTTATTTTTAAAATTCGCGTATTATAATTAATCAGACTGAATAATTTTATGTTTTAAAACATAAAGAAACATATATACCGGAAGAATATTAGTTACATCCTATCCTTAAACTTTAACATTATTATATCAATATAATTTATACTAACGTATTAGCTCGTCTCACATTCGACAGAAAAAATCGAAGTATTTTAAACTATCACACATACATTTGTATTTTATTATTTATTTGGTTAACCCCGTTTCCTGGAGAGTACAGAAGTCGACAATTGATGTGTCCTTTTGACCTAATTCTGCTTGGTTTTATTCACAATGCCAGTGTTAGTTCAAATCATGAGGCATATTTATATTTCTTAGATTCTCCATCACATGTATATATCTAAACCACAAAAATTATATTTAAATAATATTTAGCTTTTATAAAAAATAAAATAATACAAGTTACACAAGGTAATAAAACCAAATCCAAATAAACAGCATTATTGACAAAACCTCGCATACATTTTTATTTGGATTTTGTCTTAATACCATGTATTTCTATTCTATAATCCAAATTGTATCTAATCATAATTCAAATTTGAAACTGATTAAGAAATATAGGTTATGACATTAAGGATAGGAAGCAGTTAGAAACTACATTGTATACAAATAAAATTGATGCCATATAAAATGATTTTTGTCTGTTCCCCAGGAAACATGATTTGGTTGACCAATCCATCTAGTGAGGGCCTCCAGAAAAGTGGATTCTGTGAGGCCCAGCTTGATACCCATCGCTACTTTGCCCCCATAGTAGTCAGAGAGGTCTTCCAAGTTAGAAAATTCTAAAATGCAAAAGTTTTATGAGAACCACTGCTCTAAAATAGCACTGAAATACAGTAGAGACTCCATGAAAGAATAATCTTGCTAGAAAACACTTCTCCACAAAGAATAGTTTGCATCCCCAAATTGGCCATTCTTACTAATTAGCAACTCTGTTGAGAGGACACCTCTCCCCAAAGAGCACTTTGGTTCTGCAACTAGGTCTCCTTTACAGATAGGATCTATTGTATTAGAAATAATTTTAGTTTGATGTATGTAAATTTTTATATGACATGGGATTTCAATTAAAGTAGAACCTCCCTGTAAAGGACACTTATTTGCAGAGATAAAGTGTCCTATAGAGAGAGGTGTCCTTTTACTGGAGAGTTGTTAATTAGTAAAATTGGTAATTTTGATGATGAAAAGTGTCGTTTGTAGAGAGGTCTCCTCTAGTGGGAGTGTCCTCTCATGTAGGTTCTACTGTAATATGGTCAAATATATCATGTTTTTAATATATATATATTTTTTTTGTTTCAGAAAAATGAGCTATCGAAGATTAATCAAGTATGGCCTTATAGGAGCATCAACTGGCTACTTGTATCACAAAAATTTTGACCTATCATCTATTGGTTTAGTACGCTTTGGTCGGGCCTCGTTAGCTGTAAGTAAAACATATTTTACTACCTACTTATATTATATATTAAGATATCATGTGCCTTCCATATGTCTGTGAGTTCAATTTTACAAATACATCAAAATTTACTTAGCCTATTTAGATTTTTTTTAAATATATATTTAAATTGCATATCAAATATTTAGAGGACAAGTTGTTTTTATATAGATTGAATTTTTTTAAAGTTCATCTGGCGAGAAATTTATGTATAAAGATTGATAGTGAAATTTATAATGATGCATTCGATATTTTTCTATTGAACTCTGGTGTTTGTGATGCTTTTTCAAAAATAGATATGAATGATTTTTAAAAGGTTTTATTTAACTTGCTTCCATGTCTTTTTGGCCACAAATCTTGTAATTGATTTTTAGTATACCCCTAGATCACGTAGAAATCTGAAATTTTGTACACTTGTTAAAACCTGATGACAATGCAAGTTGACAAATTTTCAGACTTCGGGGTTGTCAGAATGGCCAGGAACAGACAAATTTGTAAATTGCCTTTCAAAATTTTAAATTTATTTTCAATATGCTTTCTGATCACATAGAAGTATGAAACTTTTAAAACTCGCTCAGTCCAATGAACAATGCAAGTGCACAAAGTTTTAGATTTATGGGTGGTCGGAATAGCCCAGAATAAACAAATTTATATATTTCCTTTTAAACTTATGTGTAGCATGAAGTCAAGTCGGAAACCGTTGAGAGTTGAGAATTGATTTTTTCAGCGAATGTTCAAGACCCCAAACAAGTTAGAAATCCAAATATTCAGGTTTCTATTTAAAACCTACTTGGAATTACAAGCAATAAGCTGTCAAAAGTCAATAAATATAATAATTTATCTGATATAATTGAGCAATCTGATTTCAATATCGCGATATATTTATATCACATACATAAAATATATACATAAAATTTATGTATTTAATAGGTATCAGATCTCCAGTAATTTGTATTTGCCCACACATATTATATATATTTAAACTAGATGAATGGCCATTTTACAAATGGTTCTGGAACAACAGCCGGTTCTAAGCATTATTGAAATTTTATCTTAATACTAGCGGATGTACCCCCGGCTTCGCCCAGGTTTTACTTGAGTGAAAGTTAGCCTACTGAATATTTGATAAAAAATATTTTCTGAGCAAACATCTCTCTACTGAATCGATTTGTATGAAGACATTTATATATAAATATCTTCATAAGAATTGATTCAGTAGAGAGTGGATATTTTCTGATTATTTAAAAAAAATTATAAAGATATATATGTGTGAATATAAATTGACATTTATATATAGAGAGAGTATATGTAAATATATATAAAAGATTTTATTGAACATTCTTCAAGAAATACAGTTCAACATAGTAGATGTTAAACAAAATTAAAAATATGAATATATTTTGACATTTATATATATAACACTACTAGCGGATGTACCCGGCTTCTCCGGGTTTTACCCGAGTAAAGGTTTGTCTAACGAACATTTTTTTAAAACAATTCTCTATAAACTTATAAAAAAAAAAGACATATTTTGATAATTTGAATCTCTCGATAAAGTGAAAATTTTTTCCCGGTCCCTTGAAAAATACTCGATAAGTTGAATAAAATCAATATTAATTGGTTCCCTCGGTAATTGGAAGAAGTTAAAGGAATATTATCTTGCCTTGGAATTGTATCATTATTCTTGTCTCAAATAAATTGGCGTGTCATCCTGAATTTTGTCTTTCCTAATTTTCTACATTACAAAATCATTGTATCATGATAATATTTAGAGCAGATTGTTGAATTATAACAGATAAATTAGAATATTTATCTTGGTTTTTTTAGGCGAAAAGTTATTTCAAAAATTTTATTTGCTATAAACCTTCCCAGTACTATACTAAATAACTTCCCAAAGTTTCATGGCGTTCCAATGAGTGGTTTGGTCAGGCATAAAGGACAGACACACATACATTCATTTTTATATATAATGATCTCAGCCGAAAGGCTGAGAAGCAATATTATATGTAGAGATGACCTGGCTTCGTGTTTTCTACTCGAGTGAATGTTTTGCTGTTAGAATTTTGTTCCTGCCAACTAAAAATGAACTGGCTTCGCCCATGGTCTGCTTTATGAAATTTTCTGCGAAATAATTTTGTATCTGATAATCAAACATAATACAGAAATATTGTCATCATCATTTTCTGACAAAAAAGCAACTATTTTAGTCCAGAACTTGGTCAATTTCAATTTTTCTTGGCTTTAAATGCGACAATAAGCTCTTCCAGAAAATTTTCTCTAACTCCTGTTAAAATATCAGCCAGATTAGGTACTTAATGAGGATTTGTATAGCCGACAAACATATATACAGTAAAACCCCGCTAATACGAACCCTGGATATAACGAACCTTCCCTTATAACGAACCCACGCCGATTCCAATTCCATCCCATTAAAAATACCAAAATAATAAAATCTATTTAAAATACTATGCTTATAACGAACTTAGAATTGTAATTAAAAAAAAATTAAAACAATAAAATTTTAAGCATGTTTCAGCTCGCGGATCGCAATTTCAAAACAATGAATTTAGCGGCATTGTTGTTTTGATTTTTGCACTTTATTTTTGCTGTATGTTGTAGAAATTTTTACACATTATACTTTTTATTAAATAGAATATCTTTGCATCAATTAAATTTGAAATATAAAAAATGCAAATGGCTTCCAAAATGAAGAAAACAAAGGCATTTTAAAAACAAAAACATTATTTCTCTAAAAAAAAAAGACCATTTTCAGAACTTTCAAGTGAAACAACACAGGCAAAATGTTAAGAACATATTAAAATAAGAGAATATAACTTTTCTATTATAAAAGATAAAATATAAAGCTATTAAAATTTTTACAAAGAGGAATCAACCTCAACTTTTGCCGCGTTCGCGATCGTACGTTTTAGGGCAAAAAAAAAGTCCAAATAAACGGCCCGTAATGAAACAAAAACTATTTTTATACCATTAACTAGGGTGATTATAAAGGCAGCAATGTTTTGCATGACAGGTTAAAACACAAAATCTAGACCTAGAAGATAATGTGGGAAAATGAAATGGAAGAAAAACACTAACTTTATTTGAATGGTGCAATGCTTGAAGAGTGCTTTCAAGCAACAAGGTTTTAGAGTCATTTTTCCAAGTAAACATTGTATTATATAATGTGATAATGATGTTTTAAAATCATTTTTATATCTTTGAATATATATTTAATAAAACTTTGCCTAGGATTTGTCTTGATTTTTAAATTTGACATACAGGTACATGTATGTTAATGATAAGAAGAACTATCATCTAATGATTTCTATTATTATTCAGTATTAATGTAAGGAAATTGGTCAATTATGGGAATTAAAACAAAGTGACCACTATTAAGAGGCAGCCTCTTCCAGTGTGTATGGCTGTCCTTTAATTATACGGTCTAAAAAATTTGGAAAGTGAAAAAAAATAGCCAAACCGTGGCTATAGTGAACCAAAAGCTGTCCCATTGGGGTTCACTATGGAGGGGTTTTACTGTACATACAGTGACTTTTATATATACAGTATAACCTCGTTAATTCTACCCACACAAATTCGACACTACGTTAATTCGACCATATTCTGATTACCGACCTCCGGCCTATCAAATAACAAACCGTAATTCCGACACTATCGATAATACGATATTTCCGATATTTCGACCATTTTAAAATTTAAATCTTGACAGTTGAATGTTTTTTTACTTACAACTTTACCGCTAAAACAGTATTATGGCGGGCACCGATAGGATCGCGTCTACGTACTTTTGTTTCTTGTTTGTTTAAGTTTCACTATGCAGTGCTGTTGCGCAATGTCGCCAGTGTTATTTATTTTTTACGCTGGAATTTAGGCTTCGTTCGCTTATTAACAACAATATTTCAATTTTAAATTTCAGCATTGAAATATTTTAGTTATTTTAAAATTTACATATAATTTCCTTTAAATAAATAAATCTTTATAAAATGTAGCCACAATGATAGGATAACATTTTATTTCAATGCACCTATCCCCCAATTTACACTGTACTTGTTTTACACGTTTTCGCTTTTACACGGTTTTCCAAATAAGTTTTTTTTTTTGTTTTTATCGCACTATACTAAATGCTACTGTGATTGAACACATGCGCTGTGTACACATCTCACGAGGAATCCTCAGCCTATGTGCTGACTACATATTTTAACATGTCAATGCATTTTATTTTTATTTCTGTGTACACCTATCCCCGATTACACGTTTTCTCAGGAACGTATCTACTGTGTAAATCGGGGATAGGTGTATTACATTTCCGTGTTATTATAAAAGATTTAAACACAAAATCAATAACATCTGCAGCAGCAGTGGATGCCTTTAATACATTAAAATTTATTCATTAAAAGACATTTCAGAGGAAGAAAGACATGCATATATTTTTCAAATGACCATCTTGAATACATCCTGAATAGGATTTCAGTGAAAAAACACATCTATAAAGAATTTTTAAAAAGATCTTCATGATTATTTTCAAATAATATTTTAAAATTTTCTTTTTATTTATCATATTTATTTCCTTTCAACTGCTATATTCTTCAATTTGAATAAAATATTTAATGTATTATATTTAATAAGGTCTTTAGAGTTAATATTGATTATATTACTGAAAAGAAACACATTACAAAACATCAGGTCAACATGAAAATTAATTCAATGTACCAACAATTGATGAAGTGATGATTGTCATAGTTGGCGAATAATTCAATTTCCGTGATATAGTATTCCATCAAGAGATGATAACATTCAAACGAGTATCTGAAACTCATTGCTCATACGATGCTTTACAATATTCCATTTTTCTAGAATGTAGATGGATATAACTTCAATTTTAAAATAATAAATTCAAAAATAGTGCCAAGATTGATAAAGCTATTCCAATGAATTTCTATTCATATCAGTTGATTCGTGCAGAGACAATCACACTTTAATATGTCGATAATTGTTCCAGTAATACATTGTTGAGAGATATGTATGCAAAAATTGAAATTGAACAAACTGTTTTTTATTTGATTGAATCAAACAAACTGCGTTCTGAATAATATTGTCGCGGAGATAAATAAAGCAAGGGCAAGTTTGGGGATAATTAATTTATTATAAGGGGTATTGATAGGGAGAGAGAGAGAGTCAATACAACTTACCCCAAGACAGAGTTAATCCTAATGAGGGACCTCAGCTCCCCCCCGCCGGCCAGATTCCCCAGAACCCCTCACACCCGGTGTCCAGCGATGATTGACAGACGTCCCATGGGGCCTCTCGTGATTGGAGCCGCTTAGCTTCTTGACATTACTCCCTCCTTAGAAAAAATACAGCGACCCGCTGATTAGCTTGTCTCAGCCCTTGTTCTGGAAGGAAATCTATCACGGCTGGTGTTCCCTAGCAGAATAGAATGTTGTTCTTCAGGGTCCAGGTAGGGCTTCATCCGAATGACATGGCCGATATCCTTGGCTTTCCATGATCGGGGAGAGGGGTCCACGGGCTCTACTTCATACGTAACTTCTGAAAGCTTCTTGGTCACCTTATAGGGACCGAAGTATCTCTTCAGTAGCTTTTCTGATAGTCCTACTTTTCGGATGGGAGTAAAAACCCACACAAGATCATTCTTCTGGTAATAGACTGGAGTATGTTTCTGGTCGTATAGTCTACGGTCTTTCGCCTGTGATTGTAGAAGGCGTGATCGGGAGAGTTGACGCGCTTCCTCAGCTCTGGTCACAAGTTCTCCAACGTAGTCGTTAGAGATCTCATCTGGTAGTAGGGTAGTACGGCATCGATGTAGGTCTCGGCCTCGCGGGCGTGGACAAGAAAGAACGGGGTGTAGCCGGTCGCCTCCTGTTTAGCAGTGTTGTAAGCAAAAGTTACATAGGGCAAAACTTGGTCCCAGTCCTTCTGCTCAACACCTGTGTACATGGACAACATGTCTCCTAGAGTTTTGTTGAACCTTTCAGTCAGGCCGTTGGTCTGGGGATGGTAGGCCGTTGTAAATCTGTGCACAATTCCGCACAGAGCATTGATCTCTTTTATTACTTGAGAAATGAAATTTCTGCCGCGATCTGTTATCATTTCTCTAGGAGCTCCATGCTTCAAGATGACATCTTCAACCAGGAACTTAGCTGTTTCGATTGCTCCTCCGTCTGGGATCGCTTTCGTTATGGCATACCTTGTCATATAATCGGTGCACACAATGATCCAACGGTTTCCATCTTTAGAAACTGGAAATCTTCCAAGGATATCAACCCCGACTTTATAGAATGCTTTTCTACGGGCGGTATGGATACAAGTTGTCCAGCCGGACGTCGAGGTAATTTCTTCCTTCGTTGACACTCCCGACAATGGCTTACATATTGGCGAACAGTTCTATAAAGGCCAGGCCAATAGAATCGTTTTTTGACTTTGTCATACGTCCGGGCGAAACCCAAATGCCCAGCTGTAGGAGCATCATGTAAATCTGCCATAACTTCCGATCTTAAGTGCTTAGGGATCATCATAAGCCAGGGTCTTCCAGTTGTGCTATAGTTTTTCTTGTATAAGATGCCGTCGATAATGCTGAATTCCTTTCTGGTGTAGCCCGAGTTTAAATTATCGATTATTTTAGCTAAATCCGGGTCTTTAGTCTGCTCTATATCGAAGTTGGTTAGTGACATCACAGCACTTGGTTGATCGTTCTCAAGCGGGCTCCTTGACAGACAATCGGCATCCTTATGTTTGCGTCCGCTCTTGTAGATAACGGTCACGTCAAATTCTTGCAACTTCAGCGCCCATCTTGCCAAACGGCCAGAAGGATCTTTCTGCCCTACCAACCAACATAGAGAATGATGGTCAGTGACAACCGTGAATGGTCGACCAAACAAATATGGGCGGAATTTGCTAATAGACCAGACTACAGCAAGGCATTCTTTTTCCGTTGTAGAATAGTTATTTTCAGCCTTTGTCAAGCTTCTAGATGCATAAGCTATAGGCCGCTCCTTTCCACCTTGTATTTGTAGAAGAACAGCTCCAATACCATGTCCGCTTGCATCCGTGTGTAGATGGGTATCAGCGGATTCATCAAAGTGTCCTAAGACAGGCTCTGAAATTAGAGCTGTTTTAAGGACTTCAAACGCTTTCTCTTGAGCTGCATCCCAATAAAATTGTTTTTCAGTCTTCAGTAGGTCATGCAAAGATCTAGCTTTGTCGGCAAAGTTCTCAATAAATCTTCGGTAATAGGAACATAATCCAAGAAAGCTCTTCAGTTCAGAGATATTCCTTGGCCTCGGAAATTTAGAGATGGCTTCAACTTTATCTGGATCTGGATGAATTCCATTGGCGTCAACAAGGTGTCCCAAAATCTTTATTCTCCTTGATCCAAAAAGACACTTTTTGTGGTTCAAGCTTAGTCCAGCTTTCTGGATGCAGCTTAATACAAGTTGTAGACGACGTAGATGTTCCTCAAAGGTAGGTGCATAAACTACGATGTCGTCCAGGTAGCAAAGGCACATGTTCCATTTAAGACTGCCCAGAACACTATCTATCATCCTTTCAAACGTTGCTGGAGCGTTGCAAAGACCGAAAGGCATTACTTGGAATTCATACAGCCCATCTGGAGTGATGAAAGCAGTTTTCTCCCTGTCTTTTTCGTCACTTCAATCTGCCAATACCCGGACCGAAGATCCATCGTGAAGTAACTAGAGCCGGCTAAACTGTCCAAGGCATCGTCAATGCGTGGCAGCGGGTAAACATCTTTTTTGTTATCTTATTTAATCAACGGTAATCTACGCAGAATCTCCAGGTCCCGTCTTTCTTTCGAACTAGAATAACTGGAGATGACCAAGGACTTTCAGAGGGCTTCACGATGTGATTTTCAATCATCTTGTTCACTTCATCTTGAATTAGTCATCGTTCACTTGGTGCTACTCTATAGGGCCGCTGTTTGATAGGAGACTGGTAGCCTGTGTTTATCTTGTGCTTCACAGTACTGGTGGGCTTAATAGGAGTACTCCCAAAGTCAAATATGCCAATAAACTCGTCAAGGCATGAAACAAGCTGTAACCTTTGAATTTCAGACAGCCCTGGATCTAGAGTAAGGTTTATCTTCTGTGACCATTCACGTGACTTTAGCTGTGTTTCTTGTAACTTATCGCTGGATTCAATAAGACTGGAGATATTCCCATTCTCATAACTTTCCATGGTGCACATATTCATTCCTGATGGAATCAGTTGCGGCCAAGACGCTCCATTCGCCACCCAAATGCTACCTCGGCCGTGTCGAAATGTAACCAATGAGTTTGGTATAAGAACTTCCTTTCTTAATAATAAGTCCTTAGAAGTTGAGACTAAAACATCTCTAACACCACATATTTCTTCGTTCATCACACTGATCTTCTTTATTGATTTAGGCGGGATGACAAAGTCGTCGGAAGCAAACAATCTCTGGTTTTCCTCCTCTCGAGATTCCAGGACGGAGGTTTCCCCGAGATGGAGTTCATTTCTGCCACAATGACGGCCTCGGTGGCCTTGAAGAAGTCCCATCCAAATATGATGTCATGGCTGCATTCCACCATAACAATCAATTCAAATGAGATATTCAGACCATTAACTTCTATGTTCAGGACACATTTTCCTAGGGTCTCTATTAAATTTTTTATTTGCGGCTTTAAGAATGGGACCTGGTTCTTTGAAGAGAGGTGTCTAGTTCGCGTCAAAATTTGTCTGAAATAACAGAAAAGTCGGCTCCTGAATCCACCAATGCTTTAATTTTGCATCCATTTATTTCGACCATAACAAAATTTTCTTTTAATTTAGCGGCGATATACCCTGGAGGATTTTCCTCAATGGCGACCTCACCCCCGTTAGAAGCCGCTCCACTTAGTTTTTCACATTCTGAGGCATGGGAGAACGGCTAAAACGACGGGCTGGCGACCTTGCGCGGTTTGGATGTGGGGAAGAGCTCCGGTAGAAGTACGTCGAGGTTTGAGGCGTTACATAGTCGTGGTCGGCGTCATATCTCGGGGGTCGACTCGAAAATCCAACATTTCTTCCTTCTCCGCCATTCCTTGACCTGGCTTCAGCGAAGACCTGCCGTCGTTCCCTACAATAACGGACGACATGTCCGGGTCGTCCGCAGTGGAAGCAGATAGGTTTGTCGTCGTAGGTTCTCCAATGTTCCGTTTTCCTGGGTTGGGTTGGTCGGTCGATATTATAAAAGGGCATTCGTGGTTGTTGTTGTATCACGTTGACTTGTGGTCTGGTAGGTTGTAGAGCACGGCTGACCTCTTCCCTCACAGTCTGTTCCAGGGCGTTCACCTCTCTGAGCGGATTGATCACTTCAGGTGCTGAGAAAACCTTTTGTATCTCTTCTCTAACGATGCGGCGAATTAAGCCGGCCAAGTCGTCTGAGTCGTCAACACACGAAATGGGCATTACGTTTGACAACCTGGCGAATTTCGTACGGCCGATCCGGCGCTGCTTGACGGTTGTCAGATGACGGCAGAACTTCAGGATCTCATCTACCGTCTGTATGTCTTTCGCCACCAATACCTGGTATGTGTCCTCCGAAATTCCCTTTATAATGTGAGCAACTATCTCACCTTCTTCCATGCGAGGGTTCACCTGGTGGCAGAGACTAAGAATCTCCTGGATGTATGACTCGCTGGATTCCTCGGCCTTCTGTGCTCTTGACTTCAGAACTTCCTCGGCGCGTCGAGCAGAATCCTCTTGCAGTCCGAACACACCGCGGAATGCGTCTTCAAAGCTTCTCCACGAGTTGAGTGATTCTTCGTTATTATCAAACCACCTTCCAGCAATTCCGTTCAAGTAAAATACGACGTTGGCAAGCTTCATGGTCTCGTCCCATCTGTTGTACTTCGACACTCTCTCGTACTCTTTCAACCACTGTCCAGGGTTTATATTTCCATCTCCAGAAAAGGTAGAAGGATCTCGTTGGCGCTGACAAGGGAGGTAGGATCCGCTAACAGTAGGTCTGTGGTCGTCTTCCATTTCTATTCGTTGTGGCAAAGGTTGAAGAATTGGTTCACGTCCCTGTAGACGTCGACTTCTTCGAAGTTCCGTCACGCTACCCAGCGTCTCCGCCAAAATATGTCGCGGAGATAAATAAAGCAAGGGCAAGTTTGGGGATAATTAATTTATTATAAGGGGTATTGATAGGGAATAAGAGAGAGTCAATACAACTTACCCCAAGACAGAGTTAATCCTAATGAGAGACCTCAGCTCCCCCCGCCGGCCAGATTCCCCAGAACCCCTCACACCCGGTGTCCAGCGATGATTGACAGACGTCCCATGGGGCCTCTTGTGATTGGAGCCGCTTAGCTTCTTGACAATATATTCATCTACATGATGCAATTGCTACTGATGCCAATCCCAATGAGCTTGGAAAATGTGTCAAACTGCCAGCTACATTCACAGGAAACCCACTGCACATGCATGCTTACACACGATTCAATGACATGTTAACATATACAACCATCCAGATTTCTTCATAACATTTACATGCAATTCTATGTGATAAGAAATTAGAGAATTAGAGAACATTTGTTGCCTGGACAATCGCCTTCAGATCAGCCTGATATTGTGTATTCAAATAAAAATTGAAAGCTCTGATGAATTTCATTGTCAAACATAATGTTTTTGGGGAGTCACAGTGCAAATGTGTGCATGTGGTAAGTCTATTTTCTGTATTCAATGGTATTATTAAATGACAGAAAAAGAGGCTTACCACATACACATATTTTGATTTGGCTAATCGACAAGATCACACCAGTCCAAATTGACCAAGTTATCTCAGCAGAAATCTCAGACATCGACATTCTGATTTATTCGAACTAGTAACCAAAAACATGATTCACGATCTGTGTGATGCAATCAACAACAAATCTCCGTGCATGAAAAATGGAAAATACACCAAGTGTTATCCAGGAGATTTACATGCCGAAACTTTCACTGGAGATAATGGATATATACAATATCTTGTCAATGATCAACTCAAGAGAGAGATGGTGGCAAATCCATCACCATAAAAGTCACAACATTGATATCGAAGTTGATAAGCATTGGCTTGTGGCATATTCATCATTACTCTCTAAGACCTTCAAAGCACGCATCAATTTTGGGTATTGCAATTCAGTGAAATCAAATCAAATACATTTGCAAATATGTCAACAAAGAAAATGATATACAAGTTTTTGGAGTGGAAAATGCATCTGCACCAATTGATATTGAGAAGCTACATTAGTAGCATTGAAGCAGTTTTGTGTATTTGGGACACTAAATTAGTATTCCTGAAGCATTTGGCATATTCTATCCTTTTCAATTCATGAATGTTATCCAACAGTTGTTCATTTGTTATTACATTTTTGTTTTACTTGTTTGATCAAGTCTATATGCATTTAAGTTTAAAGGGTGAGCTAGTTACATGTGAGCTAGCTACACAGAGCTGCCCATGTGAGAATATGAGACCTCCAAATTAAGTCCAAATACTTTCAAAGATTGTCCTTATGCTTTGCTGATAGTCATTGAAAAAACTGTTCGCACTGAAAATTGCAAACGCTTAAATTCAAATGACATATCAGTTAGGATAAGGGGAATACAGGGCAACAGCACATCTTCCCCTTTGAATTTCTCATTTAATATGGTTGCTTCGATGATATTAATTATATTTTTAAAAGCATCATATTAGATTTACAGTTCAAGTGTAAATAAATTCTAATCTGTGTACTACCACAGAATAATTCATGTAATGATCGCAGCAAAAAAAGTTAATTATACTTTACCCCAGAGATCGCAGCAATGCATGATGCGTGAAGCTATTATTCAGAATCAGTATATATAATAAATTATTATTATTTTATAAATAAAAAATATGCCAAAAATGGGTTTGTTATTTTAATCATTTTAGTCTTTGGATTGCTTATATATATATATATTCAGCTACTTACATGCAAGATTTCCCAATGGTTTATTGGCGGAGGGGATGTTTCCCCTAAAATATTGTATACCAAATGTTCATTAGGCAAACTTTTGCTTTGGGAAAAACCGTGCAAAGCCAGGTACATTCGCTAGTCTATATATAAATATATTGTGGGGGAGAGAATGAATTCAAAAACCAAAATGACACCTCGCTCTTTAAAAATACATTAAATCAATGCATTTTGATTCCTCCCTCTAGTGCAAAACATTATGGTGATGATGAATGTGCCACAACAACAGTTTTTACAAATTCAGACAATACAGTTTGGTTTTTAAAATATTTATATTTAGTCAACACCTTAAGAGATATGATTCCCCTCTATTGTTATAGTTGGTTAAATTGAAGTTGGTAAATTTTAGCCTTTGAAAAATGGTAGAATTTTTGCAATCATTGAACTGTAGACAGGTGATTTAGTTTTTACTGTAGTTAATATTATAATAGAGCTCAGATTTTTAAAAAGATGTATATATACTCCACACTATTTGTCTTCTGTGACCTCACACACACACCAGCAATACATAATTCTGCAATGACAATATAGCATAGGTGAATGATATATTTCAAATACAGTAAAACCCCTCTATAATGAACCCCAATGGGACAGAGCTTTTGGTTCACTATAGCCACGGTTTGACCATTTTTTAAAACTTTTATAAATTTTTAGACTGTATAATTAAAAAACAGCAATACAAACAGGAAAAGGCAGCCACTTAATAATGATCACTTTGTTTTAATTCCCTAAATTGACCTATTTCTTTACAGTAATGTTGAATATCAAAAGAAGTCATTTGATAATAGGTTATTCTTATCATTAGCATACATGTTTATATATAAACCTATGTTAGGATCAGACATACTATATGTATTTTTTAAAAATTAAGCCAAATTCCCTAGGTAAAACATTATTAATTATATATTTAAAAGGTATACGAGTATTTTAGAACATCTTTCTCAAATAATATAATACTAAATTGAGTTGAAAAAATGCCTCTAATACCTTGTTGTTTGAAAGTGAAAAAGTAAAATTTGAAAATCAGAATTGCCTTAAAATATCGTTATTTCTATCGAAGGAATAAAGCTCCGTGTATTCTGAATCAATTGAAGATGAATCAAAAGTTTCCAATTCAGAAAAAACAGATACGAAACATGTTGATACAATAGCGCGATCGGTGAAATTTCGAATAAAAACGCCAATTTGCAAACACAAAATCGGTGGTAAATCGGCCTGCCAGGGGGAATATCCGCAAGTGCTGAATGAGTCATATACCTAACAAGAATTCCATTCTAAAATTAGAACTGTTGTGGTAGTTTTTGAGACTTTATAAGTCGATTTGTTTGTGGCCCATGAGACACGGGTTGGGGGAACTGTTTTTTTTTCCTTCTTCCAATTCCAGTTTCCACATATTCTTCTGAAGTGTATATTAAATTTTGTTTTTAACCTATAATTCAAACCATTTCTGGCTTTAAAATTATTTGGAATTATTATTTAGCCTATGTTAAACTTGATATAGAACGCTAAGGGCATCTTGCACCATTTTTTTTTTTTTTAGAACGCCATACTTAGTTTCTTTTCTTTATTTTGGAAGCCATTTGTATTTTTCTTCTATCTCAAAATTGTCGAATGCAAAGATATTCTATTAAATGAAAGTATAATGCGTAAAAATTTATACAACATACAGCAAAAATTGAATGTAAATGAAAACAAACAATGCCGCTAATTTTTTGTTTTGAAATCGCGATCTGTAAGCTGAAACATGCTCAAAATTTTGTTGTTTTAAAAAAATTTTAAATCACAATTTTAAGTTCGTTATAAGCCTATATTTTTAATAGATTTTATCATTTTGGAACCCAAAATAGGTTCGTTATAGGGGTAGTTCGTTATTTTAAAAATCACAAAGTTCGATATAACGATGGTATTTTCAATGGAATGGAATTGGGAATCGCCGTGGGTTCGTTATAAGGGAAGGTTCGCTATTTCCAGGGTTCGTGTTAGCGGGGTTTTACTGTATATAGATAAATCAAATGAAAAGTAAATATAAAATGCATTTTTAAAAAAACTTATTTTGGTGCAAATTTCAATTTGATTCATATTTTGAGTTACACCTTATTGATTTTTGAATATACATGTAGGAATATTTGTATTTTCTTTATATGATGTGTATTTAAAGTGTCACATAGAAAATAAAGAGAAAACAAACATGAGGATGAGGATTTTCAAAAACAATTCAACCTTATTTTCATCAAATAAGTCATCAAATATGCTAAGTAAAAAATATTCTAATTAATAATCTCTTGATTAAAAATTAAATTCTGTATTATGGGACAAACTTAAGATATTTTAAACACAAGGTAATAAGACATCCAAATAAATAAATAGTCTGTGTCGTTACGATAGCAACGCTGTTACCGAAACAACACGCTATTTATTTATTTGGATTTGGTCTTATTACCTTGTGTTTATAATCTATAATCCAAATTGTGTCTTATCATTAAGATATTTTTCTTATACCCATCATGTACCTGACCATCATTAACATGTTTTTGTATGTAGATAGGTCAAATTGCCTGGGACTACAAGAGCAGACCAATTGGAAAGGATGCAAATGAAGATATGCTTATAGTGTCAGATGTAAGTATATATTTTTAAATTTTAGAGAAAATTCATATGCATATAGTTTTAAAACATTTAAAATTCTATGCATTCTGCAACTTGACCTTTTTTGTTTTATTAGTGTTCATCAAAGCAAGTTAGACTTTGATGACCACATGATTCTCAAAAATATTATCAAAATGTCCTACAGGATCTCAAACCTTTAAAAAATTTTAGTAATACCTATAGAAAAACCCAGAATCACTGTCTGAATATTCTGATGCAGATTGGGTTTCAAGCTTAACCCTTTAGATGCCTTCAGATAATAAGTTTATTGGGATTAATCACCTGGGATAAAGATTTTAATGTTGTTATAAGCATGTAACACAATTGGGACTTGAATATTTTTTATGGTACTTGAACATTTGCCCATTCAATGAACAGGTCTAGAATAAATATCTGTTATCCTGCTATCACTCTGACTGGGGGTTTTCTGTTCTGCTGCCAGTTTCAATCATGTCGTATTTCCACTCTGAATGGGGCAAGCAATATTTCCATGTTTGTGCCACTTTCAAACTCTTAGAATTATTACCAACCATACCATAGCTGCTGAGACATGGGAACTTCAATGCTTCAAAAATATATAAATATTCTTTTTTAAAATAAAAGTATATACTGGGTCTAGATAAACATTATTATTAGTAGTAAAACAATGTATTTGGCTTATCATCATCTCACTAAAAATGCCAAGAGATGGTGGTAAATAATCAGCCACAACAAGAAAACTACCATTTTGGCAAATTTGACAGATTTAATACCTCTTTGTAGGATGTCATGAAATCAAAGCTGCTCCTGTACTGATGAGGGCTAAGCCCAAAACCATGGTATACGGGTTGTATTTTTGCTTGAATTTTCCAAAACTGTTGTTGTTGCTCTTTCTTTATTATCACCATTATGTTTTGCACCGGAGTGATTAGCCAAATGCATTGTTTCAATGCGTTTTTAAAAAGAGAGGTGCCACTTTGATGCATTTTAAGGTATATATATAATATAGAGTTGTGGGAGGATGATATTCATGTACCAACTGGGAGAAGTGCCTCTTTAAATATATATATAAGTAGGGTGTACTCAATATTTAGTATATTAGTATGAAGTTGTATTTAAAATTATCTGAAATTAATTAAAAATTATGCCTAAGAATGCCATCAGAATGATTTATTTTTTAAATGTCCTCAATCCAGGTTCAACCAAGATTTCTAGTAAAATATCATCAAAATGTATGCAGAACAAACAAAATATTTGATTTAGCTTCTCAGACCTATATGCATATTCTGATGTCAAACCTATAACTATTACACTTCCAGAACAAACTATATTGTGTCAAGTTTTATCCAGTTAGGCCAAATATTGTGATCTGCATATTGAAATAGCACACATAAACCATTTATCTTTATATAAATGTAAACAATATACACAAATCTGATTATCTATAAAGCTAACCCATTTTGAATGTTTCAGATAAATACAAGGTCTGCCAAAAGATTGTTAAATATGTGCCAAAAAAATGGAGGTGTATTCATCAAAGTTGGTCAGCATGTTTCTGCTTTGGACTATGTTGTACCTCCAGAATACACAGAGACACTTTCTGTGCTACAGAAAGATGTTGCTCGGGATATATCTTCTGATCTCCATAAAATTATTAAACAAGAACTTAAAAAAGAGGTAAGAATATTCTATTTATATTGATTTTTCAATTAATGAAATACATTACACACACATATCAAATGTGCAACTAAGTTTCTGGGTTCTTGATCATTGAAAATTTCAAAAATGCATTTTTCCTTTCAGGTAATACATGAATGCTGCAGTAATAAAGCAGATTTTTTGGACTGAAAGCATTCATCCAATTTTGCCTATTTTCAAAATTGGTCAAATCTAGCCAAGTCATGTGCCATCGCCTGGAAAAAATGATATTCCAAAGTAGCCAGATCTGGTAAATACTGCAGGGTAATAACATCCATTTAATGGACAATGGGGGTATGATGGCACAGAGTTATATTGCGCTGTAGTATAACTCATTTTTATTTCATTTGCCATTCTGGCCATTTTTCAAATAATACATGGTTCAAATTAATCAGTTATTTATCAGTAGAAATGCCCATCGAGAGTTTTTCCCAATTTCACAACTCATTGTACAGAATTACTTTCTGATCCCACCAAATGCTGAGCATTTTCTTCTTTCCAAACCGACTTTGCCTTGTCGCTGCTGATGATGATGATGATTAGCAAGGTAAAATTCAAGATTTTGAGAGTTTGAGATTCTCAAAATATATTTTTTATCATCGAGAATAACAATTCAATCAAGGAAACCATTTCAAGCTGCAAAAGCAGAGGTTCAGAAGTGGAATTTTTGGATTTTAAATCTTTTCATGTCATGTAAATGTTTGAACACAAGTTTACCTAATATTTGCATATCATTTTCATTACAGATCAGCAGCCTCATTTGTTTTTAAATTCCTGAGAAATTCTTGTCCTCTATGTTTAATTCGCCACTTCTGTAGTGTTTAAGCCAATCTTCAAGGTAGTTTTCAATGCTGCACATTCTCAGTAGACCTTCTTAAGCAAACGACATGCTTGAGCTACTTTTTTTTCAATCTAGAGTAGAAAAGCAAATCTTTCAAATGTTGTCTTTTAGCACAAAACTGCACACAATGTGTAGGTATTACTACTGGTTATTATTGACAAATGTCCAACCTGTAACAACATCGCAATGTTAAAAAAATGAATATTGAATACATGTGTTGTTAAGGCCATCTATTTATGAAACCCAGAAACTTTTTGCACACTTAGTACTTCAATTTTAAGCCTTGCTAATTTGTTGCAGTCAGATGAAATATTTGAAGAATTTGACGAAACTCCTTTGGGGACTGGATCTTTGGCCCAAGTTCATAAGGCAAAGCTTAAAAATGGTCAAAATGTTGCTGTTAAATTGCAACATCCTGAAGTGGATGCTCATTCTAAAGTTGACATGGCAACTATGGGAGTAAGTATCTCTTTTCTGGTATTTAACCCTTTGTGTTCGGTGGAATCTAGCTTGGTGCTGGTTGTATCAAGTAAGTCACCATAGGACTGCTTTTGAGTGTAGACTTGATTTATTCCTGGTTTCTCATCTCTCTACCAGTTGTGTATTGTGTGACTGATACCTATTCCTATTGACATTGGGCCTTGATGGGATGTATTATATTTCTTTTATTAAGTAAAGTGGTTCATTGTCTGGTTCCAGAGTAGACAAGTGCTCCATATTTGGCTAGTTGACAGTTCATTTCCAGGGGTTCCAATATGAGCTGGAAGACATTAATGATGTCTGAGCTATTGGCCGGCAGTAGGTTTAAAGATTGGGAAGTTCTTGGCTGAAAAAATAAGTTTGAGAGGTGTAAATGGCTATTCTTGAGTTAAGAGTAGATTTGTATGCGCCTAGGTGATTTAATGTTGATATATTTTTTTTACGCAGTATCTATTAGTAATTAGTGACTATATATATACGTTTACTGTAAAAATGCCACATGCCTACACATGTAAGTAGTTTGACTTTTGAACTTACAAGTGTGACAGATCCCTGCTTAGTTACTTGCACTCATTAGTGGAGTTGGACTTGTGCAAGAATCGGGGCCTTTGAGACAATTTTTTTCTTTAGAAAAGTGCCAAATGCGGAATTTGATCCTGGGTCATACCTGATTTAAATTGATGGCTCATACTACTCCTTCATCAACATCATATTGCAAGTTTGTTTCAATAATTGCTTGAGATATCTAATATTAGAATGGTAAGCCATGCTGAGAGGATAGGGATTTCTGATTAGGTTCCAATTTCAGATAAATAGCTTGTAAAACGTTTTTAGTGGAAAAATCTTTTTGAAGATCAAATTCAAAAAGTAGATTTTTCTCTTGAGGTGTAGGGAAGGTTTTGTTTAATTAGCTACACTCTTGTAAGGTTTTCCCATGGAACTGAAGAAATTAACTAAAAAGGAGCCAACTTTGAGTAATTCAGTTCAATCATTATTTTATTTCTTTTCATTCTCTTTTTATATTCTCTATTATTAAATTATTCTTCTAATCTTTCCCCCAAATATTTTCAACCTTCATAACATCTTAAAAGCTTCTAAATTCCATTGGCCTGTCAGAGAATAGGTTTTAGACTCTTGAAACCATTGCTCATATGTAGCATTTTATTTTTTCAAGCCTAGATTTAATGCCTACCTTGTAAGTACTTATCTTGGTTTTTTTGTTTGTCATTGCAAGTCTCTATTGATCTTTTTACACCTCATAGTTTCAGAATAATAGTCCTTGGAAGTTGAGAGTTTTAACCTGTTGTTGGTTTATTGGTATATAGTGTTTATCTGGCATTGTCACTTTTTTCATTGTGTTTACTTTGGTCCATAGTATGAACTAGTATTACATAAATAGTAAACATAGTATTAGTAATGTTTGAATGCATAATGGTAATTTTTAACAATGGATATGATTGAATTTTTAGCACTTTTATCGAATTACTATAAGAGAACCTCCAGAACACTAGCTAAAGAACACCCCTCTACAAAAGATAGTTTTCATTTTCAAAAATACGATTTTTACTTTTAAGCAATTCTGATAAGAGGAAACCTCCCTCTAAAGGGCACATTGTCTCTGCAATTAAGTTTCCTTTACAGAGAGGTTCTACTTATATTAATTAAAAATGCTTTAAACACTTTTTGACAAAAATTCAAAACATTGCAATTATGATAGTTTGATTTACCCTTTAATCTTTATATATATTTTATAGTTTTATATTCATATGGTATATAAATATTATATTTATAAGAACCAAATTTTAGGTACAGTAGAACCTCCCTTTAGCGGACACCCCACTAGCAGGCACCTCTCTACAAAGGACAGTTTTCATTTGCAAAATTTCCATTTTTACAATTCAGCAACTCTCTGGCAAGAGGATACCTCTCCCTAAAGGACACTTTGGCTCTGCAATTAGGTGCTCTTTACAGGGAGGTTCTACTGTATTCGGAGAAATAATATTTGTTAACATTTTATTTTTATATATACAGTAAAAAAATCTTGCAATAGCAAACCACAATAGGAGAGACTGAATATTTAGTTCACTATTGCCATGTTATATGGTTATGTATATAGTATATATGGTTAAATATATTAGCTAAAAATGGAATAATTATATTAATTCTAATTATAAGAAAAGGTGCAATTTCCCCAGTTCGTTTTAGCAGTTTTACTGTATATATAAAATCCAAATTTGAATATGAGATTTCTAATATAACTGTTTGCAGGCTCTTGTAAGTTAGTGGCATGGATCTTTCCAGAATTTCAATTTGTATGGCTTGCCGATGAAATGAAAAAGAATCTCCCTTTAGAGCTTAATTTTCTCGAAGAAGGAAAAAATGCTGATATCGTCAGAGAAAAATTTTCTCATTTACCATGGCTTAAGGTACGTATAATTAATAATTGTATATAAATATTGATTATTTTGGGACCTAAACAGTATCCCACTTGCTCTGTTTGATTAATGGTAAATATTGCAAATATTTTTTAAAATTTTGTTTGCTAATAATTTATTTTGTAATAGGTTCCTAAGGTCTACTGGGATATTTCCACCAAGAAACTCTTAGTAATGGATTACTATGAGGGTGGTTATGTGAATGATACAAAATATTTAGATTCTCAAAATATATCTAAAACAGAGGTTTGTATATTGGATATACATTAGTCTAATTTTTTTGATTTCTAAAAACTTTTTTTTCAGGTTTCTAAAAAAATTGGCCAACTTTACAGTGAGATGATTTTTCTAAATGGTCATGTTCATTGTGACCCACATCCTGGAAACCTTTTAGTCTATAAAGAAGGAAATCAACCACAGCTTGTTCTTCTTGACCATGGACTTTACACAGTAAGTTAAATAAAATCTATTGCTCTTATATTAACTATAATTATTGAATAATACTACCACTTTTTGTAGCATATATGTGCACCTCAATTATACAATTACAAAATTATTTTATATTTTGCTCACCATCTCTATCATTCAAATAGAATAATATAGTAGCCCCAAACTCTTTTTTTTTTATCTTAGCACAATTTTTTCAAATTACGAGAAATATTAATTTGGCTAGAAAATTAATGCAATTTTTAATATAACCGAATGGGACAGGTAAATTGGCAGAATTTTAAATGAAATGTTTTGCAAGTAAAAATCAATATGATGAATTAAAAATTTTCACAGTAACCATATACTTTTACTGTTTTGTGTGTGTCATTCAATGAATGATTTTCTTTTAATGAGCAAGGACAGAATGAGCTAAGTCCAGAAGAAAGCACAGCCTTTGGAACAATGCCATGTTAAACCATGCCAAATGTATCTTTGACGGACCTGATTATGGGGAACTTTAGCATCTATCTCAATAGTGCTGTACATATTGTAGTCAATATGGACCAAATATCAAAACTCTAGTGGCTCACGTCAATAAGTATAAGATATATCTTTGTCATCTTTGACCTGTTGGCTAGAGCCGAGTACTGTTGGTAGACATATATCCTTCTAGAAGCTTATATGTTCATCCATGGCTGAAAGTGTGTCTCCAGGATACTGTTTTGATGTCAGTGCTCACTCTGAATCTCTACTTAAAGGTGTGTAGAAAATTGATACTCTCACTGCGAATGGCACCGAGGACCATCACATAGACAGGAAATCATGCATGTATCATGATGGAGAGATATTAACAAATTCAGCAATCATTCCTGGGCTTTGGGCAAACTCTTTTTTTTTTTTTTTTATAAAAAAAAAAAAGATCCTTAAAATGCCTTTAATTTCATTGAGAAGGACAGGAGCCGTTCCTTTTCTATTATCCTTCATAACCTCAGTCAGCAACTGTCTTTCTGATGGACATAAAATTCGACTCCAAAAGCCTTGGGGACAGTTATTAGAATTATATGGTCAATTTCCATCTTTCTTGTTGGCACTGGTCCTCATATCCCAACCAGATTCTCACTCTTATCTCTTTTATGCACACTTTGTTTACAAATTCTTTGCTCCTAATCCCATCTGATCAAGGAAGTTCATTTTCCTTGCAGGCATACCTTCTTTTGGCTTAATTGTCATATACACTGCAAATATATGTACTGTTACACTTAATATGTTGATACATATAAGAGTTGAAAGTAATAAAAATATGAAATTATAGGGTTTTATTCTTTTAATGGTCTACTAAGTTAGTGCCAATTTACTAATCCTACTTTGTATTATTTTAAAATCTATATAATTTTTCATGTATGCTAACTCCTTCCCCTTTTACTACTTAATCCTTTTTTGATTCAAATCTTCTTGATGCTTGTGCAGACACTGACTGACGATTTCCGCCTCAACTATTGCAATCTGTGGTTAAGCATTCTCAAAAGAGATGTTGATGGAATCAAAAAGTGTTCAAAAGAAATGGGTGTAGGAGAACTGTATAATATCTTGGCAGCAATTCTTACACAACGATCATGGAAGTCAGTCACAAAGGGCATTGACCAATGCATCAAAACCAAGGAAGAGGTAAGTAAATTAATATATGATTTTTTCATTAATATATGATTAGATATTAATTCATTAATATATGAATAGGTCATTTATATAAATGGATTGATTTTTTTTTATATACAATTGTTGAACAAATATGAAAGAACTTTGTGAAAACTTTTTAATGGGTTTCAGCAAAATTTAAATTTGTTATTCTAATAGTGTTTTTGGAATAAAGAAACTACAAGAATAAAAAAAGTGCATATGCAGTGATACTGCTAAGACAAGAATAAAATGAGTCTTATCTGTGACACAATGCAGAACTGCTCTTCACACAAGTTAAAATTAAATAGCTTAAAAACATTCTTAAAATAATTTTTACACTCTACTATAATGCAAAAAACAGTATATTTTAATATTATAGGAGATATTTATAGAAGTGCAATTATATAATTTAGAATCATATATAATAATATACCAACATAAATTTTCAAGTGTAAAAAAAGTTTTAACTATCTCCTCTAAAATATTGATTTATATGTAGACATTTATGATACAAATTTTCCTGATTAAGATATTTAATATATATATATATTGCATTTTATAAGGAATATAATTTCTGGAAATACACCGAGCTAGAAAAAGCTAGGTCTGAGAGGGATTAGAAATATTTCAGATATTAGAATTCTCTCACATACTAAATAAGGATCATGTTGAATGGAAAAGGTCTCACACAATTCAAAGAACATCAAGAAAGATTATATTTGCAAGGATGGGTGACTGATTATAACAGAATTTTCTAAAAATGGTGATAAACTAGTAGAATGCAATCAATTGATATTATAATGGAATATAATTATAGAAAATTTTTCATATTTTCAATGTGCCATGTAAGAACAAAATATATATAAGTAATAGTAGTGTTTATTTAAGACAATTTTTAGGCCATTCAATATAGATTCTTTTCTTGAGGACTATAACAGTAGACATTGACACATTGGGAAGTTTTATAACATGCCAAGTTTTTGTGTTTGACTCAATTTATAAGTGTATTTTTTAAAGCTTTCAGTAGGGATATCTGGTTAGTCTGAAAGTTTTATCTTGTTTTTAAATATATATTCGTATGTATTTTTGTAAGAGATAAATGAGACATAGGTGTGCAAGCTTATTAAGTAGGCATAAAACACATATACATCAAGAAAAAGTGCTCTCAAGTTTCTTGCCCTATGTATTTATAAAATGTTGGACTAGTTAGCAGTACAAATATATTACTCCTATTTAGATACTATGTTCATAAATATAAAGTATGTAACATTGCTCTGTATCACCTCAATTATATGTTTCTTGTCTACTTTTGTATATTAATTGTATACTCCTTGTGTGTTATAATTTGTGATATATAAGGTGGTTTTAGAGATATATCAATAAATGTATTTTTATGACCATTTTTTCTTGGTTAGAGATAGAAATACCAAGAGTATATATCAATAAAATATATGAGTAAAATTTTTAAAACTCAAATTTCAAAAGTGTTTAAATTATATATATGTTATAATATGCTTATATTCTTATTTCATGAAAATGTGCGCAGGATGAAGAAATTCGACTTTCAGCCCTTTCTTTTTTCCGTGAAGTATCGATTATCCTAAATTCAATTCCTAGGCAAATGTTACTCCTTCTCAAAACCAATGATCTATTAAGAAATATTGAAAATATCCTTGGTAAGTATTATAATTCTTCCTCTAATTAAAAAAAACCATGCTCTCTACCACAAATTTTATAAAATGAAATTTTTCAAATTTATAATCAAGCTTCTTTAACTCTACACTCCAAGGGAGAGAAAGGGGCTTCCTGAACAATTAAAGTAGGATTTGAATCAAAATAGTCAGTTTAATAAAGAGTATACTTTAATTGAAAATGAAAGCATTGTTTTAATTACATTTTAAATGGTCTGTGTCTGGCCATTTAATTGTGACAGTATATAATATATATGAGAAATAGCACAAGAGTGAATTTGTACTTGGATAATATACACACGCATATATAAAATACTAGCGGATGTGTACCCGGCTTCGCCCGGGTTTTATCCGAGTGAAAGTTTGCCTAACGAATATTATATATTATGAAGTATAATAAACAATGTTAAAGATTAGTTTTAATTATTAATCAAGATTGTGTGTGAATATGTGAGAAAGATGTAATATCGTTGTTGTTTTCTTGGCCGACTGTTTTACATATGGTGTTATCTTAAAATTGCTTGTTTTGAATATTTTTTTAGATTGAGATTATTAGCTAGTATGTAAAAAAATTAACTCTGTTAAATTTTTTTTTTTTGTATTTATATATAAATAAAATTAACTCTGTTGATTTTTTTGTATTTAATCGATAACACTGAAGTTACGCATGTTAATGTTAGGAAAAATATTTTGATGTTAAGCAAAACCTGCTCCATCTCGTTTTACATAAATGTTGAAAATTTGGTCGAAATTGATGCATTGTAACGAAAGTTTTTAGCAAACAACACTTATGAAATTTCCATTTTATTAATAAAATATATATAATTCTAGAACATTTTTGAGCCATTTCAAGGATGGAGAGAGACAAATATTATATAATATCCACTCATTATTTACCCTAACACAAGGGCACTAGTCTCCCAACCAAACGCCCTAATAGAACCAGACACCATTTCAGAGAAGAATCAACTAATGGAGGATGCAAAACAACATTCCAATATGCTGCCATGTTAACCCTTTGGGTGTGGGAATCTAAGGAAGTTCTTTCGAGATTTAGTCTGTAGGGTTGGAAAGAAACTTCAGTCCACAATGATAAAAAAAATAAATCCTTTCAGTGCAGCAGTTGACACTAGTTTGCTCCATTAAATTTATGACACCGCTGACTCATTTCCGCCTGCTCAGTGTGGGAAATTTGTTTGATCTTTGTTTAGTTAGTTTTTGCTGGGTCGGTTGGCTTGCGAAAGACTCTGTGGTAACATTCTTATTCAATTTTAGTTAAAAAGAATTTTAAAAGATTATAAAAGCAAACCTCCCACAAGCAAGCGGAAGTTTACCCATTCAAACTGAGCATCACTTAGAAGAGAAGCACTTCTTTGATCATTTTTAAAATTAAAAAATGCATATCTAATTTTGTTGAATGCAGCATTCTTCCTATTTAATGTAAAAAAAAGGGGGGGTAAAGGGTGCTTGCAAAAGAAAGCAAATATTTTACTGTCCAGATTGCCCCAATGAGCCAGCATTGTGTCATGCCATGCTTCAGGGGAATATCATATGAAGCAAATTTTTATAAATCCCGTAACTGTCCAATTTAAAAATGCATTTTTTACATAAATATTAACCTCCTTTTAAATCATAAAATTGTCAAATATTTAATATTAACTGTAATAATCTCTCTATTCATCAATTTTTAAGATAAATATATATTTTTCTAATGTTTCAAATCATTAAATTAATAAAAATGAAAATAAATCAATTTAATATAAAATTAAAATTTCGATCATTTTTGGGGAAAAAATGATGCCAGCGCTCAAAGGCTTGAATGCTAGCACAATGGATGCATGTATCTAAAAGATTTGTAACTATATCTCGCAAGATACTGAAATGGGTGATGAACAAACTGTAAGAAGCCATAATTACCACAGAAAATCATACCCAAACTGAGGAATATCCCAAGACACTAGTCTATTTCTCCAGACCTCTATAAAAGGTATGGCCTTCTTTAGAGATGAGGCCATGGGAGTGAAAACCCCTCTATTGATGACAGCCGCTAAATTATGTAAAAATTGTCATCAATTTTACTGCATTTTCTGCTTTAGTTGACACAGGACCCTTATTTCCAGTTATCTCTGATGAGTTGAGATGAAAATTTAAAAAATATGTTCATGAATAGCAGAATTACTCTAAAAAATTGCTGATGGTAAGATTATTTCATTTGACTGTTGCACAATTAGGTTGAGCATTAATGGATTAAGACAGCTGCCTGGATTAATTGTTCAACCCAATAGTATCTTATGTATTATATTCATTTGGGATTTCTTAGATGCCATAAATGTCATTTGGAAGAACTTACTGATGAGAACGACATGCCTTTTTAAGATTGATTAGCTTGAATGCACCCTGAATAGGGTTCACGCAAACAACAATAAAGCTTTCTTCAAAAGATCATGCATTTTTTAAAATTCAATTTTGAGCCTTTTCTTTTCTTTATATTCCTAATTTATTGACCTCCTTTCCACTTCAATTATATGCTTAGTATTTATAATTTTTTATGTTCAAAAATGTATTAATTCAATTTTGTCCAACAATGGTAATCATGAAATATTCTGAATAAATGAATTTTAAAAGGCCAATTAAATTAAATATATTAAAAGAGTATTTTCAAAATATTTTATTTATATTTTGTCATAGAAAAATGTCTACTAACAGTGAATGCTCTGATGAAATGATATTTATCCAAAATATGGAATTTTAATTTTCTCTGTGATGTGTTTTAGGTACCTGTTCTTCAGCACCCTCCATTTCAATTATGCTAAGTTCATGCCTGAATGCAGTATATCTTGACAAGCTTCGTCAATGTGACTCAACTTTGTGTAGATACAAATTGAATTTAGAACATTTTATCTCTAAAATTAATATCAATTTTTATTTTTTTATAAATTTCTTATTATCATCTCTAGGCCTTGTTAAATACTAGAGACTTAATTCCACCTTCATATATTTTTAAAATTCTCTAATAAATTGTATTTTAATTTAATTTGTAATTTGCATAAATTGTTTTAACCAAAATACTAGACTTAATTCGACTCTTAATAATCTTTTTTTATTGTCTAATAAATTATACTTTTATTTGATTTGTTATTTTCCAAAATCCTTTTAACCAAAATGGTAGCAATATAATTCAAATAACAGTATTTCACCATTTATATATACTACAACATTGTTAATTAACTTTATACAAATTTAAACTGTTTGCAATTATAAATAAATAATATTTTTTAAATGAACTATGCTGTTTTTAATTAACATTTACCAAATTTATTTCTTTTGGATATTCTTTAACAAGCAAATAAAAGACAAGTATGTTTTAAATGTGTCTTTTTATTATTATTTGGTGGGAAGTATTATATTTTAGATCATAATTGTGTATATGCTGAAAGCTACCTTCCCATTAACATGACAATATATTCCTCTTGTGGGAGTATAAATCAAGAAGAAATCTCAAATATTGAAAGGCTTTTCTTTTTACAATAAGGGTACACAAGCATTTACACATTAATGTTCATTTTCATAAGATATGAATACTGTACTATTAATTCCTGACTTCAGTCAATGAAATGTTTGGAATCAAATAAAAATTGGTTAATGTAGGCATGTCTTTACCATGAACTCATGGAATTCGTGTAATCTTTGCACAAGGGTATAAGAAACAACATGTCTTTACCAAAAAAACTTACAACAAACAAATAATATTCAAAAATATCAATGTGTCATTATTAATCATTGACATTTTTACTATATTTTTCAAAATGGTAACATGTTAATATATCTAATTTGTAGTACCATGTTATAATTTAATTCTGTGATTGGCATCTATAGTATGTGTTCACATCAGTTGAGTTCATAATTCATATCAGATGATTTGTGTACCAATTTGTAGTATGAAACGACTTATAATCTATTTGAAAAGATAGCATTTTTATGACTAATATAAAACCATGCTCTAATATTTTGCTTGGGTTTGAAATACCTTTTGGGGAATATCAAGTTTCAAATGTATCAGGTGCCAAATATTTTTAATTTATTATAATTTTCAAATATACTAGATGAAATCCAACTCATTGCTTGAGAATAGAAAGTCAAAATTATCCAATTATACATCAATACTCAAATCTTGTCTAGGCAGTTGGATCGAAAGGAGAAATATAGTTCCTGAGAACCAGGTGGGATTCAGGGCCGGCCACTCTTGTCAGGACCATATATTCACTCTATCATCCCTGATTCTAATGACTAAGCCGAAAGAGAAGAAAATGCTACATGTTCTTCATGGATTTGAAAAAAGCCTTCGACACAGTGCCCCACTCATTATTATGGAGAAAACTGGTAGATGCAGGTCTTAACCACTGTTTTGTTAACTTAATTAAAGATTATTACACAAATATGACAGCGGTAGTGCGATGGAACACAATTCATTCACTGCGCTAATAAAGGTGCGTTCGGGAGTTTTAGAAGGGGAGCCGTTGTCACCTTATTTATTTATACTTTTTACAAATGATTTGATCAGTCTCTACGATAATTCAGATTTCCCGGGAATATATCTCCCAAATTATGGATATGTTCATATTCTACTATACGCAGACGATATTGTCTTGATTGGAGAATCCAAAAATAACCTTCAAATAAAAATCAACATGCTTAGAAAATATTTTGAAACAAATTTATTAACCCTGAATGAAAATAAGTCAAAAATTGTAGTTTTCAGAAACTGCGGTCGATTAGCACAAAATGACAAATGGTTTTGGGGTGAGCGGCAACTGTCTGTTACTACGAAATATCTATACTTTGGATATCCGCTTACAAGTGCAAATTCACTAAACAAGGTAGCGTCACACTACAAGGGTAAAGCCCTGGCAGCAATTGGAGCTGTGTGGCAAGTTCTGACAAAATCCAAGATGAACTCTCTAAATGCGGCAATGAGATTACTTGATTCGTCGGTCTTGCCTCACATGCTATACGCCGCACCCTGCTGGGCACTCAACCAAGTAAAGGTAGTTGACCAGGTTCAGAATATTTTCCTAAGACGCTACTTAAATGTACCAAAGTATACTGAGGGCTTTATGCTAAGAATGGAGTGTGGACGAGTATCACAGGAAGTTATCATAACTAAACAGGTCCTGAGATTTTGGGTGAGGGTTATGAAAATGGAAGAGAGTAGCTTGCCCCGGGCATGTCTGTCACACCTCTGGACATTACACAGCAATCAAAGGGCTGGTTTAACCTTTGTCAAAAACCTGCCAACCATTTTAGACTCAAATGGTTTTTTGTTCCTTAAGGGTTGTCCGGATTACACGGCAATACTGACTGAAATCCCTGCTATAATTCGAATAGCAACCGAACAAAGCATCCAAAACGACATGGCGAAAATTCTAAATACTTCACATTACAGTCACTTCAAATACCTAAAAATTCAATAACAGCAGAACGATATTTATTCACAACTATTCCTCTAGCAATTAAAAGATTTTTTGCACAACTGAGACTCCTTTGGACGATCTTCCCAGAAAATCGTTCAAAGCGCTGGAAGATTGATTTGACTCTAACTTGCGATCTGTGTAAAAAGAGAATCCAAGACGGAATTATGCATATAATATTTGGATGCTCTTGCTTAGAGAAACAAAGGAAAGACATTTTGGGTGACTTACCCTGGTCTCAACCTGACTGCCAAGAAATTTGCAGCTGGATGAACACACTGATGGTTGATCAGGGTCTCTCCCTCGGTTTATATAGATTCTACAAGGCCGCAGTCAATGTCCGTTGGAGAATGATGGATTCGCCGAATGTCGTGGTTTGCTTGGAGGAAGAAAACGAAGATTGAATGCGGCTGATTCCACACTAGCCCTCTCAATGATATCCTAACCTTGACATATTCTAAACATTGGTACTTTAATTTAAATATTTAATCATGTACGGTTCCTTTTGCTCTGTATGTTTATTTTTTGTATATATGGTTATATTTCTTTTTGTTTGGTTTTTCTTTCTTCTCTCTTTCCTTATTACTTCTTGTATTCTAGTTTTTACTTTTGAAATATCTTCCTTTCCTAAATCCCGTAGAGGGGAATCATGTATAGGGCTGGATGCCCCAATAAAAAGGCTTATGTGTATGTGTGTGTGTAATTATCCAATTATGCATATTATTTAACTATCTTAAGACATGAAGCTTCTTATGCCTTGTTTTGCCATGTTATTAAAAAATAAACAGCAACTACCACCTCAGATTTTTATACCACAAATAGATTTATTGATGCTTTGTATAAAGACCATGTGTAATTTTAAAAACAACTAAAATAAAATCTCTCACTTTGAGGAATTACTGAATACAACCAGATGCCAGATAGGGGAACAGTCCTAGGATATGGTAATTAGCTGTTTATTTATTTATGCTTATGAGGTGATACAGCAGCGTATTTACAATTAGAGGGGAGACCCAGTAGCTGCTGTATTGTCCGTGAGGTCAGACGTACGGACCTCTGTGGTGTTGATCTCTTGGCGGAACGACTTGGAAGTCGGACTCGGGCCCCCCCACTGCGGCAAAGTGGATCAACTTCGGGGGGGAATTAGCTGTTAATATCTGATAATATCAACAAAGTATGGTGTGATAACCTATAAAATTTTCAAAAATAATGACAATAATGTACGATTTGAAAAATTGTACTGTCAATGAAAGTAAGCACTACCAATAAAAATATATCTGAATTCATGTTAGCTTTGGCAGAAAGGGTTCAGTTCTCTCTGTTAGGAGTTTTTCTCCATCTGAAGCTAAGATGGACTTCAGAGTATATGTTCAAGATCTCTTGAATCTAGAGCATGTGTATTTTTACCTATTATTAAGCCAATTTGCCTTAATGAAGTTGCTTAATTTTTAGGCACCAGGATTAGAAAAGATAAAGAAAATAATATAAATCCTTGAATTCGCTGCTAGGAGGCAGGGCTGGACGATCGCACCGCGCTACGGCTCCAGATAAGTGTACTCTATTTCTTTCTCTTTTGACCTAAAAATATTTTCTTCTTGTTTTTTGATTTTCCAAATTCGATCTTCTGAATAATACTATATATATCATATTGAAAAGTAAAATAAAGTTAACGGTGAAACAAAATGAGATTAATTGCAAAAATTGCATATTTAATGATTGTTTTATACATGGTGATTTGCATAACAAGGCCAATAGAGCTTACGGTAAAATTTGCCGATTTTAAGACTAAACTCAATAAGATGAAATATTACAGGGATAGAACTGGTGTAACTTTGAAGCACTGTTCGATGGCTTACTGGCTAAAAGTGATCACGGCCTTATTGATAATTGGATGTATAGAACTAAATCCAGGGCCGAAAAGACAGGCCACATTGACAAATATACCTCACTCAACTCCAGACCAGGCACCAATGGACGATTTAAAGCTACTGACAATTAACCTTTCGGCTGAAGTGAACAGATTGGGAGAGAAAATGGATGCAAGGTTGCTTAATATTGAGCAGAAGATGGAGGATTGGGAACGAAGAATGACGGGAATAGAAACATCTATAGCCTCGTGCACAGATGCGCTGGCGACTAACACGAGGTCAATTTCTCACAATACCCTAAAAATAAGGAATCTGGAAGAACGCGCGGAGGCTTTGGAGAGACGAGCCCGAGAAAACAACTTAATAATATATGGCATCGAATCAGCAGAGACTGACAGTCGGGAACTGCTGCTACAAAAGGTCAAGAAGTTAATGGCGGAAGATATGCAGATTACTGATGATGTGGTAATTGCCGAATGTCATCGCCTGGGCAGGGGACCAAAGGCGCCTATTCTGATCGAAGTTCCTGATCACGAGTCCAGAATAAGTCTCCTAAAGAACTCATCCAAACTTCGAATACTCAATATTTTTATGAGCAGGGATTACAGCCCCCAGATTAGAGAGCAGAGGAAAATTTTGATAGAAAAGAGAAAGGAACTTTACAAGAAAGGTATAGGATCGAAGTTGAGGGACAATAAACTTCTCCTAAACGGCATCAACTACATGGTAGTGGAGGGACAGGTGGTGAATGCCAAAGGAGAACTAATATAGCTAGAGGCACACCAGCGGATCTCTGTAAATAGATGTAAATATTCAGGTAATAAAATACATACAAATGAAGATGTACAATCTAGAAACAAAACTAAACTCACAGGAACTCCTCATATTTCACATAGCAAGACTCATACTATTAAAGAAAGTCAACTTAAGGGCACAAATCTGAAACAAAATAAAATTAAGATCAAAAAAATAAAACCAATGGTTGACATAGCTAAAAACGAACGATTCATGTATTGGAATATAAACGGCTTTTTTAGGATAAATTCTCTCTTTCCACTGTTCGAATATTTGAAACAATTTGAGATGTTCGCGCTTACAGAAACTTGGTGCCACTTCAATATCGACTTGAACCTGGCGAACTTCGGAATGTATCAATCACCTGCTGTAAGGTCAACAGATAAAGGGAGAGGCTCCGGAGGTATAATTCTTGGCATAAATAAACAACTACAGTCCCAAATTGACAATGTTGAAATCGAAACCTCTTGGATTGCAGTCACACTCAATCCAAGTTTAGACAATGACTCACCAGCGATCTGTGTAATATTCGTATATCTACCCCCAAACGATACGCATGCTACAAACCTTGGACGACTATTTCATCTGATGGAAAATAAGATATATAACGGGTTTGAAATAATACTGGTCGGCGACCTGAATGTCCGTATTGGCAATCTGGGGGGTTACCATAATTTGATAGATACTTCAAACCTTATTTCAACTACCCGAAATTCCTGTGATCTAACAAAATCTGCCAAAGCGGAAATATTTATTGACTTTCTTGATAAAAATTACTTAACTATAATAAATGGTAGATCCATTAATGATAAAAGTGGTAAATTTACATTCATCTCCGGAAGAGGCTCTTCTGTGTTAGATCTGGCGATTGTCTCACCTGCGGTGCTTGAACACATAGCAGATTTTGAAATTGGTTGTATGCCATATTGGGATCACTTACCAATAATTTTAAAGTTTATCGGCCCTAATAATAAAACTGAAAATTGTTACATGGAGCCTAGGGCCAAAATTAAATTTTCCTGGTCAGTAGATAAAATCCCAACATATATAGAAACTTTAAAAGAATTAACTCCCGAACATCCAGCTGACTCCACAATTGATACTCAGGCTGAGGATTTTACTGGTTTAATTCAAACAGCAATGTTACGCTCGGGGACGCGGATGGAGGCAAAAACAAAAAATATAAAATCTAAGCCATGGTTCGACAAAGACTGTTATTTGGCTAAAAAGGAAATGAAACAAAATCTTAAATTATACGTAAAACATAATATATCGGCCGATAAAATTGCATACTTGTCGAGTAAGAAGAAATATTCAGCTATCCTAAAGCTCAAAAAAAGGGAATATACTGACAAAATTCAAGTTATCCTCAGTAATGTAAAAGATCCTTCCCAATTTTGGAAGACTATTAATTCACTTAAATATAGGAATAACCTACAAGGTGAAATCTCTATTGCAGACTGGCAGGTCTTCTATCGGGAGTTACTTGGTTCAAATTTAACAAAAGTTGTACAGTTACCACTTGAGATATCGGACATTGACCCCGAATTAGATTGTGAAATATCTCTAACTGAGGTCACCACGGAAATTTCCAAATTGGGTAAAAATAAGGCTACAGGACTTGATGAAATTCCTAACGAAGCGATTAAATATTTATTAGAAGAACATACAATTTATCTCAGGAACTTATTTAATAAAATCTTAGGGACATCCCAAGTTCCTCAACAATGGACAAAAACGATAATCCACCCAATATTTAAAAATGGAGATCCGGACAACCCGTCAAATTACAGAGGAATATCCCTGATTTCTAACCTATTGAAATTATTTACATCTATCTTGAAGACAAGATTGAATGATTGGATGGAGAGAAAGTCAATTTTGGCAGAAAATCAGGCTGGTTTTAGAAAAGGCTACTCTTGTCAGGACCACATTTTCACGCTCGTATCATTAATTGAAATGACCCTTAGCCATAGAAGGGGAAAGTTATATGCCTTCTTCATTGACCTAAGGAAGGCCTTTGATACTGTGCCGCACCATCTACTTTGGAAAAAATTAGCATTGAATGGTCTGAGCTGTCGATTTATTAAACTAATTAAGAACTATTATACCCAAATGACGGCAACAGTCAGATGGCGGGGTTCCTTCACGGAGGCTATCAAAATACAAGCGGGAGTATTGCAGGGGGAGCCGTTGTCACCTTATTTATTCATTCTCTTCCTAAACGATCTGGTACCCCTGTTCGATGAATCAGAATTGCCAGGCATAAATCTTGAGAATTATGGAACTATACACCTTTTACTGTATGCAGACGACATAGTGATCTTAGGAGAATCGAAAATAAATTTGCAATTGAAGATTAACTTACTTAAAAAGTACTTAGAAGAGAACTGCCTAACGTTAAACCAAAATAAATCTAAAATAATGGTGTTTAGAAACGGTGGAAGAACAGCTCGTTCCGAGACATGGTTTTGGGGTCAGCAACCCCTGACAATAGTAGCTAAGTATACATACCTGGGTTACCCTTTGACTACAAAAATCTCGACCCAATATGCTTCCCAATACTTTAGAAACAAAGCACTGAATGCAATTAATGCACTTTGGAGAATCCTTACAAAGGCGCGAATAAAGTCCTTTACCTCAGTGATGAAACTCCTTGACACTATTGTTCTTCCTACTTTACTATATGCGGCACCAATGTGGGCAATTAACCAGCTGAAGACAGTCAATAATACTCAAGATGCATTTCTTCGTCGTCTCTTAGACTTACCAAACTTCACACCAGGATATATCCTCAGAAGAGAATGTGGAAGAATATCAACTGAACTTAATGCTGTAAAACTCACATTAAAGTTTTGGGTCAGGATTTTAAAAATGGAGACGAGCAGATTACCACATGCTTGCTTAAACTATCTCTGGAAAGTCACCACGAAAAAGGAAATAGAAAACAGTTTTACTCAAAATTTAATAAAAATTCTAGACTCTAAGGGATATTCCTTTCTTAAGGGCTGCGAAGACTACTTAGCCATACAGAAAGAATTGCCAGGCATAATTAGAACTACCACAGACCAACTAATTCAAAACGATCAGATGAAAATCACTGATTCAACCCACTTTGCTCACTACAAATTTCTGAGTGAATCATTCATGACAGAGGAGTACCTACGATTAAATATCTCGCTTCCCAACAAAAGACTAGTTGCACAACATAGAGTTTTATGGCAATTTTTCATGGAAGAAAGAAAAGACTTCTGGAAAGAAAATGGCCGGAACTGTTTACTTTGTAAGGATCTCATGGATGATAATTTGGTTCACTATTTCTTCCAATGCCCTCTCTTAACAGAAAAACGTACTGAAATTTTCCCAAGCCCTACCTCTGGTCAATTTAGATACCATCGCATATGTCAACTTCTCTCTTCAGCTATGAATGATGAATTACTGATTGCTAGATACTTTAAGTTCTGCACAGAAGCTGGGCGCATGAGAAAGAATGCGGGGCAAAGGATACTGGAGGATGAACTATCTGTAAATAGGTAACTGAATGTGAGACAAACCTTATTTTGTTGTAAATGTTTCTTCTTCCCTCTCCTCTTGTTGTCGTGTAAATACGGCGAATCCTGTATGGGGCGGAATGCCCTAAATAAAGGCTTTTGTTGTTGTTGTTGTAATATAAATCCTTTTGATTCAGTAGGAAACACATTAGAAGAAAGAGAGTAGATAAAGATTCAATATTTAGGAGCCACACACATTCCTCCAAAAAAGGATTAATTGATAAAATCTGTGATACTGTATTGCTACAATAGGGATAGAATTTAGTCCAGGTAGGTTCCGATTGGCTTGTTTTTTTCTTTGTCATTCAACCACATACTTCAATTTATGAAAATATTCAGTGATACACATTTGTTTTTTTTTTTTTATGTGACTACTTTTTTCATGTTAGGTGGTATGTTTTAGGAATGTTTTATAGATTTATCATTATAAGCATATATCTCCTCTTCATGATATTATTTATTGAAATTCTGTTGAGTATATTGACTAAAAACTAAATGAGCCGATCCGAGATTGAAATAATCATTCTACTCTCTATTTCATTTATTTTATGTATTGTAATAAACTTGTTCAAATTTAAATTGTTTGAACATAGATCGCTAACCCTTATTGACCATTCAGTACACACAGACAAGCAATGCTGTGTAACAATTAGGCATCAGAATTGGGATTTTCGGCACTGTGAAATATATTAGGAGTATAAATAAGTTTGTGAGATTTTGATGAATATGTGTGTAGCACTACTAGTTTATTTCACTGTTTCATCTGGTAACACTATTATTTTGAAGCATCATCATAAGGCTTCCTTTTTCAGTAACTGTCATTTCTCTGAAGTATAAACAACCTAGCTTCTGTTGCTTCTGAAATGACAACTTTGTGCCAAATAATGTGTTTTTGCGGGGAGTTTTACATCATTACTTCAATATGAAGAAAAAGCTGCAGAGAGTCATCGTAGTTTATGATGACCATGCTCTAGCTGAACGAATGTGTTAGAAGTTGTTTGCACTGTTTAAAAGTGGCAATTTTGATTTGGAAGACTGAGAAAGACCCAAGTGCCACCAAAGCTTGAGGGTGAATAATTAGAGGCAAGGCTCAATGAATATCCAACACAAAGGCAAAAGGAACTCGCAAAAACACTTGGAGTCACTCAACCAGCCATTTTTCATCGCTTAAAAGAAATAGGAAATAGGAAAAGATCGGAAATTGGGTGATGTATGAAGTGAAGCCAAGAGACGTTGAACGCACTTTTCTCATGTGTGAACAACTGCTCCAACGTAAAAAAATAAAGGGGTTTTTGCATCAAATTGTAACTGGTGATGAAAAGCGAGTCCATTACAATTATTTAAAACTTCGGACAAGTATGGATACTCTGGCCCTGCCTCATAATCGATGGCCAAGCCGAATATTCATGGCGAGATTACACTGTGTATTTGGTGGGACCAGCTAGGAGTGGTATATTATGAGCTGCTACAACAGAACAAAAGTATCACAGGGAGGGTCTACTGAAGACAATTGATGCGTTTGAGCCAAGCATTGTGAGGAAAAAGAAATTCTTCTTAAGTCTAGATTTCGTTTTGTTTTGAACCTGTCATGCAAACCATTGCAGGCTCACCATAGTTCATGGTATAAAAAATAATTTTTGTTGCAACACGTGTCTATTTATTTGGACTTTTTTTTAGCCCTAAACACATTCGATCGCGGCAAAAGTTGAGGTTGATTTCTCGTTATGGCAATTTTTATTAGAGCCTTCCATTTTATCTCTTATAATATAAAATATATATTTTCTTATGTTAACATGTTCTGAAATTTTGCCTGTGTTAAAACTATTTTACCGATCATTACTTTTGTACATAGAATGAAGGACTTGGTGAAGGGAGACGAGGGGGAAAGAATGAAAGAAATGGTCAAGACATCTACATGGCCGGGGAGGCAGAGTCACGTGGACGCCTGCATTGTGATTGGTTGTTCTGCGAGCCCCGGGGACGGGGCGTCATGTTACATCATCCTTTGTTAGAAGCAGCGGAGCAGACGCGCCAGAGAAATATCCTACAAGCAGCGACTTGTGGACGGAAAGACGTCTAAGAAATATCCTACAAGCAGCGTCTTGTGGACGGAAAGACGTCAAGAAATATCCTACAAGCAGTGACTTGTGGACAGAAATAAGTCTAAGAAATATCCCACAAGCAGAGTCTCGTGGACGGAAAGGACGCCTTGGAGTATCACTCAAGCGGCAACTTGAGGACGGAAAGGACGCCTTGGGCATCGCACAAGCCGCGACAAGTGGAAACCAAGCCAAGCCAGCGACGGTGCTGCCACCCGAGGTACTGTGCAAACACAACGCTCGACACCCCCCCCCTGCCACTTATTTTTATCTCCCTTCCCTAAGATTAGCTAATTTTACTTTTTTTTGCTTAACTTTTTTTCTTGTTTTTTATGCATAATTCTTTATATATAAGTATAATAGTTTTTAGCCCTTTTTTAATTTTTAAATAAACCTTTTATTATACTGTGTAAATGTGCATTTATTTCCCCCATTGTTTTTCCTTTCAATCGATCACCCTTTTTTTTTTTTTTAACGAACACGAACATTTTGGTGAGCCGGACGTGATCGATTTAAAGGAAATATGGAGGAAATGGATGCAATTAAAAAGCGCAGAAAAGCCATAAGAGGTACTTTCACTAGAATTATTAATGAAATAAATGGGGAATTTGAAAAGTCTCAAATTGATAGGAATGATATTTATTCTAAGTTTAATAGACTAGAGTCTTATTACACGAAACTTGTAGATCTAAACGAAAAATATCAGGCTTTATTGGTAGTGAAAGAAGGGATTACAGAGGAAAGTATTGATAGGGAATGGCAAGAATGCGATAAATATGAAGAGGAAAAGTTTGATATTCAACAGAAAGTCAGTGTACTACGGAATCCCGATAAAGAAGAAACAATCCCGATTGCTAGCGAGGACACTGTAATAAATGTGAAATTACCAGAGTTAGCCCTAAAAAGCTATGATGGCTCTCTGGAAGGTTGGTTGCCTTGGTGGGCGCAGTTTTCGAAAATTCACGAAAATAAGAATTTATCCGATAGCGACCGGTTTTTATATTTGCGTCAAGCAATTGTAACAAATTCAGAAGCCTATCGTGTTGTAGCAAGCTATCCCGTTACAGGCGCCAACTATGTTTTGGCAGTACAAGCCCTACAGGAGCGATTCGGTGACCCGAATATACTGACAGAACTATATGTCAGACGTCTATTGAATTCGGTTATATCTAATGTAAAGAAAGAAAATAGAAATTTAAGCAGTCTGTACGACGAACTGAGCAGTCACCTCCGGTCGTTAGAGACATTGGGCATTGATCCCCAGTTGTCGGGTATTTTTTTATACCCTCTTGTCGAGTCTTCATTACCTTCGGATATTTTGAAAATATGGCACAGACATCCTTCTTCGGGTTATGGTCTGGAGTTAGCAAAACGGGAAGAGTCAGATAAAGGGGTTGGAGGAGCTCAAGAAAGGCTAAGGTTATTATTGGACTTTCTAAAAGCCGAAGTAAGGAGTGCTCAACGGCTGAAATTTGTGGAAAAAGGCTTTAAGCAGGAGGAACCCTATAAAAGGTCTTACAATGATGGGACCAGAACAAGGAGCAATTTCAGACCCGCCACTGTGTCTAGTCTGTTCGGAGGGCGAACTAATATAAAATGCTTCTTTTGTGAAAGAACAAATCATGCGAGTCATCAATGCCGTTCCATAATGAAAATGTCTCCGGGAGAGAGAAATGATAAAATACGTAGTGCCCATCTAAGTTTCAAATGCTTAAGAAAGGGACACATACAGAGTCAGTGCCGAGAACAATTGGAGTGCAAAAACTGTGGGAGAAACCACTTGGAAGTTTTATGTGAAGGAAATTCTTCTAACCGGTTAACGAAACCAGGAAGAGAAAATCTAAAGGAAAATGCACCTGAACCCATTGCATCGCTTTCTAGTCAAGCCTGCACAGGTCAGGTCTTGCTGACGACCACGGTAGCACTGTTAAGAGGCCCAAATGCCTCTAGAAGGGTTAGAATTCTCCTCGACAGTGGAAGTCAGTTTTCGTATATCAAACAGTCGTTAGTCTGGAGTATAGGAATAGAAAGAAAAGGCGAAATAACTATAGCTAAAAGTCTTTTTGGAGGTAATAAGATTGGTGAGGAAAAGCACGGTAAATTTATGTTAGAATTGGTGAATTTAGGTAATAAAAGAGATGTGATCCATATTGAGGCGCTGGATCAACGTAAAATTTGCGACGCCATACCACCTTTGCCAAAAGGAGACTGGTTAGAAAAATTGAAGATTAAGGGCATAATATTGTCCCAGGACAATTTTAAAGGACAAGAGATTGACATATTGATTGGCGCTAACTATCTAGGTATGATTTTGACAGGAAAAATAGTTCAAGTTGAAGCAGATTTAACTGCGGTGGAAACGAAATTAGGTTGGGCACTAATGGGCAATTCGCCAATTATTGATAGCAATGACAATGTGCAGCAGACTTTGAATCTGCTAACAACGCGATGCGATTTAAAGGATTTGTGGGATCTAGAAGTACTAGGCATTAGGGATCCTGTTGAAACTTGCTCCAAAGAGACCAGATACCAGGAAATAAAATAAAAGTTTATAACAAAAATTCAAAGACAAAGTGATCAGAGATATTCTGTAGGTCTACCTTGGAAGGTAGAAAAGGAGTCAATCCCCAGCAATCTTGACATAGCGATAAAAAGGTTAGATATAAGCACTAAGAAAATGACCTCACAGAATAAGTTGACCGAATATAGTCAGATCTTTAGAGACTGGCTGACTGAAGGACTCATTGAAAGAGTCGAGGAAAATCCTCTCGAGAGAAGAGGCTATTATTTACCTCACCGCCCTGTGTACAAGATGGAATCTAAAACGACGCCCATACGTCCGGTTTTCGATGCTTCTTGTCTAGGCCATAATGGACTATCTTTGAATCAATGTTTAGAAAAGGGACCGAATTTATTGGAAAGAATCCCTGAAATGATGATAAGATTTCGGGAAAATAAATTTGGAGTCACGGCAGATATAAGAAAAGCATTCCAGATGGTGGCGATTGAAGAATCTGAACGGAACTATCTTAGATTCCTTTGGTGGGAAAAGGAGAGCGATAGAGAACTAATAGCTTACAGGCATAAGAGACTTGTATTTGGCTTAAACTGTAGTCCTTTTGTACTGAACGCCGTAATAGAATACCATCTTCAATCAATAAGGGGCCCACTTGTTCAATGGGCAAAGATTTTAGCTCAATCCTTCTACATGGACAATTGTATTACCTCGCTGGAAACAAAGCAGGAAGTGCAGGAATTTCAAAAGGCCGCAATTGATATTATGGACAGGGCTAAAATGGACTTACGAGAGTGGGAATATTCTCTGGAGGAAAACCCTGAAAAGGGGACTTGTACAAAAATATTGGGTGTTGTTTGGAATAAAATGGAAGATTCATTAAAATGCGAACTCCCTGACATTTTGACTCTTCAACCCAAATTAACGAAAAGGTTGGTACTGTCCATGGTTCAGCGGATATTTGATCCACTTGGATTTTGCGCTCCAGTATTCTTGCCACCAAAGTTGTTACTGCTGCGATCATGGGGGCTGAAACTAGGTTGGGATACACCTCTACCCGAAAGTATGGCCCAGGAATTTCGAACCTGGTTTGATCAAATAAAATTAATAGAGTTAATAAAGATACCGAGATATATGTGGAATGATCTCATTTCCCCTACAGAAGTTCATATCTTTTGTGACGCTAGTCAAATAGGCTATGGAGCTGTAGCCTATTTAAGGAGCGAAACGGGACGAGAAAATACTCTAACTTTGATTTGGAGCAAAGTCAGATTAGCTCCTATGAAGAGTATTACGATCCCTCGCTTGGAATTAATGGCCATGGTACTAGGAGCTAGACTAGCCAATGCAATCCAAGCTGCCTTGAAGAGAAAATGTGAAACAACTCTTTGGTCTGACTCTACTACCGCGCTAAGTTGGATAAAGAAAGAAATTGAGTGGAGAGTTTTCGTGAGAAACCGAGTCAGAGAAATACAGGCCACTACCAATTTGAACGATTGGAGGTTCGTTCCTAGTCAGTTGAACCCGGCCGATCTTCTGTCTCGAGGTTGCCCTCCAAGCCAGTTTGTGCAAAGCAGATGGTGGGAGGGCCCCGAATGGTTGAAAAAACCTAAAGAATTCTGGCCCAATTCAGAGTTCTCGATAAATCCAAAAGAAATAAAGGTTGAAGAAAACATTATGAAAACCAACATTAATTTGAACATCGATTATAAAGACTGGTTACTGACAAGGAGGTCTAATTACTCTCTCAACATCAGGGTAATGTCCTATGTTTTAAGATTTTTAGGGAAACTTAAAAAACAGTCAACTGAAACAGGACCTTTGAAAGTTTCAGAATTAGACTTGGCAGAAAAAAAGCTTATCCGAATGATTCAGGAGAAAGTCTCCATAGAGAAATCGAATGCAACCAAGAGTTTTAAAATATTAAAAAACACTGACGGACTTTGGTGTGTAGAAAGCAAACTTTTACATGGACAGGTCCCAGAAGAATTTAAAACTCCTATCATTCTACCAGGCGACCATCCCTTCGTAGAGCAACTTATATGGTAAGTGCACCTGAAGAATGGACATGTAGGCGTGCAATTCATTTTATCAAAGCTGAGAGAGAAATTTTGGATAATCAGGGGAAGAAAAACGATAAGGAAAATTATCAGTAAGTGCATTGCTTGCAAGAGACTTAAAGAAAAGTCTCTGCAAAGACCAATGGCAGCTTTGCCAGAAAACAGAATTGGACTGGGCAAACCCTTCCAAATTACAGGAGTTGATTTATTAGGCCCTCTTCATTTGAAAGAAGGTGGGAAAGTGTGGGTAGCCGCCTTTACTTGCGCCGTCTATCGCGCTATTCATCTGGAGTTGGTGAAGAGTTTAGAGACAGGAGTCTTCATGATGGCCCTCCATAGGTTTATTTGTCGGAGAGGGCGCCCCGAGAAAATATATAGCGACAATGGCACCAATTTCGCAAAACTTAATAGAATATTCAAGAGATTGGATTGGACTAGAATTGAAAGGGAAACCTCAATTAAAAGGATACAATGGATTTTTATCCCTCCTTCTGCTCCTTGGTGGGGAGGATTTTGGGAAAAAATGGTTAGGACAATAAAGGAAATGTTGATAAAGATGCTAGGTCACAGGAAGCTGAAATATGTACAACTGCGGACTGCCCTTTGTGAAATCGAATCTATCATTAATAATCGACCCCTCACTTATGTCTCTGAAGACGACAATGATCTAAAACCGTTAACTCCTAATGAGTTTTTACAAAATGGTCCAGAGTCTAGCTTTCCTGAATTTGAAAATTTAAATCCAGAAATGTTGCACACTAGATACAGAGAGTTAGGTCAACTGAAGAGAGAATTGAAGCAGAGATTCTTAAAGGAATATTTAGGCGCGCTGATTCAGAAATCCGAAAATATTGATAGAAGACAGTTGAAAGTAGGAGACGTTGTACTGATCGGGCAAGAAAATCTTAAAAGAATGTTTTGGCCTATAGGGCGAATAGTAAATCTCATACCAGGAAAAGATGGAATAGTGAGAGTGGCCCATGTTAAAACATCCACAGGAACCTTGATCAGGGCTCTACAACTCTTACACCCTCTTGAAATATCCTCGAATGTTAAGACGATTCAAAAGGACAATTCAAATACCGAACCCCAATCTGAAGCATTTTTAGGAAATAGGCCCAATATTGAATCCAGGGACTCTAGAAATAGATATGGTAGGGTAATCAGAAAGCCTGCAAGGTATGACTCGAAGGACTAGTGAAAGTACCTGTAGAAAAAAAGTGTAATATGTGTATTCTTTTATGTGTATTTTATGTAATGTAATAGGCATATCTACTCTTGTGTGTATTGTGTATTTATATGCTCTTTTGTATTATACTTAATTTTGACTTCTTTCAGAGCAAAATTTTGTGGGAGAATGTTAAAACTATTTTACCGATCATTACTTTTGTACATAGAATGAAGGACTTAGGTGAAGGGAGACGAGGGGGAAAGGATGAAAGAAATGGTCAAGACATCTACATGGCCGGGGAGGCAGAGTCAAGTGGACGCCTGCATTGTGATTGGTTGTTCTGCGAGCCCCGGGGACGGGGCGTCATGTTACATCATCCTTTGTTAGAAGCAGCGGACCAGGCGGAGCAGACGCGCCAGAGAAATACCCTACAAGCAGCGACTTGTGGACGGAAAGACGTCTAAGAAATATCCTACAAGCAGAGTCTCGTGGACGGAAAGGACGCCTTGGAGTATCACTCAAGCGGCAACTTGAGGACGGAAAGGACGCCTTGGACATCACACAAGCCGCGACAAGTGGAAACCAAGCCAAGCCAGCGACGGTGCTGCCACCCGAGGTACTGTGCAAACACAACGCTCGACAACCCCCCCCTGCCACTTATTTTTATCTCCCTTCCCTAAGATTAGCTAATTTTACTTTTTTTTGCTTAACTTTTTTTCTTGTTTTTTATGCATAATTCTTTATATATAAGTATAATAGTTTTTAGCCCTTTTTAATTTTTAAATAAACCTTTTATTATACTGTGTAAATATGCATTTATTTCCCCCATTGTTTTTCCTTTCAATCGATCACCTTTTTTTTTTTTTTAACGAACACGAACAGCCTGTGTTATTTCACTTTGAAAAATTTTGAAATTGGCCTTTTTTTAGTAATAGCTTTTTTAGAATGCTTTTGTTTACTTTTTCTTCTTTATTTTGGAAGTCATTTGCATTTTATCTATTTCAAATTTGATGGTTGCAATTATATTCGATTTAATAAAAAGTATAATCTGTAAAATTTATATAACATACAGCAAAAATGAATGTACATTAAAACGAAAATACCGCAAAATTTATTGTTTTGAAATAGCGATCTGTGAGCTGAAACATGCTCAAAATTTTGTTGTTAATTTTTTTTTAAATTAAAATTTTAAGTTCTTTATAAACCTAGTATTTTAAATAGATTTTAGTATTTTGGGGCGAAAATTAGGTTCGTTACAGAGGTAGTTCGCTATTTTAAAAATCGCAAAGTTCGTTATAACGATGGTATTTTTAATGGAATGTGTTTTAATGTCCATCTATACAGAGAGCCAAACAACAACTGACTCACCCGTGCAGCCAAGGTCACGCTCCGCTGCGTCACGTGGGAAAACATACGTAGAGGTTCTCGTCCATGTTCTCAGCACATCCCCCTTTTTAAGATTTGAAATATATATATATACATTACAAACTTTAAATGCATAATATAATTAATAATGAAGGCGATCCACAGGTTTAACAATTCGTCCACTCCGGGTTCTTATCTGGCCGTCTTCTGAGTCGTTAGAGGGATAATCCACAACTGGGGTCTTTTCATTTTCAACCAGTTCCTCTCCCGAAAAGGTCGGCGTCGATGGGTCGGCTGGATATTGCACTGCATATCCTTTTCGTAGATGGAACCTGTTTCGACGTAAAGTCCCAACTGGAGTATCAACCATATACGACCTTGGTGTCGATGCTTTCTTCTTTACAATCCCCCAGGTTCGCATATCTGTAATCCAAACCGTGTCACCTTCGGATAGCTCCTCCATGTCCGTAGCTCCGCAGCGTCGATCATATCTGGATTTCATATCCTTTCTCCTTCTCCCCTCCTTTCTTTTCAGGGCCTGAGAGTCCACCAACTTTGGATTAAGATTCTCTAGTGCAATTGGCAAGGTCGTTCGGAGTTTACGTCCCAGATGGTTCACCATGCCAAGAAATCTTCTTACGCCATGAACATCGGTCGGAGCAGGCATCTTCGACACTGCTTCGATTTTCGCTGGATCTGGTCGAATACCGTCTTCATCCAGTATGTGCCCAAGAAAATTAATTCTTGGCACGCCGAAGACACACTTGGCCTTGTTTAGTGTAACTTTCGCCTCTTTCAGTTTTCTGAGCACTAAACGAAGAATTCGATCGTGAGTCTTGGAGTCGGAGGCAAATATCAGGATATCGTCCAGGTAACACATTACACCGTCCATGCCTTGCAAGATTATTGACATAACTTTCTGAAAATACTCTGGGGCGAGTGAGATTCCAAATGGCATTCTGCAGTATTTATATCTCCCAAAAGGAGTGATGAAGGTCGTTAAATGCTGGCAGTCCGGGCTCAACGGAATCTGGTGAAAGCCACTGTTCGCGTCCAGTTTCGAAAAGAATCTTGCTTCCCCCAGTTGCCCCAGCATGTGCTCCACCACTGGCATGGGATGCACTTCGCGCTGTACATGTTCGTTCAGCCTTGAGAGATCCACACAGAGTCGTATGTCGCCATTCGGTTTACCAGCAATCACAGTCGGTGCACACCATTCAGTCGCAACGTTAACTTGTGCTATGATTCCCGCCTTCTCGAGCTCTTCCAATCTTGTTTTGAGCTTTTCCATCAAAGGTATTGGTACCCGTCGAGGAGTATGCACAGCATATGGTTTTGCTCCAGGTTTCAATTTGATTTCGTAAGGGTTTCCGATCTGTCCCAGTCCTTCAAATACTTCAGGGAATTCCTTGATTGGATTAATTCTCGTCGCAACCACTTCAATCCGCCTCGCCAGGTTCAAGAGCTCACATGCCCGGCGACTCAGAAGAGGTTCACTCAAACGACGAATGACATAAATCTTCTCCTTGATTTCATAATTGCCATTTCGCAGCGTTGATATAAACATACCCACAGTCTGAAGTTCGGAGAATTCAGCAGCTCTAATGTTGATATCACTTTCCACTAGTCGTTGCTGTCCCATTATCTTCTTGAAGAGACACAGAGGAACACATGTAACATCCGCCTGGGAGTCGAGCTTGAACTTCAGCTGTTTCCCGTTCACTTGGATTTCTGCTGTCCACCGCCTCCTGCACTCGTCTTCATCATCATCGAGATTAGATGAATCCTCCACAGCTGAGACCTCCAGGAGAAAACCAATTTCTTCATCAAATTCAGAAACAGCTTTGACTTCCGCAGTCTTCGTCTGCTTATCTGGGCAGCAATTTGCAAAATGGCCAGTTTTTGAACACAGGTTACATTTTTGTCCTTCCGCACGGCAAGCCTGTCCTTCCCTGTGGGTGAAACCTCCGCATTTTGGACATCGTGATCTTGTTTTGGCTGACTTCTCCTTCTTCATCGAAGGTTGCTGTTGTTGTTTCGGTGATTGTTTCTTCGAGTTGAACTTCACCTGATCGACCTTTTGGCTTGTTGAGGGACGCTGCGGGTCGACTTGCTGCTGTCGAACGGCTTCCTGCTGTCGAACCATTTTCACCGCCTTTTCCAAAGTCAGTTCGCTGTCCAACTGCATTCTTTCAGATAAAGCTTTGTCCCTCACTCCAACCACTATTCGGTCACGGATCAACTGCTCATGAAGACCCTCAAATTCGCAACTATCAGCCAATTTGTACAATGAAGTGATGAATTCGTCCACTGGCTCCCGATCCTCTTGGATCCTTGAATTAAATTTCGCACGTTCGTAGATAATATTCTTTCTGACACAGAAGTGGCTGTCGAAAGCCTTGAGGACGGAATCAATTTTCGTTGCCTCTTCCTCCTTATCGAACTTGAAGGTCCTGAATATATCATCCGCGCGGTCGCCCATCAAGTACATGAACAAATTGATCTTGTCCGCCTCCTCTTTCTTCTTCATTCCACTGACCACGAGGTATCGTTCGAATCTCTTCCTCCATTTGGGCCATTCGTTGGGAGTCGAGAAGTCGAAAGTTTCTGGAGGTTGAATCTGAGCCATGTTGAATTATCTTCCAAGGTACGCAAAAATCGATATTTTGCGATATACGGGTTCGTATTTTATCCAGTTATCGCTGCCACCATGTTTTAATGTCCATCTATACAGAGAGCCAAACAACAACTGACTCACCCGTGCAGCCAAGGTCACGCTCCGCTGCGTCACGTGGGAAAACATACGTAGAGGTTCTCGTCCATGTTCTCAGCACAGAATGGAATTGGAAATTGCCTTAGGTTCGTTATAAGGAAAGGTTTGCTATTTCCCGGTTTCGTATTAGCGGGGTTTTACTGTAATAGATTCCAGTAGAAACCAGAAGATTGGCGCCAGGTTGTTGGCGGTTGGAAGCCATGAGAGAGTAGAAACTCGTGAATTTCGCAGATGTGAAACCTGATGTTCAATCTATCAAAATGCTATTCAGCATTTCATCCATCATCACCTTCTGCGAGGCTTCTATACAGGTGGGTATACTATTAGAATGTGATGGAAGCGTCCAAGTTAAACTGGTGGCATAATCTACGACAACGTGGAGATATTTCTTTGAGTTTCTATATATGGAAAACCACGCAATGGTATCCACTGACATAAGGTTCGATTCTTTGGTCTCTGTAAATTGTTCTATTTCTCCATACACCAGACCTTTAGGCTATTTGGTCATCTGGAATATAGTGCGTGTCTGTAAATGTCGTGAATCATGCCATTCCTTTAGTACTGAGTGGTGATGGGCATGTCATCCGAGATATCCCTGGGTGGTGATATTCACTGTGCACACGCCGTATCAATTCACTGCACAGAGAATTAGGGGATGGCAATTTCATTCACGCCTCTATTCTAGAGATAAGTATTTGAACCATTATGGTTTATCCGCTGTTTGGAGCTCCTAGCAATGTCGTTTGGTGATTTCTCAGCTGATCCACAAATAAACCTACAGAATGGATTCTGAGACAAGAGATTATCCTTATGCTACTGCTGCAATCCTTTCAGGTATTTCACCTTGTAATAGTATGGAATTAAGCAGATGATCCATTGGAATAAATATCCAGAAGGTTCTTAATGCTCTTCAACTATTGTATAGCTTGATGGCCCAAGTAAATAGTGAAGTGAAGGCCAAGGAGATACACTCAGAACAATTATTCACTTTCTATAATGGCGATACATAGAAGATGAGGTAGAAATCTATATGAAAAAATTCATTTTATAAGAACATAGTGTCCTAAAAAGTACATTAAAGGGTAAGCATTGCCATCTCGGTGGGCCTGCTTGAGGATGCCAGAGATGCCTAAGGTGCTGCCATCACAAAAGAGATAACAAGGAAACCTTCCTAAAACAGGTAGTGTACTGCCTTGATAGTAAGTTTTTGAAAGCCATTTAATGTTTGGTAGACCATCGTATCATTCTAAGGAGCGCAAATGGTCACGTAGTTTAGAATGAATTTGTTGAAGACGCTTTTATGACTCCCAATTATGATTTTAACGTCTTTACGTTCACAGGTGTTTTCTTCATGCTTAGAGTATAGGAGCTATTTTATAGTATACTGTAAGTAGTCGATATCAGCCTGAAAAACATACATTTCGCGAAGTTTAGCCTCAAGTTTTCCTTGAAACAGTATTCAAAATATCTCTGAATGTTAATGGAGATGTTCTACCTGGCTGTTCAAGTGTATCATAAAATGGTCGAAATAATGCATGACGAATGCCATTTGGTGCTTGCAAAGAAGGGAGCCAAATTTTGTCATTAAGAATTGCGGCGCATTTTTCAATCAGAAAAGAAAGCATCTAAATTGATACTGGCCGTTATTTGTGTTGGATGCAAAGAGCTTCTTACTTTCCTCATCAGGGCACTCTCTATTACCAATATAGAGTGCCGATTGGATGGTATGACTGCATTCAATTTTCAGAAATCTATGCCAAAGCGGTTATATTATTTCTATCTCTTTTTTTTTACCATTGTGACATAGTTTGAGTACAGCGAACAAAATGGCTCGACAATGACGTTTTCTAGCTTTAGAGAAACCTCCACTCGATTTCGACTCTATCACAGTAAGGATGACAATATGGTCGTAGCGGCATTATTTTATTTTTGCTGGCGGGTATGTTAGCTGGTCCTACTTTCAATGGAAGAATGGGAAACCTATTATCCTGTAACAACACGGGATATTTATTTAGGAGTTCCCTCGTTTCGCAGTTCAGGTCGTGTTGTCAAGGCAAACATTATCAGATTATAGAGGTAGTAAGAAAAGGTGGATGTTAGACTTGGAGCAAGTGGGCGTGCGAAATAGTTTTTTAAAAATTATCATTACCTAAATTGGCCTTTTTTGAAGGTTGTCATGTATACCATAAAAGTCAAGCGAAGTATTATTTATAATGTCAAATACATATAAAATCTTTTAAAAGCTTATTATATCCTGATATACCTTTAAGTCAGAATCTCTCTGGTGAGTTTGAATGCTTGTAATTCTTCCATGGAGAGTATGCCGAGAGGAGAGTTAATAAGGACTACATAAATATGGATTTCCTTAGTAAAAATACCTATTGTTGCTTTCATAGTGAAATAACCTAGAGTAGTAATGCTTCTTGAGAGACCATTCGAACAGAAAATCTTTTAGACAATGTTTTGAAGTAAAAATATACAAAATATATTTAAAATAAACGGATAAAATATATGTATATTAAAAATAAAAAAGGCATATCCTGACCAGGATCACATGCGATTTTCAGAAGGCAGAGCGCCAGCTGGTGGAACAGAAATCAACTATTCATTGATTTAGCCTGTTCCTTGATATTTGGCCAGCACAATTTCTTGATAAATCAAGAAAAGCCATCCATGAACGCGTTTTGCGCTGTTGGCGCTCGTCAGCGTGGAGTAGGCGACCAAAAAGATTTTACCCAGAAGATAAAATATTTTATTTTCTCCTTTTTAGAGTGCACACACACATTTAAATAAAATATTTTGAAGGTAATTTTTATTTATTAATTATTTAGTTTGTTTTTAGTCATGAATTTACAAAACTTAGAATCCAAAGTTAAAATATAAGCGAATTCTCACCAAAATATTTAAACCTGCACATCAATATTGAAACTAGTATTATTATCTACTTATAAAACCATTCGCACACTATGATATTGTGGCCTTATTCCTCAGTCTTCCTCACCATTTAATAATGAATAATTTGAAAGAAATATTGGAACGAAACTCAACTAATCCTGCAGAAAACTCAAAATATTTACTTTATTTAAATTATGTCTATCAATATCTAACTTCAGGTTTGAAGATAAACTTTACCAACAGATATGTGGCTCTCCTATGGGAAGCCCGCTTTCATTGATTGCGGCGGAGATTGTCATGTCTGATAGATGGATCAACAGTTTTGAGGAATTAGGTATAGGAAAATGATATAGGTATATAGATGATGTATTTTGCGAATTCCAAAAAGGAAAAGAGCATCAAATTTTAAATGCTTTAAATAGTTATAACTCCCGAATCAAATTTACTATAGAATTAGAAACCAAAAATCAGTGTTACCTAATCTTGATATCCTCATTTTAAAAACAGAACAGAAATTCCACTCCACAGTCTACTATAAACCCGGCATAGAATCTTCGTATTTAAATTTCAAATCATACAGCCCAATAGGACACAACATTTCTATAGTGAAAACATTAACTAAACGAATATGAACAAATTGTTCTCTACCAATTTTCAAGAAAATTGAGAAACGAAATATCATACAAAAATTAAGAAATAATGGATTTCCAATAGATTTTATATATAAAAATTTCTACAACCAATCCATAGGAGAGACCAGCAGATTAATAGACATAAGAGTTAAAGAACATAGCCCTTATATCAGAAACCAAGATAACAAATCCTTAATATTCCAGCACAAAAATTCTACAGGTCATCAATTCAACCTACAAAATGTCACATGTCACTTCCATGACATATTCTCCAAATACAATAGACTCATTCTAGAATATTTAATCTCCAAAGACAATAACAGCATAAACAGAAGAATTGATCTTCCACAGCAATTCCAGCATATTCAACGCAGATAATGCCAACCCCCATTGAAACTGTGTCCCTAACCCTATACAACTGGAAACTATTTTTATTTTTGATTTTTAAAAATGTATTTCTGTGAATCTCTATTGTATGTATGTTGCACGCCTTTGCGGAGCCAGTGGCCTGATGAAGCGCGACCGCGCGAAAGCTTGCCTCCCGATATCTTAATAAAGAAACTCTGCAAATATTTTACATTTATTTAACTCAATTATATTAGAATATATAGGTAATAAATCCAGGGTTCCTTAGGACTTCAAAAATCTCTTTAACAATTCGTGTTGTCAGCCAGGTTTAAGCCTTTTGGTTTTATTTACATGACTGAGGAAGTATAAGATATTATTAGTGTCAAGTCAATTACAAAATTACAGACACATAATGGATTATTGTAGAGGGATAATTGGTACATATATAATACTAGACGAATGGCCCGGGCAACGCCCGGGTTTTACCCGATTGCGTATATATTTTTAAAACGTTTTAATTCAAATACTATTCGTTACAATTATAAATTGGCGCCATGGATGTCACTCTTGTGAAACGTCGCGTTCCAAACTGTGTGTCTTGAAAATATAAAAATAAAAATGTGAATTTTCATAAAGATTATATCATGTCGATTTTTTTTTTTTTTGCATTTCACCTACTAAATCGATAGAGATAATTACATTTGCAACATGAACTTAGGTATATTGACTAAATAGAAAACTGCTTAGAAATAAAGATCATTTTTTAAAGGCACCATATCGTTTTTTTTTCAATAAAATCGAAACAAAAATTAACGATAAATAACGATAATTGCCTTAAAAAGAAATTGCCTTAAAAAAAAGAAACATTCGCGGTGATTTTGTCTTGCATTCGTTTATACAATTATTATATACGAATGACCCGGGCAACGCCCGGGTTTTACCCGATTAAATGCTTTTGTTCAAATACTATTCGTTACAATTATAAATTGGCGCCGTGGATGTCATTCTTGTCTCTATCTCTATATATATAAAAGTCAATTCCTGTCTGTCTGTCTGTTTCGCGATAAACTCAAAAACTACTGAACCAATTGGTTCCAAATTTTGCATGTCGCTTTTTATAAACCTGAGGAAAATATTTGGCTACATTTTGCTTATTATTTTTGGCTATTTCTTTTTTTAATTTGAAGAACTATTTTTTTACGCGGACTAATCCGGAATGGAATGAATACCTAAATATGGCCATTTTTTAAAAGCATCGGTGGCTTAGTGGTAGAATGCTCGCCTGCCACGCGGGCGGCCCGGGTTCGATTCCCGGCCGATGGATTTTTTTTTTACAATTTTTAAAACTCATTTATAGTGTGACAAAGAAATATTTTATTATTTAATTTAATATTATTCAATGAAAATATATTCAGCAGATTATAAAAATATATATTAATCTGTATTTGTGAAATCATCTTTAAAATATTTCTTTGCTTGCTTGCTTAAGATTCTCTAGCTGTAGATAGTGGGGTTGAGTTGTTAATAATTGTCGACTTGTCGCCGTGACGTCATCAATAAATACTTTCACATCCCCAGATATACAAAGACTTAATTTTCTACGCTACAACTGGTGGAGAGACTGGACCGATACCCATTAAGAAATAAAAGAAAAATTGATTCTGTTGAACCAGAAGAAACTTCTATGAATGTAAAGAAGGAAGGTACTCAGGTAAGTAACTACGTTGTTCAACATCTGCCAAGGAACCCTTCCCTTTTCTCCGGGGAGGATGGTGAAGATCTCCAAAAATGGTTAAAAGGGTATGCACGTGTGGCAAAGTACAACCATTGGGACGAAACCCTTTGTCTTACTAAAGTTTATTTTTATCTGTCTGGAACTGCTCTCAAATGGTTTGAGAACAACGAAGAAAGCATACAGACTTGGAAGGAATTCACATCTCAATTAGAGAATGTGTTCGGAAAAAAAGAAAATTCAAGATTGCAAGCGGAGAAGAAACTTAAAACACGGGCACAATTAAAAGGTGAAAGTACCGAATGTTACATCCAGGATCTCCTGTGCTTGTGCAAAGAGGTTGATCCTCAAATGAGTGAGGAAGATAAAATCTCCCACCTCATGAAGGGGATAGCTGAGGAGCTTTATCAAGCACTCCTACCGAGGGATGTACAAAGCACCGAGCAATTCATTACAGAATGTCGCCGTGTCGAAGCGCTCCGTTGTAGGCGAGTTACCCCAACCAGGTACGAGCGCCTACCAAATGTAGCCTCTCTTTGTGACCAGGATGACGGAGAAGATCTGTCATCTATGATTATGCAAATTGTTCGTGAGGAGGTACAGCGGGCATTAGGCTCTCCTCGGGAGGAACCAAAAAATGCTACAATCGAAGAAATTGTAAAGGAGGAGATTGGAAGAACCCTGGCACCAATCTCAAAGTCTAGGAGAAGTCCCCCTCATAAGGAAAGACCCCGACAGTTTTTAAATACTAGATATGAGGCCGAAACGATAAGACCGCACCCTGAACCTCGATACTCAAAACAAGGAGGAAGACGCGACACCATTGATTGGCGTACAACTGAGGGAAGGCCAATCTGTTTCTACTGCGGACGCCCAGGTCACGTCGTCCGCTATTGCCGTGACAGGAAGAGACACAATGAGGAAAGGAGAAATGACTATTTCCAAAGAAAGCAAGACGCAATGGTATCCTACAACTCTCGAGCTGAATCTCAGGACCCCAATGACGAATCGTCGAGGGAAACCTTCACTCGCTACCGAAGCCCTACTTCATATCGCGGTCGAAACAGACAACATTTCTCACCTGCTAGAAGATCTAGCTGGACGCCCCGCCATTAAAACTAGATGATAGACCACATTGGAGGTGAGGCCGCAAAGTTATAAAATCCCCCCTTACCGACCACAGTAGAAATAAGAAAAAGCTACCTTGACGTAAACATAGACCTACCAAGCCCTCATGAAGAAGATATCTCAACTGAAAGAAGACATCCACCGCAGACACCGGAAAATATCCCTGGCCATAGTACTAGTTCTTAAGACTGACGACGTAAGTCTCCTGCTGAGCATCGGGTCGATGCTCTCTATAGGAGGAGGCTATGTGACAAAGAAATATTTTATTATTTAATTTAATATTATTCAATGAAAATTTATTCAGCAGATTATAAAAATATATATTAATCTGTATTTGTGAAATCATCTTTAAAATATTTCTTTGCTTGCTTGCTTAAGATTCTCTAGCTGTAGATAGTGGGGTTGAGTTGTTAATAATTGTCGACTTGTCGCCGTGACGTCATCAATAAATACTTTCACATCCCCAGATATACAAAGACTTAATTTTCTACGCTACAATATTATATCTTCTATATATATAAAAATGAATGTTTGTATGTTTGTTTGTTTGTTTGTTGGTTTGTATGTCCGGTATACAAATTCGCAGTAGTTCACTAATTCAAACCAAAATTTCCATACATAGGTAAAAAAATACGAGGAAAACGATAGGCTATTTTAAATTATATATAAATAAAATATTAAAACTATATATTCAAATTATTCTACTTAGCTCACGAACAGCGCCCTCTATCAAGGTTATAAATACGTTTAAAATCGAAATCTTCTCAAAATTTTATTAATAATAGTGTTCGCTTAATAATTAGAATACTTGATCTAAATCGAAATATTTGTAGACGCTCGCTCGATTTGAAGATTTATATCGTAACTAATCTGACTGCAAAGTTTGGAGCGGGACGTTTCACAAGAGTGATATCCACGGCGCCAATTTATAATTGTAACGAATAGTGTTTGAATAAAACATTTAATCGGGTAAACCCGGGCGTTGCCCGGGTCATTCGTCTAGTATAATATATAAATGAGTTTTAAAAATTGTAAAAAAAAAAAAATGCATCGGCCGGGAATCGAACCCGGGCCGCCCGCGTGGCAGGCGAGCATTCTACCACTGAACCACCGATGGTTATGAAAAATCCCATCCGTGAGCTTCAGACAAACAGACAAACAAACAGACAGAATAAGGCAAATATATAAGTAGATACGAATGACCCGGGCAACGCCCGGGTTTTACCCGATTAAATGCTTTTATTCAAATAATATTCGTTACAATTATAAATTGGCGCCGTGGATGTCATTCTTGTATAATATATAAATGAGTTTTAAAAATGGTAAAAAAAAAAAAAAAAAATGCATCGGCCGGGAATCGAACCCGGGCCGCCCGCGTGGCAGGCGAGCATTCTACCACTGAACCACCGATGGTTATGAAAAATCCCATCCGTGAGCTTCAGACAAACAGACAGAATAAGGCAAATATATAAGTAGATGGATTATGATTAGTCAATTAATTAATTTTAGTTGTGAGTAATAAAATAAATTATTTGTGAATGGTAAATTATTTATAAAGGGGTCGTGAAATCTCTGGTCTTATAATATACGTATATATATAATGAATATATAAGTATATGCGTGCTGATATTAAAATCAGAATACTAAAATATAACAGATAAATTATTATATTTATTGACTTTTGGCAAGTGTTTGCTTATAATTCCAAGGAGGTTTCAAATAGGAACCTGAATATTCGAATTTATAACTTGTTTGGGGTCTTGAATATTCTATGAAAAATCAATTCGCGACACTCTACAGTTTCCGACTTGACTTCGTTCCACACATAAGATTTAAAAATATATATTGAAATTTGTTCATTCTCGGCCACTCCGACCACCCAGAAGTCTGTAAATTTGTACAAGGGCATTGTTCATTGGACTGAGCGAGTGTTAGAAGTTTCATACTTTTATGTGATCTGGAAGCATATTAAAATTGGTTTTAAAATTTTGAAAGGCAATTTGGAAATCTGTCCGTTCCTGGCCATTATGACAACGCCGAAGTCTGAAAATTTGTCAACTTGCATTGTCATCAGGTTCTAACATGTGTACAGATTTTCAGCTTCCTAGGTTTTCTGGAAGTATGTTAAAAATTGATCACAATATTTGTGGACAGACATGGAAGTGAGTTAAATAAAATATTTTTAAAAAGCGACTGGGGACGAGAATAATGAATTTCAAATCTAACGAAATTTAATGTGAAGAGCAACTGACTAGCTAGTTGTTTTACTTAATTTTACCTCTTCACTTAATATATGGTCGTTCCCCGCGGTTTTCATTTTCACACATATAAATATAATTGTTAAAAGGCAGAAGCAAAACTTTTTATTTATCTTTTTTTAGTGCATCAATATAGACTATTTAAATAAAAATGTATATATGTATTTTTATTTATTTAATTAATTTTTAGTCACATGTAAACTCTAAATTCACAAGACATCGAAATCTAAAAGTATTTACTTATGTGTATATAAACACATATCAATATTAAATCCAGTATTAAAATATATAAATTAGTCCAATCTCGATCCCGAAAAATCTGAAATGTGTAAACATGCATTGGATTGAGAAAGTGCACAAAATTTCTTATTTCTATCTGGACTGGCTTTATATTAAAATTTGATCACAAAAGTTGAATGAAAGAATGGAAATTTGTCCATTCCGTTCCACCCCGACCATATTTTTTGGAATGCTAGCCGCTCCTTTCGCCACAGAAATAGCTTCGCCTATTTCGTTCGTTTGCAAGGAAATATACAAATTCTAATAAATTACACCACGGGACTTAGAAATCAGAAATATTGTACACTCGCCTTTTAGAAGAATTGAAATAAGAGATAAAACGCCAGATTTCAACGTGAATCATATTAATAACTACAGAACTAGTAGAACATTATATGCCATTTTACGAACGTATTTAGAGCGACAGCCTGTTCTATAAGCGCTCTTATAATAATAAAGTTTACCTAAAATATGTATATTAATATAATTTTAGTAGTATTTTATATATAAAAATAATTTTATGCATATATAAATAAGAAAATACAAGGGTCACCCCAAAGGTTTTTGCAATCAATCTACTTATATATTTGCCTTATTCTGTCTGTTTGTCTGAAGCTCACGGATGGGATTTTTCATAACCATCGGTGGTTCAGTGGTAGAATGCTCGCCTGCCACGCGGGCGGCCCGAGTTCGATTCCCGGCCGATGCATTTTTTTTTTTTTTTACAATTTTTAAAACTCATTTATATATTATACAAGAATGACATCCACGGCGCCAATTTATAATTGTAACGAATAGTATTTGAATAAAAGCATTTAATCGGGTAAAACCCGGGCGTTGCCCGGGTCATTCGTATATAATAATTGTATAAACGAATGCAAGACAAAATCACCGCGAATGTTTCTTTTTTTTTAAGGCAATTTCTTTTTAAGGCAATTATCGTTATTTATCGTTAATTTTTGTTTCGATTTTATTGAAAAAAAAAACGATATGGTGCCTTTAAAAAATGATCTTTATTACTATGCAGTTTTCTATTTAGTCAATATACCTAAGTTCATGTTGCAAATGTAATTATCTCTATCGATTTAGTAAGTGAAATGCAAAAAAAAAATCGACATGATGAAATCTTTATGAAAATTCACATTTTATTTTTATATTTTCAAGACACACACAGTTTGGGGCGGGACGTTTCACAAGAGAGACATCCACGGCGCCAATTTATAATTGTAACGAATAGTATTTTAATTTAAACATTTTAAAAACACACAGTTTGGAACGGGACGTTTCACAAGAGTGACATCCATGGCGCCAATTTATAATTGTAACGAATAGTATTTGAATTAAAACGTTTTTAAAATATATACACACTCGGGTAAAACCCGGGCGTTGCCCGGGCCATTCGTCTAGTATTAAATAATTGAAATATTTAAAAATAAATTATACCATTAAAATCTACATGCATTTTTTACTCAATTTAAACATTTTCTTAAAATAGTAAAAACAATGACTCATAGAGGGCGCGACTTTGTTTACAATGGCAGCGGTAATTTATAGACATTGCATCAGACTCAATGGAGATGACTAGAGAAAATTTACGCGCCATGTGATCTTTTATGATTACAAAAGTAATTTAACTTCTAAAGAATCCCATGAAAGATTGATGAAACCTTTAGGAGATAAAGTGCCTTCTATTAGAACAGTTTTTAATTGGTTTAATGAATTTAAATGTGAAAAAAACCAACCTTGAAGATGAACCTCGTTCAGGTCGACCACCAACAGCAGTGACCCAAGAAAAAATCGAGCTGGTAAGATTTTTACTTAGAGAAGATCGAAGAATTACGTATCAGCTGTTAGAGAAAAGTGCGGACATTGTTGCATCGGCAGCAATCAACACCATCATTAATGATCATTTAAAATTCAGAAAACTTGTTAGTAGATGGGTACATCACAGCTTTTGATTGAAAACCAAAAACTTGGTCGCATTAAATGGTGTAATTTCATGCTGAAAAAATTTGATGAAGGCAAATCAAAGGCTGCTTATAATATTATTACAGGTGACGAAACTTGGATTTACAATTTTTATCCAGAAACAAAACGGCAATCTACTCTTTGGTGCTTTTCAAAATCACCTCCTAAGAAAGTTCGCAGAGCTCGAAGTGGTGGAAAACAAATGGCCGCTTGTTTTTTTTTTTTCTAGAAAAAGTGATTTCATTGATTTTGTGAAGTTAGAATATCGAAAACAATTAATAGTGACTGGTATACAACAAAATGCCTTCCAGCAGTATTTGAAAAAATCAAGCAAAGCAGACCAAGAGCTCAACTTAGAGGAGTCCTTCTTCACCATAACAATGCCAGACCGCACACCTCAGCCCAAACATAAGACTTTTTAGCAAACTCTGGTGTCCAATTAGCCAATCGTCCACCATATTCACCAGACCTAGTATCTTGTGACTTTTTTTATTTCCAAAAGTTAATGATTGTTGAAAAACGATAAAATTGACACTGGTAAATGAAACACGTCAAGTCTTTATCGATGTCATAAATTCCACCCCGAAGATGACTGGTGTAAGTGCTTTGATAATTATCGAATCTGCATTATGCAATTATCTGCAGGATGGAAAATTTCGAAATAGTTTGAATGAAGTTGAAGCTGCAGCATGGAATTCCTTTAGAAACGTTTGCAAGAACTTCTTAGAAAGTGTCAAGGTTGAAAATTACCGAGACATAGTTAATGATCTGTTGCTTTCCTACAAGGTACTGGGATGTAACATGTCTCTCAAGACCATTTCCTGCATTCACATCTGGATTAATTTCAGGCAATCTTGGTGCAGTTAGCGATGAGCATGGTGAGAGGTTTCATCAAGATATATAAAGCTTGGAGAAGCGGTACCAAGGTAAATGGAGTCCCGTTATGCTTACTGACTACTGCTGGACACTCAAGAGGGATGTACCACAAGCAAAGTATAGAAGAAAAATCCACTGTCATTACTTTTCAATAAAATCAATATATTTCGTTCATATAGGCCTATATATTAAAAATATTTCCAAATTTCAAGTAGGTGTATCTAAAAAATCTTGCGTGATAGAAAAAAAAAACTAATGGTATATTTGGAATCAGCACAAAGACTTAAATTTAGATAAGATGCTGTTTCTTTTGGGACAAAGAAAAATAATTTTTGATAAACCAGTGTAATGTAATAAGGTTTATGCAAAAATGCTTACGTAATATTTTTTGCATTCTTTTCTGCATTTATCCCAATGCCAAAAAAAAAGGCTGTCACGCAAAAACCATGGGTGATAGAAAATATATGATTATATTTTTGAGTTCAGCATGAAAAGTTACACTAGAAACACCATCAGGTTCTCTTGGGCGAAAATGTTGTTGACCAGTGTAATTGAGTTTCACTGATGAAATCTTGCATAGGTGCTAAGGGTGAATACTTTGAGAAACTCTGAAAATTTGAAAGTTGCAGCTTTAATAAAAATAAATGATTACGAAAACTTTTGGAGTGATCCTTGTATAACTAAGAAGCACACATAAAGTTGACGGGAAAAGTAGATTATGACTATTATTTAAGGCATAAAAAGGTTTTTTTTCAGCAACAAATTAGGGAATATATAACAAGTTCTCTCTGAAACCTCGGCAGCTCTGCTATTTTTTATCATAACAATATCTTCAACTTTGGAGTCGGTATGTGTGCGATTATGATCATACTTCCTCTCACAACTGTAGGTGTAAGGGCTGTGTTACGCTAAGAGTAATCGTCAGAATTCCTTCCGCATATATGTAAATTATGATGCATTTCCAACATAAATAATCTCAAAATAAATATATGAGTGTTATGTTATGTGACGTGTGTGCAGATATGTTTAGTAATAGCTTGTTATATACTGACACACTATATTTTCATTTCAGTATTAAAATTTATTATAAAGCTCTCAATAATATCAATATATATTTATATAATACTAGACGGGTAACCCGGGCTTCGCCCCGGGATTGAACCGTGTGCATATCTACCCGAGTGATATATATTTAGATACGATTTTTTTATAATTGTTTGTTATTAGCATTATCTATTTGTTTGCATCAGCATAATTTAATCTAATCGTTGATAGGGTGCGCTGTTCGTGAGCTAAGTAGAATAATTTGAATATATAGTTTTAATAATTGATTTATATATTTTTAAAATAGCCTATCGTCTTCCCCGTATTTTTTTACCTATGTATGGAAATTTTGGTTTGAATTAGTGAACTACTGCGAATTTGTATACCGGACATATACAAACAAACAAACAAACATACAAACATTCATTTATATATATACTAGACGAATGACCCGGGCAACGCCCGGGTTTACACGATTAAATGTATTATTCAAACACATTAAACATAGCAAAATAAAACATAGCAAATATAGCAAGAGCGGTTTTTTTAAACAGCGAATTAGATCAGTTATAGCAAAAAATGAAAATATATATGTAAATATGTGAAATAGTTATAAATTAGAAAACCTGTAAATATAGTTAAGGACTTGCATTGTAATTAAGAAAAAGCTTCACGTCTATCACGTCTAGAACGCTCAAGCGACCTGCCGGCAGCCAACGGGCGCGCGCCGCCGGCAGGTCGCCTGAAATTCTAGATGGCGCTGCTCGTGAGCTAAGTTGAATAATTTGAATATATAGTTTTAATAATTGATTTATATATTTTTTTAAAATAGCCTATCGTCATCCCCGTTATTTTTTACCAATGTATGGAAATTTTGGTTTGAATTAGTGAACTACTGCGAATTTGTATACAGGTCATACAAACCAACAAACAAACAGACAAACATTCATTTTTATATATATAGATATTAGCGCGCCATCTGTTATAATAAATTTACACTATTTTTGACACGTATGATTCTTTTAAAAATAAATCAATTTTCCACTGCCCTTACTGCAATGATAAAATAATTGGAGGGTCTGGCTCATCAGTGGTGAACCCAACCAGCAGCCTTGCGAGTTTAATCTACCATACCGCTGTAAAATGTAACCCAGGTTCCTGGAGATTTATTTATTTATTTATACATAGAAGAATGGCCTAGCCTAGAAGAATGGCCCTTTCAACAAACTAGCCTAGAACGACAGCGTGTTCTAAGCGTTATTAGTTTTTACTTTAGAAGAGCAAAATTAAAGTATGTGTGAGAGTGTATGTCTCTTCCAAATATAATTTGAAACCTATATAATATATATATAAATTTATAATATAAAATAAATAAATAAATAAAAAAGAGTTGCGGCGATATATGATTCCTTCTTTCTGATATAAATTATATAGCGAAGAAACTGTTTATGGAGATATTATGTTGTAGCCCAATATTTATTATTTTATAAACAGATTATTAATTTTTATATATTTCCCTCAATTTTATTTTATAAATTTTAATTTGTCTTTAATCAAATAAATTGCCGTATCATCCTGAAGTTTGTCTGTCCTAATTTTCTACGTTACATTTTGATGGAGATTCTGGGTAGATTAGGGAAAGCAAAATGAAGATTGCCGAGACCTTGAGGCCATGGGTGCTGTGATCTACATTTTCCGAGACTGGCTCCAGGATTCGACCGCCATGTCAAAGTCAAGACTTCCCTCCAAGAAGACGATGTCCTTAATGACCACGACGACAAAGCCGCTTTTCACGCCGCAAGAAAAAGGACGTTTAAGTACTAGAGACAAAGTTCTAATACTCTGATGGAATCTTTGGCAAAATCATGCCAGTTCCATGTCAGTAGCAACAAGATTTGCAAGCTGTGAGTCACAGCTCCCATAGAGAAAGAGCTATATAGCGAAATATTTATTATTTTATATGCAGATTATTAATGTTAATATTTATATTTTTCTATTCTGTGTACTCGCTTCATTGCCTCTTAAGTATTTTATACATTTTAGCTTGTTCTTGACTCAAAAAAATTCCGTGTCATCCTGAAGTTTGTCTTTTTCATTTTCTATGTGACAATATTTAACTACAGGTATACCTCGCTGAATATACCTCCTTAGTGTAGATATTCTTATGATATGGATTTTTTTATGTGGTCCCACCTCGATAACATCTAAACTAATGTACACATTTTTTAAAACGGATTTTGCCTTATTATATATATGATATATTCTTTGAGAAACGGATTTTTTCTTTAAAAATGCACATTATTTTCATTCGCGAAAATGCAATAAAAGCATAAACAAATGCACTAAAATGGAGAAAAAAATATTTCATCATCTGCCATGGAGCAATTAGATGTATATGAGTGAAAAAAAAAGCGGCGGGGGACGATCATCATGGATTTCGAACTTAATGTGGTTTATTATGTGACAACTGATTAGCGATTTTTATGTGTTTATTAAATATTTACCTCTTCTCTAGAAATGATCGTCCCCCACCGCTTTTATTTTCACTCAGATACCTCTAATTGCTCAATGATAGTAGAAATAAAATATTTTATTTTCACCTTTTTAGTGAATTTTAAATAAACATTTTTAAAAAAGGTATTTTTTTATATTAACTATTTAGTTAGTTTTTAGTCATGAATTTATGCAAAACCTAGAATCAAAAATGAAAATATATACGAAATCTCAGTTAAATATTCAATTATGCGCATCAATATTAGACACCCCCAGTATTATTATCTGCTTATAAAACTATTCACACACTTTGATATTAAAATATATGTGTAATTAATCCAAGTTCCTTAGGTCTTCAAAATAACTCTCCAACCCCTTTCGTGTTGTCAGTCAGAGACTTGAGTTTTTTTGGGTTTATTTACAATGACTGTGGAAGTCCAAGATATTAAAAGTACCGAGCAGATTTATTTATGGGGATTTTTTCATTGAGATTTGTAATCCATAGGAGAGTGGCCTTTTGATTTCTTTGTTATCAGAAAGCCGAGCAGATGAAGAGTAGATGATCCACTGTTTGGCTGGCATTCTAGCAGTTGGGGCAAATCGATCCTCTTTCAAAATTTCGCAGAATATACTTGAGCGTGGCCATGACAAGTCAGTATGGTTGTTGGAGGGCACTCATGTTAGATTCTTGGAAGCTTGGAGATCAAAATTATTGGCGTAAATCTCCTGACATTTTTTTGTTGTATAATCCATAATGTATAGGTCTATCGATAGATTCTGTGTTATCTGAGTTCTTTTGTGTTTGATGGATAGTTTTTTAAATATAGTGTATAAGTTAGAAGGTGCAGCTGGCTTAGCTCTTCGGTCTGAAGGTTCATTTTTTAAATACCGCTTGACCTTTGATACAGCAGAGTTAATATTGGGTGTATAGTAGGGTGGACTTCATATGACAGAAAGAGTTAGTTGACAGTCTGAGGCAATTCTCAAGTTTACACGCGGAAAAATCTGGCCATATTTAGTCACCTAAAGAACCCGGGTTTCTTATTGGAAGGTTGAATATCCGCGATATCAGCCGCTCATTACACTACAGAAACTGAGAAAAAGGGTATTTCCTAATCGTGCAACTAAAGGTTGCCGATGGTTTGTACAGATTCACTTTTACGCACATACCTGATCCAAGCACATATTCACTTTTATACTATTTTTTACTACAGAAACTGTTGCGCCTATTTTCTTCATTTTGAAGGGGAATAAACATTCTGTTCTATGTCTTATACCATAGTCAGATAAAAGTTTGATATTTACTACTTTTGCTTTGTAAAGTATTCTAAGCGAGTATACTAAATTTAATACTTCTATGTGTTCAGTGATTATATCTAAAATTGAAAGGAAGCAAGAAAATTAGCCCATTCCCGACCACATTTTATAGAATGCTGGCCGCTCTTTACATTACAGAAAGGAACTATATAATTTCTATTCTCTAATTTATTCCATGCCCCGACGGTCATCTAGAAGTCGGAAATTTGTACTCTGGTATGGTTAGCAGTAATGAAATAGCCCATAAAATATCAGACTTCTACATGGTCTAGATGTATATTAAGAACTAGATCATTATCCCATTCTACGAACGGGTCTAGAACGATAGTCATTTCTAACCCCCCTTGTTGAACCTTTACCCATATATATATATATATATATAGTGTAAAAACTATATAACAAAAATATAACAGTGATTACACATTTCAAACTCACTTATATATATATATATATGAAATGTAAATAATAAAGTTTATCAAATAAAATATATATATATATATATATGTTGTGACACACACATATATATATAGGTATGTGATGAATAAAAAAAAATAAAATAATAAAAAAGGTCAGGTGTTTGTTATTAAAATTAAAAAGCGCATATCCTGACCTCGCTCACATGAATAAAGAAAATGGGTTGGCCAAATATCAGGGAACAGGTTAAATCAACGTTTAGTTGGTTTCTACCCCACTAGATAGCGCTCTGCCATCTAAAAAAGTTCAAGTGAACGTGGTCAGTATATTCCTTTTTTGATTTTAATATATAGGTATGTTTATTATAAACTAGCCGAATGACCCGGGCAACGCCCGGGTTTTACCCGAGTGCGTATATATTTAAAAAATGTTTTAATTAAAATACTATTCGTTACAATTATAAATTGGCGCCGTTGATGTCTCTCTTGTGAAACGTCCCGCCCCAAACTGTGTGTGTCTTGAAAATATAAAAATAAAAATGTGAACGGAAAAATATGTCCAGGGTAGCCTAGTGGTCATGGCATCTGCCCGTTAAGCGGAAGGTCGTGGGTTCGATTCCCATCCCTTGACACTTCTTTTATTTTATCCATTCTGACCAAAATCTATCCGTGAACTTCACACAGTGAACTTCACACAGAGAGAATAAGGCAATTATATAAGTAGATAATCCAAATTGTGCCTTATCACACACTATTTTTTTTATTTGGCCTTATTACCTTGTGTTTATAATCTATGACGTAATGCCGGCGGCGCGCGCCCGTTGGCTGCCGGCGAGCACGTGACCTCCCTGTGCGCGCGCATCCGTGACAGAACCGGCCGGCCCATGACGGTCGTGACTATATATGTTGATGGATGGATAATAATAATATAAAATAATAATAATAATAATAATAATAATTATTATTATTATTATTATTATTATTATTATTATTATCATTAGATAATGATAATGATCATAATGATGATGCGCGCGCATCCGTGACAGAACCCATGACGGCCGTGACTATATATGTTGATGTGTGCATGATGATATTGGAAACAAATTACTTAATTAAAACAGATACATATTTTATTTAAAACATATTTTTGATTTTAACTCCAAAGAGGTTTCAGATAATAACCTGAATATTAGGATTTCTTCCTTCTTTGAAGTCTCAAATAATCACTGAAGAATTCAGGTCGCTACTTCCAACAGTTTTATCGACCAGTCAGATATCTGAAAATTTGCACATCTGCAATGGTAGTTGGACTGAGTGAATGTTCAAAATTTAAGACTTCCATGTGGTCTGTAAAAGCATGTTATAATCAAATACAAAAATGTTAAAGGCAATTCGGAAAAATAATCATTCTCTGCTGTATCTACATTCACTTAAAACTATTCAATGAAAACTATGAACAGTTTTTAAATACTCTTCTTATAAGAAATAGCTCTTCTCCATTAATCATAAGCGGTGATCTGAATGCTCGCTCTCCAGTATGGTGGGACAGAAAAACCAATGTTGATGATCAAAAACTGAATAACTTTCTTCATCAACACGATATCTATATTCAGTATAATGCCTATCCTACATGTCGTGGAAAAAGCATAATAGATCTAAATCTAACCAATCCGCAGGCAATGAACTCTGTTCAAAATTGGCAAAGACTCAACTCTCCACTATTTCCAATCACAACGGAGTTATATTTCAATCTCTACTCGGAACAGAATCAATATAAATTATGATAATTCTACGTGGAAGTTTAAAGAAAAAAAAGCAGAATGGAAAAAATCCCCAGAATCCATTAATATTTCACAAGTTTATTATCTACAATCTAAGTTTAAATAGCAACACAATCAAACGAACTGGATAGCTTGGTCTGTCAAATTTCGGAATTAATAATTGAATCTGCGTATAAAATTCTTTCAATTAAAACCAATATGCCTAACTCCTCATATTCTGTCAATTGGTGGAACAACGAACTTGAAAGCCTACAACGAAATTTTCATTACATACGCAACCTATATTACAGAAGATATCCTAGAGTGAGCAAAATAATTTTCTACGAAGCAAGACGCATATATATAACAGCAACGAAAAAACTAAAATACAACAGTTGAAGAGACTACATTGAAGAACTAACCAATGACTCCCTCCCCCTTCGGTAATCTTTATAAATTAACAAAATATATTTGGGGAACTATATTACAAATTTACCAATTATTGATAAATTTTCAAATCCATTCCTAACAGCTATGTCAGAACTTCTTAATAATTTGTTTCCGAATGATACTCAAGTAACGGATTCAGCGCAAAACATAATTACTAGAAATTATATCCCTAATTACAAGAACAAAAAACAGACCATTTTTACATAAAATGATATTTATACAATGATATCACACAGCTAAACCTAAAGAAATCTCTAGGAATAGATCATATATCAAAACGGAAGATAAATAGGTCTTATAATCAAATATGCATGAAAATGAGCCCCTTCCCTCTTCATTGGAAAAATTCCTCATTACGTATTTTCAACAAATCCAACAAGCCAAACAATATGAGTTTTAAAGCCTATCGCCCAACTTAGCCAAAATCTTTGAGAAATTGATTGCCAGAAATATGATGGATCACTTAACTCCCCTGCTGAACACAAGTCAACAAGGTTTCTTAAAAGGGACGTTCAACGATCTTCGCTCTTGAAGAAATAACCAGAAGCATCATAGAATTCAAACAACTAGTCGCCCTACTTTCAGTAGATATTACTGCGACAACTCCTGGCATCCAAGTTTACTTAAATCTCTTGATCAATTGAACACTCCATTTGACCAAATAAAAATAATAGAATCATACTTTCAAGACCGTTAAGTCTTATTTGAATACGCTGGATTTCTTGTATCAAAACAACTAAACAAAGGATGCCCACAGGGAGGAGCACTGTCTCCGGTACTTTGGAACGTCATCCTCAACGGCCTCCTCGTACGCCTTACTCATATATCAAATATTCGTCCTGTAGCATATGCCGATGATGTGGATATCGTTTTCTGGACAACAAATATAATAGACTTGAGAAATTTCATCCAAACAGTTATTCATGTGATAGACAATTGGTGCGATGAAACAAACTATATTTATCGACCAAAAAACCTTAACTTATTTTCATAATCAGCCTCATTTAACAATAGAACACAAAGGAGTAATCCTTAAAATTACCGATCAAATCAAGATACTCGTAATTTCTTTCTCAGATAACAAAAGAAACAAAACCAATATCAACTTTTCAAGTCACATAGATGATATTGTAGCTCAATACAACAAAATAAGGAACATTCTTTTCTCAATTATCAATAGAAATCTTGGAAGTTTGATAATAAGAAAAGAAGTACAATTTATAAATAACTCATATAATTTTTTTTAAAGGGTAAAACACAAAGATGAGCAAAATCAACATAAAAAAAATATTTTCTTTTTTTAAACAGATAATCTTTCTACTAAGAAAAATTCTATATATAGTTACGAGCGTCATGCGTCATGTCTTCATCTCTGTCACCGTTTGCTTTTTTTTTTTTGGAATGGCGCTCTCCTATTGGTTGGCTACGATCACGCCACCACTACGCGAGACACTTTGTTTTTGACTTTGCCCCCTCCCCCCCCACTCGCTTTTTGGTTTTTGTAACTATTGTGTTGGAGCGGGTCGCTCCTTAAATAAATGCATATATTAGTTAATAACTAAATGGAATCCTCTCTTTCTTTTTCCCAGTAAGAGACGCCTACGGAAGCCAACAGTACATAGACAGATAAAGCACATAGGCTAGAGTTATTAACTAATATATGCATTTATTTAAGGCGCCAATTTATAATTGTAACAAATAGTATTTGAATAAAAACATTCAATCGGGGGTAAAACACGGGCGTTGCCCGGGTCATTCGGCTAGTAATCATATAACTTTACAAATGCACATTTATATTTTTATTTGAATAATACAGGTTCTTTGAAGCATATGGGTGTCTTCAATTGCCTATAAATTACATTTTATGACATACAATAAATATAAAAATTAAAGCGGATTAAAAGCAAACAGATAACAATCAACAAAAGGGGGTGCCACCATTCTCTGTAGAGATGCAGGGTGACAGAGGAGGCTGTTCCGCTAGGGCTGGTAGGCTTCCTGCCAAAACCTATCTCCACCGCAGTGGAGCGCTGGTTGCGAGTGATATTCAAATAACTCCAAAGGTATTCGAGATAGAAACTTGAAAATGTAACTATAAGTATTTCCAGATTAAACTCTATATACTGTTAATATTTCAGCCAGATTAGTTACGTACTGAGGACATGCAACAACAACAACAACAACAAAACAGCTTTATTAGGGCATCTTGCCCTGTACGGATTCTCCGTGGAGTTACAGACAATATTAACCATAAGAGAACAGGTGAAAATATAGTATTTACAGTCAAGGTATGTCAAACAGGGTGACTTTTTATTGTGCCCCTGTTCTTCTCTCTTCCATGAGTGCAATTTTATTCCCAACCGCTTTTTGAAAGTTGAACAGTTCAATTGCCCAACTTTTCTTATCTGAAACAGTTTTTATTAGCTTTATTGAGTTCAAATGCGGTCTAGGAAGACTTTTCAGGATCTTTTTTCTCTCTCCTTCCAGATCCCCGCATTCGGCAATAAAATGGTATATTTCATCAGTTATCTGACTTCCACATAACCCACAGTACAAATCTTCTTTCTTAATTGCGTAAATATGATTTTCTTTGATCATTGTTGACATTAATCTGATCTGTGCAATAAAACTCACTAAAGCTGAAGACAGATAGCATGAAAAGTAATTTTCTGGAATAAATGAATCATAAAGTAACCTATAGTTTGAGTATGTTTTCGTAAGAGATAATTTTGCCAGATCTTGCTGCAATAGCTGTTCAATTTTTATTTTTAGTATATTCGGAAGTTCGATCTGTATGTCATCATAATTTAACCTATAGTTTAGCCATGTGAGTCCACAATGATTGATGATATCCATAATATTCTTACAGAATCCTATAGGTTTTTTTGTCATTAAGGAAATTTCCTTCAATCTATTCCAGCATAGCTTAGGTAGTCTATTGTCTTCCATTTTTTGTAATCTAATGAAATATTTCAAAATTAATTTGATTGTTGTAAAAGTCAAAGATATTCTGCCTGTTTCCAGCCTTGCAATGTACCCTGGTATATATCTTGGTAGATTCAGAAAATTTTTGATAAACGTATTCTGTAATTGGTCTATAATATCCGTATTGTCCCAAGCCCACACAGGGGCCGCATAGAGCAGTATTGATTTAATAACTGAGTCAAATAGATTCAGAGCAACTTTTAATGAGTTAATTTTTTCTTTTTTTATCAGTCTAATAGTTGCATTTATTGCCGTATTTGCTTTGGCTTTATAAAAGAGGGCTACCTTTTTACTATTAATAGTGGAAGTGAATGGATATCCCAGATATGTAATATTGGACGCAACAGTCAGTGGGGTGTCACCCCAGTACCAGTTTTCGTGTCTTGCCGGTCTTCCTCCATTTCTGAATACTATTATTTTGGACTTATTTTCATTTAAAACTAATTTGTTCTTATCCAGGTAAGACTTTAGTAAATTGATTTTAATTTGAAGATTAATTTTCGATTCTCCAATTATGGCTATGTCATCCGCATACATAAGTAGGTGTAAAACGCCAAAATCAGGGAGATGAAATCCTGTAAGTGCTGAGTTATTATAAAGTTCTATTAGGTCGGCCATATATAGTATAAATAAAAGTGGGGAAAGTGATTCTCCCTGCAACACTCCAGAATTAATTTTCACATTATTTGAATATTGTCCTTTCCATCGGATAGTGATCTTAGCTTCTTGGTAAAAGTTTTTTATCAGCATTACAAATTTATTGCTAATGCCCATTTTATGCAATTTTTGCCAAAGTAAATCATGTGGGACTGTGTCGAAAGCTTTAGTCAAATCGACGAAGAAGACATATAGCTTGCCTCGTTTTCTTCTCAGAGATAATTGGATGAGTGAATTCAGTAGTATTATGTGGTCAGTGCATGATCGGTTCTTACGGAAACCTGCTTGGTTTTCTAAAATAATCATTCTTTTTTCTATCCAGTTGTTTAATCTGTTTCTTAGTATTGTAGTAAATAATTTAGATATATTACTGCAGAGGGCAATCCCTCTGTAATTTGTTGGGTTATTCTTATCACCGCTTTTATATATAGGGTGTACTATTGAGTTCGTCCAGAGTTGCGGGTATTTTTCTGTGGACATTATTTTGTTGAATAGGTTTTTCAATTTATTTAAAGTCGGTATTGGTAAATTATTTAGCAACTCATTTGGTATACCATCGAGTCCCACTGCTTTGCCGTTCGCTAGTTTTTTTACTACATCATGGATCTCTTCAAGGGTTATTTCCGCGTCTAAATCTGGATCTTTCCAACCGATCATCTGGTTTACCGTAAAAGTAGCTTCTTTATTTTCTTTGTTCAGTAAATTTTTATAAAATAAAAACCATTCTTTTATATCAATCTCACCTTGTATTATTGGTTTTTTTCTGAAGGATGCAATGGCATTCCAGAAGGATTTGGGATCTTTGGCGTTCTTTATCCTTTCATTCTTGTCCTTATTGAATTCATCTCTTTTTCTTTGCAGGAGCTTAAAATATTCCCTCCTAGCCTCAATATATTTTTGGCGGTCGTGTATGTTATTTGAGTTCCTACATCTTTGTAAACTTACTTTGGTTGTTTTTTTCATAATATAGCAATCTTTGTCATACCAAGGTTTTGAAAGTTGGTGTCGTCGTTTAGCAAATTTAATTATATTTGCCGATTCCATTGCCGTGTAGATCTGTTTAGTAAAATTTGCTGTTTCTGTGTTAATATCGGTTTCATTTCCAACTTCAATATCACTTAAATTATGTTTTAGCATCTCCACATTTTCTTTCGTCCAAATGAATTTTCGTGTTAGTATTTCATTTTTGTAAGAGGATTTAATAGCTTCATACCCAGTATTAATTTGTAAAACAATTGGTAAGTGGTCTGAATATGAAAGTTCTTCGATCCACATATCCGATATGATCTGTGTTAAACCGTGTGTGTACATGAAATAATCCAAAACCGATGAACCTCTTTCTGAAATAAAAGTGAATGAGCCGTGCGTGTCACCCTTAGTTCTTCCATTAGCTATTGTTATAGAATTTGAATCAGTGAAGGAAATTAGTTTTTCAGATAGTTTCGAAGATATTAGGTCTTTAGATTTCCTATATTTGTTGAGGGGTGAATTTAGTTTCAGTGGGTTATGGAAGCCTCCAGCATTGCCTATTCTAATATTGATGTCACCAGCTATTAGTACTTCGTTACCTTCACTCATGTGATAATCAATATGCCTAAGTAAATTTGTTAAATTTTGTTCTTGTAATGCATTAGGAGGTAAATAAGCAAACAGCAAACATATACTCTCGGTGGTTTTGTCTAGAAATTTGTGTGTCAAGACAGATATCCAGTAAGGGTTTGTTTCGATTTTTCTAACCGTATGTTGGAAGTTTTTTTTTATTCCAATCAGAATTCCCCCCGAGCCCCTTCCCTTTAGTTCTGTCTTCATTGCTGGGCTTTGAATTATGTAATATTCATCAGTTAACAATTCAATAACACCAGTGATCCATGTTTCATTTAGTGCAAAAAGTTCGTATTTTTTTAGGTATTCAACGAGTGGAAATATTGATGTTATTCTATTGAATCCATTTATATTCCATTGTAATATTTTAATTTTAGTATCTATATGTTTGGCCTGAGTTACTTGTTTGTCTTTTATTGCCGATTCACAGTTTTTCGTATGTGTATACCTAATTTTAGTTGTATTTCTATCTGATATATTATCCATAGCCTTTGAGTTTTTAATTTTAGAAGTTTTAGCCGTGAGTGTTTTATCATAAAGTGGCTGTATGGACATTGTATTAGAGATCAGTTTATCAATGGGTTGACTATTTACAAGTGATTGTTTCCTATCTGCCTGCTACAATGAATGTCCATTGGCATCTACAATTTGTCCATCACAGACCTTATATGCTATGCCATTAATTATTAACTTATTGTCCCTTAGCTTAGCTAGAGTACCTTTTTCGACGAGTTCTCTTCTTTTGACATTCAGAACGCGTCGTTGTTCTCTCATCTTCATACTATAGTCCTTCGATAGTGAAATCTTAGTTCCTCTTAGATTGAAAGCAGCTTTGAATAGAGTTGTTCTATCGTTTTGTTCTGGGACTTCAACCAGGATCGGTGCACCAGGTTTTCTGGATACTCGGTGGCATCGCGTGATGTTTATCTTCTCCGTTGTCCGCATATTTTCTTCGATAACCCTCCGTATCCGTTCTCGGCAGTCCTCGTTAATGTCTTGTTCTATTCCGTAAAAAATAAGGTTCCTTTCTCTGCTCTTTGCATCCAAGTATTCAAGCTGGTCTTCTAAGTCTTTTATTTTTTTGGAGTTTTGAGAGAGTGCTGCCTTTGTAACGGCAGAAGATTCCTCTAATTGTTGCAGTCTTTGATTTATATTTTCTACTCTATCGTCGATTGCCGAAAGACGGGATTCCAGCCTCTCACCCCAGTTATCCAGCCTTTTGGTGAGTGCATTTATCAGATCTTTGATCTCTTTATCCCTATCTAAGCTTGTTTCCAACGTCGTTTGTTTGGACATCCTAGGGCCTGGATTTTGTTCAATACCAGCTAATATTAAGAGCATTAAAACTACACATATAAGGAGAAAGTTTCGGAAATATTTTGAAAGTGAAATATTGACGCGTGATAAGCAAATCTTTTTGCCGCCGTATGTATCCGGCTTGAAAGTATGTAAATTTAACTCAGAATTCTTGTCTAATAGACATAAAATTATGATGGTAAGATATATTGAATATGAAGGTTTCATTTCAGATATATTGAGTTTGAACTTTAGCAAAAATAGAGGAAATATTTTAGTAAGACAGTTCACTTACCGAGAGCGACGTTGCTTGCAGCCTATTCGTGCCGCCTCCTAGCGGAGAATCAACTGAGGACATGCATAGCCGACAAACATATATATATACCAGATGGCGCTCTGTCTTCTGTAAAGCATATGTGCTCTTGGTCAGGATATGTCATTTTTAATATACACTGGTCGGCAAAATTAAAGGAACAACATATGTTTTTCATTTATCTCAAATTTTATTGAAAATTTATCAATGGAATTTTATACACAAATTTATTATTCCATTATTGATTAGAATACCCGAAATCAAAGAAATCGAACACGTATTTTATGCAAATTAGCCGGTCAAGCAATGATCTTCTTGCAGTCAGTGTATAAATATCTTGGAAATTGTTGTTAATATGGGTGTGATCGCCTTTAACTGATAGACAGGCTCTACATCGGCGACCCATACTAAGAATTAGGGATTTTATAAGCTCCTGTGGAATCAACGCCCACTCTTTTTTTAAAGTGTGTTTCTAGCTCATGAGTGTTTCTAGGAGGGGGTTGGAGGGATGAGATCCGTCGTCCTAGATTCTTCTATACATTATCAATGGGATTTAGGTCTGGAGATCGACCTGGCCAATTCATCCGAGCAATTGCATGGTTTTGGAGAAAAGTGTCGACCACATCAGCCCTATGTGGACGGGCATTATCATCCATTAGAAGAAAGTTTTCTCCCATTTCAACTGACACAATACGCAGAAGGCTTCCATGAAGGGCCTCTATGCTCAACGACCCATAATCTGTGTGCCGTTGACACCACCTCAAAAGAGAGCAAGGGAACTTTGGCGCAGACAACATGTCGCTTGGAATCCAGATGAATGGAGCCATGTAATGTTCACTGATGAGTCCAGATTCTCTCTAAACAGCTATTATCGTCGTGTCTTTGTCTGGAGAGAGGTAGGAACCAGAAATAACCCCCGAAATATGGTTGAAAGGGATCCCTACAGAAGCCAATGTTTTAGGGTCTGGGCTGGAATCTTCTTGGGCGGTCACACAGCACTCCACATTTTTCGGCAAGAAACCCTGACTGGACAGAGGTATCGGGACGAGATCTTGACAGCATATCTGATGCCTCAATCATTAGAAATGGTAGAAAACCTTCTTATAATGGATGATAATGCCCGTCCACATAGGGCTGGTGTGGTCGACACTTTTCTCCAAAACCATGCAATTGCTCGGATGAATTGGCCAGCTCGATCCCCAGACCTAAATCCCATTGAGCATGTATGGGACAACCTAGGACGGCGAATCTCATCCCTAGAATGCAAACCAAACTGTGGATCATTTCCTCTTCATCTGCACATCTTTCTAATAACAAAGAAATCAAGCGGCCACTCTCCTATGAATTATAAATCTCAACCTGGAATCAATGAAAAATATCATTAGAAATAAATCTGCTCGGTACTATTAATATATTGGACTTTCACAGTCATTGTAGATAAATCCAGAAAGACTTAAGTCTCTGACTGGCAACTCGAGTGGTTAGAGATCTTTCGAAGGCTTAAGGAACTTTGATTAATCCTTTATATATATAAAAATGAAATCCAAAATCGATGTTTGTTTTCGCGATGCGCAAAATCTACAGAATCAATCATAATGAAATTTCGCATGTAGGTAGCTGAAGATTTCCTTTAACAAATAGACAATTCAAAAACTAAAAAGGTTAATGTGCTTTTTTTAAAATGTAAAACCAAAAAGCGTTAGTTCCAGACTTTTACCGCTTGGCGCCGCACTGGTCGCGACGATAAATGAATTTGATTGGTTAATAATTTTACACGTAGTTTGTTAGTTTGTTTACACGATGAACGTTTTTAAAAGGTAAGATTATCCAATCGCCGTGAAACTTTAGGAAGTTATTTATTATACTACTGAGAAGGTTTCTCGTTTGAATTTGATTTGAAATAAATATTCGTTTCAATTTTATTTGCAATTTTTCTGCTTTCACTCGCAAGCAGCGCCTCTCGCGGAATCTGGTGAAATTAATTTATAAATTGTAAAAATGCTAAAATGTGTATCAAGCATAATGAATTTAATATTTAATTTAAGGATTTAGTAATATAATATTCCAATGATGTAAAAAAACTTGGCATATCAATATTAATATATATTTAAAGAAAATATCTTATATAAAATTTAATAAATGTTTTCAAAAAAACTATGTACAAGAAACTTAACCCTGGAAGCTTAATTTATTTCATAATAAAAAAAATTATGTGTTTCAAAAATATATTTAAACGCATATTACAATATTTATATACGTTTATAAATCTATATATAGGTGGATTGGATGTTTTCTAGAATCGTTTTAACAAATGTTCGTTAGCAAACTTTTACTTGGGTAAAAACCGGGCGAAGCCGGGTACATTCGCTAAATACAGTTATTTATAAATGTTCGTTTGTGGCAAGATACTATTCCTTCAACTTCAAATAACCGAGTGGACCAATTAATATTGATTTTATTCAACTTATCGAGTATTTCTCAAGGGACCGGGAATATTTTTCAAATTATAAGGAGTATAGACAAGTATATATTCAGTAGGGATTGGATGTTTGCTAGAATATTTTTATAAATGTTCGTCAGGCAAACCTTTACTTACCGAGCGAAGCCGGGAACATATATATATATATATATATATATATATATATATGTTTGTCGGCTATGCACGCCCTCTATATGTAACAAATCTCGCTGAAATTTGAACAGGACAGAGAGTTAAATCTGGAAGAGTTTTTTTGTCGCACTTTTAACCAAGAAAAATCATAATTAACTAATTACTGAGTAACAATATTTTTTTATCAGAAATGATGATGACAATTTTGCTGTATCATGCTTTAGGACATAAACAAAATTCTTTAGGGGAATATTCACTAAAGCAGACCAAAGGCGAAGCCAGATAATAAATTTTAGTAGGCAGGAACAAAATTCTACCAGCGAAACATTCACTCGAGCAGAAGACACACGAAGCCAGGTCATCTCTATATATAAAATTCGTTTCACGGCCTTTTGGTTAAGATCATGTAGTATATATCTAGATATTTTATTTATATATATTTTTTTAAAAATCTACTCAGTAGAGAGAGAGAGTGGATATGTTTTCTCGAAAAATATATTTTATATATTATATAAATATATAATGCAACGAATATTATTATCATAATATTTTGTGTGTTCCGGAATATTATTATCGTCAATAATATTCATTAGGAAAACTTCCACTAGGATAAAACCCGGGAGAAGCCGGGTACACATCCGCTAGTCTCTATATATATAAAAGTCAATTTCTGTCTGTCTGTTTCGCGATAAACTCAAAAACTACCGAACCAATTGGTACCAAATTTTGCATGTCGCTTTTTATAAACCTGAGGAAAATTTTCGGCTGCATTTTGATTAGTATTTTTGGCTATTTCTTTTTTTTTTTTTCATTTGGAGAACTTTTTTTACGCGGACTAATCCGGAAAGGAATGAATACCCAAATATGGCCATTTTTTATACGCATCGGTGGTTCAGTGGTAGAATGCTCGCCTGCCACGCGGGCGGCCCGGGTTCGATTCCCGGCCGATGCATTTTTTTTTACAATTTTTAAAACCCATTTATATTATATATAATATAAATATATATTATTACTAGCCGAGTGACCCGGGCAACGCCCCGGGTTTACTCGAAGGGCCCGCAGGTGAGAAACTATAGGCATTGGTTCCTATGCCTAAAGAATTATTTAAAATGAAAAAAGAAGAAAAATACTAACAAATCAGAAAATAAAAGTGCAAACAACACATCTACACTACTTCAAGAACATGAGAGCACATGCACTGTGTCACCATACGTGTACCATTCGTAAAGACCCTGTTTAGGACTAAAATATCTCCGAAGCATAACAATACAACCAACTCATGTTTGGTAAGCAATTTCAGGAAAGAAACTATAGGCATTAGTTGAAGAGTTTAAATAAATATATTTAGAGTGAAAAAATGACACAAATCAGCAAATAAAATTGCAAAAAATGCTACTATATCGCAGATAAGACAACATATAAAAGGAATGAAAATATTTAAAGGACCTCATTAAAACTACATTTCTAGTTTTATATATACAATATAGCCTCGATAATTCGACCATGTTTTGTTGTCCTGACCTACAGCCATTCATATAACAAACTGTAATTCAACACTATCGATAATTCGACCATTATAAATTTCAACAATTGTTTGTTGCTCAAATATAACCTCACTGCTAAAAAGGTATTACAGAGAAAACGGCTGACATTGTAAATGTACAAAATGTATGTATAGAGCAGGGGAATAATAAATAAAGACCAAAATCAAATTAATTGATAATAAATAGATTATTGCCAAAAAAAAAAATTTTTTTTTTCTTTCTTATCTTCACTCAATCATATTAGAGTGTCAAGCTTGTAAAGCTTGAAATTAACAACCATCATGATTGGGTGAAGTAGAATGCGTCTGCCTTTGTCATCAAGACTGGGAGCACTACTCAGTGGCAGGCCACTGACTTAGCTCCAAAAGAATGTATCCCTGGATTAGGAGCCCTTACAAGGTACTATCAGCCGGGCCAGCTGAGCCCAGGTTTTTTTAGTGAGCTTGTTACTGTTCCCCCTCCTCCTTTTTCATCCTGGCTTGGGACCGGCAAAGGCGGAGTTTTTTTTTCTTTCAGGTGAGAAACTTTAGGCATTGGTGAAAAGTGTAAATATATATTTTGGAAATGAAAAAAAAGGATAAAATAAATCAGAATATAAATTTACAAACTATATTTCAGAGGAGACGATTTATAATAGGAATTCATTTAAATGACCTCATTAAAAACTACATTTTATATATATTTGGGTTAAACTTTACATGTATGCTATCCAAAGTGCGCACACTTGAAAAAGTCACATAAAGTCGTCTGTGCGTAAACACAGGCTCTTGTAGCAAAGGTTTGGCCTTGAGCCCTCTTTATAGTCATATATGTCAGACAGTATACAGTGTGTTCAACTTTGGGTACTGTCAGTATATGTGCTTCAAGGACATGAGAGCACATGCGCTAGAACACCATACCTGTTCCATCGCAAAGATCCTATAGGCATTGGTGAAAGTGTAAATAAATATTTTGGAAATGAAAAAAAATTGCAGATATGACAAAATATTAAAGGAATAAATTCATTTAAAAGACCTCATTAAAAACAACAATTCTATAATTTTATATATACAATATTGTTACATCATGATTAATGGCGTATTTATTATATTATTTTTAATATATTTGAAATTTAAATTATATATTTATTTATTTTTATATTCTATGATATTTATTTAAAACAGATTATCATCATTTGTATTTAGGTACACTGTGACTTCACTGCTCTCTTTGATGTGAGAAAATAAATAAAGTATTCTGGAGGCTACTTAAAGTAGACTTATCTCATTATTCCCTTATATAAATTTGTAGGATGGTTGAAACACGCTCTGGCAAGATGCAAGACCCAGCACAGGAGAGAATCAAGGATGAAGAGTCTGCCAAGCCGCAGCCTGGTGCAACAATTGGTAGAGATGCTAGTTTCGACCCAGTTGTCCTGAATCCCAACATCGACATCCCCAAGTATGATGGAACGGAAGACCCTCGCCCATGGATTGAATCTCTTGAAGAAATTGGCTTTTTGTACCATTGGGCAGACTACATTATCTCTCGTTATGCCGCCATGAACATGACGGGAAGCGCTAAAACCTGGTTGAATTTACACAAAGCTAGTTTCACGAGCTGGGAAAATATTAAAATCCGCCTCATTCAGGATTTTTCTTTGGACGCGAATAAAGAAGAACTTAAAATGAAGCTCAACAGAATGCAACACTGGAATGAACCAGCAATCAGGTTCGCGGAAGACATTCTAGTGTTGTGCAACAAGGTTGACCCCGCAATGGAAGAAGAAACAAAAATTGAACATGTTATTGGAGGACTGAAAAAAGAGTACTCATTCGCGCTCTACCTGAACCCTCCTAAAACGGCCGATGACCTTCTTGTCGTGTGCAAGAAAATGGATTCTTTTGAAAAGAAGTATCGGGAACGTGTGGAGAAATCCAGAAACCTATATAACGGTCCACGCTATTCTAGACCCCAACAACAATCGAGGTACGTGCCGCCGACTGCCGCACGAAACTACCAGACCACTTCCAGGCCCCAAGCCCCTGTTTCCAATAATTACAAGAACGACTCCCCTCCTACCCCCAGACAGTATCGAAACAACTTTCCCCAGCCCTCTACCCCTAAACGTCCTTATAATCCTAACTTTGTGCCGAAACCAAACCTTCAGAGAAACACTTACAATAAAAGCCAAGAAGTGAGCAAAAATAGGACGGAAGATGGAAGACCAATCTGCTTTAAATGTAACAAGCCAGGGCACGTGGCCCGTTATTGTAGGGTCAAGTTTATAAGAATCCTAGAAGAGGATCCAGCAGATACCCAAGAGAAGGTCGAAGAAAAATGCCAAATGAATGAAATATCAGAGAAATCAGGACCTCGGCTTTATGCTGATGTATGTCATAGCACACAGACAAATATTCCTACCCGGAATAGATATTCCGTGTTGGAAGATTTAAACTAAGCGTCGCGCCTGAATCTGTCAATCAAAGCAAGTCGACCATAAACGGAATCAAGAAGTTGGACCCTAAATACAAATTAAAAATTAATGTGGACAAGATAGGGACTTTTGAAGCTTTGGTTGATACAGGTGCTGACCTCTCAGTGGTCGACCTCAGAACGGCCCTCGATACAGGCCATGGTATAAGTAAACTCGCAAAGATTTGTGCAGGACCCGATGGAAAAAAATTGGACATGGTAGGAAGTATATTTTTAAATATAAAAATTGATGACGAAACATTATCACACAACTTTGTGATATTGAAAACGCATTTACGGACATTAATTCTTGGGAGAGATTTCCTTAAGAAAATGAATGCAAAAATAGATTGTAAGCAAGAAACTATAAAATATGATTTGACGAATAATCATGACGAAATCAATTTTGAAAGGTTGAAAATAAAGAGTGCCAAGGATTCCATTGTACCGGAATGTTCCATGAAATTGATCAAGGCATTGGTAGAAACAGAGGATGGAGAATATATTATCGAAGAGAGCAGCAAAATGTTTCAAACAAATGGACTTCGTCTAGCAAGAAGCTTGATCAATGTTATAAATAGGGAAACACACATCTGGATAACTAATCCGTATCCTCGACCGTTAAAAATAATGAAAAACCAAACATTGGCTTTTGGAAGTAGTCCAGCGAAAATAAATGTGAGTCGAGAAAGAGAGGTAGAAAAGAACGAAGAACCTAGATTCCAAATAAACGAAAATCTTTCACCAAAGGAACAGAAGGAGTTAAAACAAGTTTTAGAAAGGTATGGAGATCTTTTTTCATCGAGATTAGGGAGAACCAATTTGGCAAAACATCGGATAGACACAGAAGACGCGAAGCCAATTAAACACAAGCCTTACCGGGTAAGTGCTAAAGAACGAGATATTATAAAAGAGCAAATTGACGAGATGCTTACAGAAGGCATAATTAGGCCATCTTCTAGCCCCTGGTCTTTTCCAGTAATATTGGTCAAGAAGCGAGATGGTAAATACAGATTTTGTGTGGACTACAGAAAACTGAATAATGTCACAGTAAAAGATGTCTATCCGATCCCTAGAATAGACGAAGTTATGGATACTCTCCAAGGATCTACACACTTCTCAGCAATAGACCTCAGATCTGGATATTGGCAAGTTGAAGTCGAAGAAAGAGACAAAGAGAAAACAGCTTTCACTACAGCGCATGGATTATATGAATTCAACGTGATGCCTTTTGGACTTTGTAACGCGCCTGCTACCTTTGAGAGAAATATGGAGAATATGCTTGGAAATCTGAGATGGCAAATTTGTTTGTGTTATCTGGATGATGTTATCATATATAGCCCGGATTTTCCAACTCACCTCAAAAGACTTGAAGCTGTTTTTAGATGTTTTCGTGAATCTAATTTAAGGTTAAACGACAAAAAATGCCGATTTGCTTTTGAAGAATTGGAGATTCTCGGCTATATAACGAGCAAACATGGTATAAAACCCGCGGAACATAACATCAAAGCTGTCAGAAATTTTCCTCGGCCCAAAAAGGTCAAAGAAGTACAATCCTTTTTGGGAATGTGTTCATATTATAGAAAATTTATCAAAGACTTTTCAAAAATTGCCGACCCTTTGACCAACCTTATAAAAAAAAGTGTATCATTTACCTGGACAGAAAGACAAGAGGAAGCGTTTCAAACCCTAAAAACAGCACTATTAAGTCCACCAATTTTAGGTCACTTCAATCCAAATGCACCTACTTATGTTCATACTGATGCGTCCAACATCGGCATAGGTGCAACACTTGTCCAAGACATCGGTGGTGAAGAGAAGGTGATCTCATATTTGAGTCGTACCCTAAGTAAAGCGGAGCAAAATTATTCAACCACTGAAAAAGAATGTCTTGCCGTTGTCTGGTCAATGTCAAAATTACGACCCTACCTTTATGGAAGACACTTTAAAATAGTAACAGACCATCACGCCTTATGCTGGCTCAAAAACTTGAAGGATCCAACAGGTCGATTAGCAAGATGGGCATTGAAAATTCAAGAATATGACTTCGATATAATACATAAATCGGGAAAGAAGCATCTGGACGCCGATGGCTTATCTAGGGGGCCCTTACCAGAAACTGATTGGGATGAGGATTTTGAAAGGCTATTTTTAAATCAAATAACAGACGAAGAGGATAAATTTATCGAAAGTGTTAAGAAAAACCTTAATGGAAGCAGGCGATCAATTGCGCAAAACTTTAAAGAAGAAGATGGATGCCTCTTTAAGAAAAACCCGAACCCTGAAGGCAGGGCGTGGTTGCTTGTGGTTCCAGAGAATAAAAAGAGAGAAATTATGAAAGAATATCACAATCATATGTCGAATGGCCATCTGGGCGTCGCCAGAACCATGTACCGAATAAAGAGTAAATACTTTTGGCCATCCATGCTAAAGGATGTCTCAGAATTCGTTAAGACGTGTCACCTTTGCCAAAGTAGGAAAGGCTCAAACCAATTACCTTCTGGACTACTACAGCCCATCCCCCCAGCCAACTTTCCTTTCGAAAGAATTGGAATTGACTTTGTTGGTCCACTACCATCTACGAAAAACAGGAAAAAATGGATAATCGTGCTGACGGACTACTACACTAGATATGCAGAAACAAGAGCAGTCTCGGAAGCAACAGTGAAAGAAGTTTCTAAATTTCTAGTAGAGGATATTTTTCTTCGGCACGGAGCCCCACAATATCTTATTAGTGACAGAGGCTCTCAATTTACCAGTAATTTAATGAAAGAGGTGATGAAAACGTGCAAGATTAAACATTGCTTCACAACGAGCTATCATCCCCAGACTAATGGATTGACAGAGCGGTTAAATAGAACATTGATCAATATGCTCAGTATGTATGTGAACACTGATCAGAAAAATTGGGACGAGATACTCCCATTCATCACTCACGCTTACAATACTACAATTCAGGAAACCACAGGATATTCTCCCTTTTTCCTGATGTTTGGAAGAGAACCCACGTCTCTTTTGGACGACAGGAATATCTCGATGGACATTGACAAAGATGATTATGATGAATACATAAAACATCACTTAGACAAAATAAACAGAACAAGAAAATTAGTTATTGACAACACAATAAAGACTCAAGAAAGAATGAAAAAGAACTATGACAAGAAACACATGGAAAGAAGCTACGAACCAGGAGAATTAGTAGCAGTTTGGACACCAATTAGGAAAATAGGAAAGTGTGAGAAACTACTGAGAAAATATTTTGGCCCATATAGAATATTAAAGAAGCTGTCTAACGTAGATTACTTAATTGAGCCAAAAGATAATCCTGGCCAAGACCCATTGATTGTCCATGTCTCAAGACTCAAACCCTATTTTGAGAGAATTGATGAGGTAACTCACGAGGACGTGACGACCTCTGGAGAGGGGGAAGTGTTACATCATGATTAATGGCGTATTTATTATATTATTTTTAATATATTTGAAATTTAAATTATATATTTATTTATTTTTATATTCTATGATATTTATTTAAAACAGATTATCATCATTTGTATTTAGGTACACTGTGACTTCACTGCTCTCTTTGATGTGAGAAAATAAATAAAGTATTCTGGAGGCTACTTAAAGTAGACTTATCTCATTATTCCCTTATATAAATTTGTAGGATGGTTGAAACACGCTCTGGCAAGATGCAAGACCCAGCACAGGAGAGAATCAAGGATGAAGAGTCTGCCAAGCCGCAGCCTGGTGCAACAATATAATCAAATTAATTCAACACACGATAATTCGACCATTTTTGATGTCTCGACCTACGGCCTATCATATGACAAACTAATTCGACACTTTCGATAATTCAACTATTTTGGAAATTCAAATTTCAACAGTTGATATTTGTCTAAAACCCCTATTATTAACAACATATTAGACTGCAGAGTGCAAAAATGTTGAAAATTGTATGTATATAATTGTATGCATATATTTGTATGTATATAATTGTATGCAAATAATTTATGTATAGATCAATGAGTAAAATAATTTTTTTTTTTGCTTATCGCTAGTACACGTGGTACAGGCCTTGATAATCATGGTGGGTAGAGTAGGCGACTGCTTTTACTGTAAGTACACAACATGTCTAAACATGTGAAAAGCAGTTCGACTTTGCATTTGCAAATGTGCCAGAGCCCCGTTTGATTACTTGCGCTTGCTGGTGGGGTTGGACTTTTGCAAGAATCGGAAGCCATTGGAGCATTTATTTTTTTTTTCAGAAAAAAGTGCCCAATGCGGGAATCGAACCCGGGTCGTAGCGGTCGAAAACCAACGGCTTAAACCATCCTTCCACCAACCCCCAGTAAAATAAGTAAATAAAAAGAAGACCAAAAATAAGTGATAATAGTTTATTGAATAACAAATAAAATAAAAAATATTTTCAGGTGAAAAATTATAGACATTGGTGAAAAAGTAAACTGGAGAAATAGCAATCGTGGTTTTGTTCCTGCGGCGAGTCATATTAGCACGCCTAGCGGTTAGGGGAGTGAGTCTTCCACGGCCTTTTCGAGGCATGACAGAAGACGCTGAAAAAAAAAGGTAAAATAAGAACCAAGCAGAGGAAAACTATAAAACTGAAAGCCAGGACAGGCATAAAAAGAAAATTCCAAGCATGTGAGGAAACAATTGAAGAAAAAAAAAGGATTCCAAAAAAATACTGCAAAAAAGAAACCAGACACAAAAAGCAACAATTGAGTACACAAATACAGCATCAGCCTATTTATGAGAAGAAAAAAAACGACAGACACAAAAATGGAGCTAAATTCAAATGAAAAACTATAACAGATCAAGTAATCGAATCAGGCATTATGAAAGATACTGCAAAAAAGAAAATAAGACACAAAAATGGAGCTAAATATGTAAAAAACATGTATACAAAAAAGCAAAGCCCAATTCCAAACCCAAATATTTTTTTTATGAGAAGAACATCAACATAATGCATGATTACGGCAGTCCATAGCTTCCCTGACAAAAATTCACCAAAAAAGTTAAATATTCCAAAATATTTCTGTGTATATATTGCTAAATGTGTAAATAACATGTATATAAAAAAGCAAAGCTTAATTTTAAATTTCATTATCCTTGTCACAGGAAAAGCATCAAAATACTGCATAAGTACGGCACTTTTGCAGCCCCCCTGACAAAAATTCACTAAAAGAGTTAAGTATTCAAAAAAATATTTTGGTATATATATTGCTAAATGTGTAACAAACATGTATATAAAAAAGCAAAGCTTAATTCTAAGTTTTAATATTTTTTTATAAGAAAAGCTACAAAAGCAAATAGGGAGAAGTGGCGCCATTTAGCCATTTTCAAAATTTGATTATGAAAGAGTAAATAAATGAGTAAATAAGGACAGATATAAAGAGAAAGTATTGCTAAATGTGTAACAAACATGTATATAAAAAAGCAATGCTTAATTCTAAGTTTTAATATTTTTTTTTAAATAAAAGCTACAAAAGCAAATAGGGAGAAGTGGGGCCATTTAGCCATTTTCAAAATTTGATTGTGAAAGAGTAAATAAATGAATAAATAAGGACAAATATAAAGAGAAAGTATTGCTAAATGTGTAACAAACATGTATAAAAAAAGCAAAGCTTAATTCTAAGTTTTAATATTTTTTTTATAAGAAAAGCTACAAAAGCAAATAGGGAGAAGTGGTGCCATTTAGCCATTTTCAAAATTTGATTATGAAAGAGTAAATAAATGAGTAAATAAGGACAGATATAAAGAGAAAGTATTGCTAAATGTGTAACAAACATGTATATAAAAAAGCAAAGCTTAATTCTAAGTTTTTATATTTTTTTATAAGAAAAGCTACAAAAGCAAATAGGGAGAAGTGGGGCCATTTAGCCATTTTCAAAATTTGATTATGAAAGAGTAAATAAATGAGTAAATAAGGACAGATATAAAGAGAAAGTATTGCTAAATGTGTAACAAACATGTATATAAAAAAGCAATGCTTAATTCTAAGTTTTAATATTTTTTTTTTAAATAAAAGCTACAAAAGCAAATAGGGAGAAGTGGGGCCATTTAGCCATTTTCAAAATTTGATTGTGAAAGAGTAAATAAATGAATAAATAAGGACAAATATAAAGAGAAAGTATTGCTAAATGTGTAACAAACATGTATATAAAAAAGCAATGCCTAATTCTAAGTTTTAATTTTTTTTATAAGAAAAGCTACAAAAGCAAATAGGGAGAAGTGGAGCCATTTAGCCATTTTCAAAATTTGATTGTGAAAGAGTAAAAAAAAAGAATAAATAGGAACAAATATAAAGAAGAAATAATTAAGCAAAAGAAAGACATAAATAAATATTTCAATCTACAATTCGAAAAATAATATAACCTCAGCCTATTTATGAGAAAAAAAAACGTTGCCAAAGACATTAGGAAAGATAATGCAAATAAGAAACATACACAAAAATTGAGCTCTATTTAAATGAAAAACTATAACAAGGTACTTACAAATTATAATCATAATCAAATGAAGCAGAAATTAGTAAAAATTAGTAAATAAGAATTAGTAAAAGGTAAACAAAAGAACGAATTTCAAAACAAAGGAATTGATGATGATAAATGCAAAAAATCTACGATTGTAAAATAGATTAAATTTAAAAATAAAAATAACTGTTAACATTAGGAAAATAAAAACAGGCCTATCATACGAAGAAAAAAAATAACGAAAATTTTGGTATATAGATCGTTATGTGTAGTTCAGAATCTTCGGAGGAGATAGCTCAGGACTTTACAATGGAAAACTCTGTTACGGTATTATCTATATAGATATCAACTATATTAATTAAATCAATTACCTAGACACTAATATAATACAAGTTTTGCCATCACACACACTTTTTTCCTGTAGTTTATGTGTTACTTCTTTATTGCTATTCTATGGCACTTCTAATATTTATTATTGATGTACTTTCAGTATGAAGGAAATTGCAATGGGGGGGGGGGGGGGGGGGGGGGGGAATTCTCGGGCGAAGCCGGGTCATACGTCTAGTTACTTATATTTTCTAATATCAAAGTGTGTCAATGGTTTTATAAAAGATAATTAATAATGGGTTTATTAATGTACATATTTATATATTTTAGTGAGGTTTAGTATATATTTTAACTTTTTGATTCTAAGTTTTATATAAATTCATGACTAAAAACTAGCTAAATAATTAATAAATAAAAATACATATTTTAAAAAAGCTTTATTTAAATGCAGTAAAAAAATAAAAAATAACATATTTTATCTTCTCCCATTGAGCAATTAGATGTATATGAGTGAAAATAAAAGCGGTGGGGGACGATCATATTGAGAGAAGAGGTAAATATTTAGTAAACATATAAAATCGCTAATCAGTTGTCACATAATTAACCACATTGGCGTTGGCAATTTAGTGCATTTAAATAAAAGCTTTTTTAATGTATATTTTTTATTGATTATTATAAAATTAAACTTTAAAATTGATTGTGTTTGTTTGTGTGTGTTAAAATAAACTTATCAGGGAACCTTTTTTCTGAGTTTCAATTACGCCATAATGCTGCTGTATAAACAAGAATCGTTTGTCATACGTGTTGACTTTGCTTAGAATATTTAAAGAAACTGATTCCAAAAATTATTAATTAAACATTATATTTATTGATTCTCAAGGGAAACTAATATTAAACAAAGGAACATTTTTTCTTCCGGTTAGCGCCTATTTACCTGTGAACTTACACACACTCTGTGGAACAATTAATTAATATATATACAACAATACGAGTGTCCTTCAACCACGGTACCACAACCAGGAGGTTCGTGAAATTCCGCTTAGGTGAAAAAGGAATATTGAAGGTAACTCAATAAGCGTTAAGTAACGAATCATAAATAACGATGCCCTGTGCTAAACTGTTTAGGCAAATCCGGCAACCAGAACTCGGACACTATCAGGCGGTTTGAGAACATTGCAAACCACCTGGTTCGTCTCGAACTAGGTAAGGCCAACAGATGCTGCCGCTTTGTACCTCATGACGCCAGCTCAGGCGAACCGCCGAGTGGATGTGTTTGCAAGAAACTGTTAGCTAATTTGCATGATGTTCATTTCATAAAATGAATTGTTACTTGCGATAAGAAGTGGGTATATTATTGTAATCTTTACACCTAAAAGCAGTGGTTGAGTCCGGGTCAACCTCCTAAACCTGTTGTCAAACGTGGACGCTTCGAATATGAGTCGATGCTGTGCAAATAGGTAAAATTTTAAAGGGATAACACATTACATAGTTCATTCTAAACGATCGAAATATAAACGTCAATTTATATTCTGAACAGCTGTAGGGATTGTGCACTGTTTTGAAGCATAAGTAAACGGCTTTGGTGAAAAAAAAACGAGTTCTTCTAAAATATTTTGACGCCAAAACACATACTGCTCAAAGGACAGAAGAAAAACTTCAGTACCTTGAAGCAATCTAACTGTTACCAGATCCCGCATATAGTCCGGTCCCTGCACCCTCGGGTTATTACTTGTTCCGATTAATGTCCCACTTCCTTTGCGTGCGGCACTTCAATGACTAGAATGAGTTAAAAGTTGGGGTTAAAAAGCTCGTTCCGAAAGACCAGAACTGGTATCGCCGCGATATCGAAGAACTAGCAGAAAGATGGCCAAGACGGTGCAATACGATGGCCTATACTTTGAGTTCATTACAAAGTGACAAAATTGTTGCTAAACTTTATTTGTTTCTACTTTTAGGTGAAATAAAAATATTTACTTTTTTAATACTCGTTATTGAAAATGCATACCCCCCCGGGGAGTTGGCGTCCCATTTTTCTCTTAAACCAGGGTGTATGGCACGACCACGAGCTCCGAACCTTTTGGCTATTGTCTCAAGAAATATAAAGTGATTAAACCACCTCCAGATATTGGAAGAAAGCCCACGAGACGATGGATATCAATATGTTTCTTCTATTGAAAATATCGAAGTAACTGATTAGTTATCAGTGAAAGAAAATCGTCCAAAGGAAGCTTGCCACAACGAGGCGAGGAACAAGGAAACTGTCCCCGCGCAGTCAAAAGGAAGTTGTGCGGATCAAACTGACGCCCAAAACAGTGAAAACGACGAATTCACTACTGTCGGCAAGAAGACAGGAAAATTACCCTTTTCTGTCTACTGACGAAGATATCAAGTTCTGGTTAGTCTCTCCCGATCTGAAATGGCCGAGTACCTATTTGAGGACGGACTTGAGATCCGTTTACTCTCCTGAAAGCCTATCCATGCAGAAAGAAGCCGGACAAGATTAACCTCAGCGAACTACCATTCGTCACCGAGGATAGTCACGTCATCAAGGCACTACGACCAGAAGTTATCCAATTGGACAAAGAAGGAGTAGCACGCCAGTCATTGCCCAAAGTGAATCCGGATCCCTCTAATTCGGAATCCAAAGAAAAAAAAAGGAGAATTTCCCCCGCATGAGCCTCAGTTTTAAAGGGTCAGACCTGAACTTCCGTAGGAACCTCAGATGAGTGAAGCAGTGCGTATACTACTAGAAGTGGATGTGTGGCGAATCTACCAAGGATATACGCGACCCAGGACTTAAATTAAAATGGGAGCATTTTGAAAATTATTTGTATATATATTGATAATATGTAGATGTAAAACTATCTGGCAACACAAATTTAAACAAAATAGGAGATAAAAAATATAGAATTGTCGTAGGCACAAGTTGTGCTTATTGACTCCTGTAAAGTCGATAAACACATAAAATATAATCCCTAGGCTAAATGTAAAATATATAAATAGCTATATATTCGACAGTTATTATAGGGATAAATAATTTTTAATCTCTCACAATATAATACGGTATTGGTATTTCGTATATATGAAAACTACAAGGGTGGATCAATAAATAAGGTGAATTATCTTATTTCTTAAAAATTAAAAAAGCAAAAATAATTTAAACCACATAATATTAAAATATAACATCGAGAGACTATTTAAGGTGTTCTGTTCCTTTTCACACGCGCGGCGCGAGACTTATAAATAAATTAAAATGGAAGCTCCTTTGAAGGATTGCACCACGCTTGAACAACGTGCAGTTATTCGTTTCTTGAATGCAGAAGGTATTCAAGCATCTCAAATATGCCAAAGAATGAAAAATATCTATGGCGAGTCTTGTTTATCTCAAAAAACATTCATAAATGGGTTAACGAGTTCAAAAATGGACGAATTACATGTACCGATATTGAGCGACCTGGACGACCAAGTGTTACAGCGACGCCAAGCACGATAAATGCGGTTGAAAACTTAATTTTGGAGGATAGAAAAATATCCATTTTTACCATAGCCGACAATTTGAATATAAGCTATAGAACTGTGCACACCATTATTAAAGAACAATTGCAATTTAGAAAAATATGCTGCATATGGATTCCACATTTCCTTAATTTGGACCAAAAACTTAACCGTATTCGGATTTCAAAGGCTCTGTTAAAGCGGTATGAAGAGGAAGGTGATCATTTCCTTGACCAAATTGTAACTGGAGATGAGAGTTGGTGTTATCATTATTTACCTTCGACAAAACGTGCATCTATGGAATGGAAACGAGGCGACTCTCCAAGACCAAAAAAAATCAGGTCTCAACGTTCGGCCGGTAAAGTTTTGTTAACAATTTTTGGGATGTTGATGGACCAATCTGTCTTGATTTTTTATCCTCAAGGCAACGTATGAACAGCGACCTTTATTGTGACATTTTTGTAAATAAGCTAAAGCCCGGTATAAGAAACAAAAGAAGAGGGAAGCTTAGTAAAGGTGTTCTCTTCCTTCATGATAATGCAAGGCCGCATACATCATGTAAAACTGTATCTACAATCATTAAATTAGGTTTTGAAGTTTTAGAACATCCTGCATATAGTCCAGACCTAGCCTCCTCTGACTATTTCCTTTTTGGACTACTAAAGAAGGAGTTAAAGGGAAAGCGATTTGACTCGGATGTAGATGTCCAGAAAGTGGTGCAAGATTTTTTTCACACGCTTCCTAAGAGTGCCTATAAAGAGGGTATTTACAAGTTGCCAGAACGATGGAGACGATGTATAGAAAGCCAAGATGATTATTTGGAATAAATAAAGTCTTAATTTTAATATCGTTCTTATTTCTTTTTATAAATTATAATTCACCTTATTTATTGATCCCACCTTGTATTTCTTATATTTGGACGTTTAAATGCATTTCTTTTTTTACAAATATTTAAAGTTTGATTTTATTTCTATATATTTTTAAAATAAAATAAACTCACTGTATTTTCTAAAAACCATTTTAATTTATTCCAAGCTATTATAAGTCGTGGTTACTCCACGCTCGAAGCGCTTGGAAGTTAAAATAATTCATATTTAAGCTACTAGATGACGCCACTGTAACATGACAGTACTTCTAGTAAAATCACTTTGGCGTCTTTATATATTTAGAAAAAATGTATATATTGGATTTTTGAAGAATTTTATTATCCCAATATATATATTATATATATATATATATTATATATATTATAAATATATATATTATATATATATATTATATATATATATATTATATATATTATAAATATATATATTATATATATATATTATATATATTATAAATATATATATTATATATATATATTTCTAGGAACAACTCGCCTCTCTTTATCTAGAATATTTGTGTTTGAACTAAAACACAAGTGACGCATCTCAGCTCACGTGTTTTACTTCAAACACAAATATCCGCGATGAAGATAGACGAGTTGTTCCTCGAAAAATTGTAATAATAAAAAAGCTTCAAAATTCAAATATGCAATTAAAAAAATATATAGTTATTATTATGGATTGCTAAATCTTAATACAAGTATACATATAGTACCAAAAGAGGCGCTTCTCCTTTTAAATATGCATTAAAACAGTTCACTTTGTTTATTACTCCGGTACAAAACGTAAAAGAGGCAATGAAGCTTTGGAACAAATGGAATTCATCCTACCCCGCAACTTTATATTATATATGTATATTATAAAATTGTCCTGAAATTTTTTTATCAATCCAATAAAATATTCTATTAATCTAAAGATATCTGCCCACAATGACTTCGGACTCTCGCTTCTTGTATATTATTAAGAATGCATTTTTCGAGGGTAGTGATGACACTATCTATGTTTTAAGGTGTGTTGAAAAGGTAATTTGTTCTTTTAAAAAATGGAAAAACTGGCAAAAAATGCTGAAATTTTCGAAGGACAAGAAACATTTTGAAGGAAAAACTGAAATAAAAAGAAAAACAAGTCAATCGAAAATATTTAAGAGAGCTATTAGGGCGATACGAAAAATAATGGATTAGTATTCAAATAAATATTCGAATCTGGAATATTTCCAGATAGTATTCCCTACTTATATGGCATACAAAAACTGATGAACCAGACAAAACCATTGAGACCAATAGTAGCCTATCATCGGTCACCAGCCTGGTGTCAATTTTTTACTTATCTTCTATAACTCCTATTTAGTACAACTCCTACAACTTCTATATATAAAAAAAGAATATAACCTATTTATATTCATTGAAAATATTCCTAATTTCAATAACAAACCGAACATAACCCTCAATAGGTTACAGAATAGTCTATTTTGATGTCGAATTTTTATATATGTGTTAACCCAATGAATTGATACTTCCAAAACTGCAAGCTTCACTTAAATATTCAAATAATTTACACGTAGATTAGAAATAAGTACTATCATTCACATTGTTTTGAAATTGTGCTTAGAAATTAATATTTTTACGTTTGAAAATAAATACTATCAACAGAATTGTGGCACCCCAATGGGTATCTTTCATCTCTAAAAGCCGCCTACAGGCATGTCAGACATTGACAATTGGATCTGCAACTAGAAGAAGTTAGGAATTAAATACTGGCGCAGATACATAGAGCACCTTAGAATAAGAAGATCTTATCCTCAGAACTATGAATGAATACCATGATAACACAAAATTCACCATGGCAATAAACAACAGAAAACAGTGTTACCATTAAGACACATTGATAATGAAGACAAAATAAAATTTCATACAACAGTGTATTACAAACCTTCCTTTAATCCACACTACCTTAAGTTTGACTCAAAATATCAATTTGTCTAAAATAATCTATATACTCACTGCTCGCTCCTCTTACTGGCACTTAAAGAAAGAAATTAAATCACACAAAATTTAAAATAGATACAACATTCAAGCCAGATATTTAAATAGGCTCATAAATTTCCTAAATGTGACACCTCTCATTTAAAATGCATTAAAACAATGCATTTAGGTTATTTACCCTAATAAAAGCATTATGGCGAAGACAAACTTTGGCCAAATCACCAGTTTTAGCAAATCCACACGATAATCCATCACGAATACTATGGTGTCGGACTTTGGCCCTCATTAGAACAGGAGAAGTTAATTTAATAACAACCAAAGAGAGGAGTTATGAAAACGGTCAAATTGACCAAAATGGTACTAAAGCTCATTCAGAGGCAAGGGCCAATTTTCAGGTGCCGCTCTTTACGCTACGAACAGCTGCGCCAATTTCTCCTTCTGACAAATATGTATAAAAATTCTATTCTATAACCTTTGCTCTACAATTAGGCCACCTATAAGTCTGATATTTGTACACTTGCATTGCTAGCTGGATTGAACGAGTGTACAAATTTCCAGACTTCTACGTGTGGTCAAGGAGTTTTATATACAACATAAAGGTGCGGGAGGATGGCATTCTTGTACCAAAAGTGCCATCTCTCATTTTAAAAATGCATTTTTAAAAGGAAAGGTGTTCCACTTTTGGTGTATTTATACAGTAGACTCTCCTATAACGCGAGTTTTTTCAACGCGATTTCGTACAACGCGATAAAAAATATTGCGACAAATTTATTTATACAACGCGAATTTTCGTATAACACGTTATAAAATAAAATGCGGAAATTTCCATATTGACAACTGTACAATACATTTAATTTTTATTAAATTAAATTTTATTGCCCTCTATCGTTAAAATTTTACACAAATAAATAAATTTAAAAAAGAAACGCATTGCCAGTAAAAATTTATTTGTGTAAAATTTAATTTTTATGCACACGCGTTTTTCAATTTTTTTTTGTTATTGAACGAAGTAGTGTTGTGTACTTTGTCAATTTAATTGCACATGTGTTTCTGTAAGTAAATTTTTTAAATAGTGTTAAATTGAGTTTTAAAGCTTAAAATAATATTTTAACGCATATGAGGTATTACATTAGAATTTACATGTAAATATTTTGCAAATATAAAAAATTACGAAACTTGCTCCCCAGGCATGATGAATAAAGTTGGAAAAAAAGAAAAATTGAAAAGGAGATATACTGTATCATGTAAAAATGTATTGTATAAAATGATGTATATAGTAAAATAATTATATACTAAAACAAAACTAAATTTTATATTATTTTATATGCAAATGTATATTTAAAAAAAAAACAAATTACGTAGTGAATAAACTTTAATTTGTTTTTTATATACATTTGCATAAAAATAATATAACATTTAGTTTTGTTTTAGTATATAATTATTTTACCTATATACATCATTTTATACAATACATTTTTACATGATATTCGTCACTAATAATTTACCCTAACAACATTCGCGTTATACAAGTTTTATTTCGTACAACGCGAATTCCTATAACGCGATTTCATACAACACGGAACACATTAATCGCGTTATAGGAGAGTCTACTGTAATATATATATATATAATTGGTTAAATTTTAATTATTAAAAATCATTATATATTTCTAGCAATACTCTGTCAATTATTTATAGTTTTAGTCTCATGCAACCGAATTTTTTAATGGAATGCCAGCCGCTCTTTACGCTACGAACAGCTGCGCCAATTTCTCCTTCTGACAAATATGTATAAAAATTCTATTCTATAACCTATGCTATACAATTAGGCCACCTATAAGTCTGATATTTGTACACTTGCATTGCTAGCTGGATTGAACGAGTGTACAAAATTCCAGACTTCTACGTGTGGTCAAGGAGTTTTTAAAAAATTATTTATAAAAATTGAGAAAGGAAATTTAAAAATAGTCCATTCCCGACAAATTAGAAGTCAGAAATATTTTCAACTGGCATTGTACTCTTGATTGAACGAGTCAAAAAATTTCATGCTTCTCTGTTTTTTTGTTCTGTAAATGATTTAATTAAATGAAACAGATTAAAATCAAATTGATAACATAATTTAAAGGGAGATAGTGAAATTATTCTATTCCCAACCACGACCACCCAGAAGTCTGATATTTTGTCAACGTTGAAACGCTGCTTTGCTGTGAAAATCTGTATAGTGATTCCTCATGTAAGAAAGAGAAATGCCCACCAACGAATAAATGAGTTTGATATAGGTAGAATTGAAGTATACACACTGAGATAACGTTTTATCGTACCTCAGTATATTTATGCTCACGTTGATCGAGATCTCATGACTATTAGCAGAATAAAGAATTGAATGGCTAAGGACTGTCATACAGAGCGATGTGCTGGATCTCTGCGGCCAGCTATTACTAACAGCCGATAAGACTGACATGCTACCCGCTTGGCCTTAAATGGATCGTATAGCCACGTCAAGAGCCCTGAGTCAAGAAAAAGGGTCGCATACTTGTAAAAAAGTGCCTACACGAGCAGTTCGGGGACGTTTGCAGCAGCATGGACTGACAGCTCAGCAACCATGGCTATCTTTGACGCTACATCACAGAGAGGAACGCCGTTAATGATATGATCAACGACGAACCTGAAAGCAGGAATGGCGAGACGTCGTGTTTTCAAACTAATCCAGGTTGATTGCAGCCGTGTTAGCGGCCGCATTTGTGTTTGGCGCCATCGTGGAGAAGGCACATTGCCAGCGTGCATTCGACTTAATCATACTTACCCATCACCTGAAGTGATTGTATGGTATGACTTTGGATAAATGTCTCGGTCACCTTTTGTTCGCATTCCTGGAAATTCGAACAGTTCCTATTACATTTATGATATATAAAACGACATTTGAAAATTATCCCGCATGAGTTTCTTTTCAGCGAAAAATCAATTTTTTTAAGGAGAAATAACGATTATTTCTAACCTTAGGGATGAGGTATGAAAGGATGAATTGTGAAGAGTAATGATAAACGGAAAAATAAAAGTGTCCAGGGATGGGAATCGAGCCCACAGTGTTCCGCTTACCGGGCAGATGCCATGTCCACTAGGCTACCCTGGACATATTTTTCCGTTCGTAAATAATACATGAAGTAATTTATAATACACAATATAATACGGCTGATATGTTGAGGCCCATAGCAGTATCCTTTATTCGAGGCCTTGGAAACGCTACGTTTCAGCGGGATAGTGCACGACCGCATCTTGCCGGTATTGTACGTACCTTCCTACATATAGAAAATGTTCGAATGCTGCCATAGAGAGCACAATTTCCTGATGTAACCAATAGTGAACGGCTAGACTATTAGTGTCTATCGACTAGTCACTACATGCCAGTCACTGATGTAGATGAAATGTGACATCGTATTGGATCTCCATGGATTGCTGTAGAAATACATGCCACTCAATCTATGTTTGACTCAATGCCCTGGTGTATAGGTGCCGTTTTTGCTGTCAGAGGTAGGTTTTCTGGATGTGAATTTCTCAGAATCCATACCTCCAAATATCTTTCAAATAAATCACTTGTTATTTATATAATAATATTTTTTCCTAATAAATATGAATTTGTTATTCATATTTGAGAGAAATATAATTGTACTTGAATAACAAATAAAGATAAAATATTTGAAAAAAGAAACTGCATATATTTTTATGAAAATTAGAAATTATTAGCAATATAACAGCGGTACGGTAGATTAAACTGGCGAAACCGCTGGTAGGGTTCACCACTGACGAGCCAGGCCCTCCCATTATTTTTTTCCATTGCAGTAAGAGCAGTAGAAATTGTTTAATTTTTAAAAGAATCATACGCATCTATAATAGTTTCTAATTTTCATAACAGATGGCGCGCTAATGCCATGCTTCTGCCAAGGATTCCATCGAAGTCTTGGAACTTTGTCCTTATAATACCTTTGCGTTCTTTTTCTTGCGGCGTGAAGAGCGGCTTTGTCGTCGTATCGTCTATAGGGACATCGTAATCTTCGAGGGAAGTCTTGGCTTTAGCACGGCGGTGGAATCCTGCAGTCAGACATATTTTTATCTTTATTCATGTACTTTGTTATTTGCAATCCTAGTGTAGCAATTTTAATAGCCAGTAGTGTATATTGAAAATTTATCATGCAAGATCAGTGAACGGACAGACATAGAGGGGGGAGCAAGTTAAATAAAAGCTTTTAAAGGTGTAGAACATTTGAAGCCTAGGTTCGCCCAAGACGCGGCTAACTCCAACGCAACGAAAACTTTATTACTAAGGCATAATTGCTTTGATAGACTAAAGATGATTTCAGGGTCAAAAACCTTTGTATATCCATCTCATTTTATTTACCTACATAAGTATAAAAAGCACATGTACTCCTGGACAGGCTTTTATTATTTCTATATACGTATTTTAAGGTTATTTTCCCGCAACTTCTATGTGAATTCCAAGTACTCTTCTAATTAGCAATATTTTATCTAGATCTATAATATGGACTCGCACACGTAACAACATTGGGATATATGGATTCACTTTCGCATAATCCTGAATATCGTTATAGAATGTTTATAATATTAACTCTAAAACGCGTATACTACTATAATAAATCTTATTAATAAATAACATTCCATATAACGCCTAACAATATTGCCACGTGGAAAATTAGGGAAGAGAAAAACTTCACGAGGAGACAATTTATTTCAGGCAAGGACAAACTATGAATGGTAAAACAAAAGATAAGCCTCGAGGGAAATTTACAGAGTAGCAAAATATAAACGTAAAAATGACCACTCTGTTAATAAAAATAATAAAATTAATAAATACTTTGTTACATAGCTTCTTCTCTATGGGAGCTGTGACCCACAGCTAGCAATTATTGTAGATACTGACATGGATCTGACATGCTTCTGCCAAGGATTCCATCGAAGGCTTGGAACTTTGTCCCTATAATACCTTTGCGTTCTTTTTCTCGCGGCGTGAAGAGCGGCTTTGTCGTCGTATCGTCTATAGGAGCATTGTCATCTTCGAGGGAAGTCTTGGGTTTAGCACAGCGGTGGAATCCTGGAGTCAGACTCCTAAAATGTAGATCACAGCACCCATGGCTTCAAGGTCTTCTCGGCGGTCTTCAGTTTGTCTTCCCTAACTTACCCAGCATCTCCACCAAAATGTCACGTGGAAAATTAGGGAAGACAAAAACTTCACGAGGAGACAATTTATTTCAGGGAAGGACAAACTATGAATGGTAAAACAAAAGATAAGCCTCGAGGGAAATTTACAGAGTAGCAAAATATAAACATAAAAATGACCACTCTGTTAATAAAAATAATAAAATTAATAATTACTTTGTTACAATATAATATGACAATCCACGCGTTAAAATATTTTAGTTAAGTGCTTTTTGTTTGCCTTTTTGAGTCAAATTATTGTATTTTTGAAAATAAAGACAAAAATCTAAAATATAGATAGTTTTATTCAGAATTGAGATTTGGTTAATAACATCTAGGGGGAAGCATATTTGAAAACTATAGAAAATACAATCTTTTCGAGGCGTTTCTCCAAAATCCTAAACCATAATTTGCATATTTTCGTGCCAGCTTTGATAAAAAAAAAGCATTTTTGTCATGGGGCAAGGATTATTGCGAGGCGATGTTATCTTTTGAAGTAGGTTTATTGTCGCGGCGCAGTTTAATGCCAGAGACAATCGATAAAGGCTTGGGACGTACACTCGCCTCATTTGCATGCTGCCCTTCTATGCCGTCTGGTCATGCTTTTGCGAACTAATTAGGAGAAAATCAGCCTTGAATGTTGATTTGTAGATTAGCACGAAGAGTCAACGATCTCACGTTTCTGAAAATAAAAATTTAAGTTTTTTGTTCAAAAACTTTATAAATCTTTCTATTGTTACTGTTTAAAATACCAGACCCTGCTCAAAAACTTCACTTAGGTTGAAAAAAAATAAGAAAGTGATCAATGTGATATCATAATAATAAAGTCATGTATTGAACATACAACTTGGCATTCCATAGTGATTCTTATTGAATTTTAGATATTGAAAAATTGACAATAAAATTAACATTATAAGGTTGCTCACACCTCTCTCTATCTGAGATAAATAAATTTTGATATAAAGTTTTTAGATAATATTTTATTTGTATATACTATCATATAGATATTAGAACATTGTCTCGAATTGAAGTAATTGACTAGGTAATATTACTTAGAGAAGAACAATTGAACAATAAACCTGAAAAATATCATCTGTAAACAAGAAAAAAGGCCAAAGAAACAGGATATTGTTACGTCGGCCCCAGACGCAGTATGTGTTCACTGCCTAGTCGATATAGTACATATAGTTACACATGAGCTCAAAGGGTTGCAGCAAAGCTTGCGCGTTATTACAGTGGTCCGAAATTGAATGAGCACATTAAATGGACTAGCCCCCAACCTCCGTCGTCAGAAGGATCCTTGGCGCCGTCTTCCACTACCTAAGCTAGTCCAATCCATCACAATAAGAAGAATTCCTTCACCTCTCTCCTGGCACCGAGATGTCACTCTCGGTCTTAGAATTGTACTGTCAGTGGAGTCTCGTAGTACTCTCACGAAACGTTCCGCTCCGTTCTCAGGCTGTGCGGCTGCTCCGCTCTTACTGCCGGCACTTGTTATAGTATCCATTTTCACAGAGCAATCCGCTCCGTAAAGTCCAGATATGCCGTTTTTCTCCGCCAACCGCAGTTCCACTGCTCTCTACAGGCTCTCTTGTTCCGTTCTTCCTCGGCAGCCCCTTTCTCAATCCTCATAGTCCCACTTTACTTTCTTGCTTATCCCTTTCTTACCAACCACTTCGTCTTGGCTCTTGTGACCAGAGATAACCAGATACTTCAATATTAAAATAAAATGAAATTTCCCACGATTTATTTTTGGTTTTAAGAAATCACGTGCATTTTATTTACTTACACTGAAACTTCTTTCGAAATCATGTCATATATGTTGTAATATGATGAAGTATTCAAAACAATGGCGATAAAAACAGAGTTTTTCTTTCTAGTAGCACTACAAACCACCAAGATGTCTCTAGTGTGTAGTCACATAAGGCATACCACTTTTGTATTTCTTAGAGAACTTCGTGGCGCGTCTGCTGCCAGCTTCCAGCTTTCTAGAAAGTACATATTTATAGCCAAGGCAAACGGCTTGCTTAAATTTGCATTTTTCTGCCTGGTGCCTCTCCTTAGTCGGCACGACAATTATTTTTTATAGTTATTCTAGACATTTATTTTGTATCTTTATATAATTACCTTTGGTGAAAGTTCTGTTTATTCATAGTCACCTCTTCTAAGGATTTATTCCACAACACGTCACATGCCCATTTAATTGTCTTTACTGGGGAGTATTTTCTTGTCATTATTTATTTATGTGAATATATAGACAATTCAATATATTTTATTGACACTCTCTCAGTCAATTTTTATAAAAATTAGTGAGAAATTAAACAGTGATAAATGATATTATTTACAATTTGATGATAAAATGTAAACATTTGTTCTCGGGGAGAGAGACTTCTCCACCTTGAGAACATCCTCCTCTATACAAGGAGAGGATCAACCTGAAATGCTATCAGTTCAAGGCCAGGGCATCGTCATCCAGGCCTCGCCCGAAGACCCAACTTCGCAGTACCAGTACCGACGGGCTAGCGTCAGGTCGCTGGACCCACAAGCGACGCATGACTGTTGGGCCGAGGATGGATGTGGCAAGGCGTGCAAGGCTAGTTTTACTGCCACATCTGCGTCATGGCCGGAGAAGGCACAGTGACTGAGTGACGACCAAGAAATGGTGTTGGAGAGATCCAGATATGTAATCCACCTCCTCGCGAGCTGGACAGCCAGGCGCGGGCGCTCTAGCATGCGGCGGGCAGTGCAGAATATGTAAAGAATCTCACACATTTATATATATGCTAAAATGAATGGAGTGATTAGCGCCGAAACTGGACGCAGGATTGGCGTGACGTCCTGTATTCAGACGAATGTTTGAGCCATCGTGGAGAAGGCACATTGACAGTATACATTCGACATCGTCATACTGGCCAATCACCTGGAGTGATGGTATAAAATTCCACTCGATGCACGTCTTAGTCACCTCTTGTTCGCCTCCCCAGCACTTTGAACAGTCCCCGTTAAATGTATGATGTGTTTAGGCCCGTGGAAGTACCCTTTATTGGTTGACTGGAAAATAATGCACGACTGCAGATTCCCGGTATTGTATGGGCCTTCTTACACACAGATAATGTTCGACTATTGCCATGGCCAGCATGTCCTCCTAATATGTCACCAAGAGAAAACGTCTGGTCAATGGTTACCAAATGAATGACACGTTACCATACAGAAACACTGTATGCATGTTTAGTCACTTAATTGTATTTTAATAATTCTCTTAAATGTATATTTAGGCTTTTTAACACCTTTTTAAAAATCATATTCATGTTGTCACTTCGAAAGAATGCCATCACACTTTATATATTATTGTTTTACACGACGCAAGTTCAAAATATTTTCTTTTTCAGTTAAGAACAATCATTGGACTGTGAAGCTCTTCAGGCTAAGTTTCTAGCTGTGATTTCATCGCTAACCCCGTAATGACAAGCCTAAAATAGCTCCATAAGTGCCGTTGACTCATGACAGCCATTCCTAGATCCCGGGACGTTTCTGGCCCATGTCTTCTGAAGAAGGCCACTTCAAGGCCTTACCCAGATGGTCCAGAAGTGACCTGTCACTTTAGGAACAAATCGATGACCTGCAATGACGTCATCAAGATGGCGGCCTTGACCTGTGGGTTCAACGTTTCTCCTCCGAAAGTGGGTCAGGCGGCATTGATTGTTGTTACATCAGGCCGCGTAACACTTTCCTCCCCTCCCTCGCTCGCTCCAGACTAGAGCATTGTCTGAGGTCGGCTGCCCCAGGTGTCGTAATCTTGTCACTCATCCTTGTTTCAATATCTACAGACTCCAATATTTCCCCATAAATTGGCTCAATACTAAGCTCAAAATATCCTACTAAAAGAGGGTCTATTATATAAGCCCAAACAATATCTAGAGATTGACTCCCCCAGGAACATTTGTCAACGATGAACCGTGATTTCAATTTTTTATCGCTGCGATAAACACGATCGTGAATTTCTCTAAATAAAACTAACATATGAAAATAGCGTTACAATATTGGGATTTATGTTGTTCTATATGCCTTTTAAGTGAATCTCGATTCAGTCATTTTTTATTAGATAGGACTATCGTGAAAAGAAAAATAATTAATAAATAAAAATACATTTAAAAAACCTTCAATTTAAATGCACTAAAAAGTATGAAACTGATCAGAGATTTTTTATGAGTGTTTGCTATATTTTTACCTCTTCACTAAATATGATCGTCCCCCGCCGCTTTTATTTTCACTCGGATACATCTAATTGCTCAATGGCAGAAGATAAAATATTTTATTTTTTCTTTTTAGTGCATTTGAATGAAAGCTTTTTAAAGTGCATTTTTATTTATTAATTATTTAGTTAACTTTTAGTCATGAATTTACAAAACTTATAATCAAAAGTTAACTGGGGATTAGGCCTTAAATAGACGGAAGCCTGCTCGCGGCGGATTGGTCAATTCTTTGTAAGAGGCGTAACATAAGACTTAAAAAGAAATATAGAAATTTGTTCATTCCTGGCCACTCCGGCCATCCAAATGTCTGAAAATTTGTACACTTTCATTGTTCATTGGACTGAGTGAGTGTTAAGAGTTTCATACTTCTATGTGATCTGGAAACATTAAAATTATATTAAACATTTTAAAGGCAATTTGGAAATTTGTCCGTTCTTGTCCATTCTGACAACCTCGAAGTCTGAAAATTTGTCAACTTGCATTGTCATGAGGTTAAAACAAGTGAACAAAATATGAGATTTCTACGTGCTCTAGAAGTATACTAAAAATCGATTACAAGATTTGTGGACAGACGGACAGACATGGAGGCAAGTTAAATAAAAGCTTTTAATAAGCTCTTAGTGTGTGTTAAGAATAGTCTAAATTAATGATATTCATGCTTTTAGTTTGGAAAATTTTGAGAGTACTTTAAATATATTTTATAAAACGATTTATAAGTAAATAAAACAAAGCATCAAGAGCTGCGTTTCTTTATTAAAACAAATATATACGAGCTTTCGGGCACATACGCCCTTCTACAGGAATTAATAAAACAGTAATCCAACTAGTTTGAAATAAGATTTGTTTATAAATTTAACGTGCATATCCATGATACACGTGCATTTCAACTTGCGAGGTATCCCATCAGACATGTGATATCTTAAACTGTGATTGAATTATTTTTATCTTATTCTATTTAAGTCAATTGAATTATATGCTTCTGGTAAATCAATTCTGCGATTTATACTGCTATATTGCTGGACACTATTGCTTCAATTATTAATCTTTGAAATTTATTATTAATATTGTTATAATGTACTTTAGGTTCATTTAAGTTAAATGTGTGTCCTGTTGAATTGGAGTGTTGTACTATTAATGATAATGGGTCATTTCTGTTTATGTTTCTTCTGTGTTCAATGATTCTATTATGTAATTTTCTTCCCGTTTCTCCTACATATTTGGCATTACAATTATTACATTCTATAGAATAAATTACCTCTTTTCTGCTTAATATATATTCGGTTTGCCTGTTTTTTGTAATCGGGTTTCTTAAGATATCTGATAAGTTGGGAGAGTTGCTATAAAAGGTTTTTATTCCATATTTATCTAGTGTTCTAGAAATGTGGATGGATTTCGGGGAATATGGGATGTAGCAATTCTGCCTGTATAATTTAGTTTTTTGTGCTGACATGTTAGATGTGACCTGTGCCTGATAGAAATGTTTTAAAATAAATGTTTTGGGATAACCAGCTGATGACAAATTATTGATAACGGTTTGCGTTTCTTGCGTTTTGTATTGATTTAAAGAACAATGAGTATAAATTCTTTTAGTTAATGTTTTCACTGTGTTAATTTTATGACTAATGGGGCAGAATGAATAAAATTTTATATAATTGGGGGCGAATGAAGGTTTGTAGTAAACTGTTGTTTGCAATCTATTATCTATTTTAATTATTTTAATATCTAAAAATGGCAAGGTGCAATTATCTTCTTTTTCTATTGTGAAACGTAAGCTATTGTTATAATTGTTGAGTGAGGCTAAGATGTTGGGAATTTGTTTTTCTGTACAAATGCAAAATATATCATCTATATATCGTCTGTATAATATGATGTCTGCTGGATATGATGATGTGATCCAATTGTCTATTTCTCTCATAACCATTTCGGCTAATGGAGTTGATAATGGGCTTCCCATAGGGGAACCCTTGATTTGTTTATATTGTTTTTGGTCAAAAGTGAATATGTTAACTTTAAGACATAATGTAATTAAATCTATTATTTTATCTATTGTTTTAGAGTCTATCATATTGTTATTTAAAAATGTTTTAGTAGTTTCAATTATTAAGTTATGGGGGAGACTGGGATATAAGGCCTCTACGTCGAATGATACTAAAATATGATCTCTCTGATAATTGTAATTGGCTATTTCAGTAATGAATGTTGGAATATTTGCTATTGACATTGGAAATACGTTATTCTTAATTAATGACTGTAAAAATATTGTAACATACTTGGCTACTGGTGCTAGTGGTGAGCTGTGATAGGCTACTATTGGTCTTAATGGGATCCCTTGCTTGTGAACCTTGGGTTTTCCATATATATAACTTTCAGAGTCTAAATTAGATATGAATAATTTAAATTCATCGTTTGATATCATATTGCTTTTGTACATCCTGTTCATTTCTTTCTTGAAATATGTATATTCTCGTTTCTTATCACTTTCATTAACTATTGTAAAAATGCTTCTGTCTTCTAATATGTTGTTCATTTTGTTTATATAATCTGTTTTGTCCATCACTACTGTCATCCCTCCTTTGTCTGCACCCGTGATGATTATGTTTTTTCTATTTTTGAGATCATTCAAGACAGTTTTATCTCTCTGGTTGTTTGGCGGCATTTTGTTTGGTTCTTTTAGTATGTTTATTACAGAATTTCTGATAGTATTCTTTTCATAGTTATTGAGCTTACAGATAGCTGCTTCTATTCCACTAATTATTTTGATGGTCTGTGGTTTGCCTATTGGTCTATGTTTTAATCCTTTAGATAATATATTGACTTCATCTTTGCTTAAAATTGTCTTGGAAAGATTGATCACATTAATTGCATCATCTTTTCTATTTGTATCTGGGAAATCATACTTGCGTATCCAAAATTCTATTTTATTGTTATGCCTTTTTTCTATTTTTGCTTTCAATATTGCTATTTTAGCGTTAATACTTATTATGATATCATTTAGATGTGATTGGTCGCTGTTGAGAGAGAGTAAACAAATTATGTCCTTTATGGTTTTGGTAATAATCCTGATTTTTGAATGACATCCTTTAGTTCTAGATCTTAATAAAACAGTAATCCAACTAGTTTGAAATAAGATTTGTTTATAAATTTAACGTGCATATCCATGATACACGTGCATTTCAACTTGCGAGGTATCCCATCAGACATGTGATATCTTAAACTGTGATTGAATTATTTTTATCTTATTCTATTTAAGTCAATTGAATTATATGCTTCTGGTAAATCAATTCTGCGATTTATACTGCTATATTGTTTGGACACTATTGCTTCAATTATTAATCTTTGAAATTTATTATTAATATTGTTATAATGTACTTTAGGTTCATTTAAGTTAAATGTGTGTCCTGTTGAATTGGAGTGTTGTACTATTAATGATAATGGGTCATTTCTGTTTATGTTTCTTCTGTGTTCAATGATTCTATAAACGATTTATATAAAGGTACATAATCAATAGATGTAGTATAGAATAATTATTCAGAAAAAAATACATGCAATAAGATAATATCAATTAAAATGTTATAGACCTCCTCAATTCAATTCACAAAATATTTTCGTTGAGATATTTAATTAGAGATTCGGTTTTGTTAATTATTCTAAGAAATATTGCAATTAATACCACTTTTTCAAATGTGTCTTTCCAGAATTCTTTAAATATTTTACTGTGGGGGCCTTGATACGGAAATCTGTGAAAGAAAAAATTATGAAAACCATTACAATTAATTAGTAAATCACGATTTATTAATATACCCATTTGCTAATTTGGATCAGGTTTTTTCTCAGCAAGTGCCAATTAAGAGAGTTTATTATATATATAACTTTTTATTTTGTCATTAAGCAATTTTTTAATCTACATATTTTCTCCCACTTATATTGGAGCTACAGAGAAACTCATACAAGTATGACATGAAAACTAATACTTGTATAACTAGAAATTGCAGGAGGACCGTTTCTCTTTATATAATCGTATTTTCTCTATTTCTTAGCATTGAATATATGACGTTTTAAAAAAATATTCCTATCTTCTTTAGCACTTCTTTTTAATCTTTTTATATTAGTGTGAATATCCATATGGAAGTTTTAAAATATATATATATATATTATAAATTACATGATACACAACAACAAAAAAAAAGTTGCAGTGAAAATGTAAAAAATAGCATTTTAAACACTATCGTAAAGTGTTCTTAAATGAAAAAAAAAAAAAAAACTAGAACTGACAGGCAAATAAGACGTGTTAAATATTAACTTAATTCAAAGTTAAATACATAAGAACGTTTACATCTTTAAATGTCACATCCTTGACAAGTGATTTATTTGATATTGAAAACTTTTGGTTCCACAGAGATTGATGCTGTTTGACACCGTTGCTGTGGTAAATAATGACGTCGCTCGATATAGTCTCGAGTAAGTCTAGCAATAAACCGGTTTTTGTTATTAATACATTTTAAAATACGCTGTAAATTTGCAAACATCTTTGTTAGAATCTATTGAACGGTTATCTTCATACGCTTTTGATCCTCAGTAAATCTCTTGAAATAGTGGAGGCTCTCACCCTAATTTTCAATCATATAAAGGCCTTATCTTTGAACATCATTTATTATTGAGCTCTCCATTTGACCACTCACGATGTCAATGCGATTATATATAACCCTTTATATTTCTCATTTGAGTTATAAGTGATGGCTCGTTTATTATAAAGATTTATAATCACTTTATATTATACTAGACGAATGGCCCGGGCAACGCCCGGGTTTTACCCGAGTGCGTATATATTTTTAAAACGTTTTAATTCAAATACTATTCGTTACAATTATAAATTGGCGCCATGGATGTCACTCTTGTGAAACGTCCCGTTTCCAAACTGTGCGTTTTTAAAATGTTTTAATTTAAATACTATTCGTTACAATTATAAATGGCGCCGTGGATGTCTCTCTTGTGAAACGTCCCGCCCCAAACTGTGTGTGTCTTGAAAATATAAAAATAAAAATGTGAATTTTCATAAAGATTTCATCATGTCGATTTTTTTTTTTGCATTTCACCTACTAAATCGATAGAGATAATTACATTTGCAACATGAACTTAGGTATATTGACTAAATGGAAAACTGCATAGTAATAAAGATCATTTTTTAAAGGCACCATATCGTTTTTTTTTTTCAATAAAATCGAAACAAAAAAAAAATTCACAAAATTTATCGTTTATACAATTATTATATATATTAGCATCATATATTAACTTTATGAACAAAAAAATATGTCCACGGTAGCCTAGTGGTCATGGCATCTGCCCGGTAAGCGGAAGGTCGTGGGTTCGATTCCCATCCCTTGACACTTTTTTTATTGTTATCCATTCTGACCAAAATCTATCCGTGAACTTCACACAGTGAACTTCACACAGACAGAATAAGGCAATTATATAAGTAGATATATATATATGTGAAAAAATAGTACAAATGTAACATTGTACTGGGATAAAGTGCATAAATTAAGAAAAAGGCATCTTCTTATCGTGCAACTGAAAGTTGCTGATGGCTTGCGCCATCTATCGGAATAAATATAAACTATTCTCGTTGATTTTTAATTATTCCAGAATTGGCCAATTACCCATTCTTGATTAATCAAGAAAAGCTAACCACGGACGCGTTTCGGGCTGTTGGCCCTCATCAGCGTGGTGCAAGCTGTACCTCAACGACCGTTTTATATGTGGTTTTAAACGGGCTACTAACCAAAAGTAATGATTTTTGAGCCCATGCGCGATGTGAAGAGGCAAGGAATAGGAGTATGTAGCGGCAGGAGAAGACTCGCAGGGAAGTGGAAACGTTGGGAAAGCAGGGGAACAGCGCCTGGGAGAAGTGAGGCAGGGGTCCAGTAACCAGTAGAAGGTGGCGGGAGGAGTAGGAGGCGGAGGGTTTTTGAAGCCTAAAGCGTGTGGGCCTTAGACTTCAGAATGGGGCAGTTTGAGGCTCTCGCCTCGTGGTTGCCTGAGAGGCCCTTTTTGGCAGCAGTTGGCACATTTTGAAGTGTGCTGGTCAGCTCTGGTTGGGCAGGAGCGGCCTTCATGGCCGTCTTCACCGCAGTGGAAGCACTTGGGAGCTCTGGAACAGTGGGTGGAGTTGTGGCCGAAGCCACAGCAGCGGAAGCAGACGCGGGCGCGGATGGACGCCTCGAAGTTGAGGATCACACCGTCAACCACGATTCTTCCGCGGTTGCCCAGGGCTCCAAAGGTCTTGAGGTCCACCTCGATGAAGGCGGTGCAGGTCCCGTTTCTGAGTGCAGAACGGTGCGCCACGCGCACCACTTTGTTCCCGGGGAGCTGGCTGACAGCGGCGGTTGCCAGGAAGGTCTCCTCGATTGTGGAATTGGAGGTCTCCTCATCCACTCTGAAGAGGCAGATTCTTGGCAGGATCTCCTTCTGCTGGCGGACCTTCATTCCCGTTAGCTTGCTGGCCAGGGAGGTAGTCACCTCAGGGATGATGTCGGGATTGCTAGAGTGGAGGACCAGCTTCCCCTTGGTGCGCAGAGAGGCCCAAACACCTTGGGGTAGGGTGTGGACAGCGCGGACAGCCTTGTAAATGTCCCTTGGGTCAGCCTGTGGGTCGTCAGAGACAACCACTGTGTGGGCCGCCGATTTTTCCCCATGGAGGACCACTTGGGGCGGCCGCAGGCTTGGATACGCGGGATGACGCAAGTTTGGTTTGGACCTTTTAGGTTGGGTCTTTTTGCGGGCGGGTTGAGAGCCTCAGGCTGCTTCCTCTTGGTTGCAACAGAAGCAGGCTTGGTGGGGTCAGTCCGGGAGCTGGTATCCTTGCAGGAAGGAGCAGGGCTGGTTTGAGTGCTTTGGCAGGCAGTCTGTGGATTGAATTCGTCCAGTTCCTTAAAGGACGCGAGGGTGCCAGAGAGGTTCTCTACCTTGGCAATGAGGGCCTTGATCTGCTCGGTCCGTAGACTGGTGATATTCGTAATGATTTCGGTCAGGCATTCTTGGGAGGTAGGGTGAGGATAACGTAATGCCTTCTCGACGTCCTCCATCATCTGGCTATTCTCCAACTCTAATAGGGCGAGGGTTACGAGGGGCTCCTCGGCATTCTTCTTCTTCTTCCTAGAGGGAGCCATGGCAGAGATAAGTATGGTAAGTATAAAGTAGCTATGGTAAGTATGGTAAGTAGGTAAGTATATGGTAAGTATGGCAAGTACGAGTAAGTATTACCTCAACGAGAGAGAATATATCTTTATTTTACGGGGCTGCTAACCAAAATGAATGATTTTTGAGCCCCGATGGACGCATAAAGCGGAATATATACAAAGCATAGTTGGGGGGCCTGGGAATGGGTGGCCAGGGATCATCGCCAGGTGAGGCCAGGAGAGCCAGGATGTAGAGGAGGACCGGGGGGAGGGGGCAACGGGGAATAGTTTCTTGAGAATCGGGCTAATTGGCCTACAAAAAAGGTCTTCTAGCCCTACTATGGTTGCAGAACGCGAACTGGTGGCAAGGGATCCTAGGATCTGGCAGTGGAGGTGTCATCGCAGGGGGGAGGAAGCTAGAGAGGTCAGGGAAACAGCGCCTTGATGGGTGAGAAGCCTGGATGGAGGCCAGTTGAGGAGGCAGGAGGTCCTGGGAGCCTAGAACTTGAGGGCTCTAAGCTTCAAGATGGGGCAGCTTGAGGCTCTCGCCTCGTGCTTGTCTGGGAGGCCCTTGGCACAGCAGTTGGCGCACTTGGAAGTGTGCCGGTCGGCAACTGAGGGGCAGGCACGGCCTTCATGGCCGCCTTCACCGCAGTGGAAGCACGTGGGAGCTCTGGTGCATTGGGCAGAGTTGTGGCCGAAGCCACAACAGCGGAAGCAGACTCGTGCGCGGATGGACTCCTCGAAGTTAAGGCATCCTGAAAAATCATGAAACGGGTAGTTAAGGCCAGAATTGCGTGAGGACGCTACACAATGTGAAAAAAATAGTACAAATGTAACATTGTACTGGGATAAGGTGCATAAATTAAGAAAATGGCGCAAGCCATCAGCAACTTTCAGTTGCACGATAAGAAGATGCCTTTTTCTTAATATATATATATATATATATTTCATAGCACTTGTAATTAAATAAAAGCTAATTTCAAATCATTATCTATATCTTAACTGAATTATATTTTATAATAGACTCTATAAATTGTAGTAAATATATTTATATATCATCATAGACTAGTTTTTATATTGTTCCAGAATGTTTCGCAATTAATAATAGCCATGTTAATAATTTTCAAATATTTCTTCACATTTAGAATATAAGCATGTTTATATTTTGTTCTCAAACTCTAATGTGCCAGTATTTATCTTTTTTGTTAGCCGAATTAATCAAATATGTTGTCATTTAATATTTCCTTTTATTCAGAGTTCTCTAAATGGTTTTTAGAGAATGTGACAATGACTAAATCAATTACAAAGAGCAAATGGACATAATAAATATTTGCACAAAACTATTGAGGCTTTAAGTAAATTGACATCAGCTAAAAATCGATCACATCAACTGTTAATTAAAGCTTTGTTTTTAATAAAGTTTTGGAGGTAAAAATTCTACTTCAACAAGAGGCTTGTCCTCTTCTAGTCGCGCAGCTTAACCAAATTAATGCGTTTTATTGGAAGGGCTTTCCAGAGAAGAGAGTTTCACGTGTCAATAAGAGGATAAGTGGTGCCATCTTTGTTTTGTGGAGATAATAACAAACTGCCTCAGAGAAAAAGAAAATATAAAACAAATGAATTAAACAAGAATAAAGCGTCTCTTCATTCTGAATATATATAATTCTAGTTGTTCATATACTAGTGTTTTATCTTTCGAAAATTTAATGTCGGAAATAATAAGCAAATAACTTTTCTTCGTATCTCTCAAAGGGTCTCGTTCTATAACGGAGAAATCCTCTCGACCCGCATATACTTTTATATAAATACTACGCGTGATAGAGCATATGACATGGTATATGCGCTTGCTCTAGGTCACCAGAACCTCTTGCCTACATTTGTATATATATATATTGTCTACCTTTCCTCTATATTTGTCTACTTCTCATATATTCTTGGATACATATATTCTACATATAAAGTTGGAATCCTCTGATAAGTATAAGTAAAGGATATGAAGCGTACGAGGATACTTTTCTTTTAAATTTTAATGAAGATTCAAGCTTTCGGGCGAAAACAGCCCTTCTACAGGAAATTATAGAAAAACATTTTCAAAAAGTAACGTTTGTAAACAAAAATGGTATCTCTATTGATCTTGTAACGCGTGAATAAATCTCACATCCACGCGACCCAGACTATGATACATTGAATAAATCTGCTAAGTTGAGACTTTTCAAAGTAAATCAAACTGGCATAGGGCAACTATGGTACACAATTTATGGAAATATTGCTTTATATGCATCAGGAATCTCTATATGCCGGTTGATACTATTGTATTTCAAAGAGAGCAACGCCTCGACGACTAATCTTTTAAATTTGCTGTTGATATTAGAGTAATATGCTTGTGGTTGGGATGTGTTAAAAGAATGTCCCGTTTGTCAAAATTGGTGTTTGCCAAATTAAATTCACTTTACCCTGATATACAATTCACAATAGAAAAAGAAAGCAATAGTTCACTAGCCTTTTTAGATATTCTGATTACAAGACAGAATTGCAGATACATAACCAATGTTTACTATAAGCCCTCTTTCTATCCCTCCTATATTCACTACACATCATACTGCCCCCTTAGCCATAAGATTAACACCGTAAAAAACCTTGTCGAAACGCATTTTCACACACTGTTCTTCGCAAGAATTCAAACAAATAGAAACCCAAAACGTAATCGGTCACCTGATGAACTCTGGATACCCAAATAATTTCATACTAAGACATTTTTATAATCCTCAACAGCACCTTAATAGCCAAGTGTATAGATCCATATGCACCATCCATTCTCTACTCATAGTGTCAACATTTCTAGATTCCTAAAAAATAACTATGGTATTCGTACCTTTTACACCAACTCCCCCAAATTAGAAACAATAATCAGAAATCCCATAACCAAGAATAGTTTTGCCGTTACCCTACCTTTTTTCACAAACTCCGTATATTCATTAAAGTGCTCAAACTGTAACAGTATATACATAGGAGAAACAGGCAGACGAATCAAGGACAGAATGGACGAACATCACAGAAACATTAGAAATAATGAACCCAAGTCCCTTATCGTACAACATATTAGACAAACGGGACATTCTTTTAACACATCCCAACCACAAGCATATTACTCTAATATCAACAGCAAATTTAAAAGATTAGTCGTCGAGGCGTTGCTCTCTTTAAAATACAATAGTATCAACCGGCATATAGAGATTCCTGATGCATATAAAGCAATATTTCCATAAATTGTGTACCATAGTTGCCCTATGCCAGTTTGATTTACTTTGAAAAGTCTCAACTTAGCAGATTTATTCAATGTATCATAGTCTGGGTAGCGTGGATGTGAGATTTATTCACGCGTTACAAGATCAATAGAGATACCATTTTTGTTTACAAACGTTACTTTTTGAAAATGTTTTTCTATAATTTCCTGTAGAAGGGCTGTTTTCGCCCGAAAGCTTGAATCTTCATTAAAATTTAGAAGAAAAGTATCCTCGTACGCTTCATATCCTTTACTTATACATATATTCTACTTCTTTTATCAACTTGGCGCATATTTTTTTATATTATATATACATATGAATACATTAATGATTTAAACTTATATGGCGTGGATCAATGTGTGTTAAACGCTTAATTATATGGAACTAGATTCCAGGTTCGAATCATGAAAGCCTCGTTTTTTTATGTTGATGCTGTAGGGCTATAGCGCCTGTACCGGATTCTGTGATTTTGTTGGCTAGTAATCGCAAGAACATGTCCTATGCGAAAAATAATTATTAGCTACTCGATATAAACATACAAGGTGTGTTCAAAAAGTATCGCGACTTTTGTGTTTTTTCAAAAATTATTTATTTATTCATGAATACCTATTTTGTCCCCTTTAAAGTAATCCCCATTAGATATTATACACTTGTGCCAACGGTTTTTCCAATCATCGAAACACTTCAAAAAATCATTAAAAAAAAACTTTTTCAGCTCCTCCTTCGATGCCGTCTTTATCTCGTCAAGCGTAGCGTAACGTCGTCCTTTCATGGGCCTCTTCAGTTTAGGAAACAAGAAAAAATCACAGGGGGCCAGATCTGGGGAATACGGTGGCTGCGGCATCATTAGTGTGTTGTTTTTGGCCAAAAAGTCTCGCACAAGCAACGATGTGTGAGCAGGGGCGTTATCGTGGTGCAAAAGCCAATTTTTGTTCTTCCACAAATCCGGGCGTTTCTGGCGGATTGCTTCGCGCAAATTGCGCATAACTTGCAGGTAATATTCCTTATTGACCGTTCTACCCTGTGGCAAGAGCTCATGATGCACCACGCCCCTGCAATCGAAGAAAACTGTCAGCAAAACTTTCACATTCGACCGAACTTGGCGCGCTTTTTTCGGTCTTGGTTCGTGCGGCAGCTTCCATTGAGATGATTGAGCTTTGGTTTCCACGTCATAACCATAAACCCACGCTTCGTCACCAGTTATGACCCTCTGGAGCAAATTTGGGTCGTCGCAGACAGAGTCCAACATCTCATTAGCAATGTTCATGCGATGCTGTTTTTGGTCGCAATTGAGCAATTTTGGTACGAATTTCGCGGCGACCCGTCTCATGCCCAAATCATTGATAAAATTCGAATGGCACGAGCCAATCGATATGTTTAGGTCCTCAGCAACTTCTCTAACGGTGATTCGACGATTGGCCAATATCATTTTCTCCACTTCATTAATTTTTTCGTCTGTTGTTGAAGTGCTCGGGCGTCCGGCACGCTCTTCGTCGTTCACATCTTCTCGGCCTTCTGAGAACATTTTGTACCACCGATAAACGTTGCTTCGGTCCAAGGTAGCTTCTCCGTATGCCACAGTCAACATTCGGAATGCATCCGCGCACTCAATATCGTTTTTCACACACAATTTTATACAGGTTCTTTGATCCATTTTTTTTAATAGGTAAAAATCGAAGACGATCCAAAACACCTGCAAGCAAAGCAGCTGTCAACAATTAAGTGAACATTCAAAATGGCCGAGCTTGTCGGCATAAGTGAGAGACATGAGTACCAACATAAAGCCACAAAAAGATCGAAATTCGAATATACGTAACCCGCGAAAATTCAAAATTCGCGATACTTTTTGAACACACCTCGTACATTATGTACAAAATGACATTTCAAAAACAAAATGCAAAATACATTATATTCACAATAAAAACAAAGATTTATATATTTACACAATATAAACACATACATATTGTACATTTCAGATATTGTAAAAATATATTTTCTACAGATTTTCGCTCTCCTATCGGACCAGGAATATTTTAAATCAATTGGCTTGGAACATTATTGTGTGTGTGTTTTTGTGTGTTTTGTGTTGTTGTTGTGTTTGATTATTTAAGTTTTCACCTTCTGAGGTGCAGTCGAGGTGTAAAGTATATATTGTACATTGTATGATATCTCTATATAGAGAAACTATCTCGCGCCGATTTATTCTTATAATATACGCATGACGATGGGAATTTTGTTTGGAAGGAAATATTAAATGAAAATAAAATATTTAAACTCTCGTTAAAATAGGCGCATAAACAATGCGCCTTAACATTGGCCTTCTCTAAAAACTAGCAGATTTGGATCAGTGACGAAGCCACAACGTTGGCTAATTCAGAACGCCGCCCTGGGGGCCTTTTAACCCATAGTTTTGGGTTATGGCCCTTGTGAGTCCAGGGCGTACTTTTATTTCATGATATTCACAAGAGATTAATGACATGTTTAGGATTTTCTGAAGGAATGTTCAAGTGTAAATGTGGCTATGCTAATTCTATGTGACCAAAATATCGATGGGAATTTTTCCGGGAAGAATTTTATCAAAGATTTTTCGTCTTTTTTGAAGTTAAATGTATTTTTTTATGAAAATAAATATCTTTGGCTAATTCAGACAAAAGCCAACCTGTATACCATGGTTTCAGGCTATGACCTTTCGTCTGAATTTGCCAAAACTAGTGTTATGGCTTATTCTTTATAATCACCTTTCAAATTTATTCACTGGGGCTATGAACAAAATGCATTGTTTTAATGCATATTTAAATAGAGAGATGCCTCTTTCTCAGAGCTCAGTCTCAGAGGCGATTCGATGGAATCGGGATCTAATGGAATCTTGACAATCTGCCAAAGAGGTGTTCAGCTGGCAAAGTGGCTGGGCCATATCTATGGTTAAAATATAGATGGAAATTTTGCCGGGAGGAAATTGATCTATAGAGACAAAGGTCGTGTGGATCTCATGGAATAAAGGCCGCCCTAGACTGACGAGGGCCATTAGCCCGAAACCATGGTCTCTAGGTGGACGCTTTTCAGTTTGCCAAAGCTGGTGTTGTGGCTTTGTCACCGACCCGAGGCCGCTAGTTGCGGCAACGGTTAATATATGGCGTCTGTTTTTAGACGTCTATTTTGACGGGAGAGGCGACCCTTGTCTCTTTATATATATATATGTTGTAATATATTACAATATATACCCATATCCCCATGTTTTGTATAGTTATAATGAAATTTCCAAGGTGTCAGAAATAAAATTTCGAGTGAGAGACAGCCGGTGACAGCGGAGGAAAAAGGTCCGAAAACTAAATCGGGTTCCCAGGTGTGCCCCCTTCTTGCTCAAACAGATTAGTCCGCTTGGAGACACAATTATTGACAGTCCCCTCTCGACAGATCTCCCCTGACCGGTGTCGGTTACACTTGTTCTCTCGCCATCTTTGTGGTGACATCCAACATGCCTCGTCCTTTTGTGTAATCCCAAACACGCCTGAACCCACTCTAAACATTGTGATCACCACGACTGCAACCAACATGCCACACTACAGTCATCCAACAGAAAAACAAAACTACATTACTACATAAATATATATATATGTGTGGTGAGGGATCCTGTCGACTCTCGCTATACTGTGTTTACCGAGAGGAACAGTCAGGGCGTAGAGAGTTTCCCAGTACCTCTCTGCACCTTGGAAGACCTTTAACAGTTCTCACAGAGTACAGGCAGTCGTGGTCGAGGCAGAGTGGAAAGCTTGGGAATGTCCACACAAAAAAAACGAAGAAACACAGTTGTATTGAGAAAGTTCTGTGAACAGATAGGATCGAGCAAAGAGCAAGATGGAGATAGAAGAGTTCTTGCTGTTCTACATGGTCGATGAGGCAAACCTTGGACACAACTGACGAGGGCTTCCGCTGATGGTGAAGTGACTAAATTTTCGGCTAGGGCGGGCGGTCTTATATAGCTTGCCGAGAGAGGAAGTATTGAATTTCAGCGGATGTGCAACAAGAGCGTGAATCGGAAGCGAAATTGTACTCTCTGGCAACGCCCTGTGATCTTGCTATCTTTAAGACTTCTACACCTCGATTTTAGACGTTTTTGGACTTCTATCTCAATCTCTTGCTTCAGCTCAGCTCTTAATCTATTACAGAGTTTTATTTATTCATCTTCAGTTTGTACAAAGTACATTACATATGGTGATGTAATGACACATGTCAATCATGCTTATAATCATTTACAGATGTGTTTCTATTATACAACATGGAAATCTTGTTATAGGTATTATACAATATGGGGTTGTTGGTTTAAATTACCATATATATATATTATGAATATACTTTGAAAACTTTCTTTGAATGCACATGTTCACCCCGAACTGCTAAACTCGCCAACATCCCGTTATTTGATTCAAAGAAAGGGATAAATAAGGAAGTGCTACTTGCGCCAGTCAGTGGGAACCGCAGCATGATGGAAAGAAGCCTGCGGGAGAACAAAAGGCCGGGGCACCTACACTGCCAGGGGAAGTAACCGCGGGGTTCAAGGAGGTAAAAATAGTCTGATGAGAGCAGTTAGACAGAGAGGAATATCTCGACATCAAGGCGCCGGAGTGTTCCGGATTCGAAAATCCAGTGGATACTAGCTGTTGGCCAGACCGTGGTAGTATCCTGAAGCTTGTCAGGCCAAGTTGGCGACTGGAATGTACGGAGCGGATTACTCTGTTGAAGATGGACGCCGGAATGAGAATATCAGCGGAGCAGTCAAGTGAAATGTGTGTGGAGCGGGACGCTTTGCAAAAGTGACATCCACGGTGTCAAGGATCCTTCTGACAGTGGAGTTTGGAGGCAAGTTCCAGTTCGTACCTCTCTAATAAATCTCTAGCTGCATCACTTTACGAACTCACTGTCGTCTTTGTACCATCTTGATCAGACAAGGTACATTGGGGTAACGACGCCACAGTGTGTATAGAAAACTAACAATATTATATTTATCGTCAACATAAGGCAACCGATATAGTAATCCAACGATTTTGTGTGTTGTTACAATAAAGTGGAACCAACATAGTGAACCATAAATGAGAATCGAAGATAAAGAAGGATTAGAAGCGGAAGGAAAAACAAAACGTCCGTCAGGTCTCGAGAGGAGATCATGTCAAACGCAGACGCTGAAGTGAGAAGAGAGATGGCCTTAACCGGCTAAATATCAACTCACAACTATCCTGATTGTAAAGTTCTTGTGTGTTAGGTTTTCCTTTTAAAACAACTCCTCTATACATTTAGAAAATTTCAACATTTTTTGATGAATTAAAAGTTTGCGTAATGACGATATACACGCGTAAATCATTCTTCATTATTTAAAAATACATATACAAATTTCAAGACTTTCTATCGACGAAATCAGGGGAAGAGGCTTGGCGCTATTTTTTCTTAAGCGCTCTCTCTTTAGATTTCACAATATATACATAAAGGTAATGGAAATAAATAACATTTACATATATATTGTTTATTATCAAAGTTATGAGACCAAAAAGGGAACATTCTATTTTTAATAAATTTATGAAGCGCATTTATTAAGTATATTAAAATGATGCATCCTTTGAGTTTCGCTGCGCTGAACTCGCTTATTAGAATCCTTGAATAATCCACAACAACCAGCAATTTAACTAAACCCTTTAAGAACATCATGGCTTCGAATTATGATCCTCATGGGACAGCTACACCATTTCGCAACATCCAGTTATGAAATAGACCGAATCTGACAAAGAGGCGTATTTAATGGTGAAATTGTAGAGCTGATCTTAGGACAGAATACATTGTTAATATTCGTGAAGGTTGAATTCATTCGCAAAATAATTTTTTTATAAATACATAAAACAAATATGCAAGTATTATATTGTTTGAATATGACATATATGTCATTATGGTTCATAAAAATTCCTTATTTGAATGCATTTAATAAACTTACATAACTGCCTATATTGCCGGTACTGAAAACTCTACAAATAAATAAGCAATAATCATTGAAACAAATTTAAGATTTCGATAAACATACATTGAAAGAAACATAAGCCAAATATAATAAATAAATTTCTTTATTTCTCAGGAAGCCTCTTTGACCAAATTTTTAGTCGTTGAGGTACAGCCTGCACTATGCTGACGAGGGCCAAAAGCCCTGAATCAAGAAAATTTCGATTTTCAAATTCCAAAGCTTCTTTACCTTTTAATCTAGGTGCTTATGACACAATGAGATGGCTTTCGAGGAAAATGCTATTTCAGCCGTAATTATAAATAATAATAATAATAATAATAATAAAATCGAGAATCTGTTCTCATACATTGATTTATAATGTAAGCGCGCCAGCCGCATTCTAAATTATCAATCATGCCCATCAGAATCTATCGGTACAACTCATATACTGTCGAAGACGTCTAGCTGTAATGGACCAAGATTCACGATTATATATTATTATATCGTTCTTCTGAGGTCTTGAAAAATTCTTATTGAAAAGTCATGCAGCGTGAGATGTGGTCTGTAAACTAATAGCAGCGATATACCATTGAATTAGATAAGAGGTTATTGCTGAAGCCTTTCAGAGTAATGATCCGTCTGAAAACTATTTGATATCGCTTGTGATACAGTATGTATAGTACATGGGTAGATGTTGGAGCCAGATTGAACCAGAATCAAAATGCGGCTAGAGTAGTATGAAATGGAAAGGTAAGTATGCAGGGAATTGCCAAAACCAAGTAGAGGGTCTATTGACTGGCGCCTCCTGAAATATTTGCCCAGGAGATTATTTGCACAGCGCAGCATGTTCTCTATCCCTGGAGTCTCACGTCTACCCCATCCTCTATGTGGCGGAGAAACGTTTCAAACTTTCAAATTAATTATAACGTTTAAGTAAAATTACGTAGTCACATAAACTTAACCAATTCCTCTTTATATAATCGATTCACGGATTCATCTTTAAAATATATATTCAATGGTAGTGTTATATTAGCTATATGTTTATAAAAATAATGCTTATCTCACAATTATTTCGATTGGTAAAACGTATATCTTGAAGTACAACAAGGCGTTTATTCTTTCTCTGTGTAAGCGAGTTCAGTGCAATATAGCTCTATCATTCGAATAACGCTATAAGGCTATGTATGGATTAACTCATTTAGAAACTCCTTGAATCAATAAAATCCACTCAATAACATCGAATACCTTCACAGACAATGAAGGGAAAATATTTAAAGCGAAAACATATGAAATTTCTTTGCTTAATACTGCACACAAATCAATATTTTTTGGAGACAAAAATAACTTAGATAATGAAGAAATAGAAGTAATTAAGCCGAAAACCCACACAAACTTCTTATTTTTATTTCACAAGCCTTTGTTTCTGCCTTAACTAAAATAACCCATTAACAGATTAAATGATAAAAACTCGAACTTGGATGTCATATCGGCTAACATGATAAAACAAATCTGGGTACAACTACAATCATAGAGCTCCTCCAAATAATTAACCAAGCCTGGTCTTTCAGTGCCTTACGTAAGGAATATAATCATTCAATCCTAATCTCCATTCATAAATCTGGAATAAAATGGCTCACGGCATCAAAATTACTAACCTCAATGACATGCAAACTGAAGGAAGACAGGCTAGTTAATGGGATACAAACCTTTCTAAAAAAAATAGGTTACCTAAAAAGCAATAAGTAGCTTATAAAGCTCAACATATCACCGTAAACAAGATTTTATACTTTACACAGAAACTACAAGACAATTTTAAATTGGAGCCAACAAGCCTCATATCTGCCTATGACAAACTATGGAAGAAAAGGCCTAGATATATTGAACTAGACAAACTAGGAATAAAAGGAAAAATGATTGATTGGATCCTTCTTAACTAAAAATACCTTCCGGATTAACTTCAAAGAATAACTATCAATAAAAGTTGTCATTTCAGAATTCCCTTTAGGGATACATTTTCAAGCCCCTTTTAATATCCATCTTCTTTAATATAATGGATTATAAAATCACAAAATACTACGACTTTTATCTCAACACCTATGATATTATTCATCAAAATATAGACCTCACAAAGAAGGAAGCAAAACATAAACAGAAAGCATTAGAGAACGCCAATATCTTTTATATGGAGTGAAAATAGCAGTTAACCTTAATAAATCCAAAGTGTAAATATCCTCAATAATCTTAGAAATATCTCAGAAATATCTTAGAAAGATAAAATATGCTCCAAGAGCATTGAATGTTACAAAAAGATAAAATATAATTAATTCCTATATCCAAATATCTGGGAGTAACTCTGAAACCGCCACAGACCTCTGGACATCATATCAAACCGTGAAAACTAATATCATAGAGCGGCTAAATGTGCATAACAGGATATCAAGCTAGGAATTGGACATATCTGGCCCTGATCAGACCTATGTTCCGCCAGATATAAATTAAATCGACCAGGCGTAGAGAGATCATGCAAGAGTTATATGCAGACTCGGGAGAATATACACACACAATCAGAATTGATACATTTAGCGCGCCATCTGTTATAAAAAAAATGAAACTATTTTAGACGCGTATAATTATTTTTAAAATTAAACAATTTCAACTGCCCTTACTGCAATGATTGATTAATGGAAAGGTTTGGCTCATCAATGATGAATTCTCCCGGCTTTTTAAACTGGTGAAACTGCTAGGAGGGTTTGCCACTGATGAGCTAGGTTTATCTCATTAATTTACCCTTGCTGTAAGAGCGGTATGCAAATTGTTTAATTATAAAAAATAATCATACGAATATAATATATATATATATATATAGTTTCAATTTCTTACAATGGGAATTGTTGAAATTGACACAATAACACTTATTGCTTATCACACACCAAAGAAAGATAGGCTTATCCGACTATATATTAAAGATATACAATTATACCTACTTACAATTACAAAATACTCTTATTTGAAGCAACATCAGTGAATGTATTGAAATTAGACTGCTGAGAAACTCTATATTTTATTTAAATTGGTGTTAAACGCGATATTTCTTTTATTAATAAATTATTTGTGAAGGCAGACAAAGGGAAGATTTCTCATTTGAATCACCCAAGAAACTGAATTCTGCTAAAATACACAAAACAACTGCCAGAATATTGTTAAGGGAAATGAACTAATTAAACAAATAATATGTGTACAAGGGAATCCGTCGCACGAACGAGTCTTTGATTACAGAATGGCTGATTCGTCGTCAGAAAAAGGATCATCTGGAAACTCTGACGCAATAGAATCTGAAACTCACTTTTAATCAGAATATTGACTTCAGACAACTGAGACTAACGAGACATTGTGATTCCTGGTGTCAGATAAACCTATGAAAACAAATCATCCTAATATATATCAAATTGTCCACACAATCAGCCAGTTGAAATCGCCAGTTAGCATTGATCTATACACAAAAGAAAACCTTCCTTTTTTTTGCTTATCCCTAGTACACGTGGTACAGGCCATGATAATCATGGTGGGTAGAAGGCGACTGCTTTTACTGTAAGTGCACCACATGTCTACACATGTGAAAAGCAGTTCGACTTTGCACTTACAAATGTTCCAGAGCCCCGTTTGGTTACTTGCACTCGCTGGTGGGGTTGGACTTTTGCAAGAATCGGGGGCCATTGGAGCATTTTTTTAATCATAAAAAATGTCCTATGCGGAAATCGAACCCGGCTCGTAGCGGTCGTAATCCAACGGTTTAGACCATCCTTCCACCGACCCCCAAAACCTTCCTTAAATATGCACAAAGAACAAAACTGTCCTCCTCCATTTTCTCCTAATGAAAAGCATTGGCATCGTGAAGCGTACTCGATATAAGGATTGACTACGCATCTATAAGAGGAAAGAACTTAGGAAGCATTAAATCGTCTTCAAAACCACGATGTCAAGGATTTACTCTCTCTCTCTGTGAAAGAAAAAAGTAATTAAAATATTATAATGTTTGAAACTATTCAAGATCGCACTTTTATTTTCTAAATAACACCACTTTCTATAACTCTTTCTGTGTTTGTATGCGAGGAAAACAATATTGAGAGGGCCTGGTTCATCAGTGATGAACCCTCCCAGCGGTTTCGCCAGTTCGATCTTTTATAACGTTCTAATTTTTCATTGGGCTCTATTGTCATCGGATATGTTGAGGTATACTTAGAATATATATTCAAGGAACAATGGACATAAGCTTTAAAGATGGTAGAAATTTAACGAAGATATACAGGGTGTGGCAATTATTTGAGAACACACAATGTAGGTGACACACTTTCCTGTGTGTTATAGTATGTTATAGTATCATAGTTTTTTTTGTGTTGCAGGTAGACATGGCAGAACCTACTCTTGAAGAGTAAATGAAGAGGCATGTAGTTCTTGTCTCCTTGCTGCAGGACACTCCGATTCAGAAACTGCTGCATTCTTGAAATTCTCTTTTGTTTTCAATCATTTGTTTTCAAATTTCGGAGAAAATCGGGAGCTGCAAAGGGTGATGTGGCGGAATTTTCCCGAAGGAACCGACATTTTCGACGTTCTGACAGTATCAGGACGCCAGATTTGTAAGTCGTGTCCAAGCTGCCATCGATGAGGAACCTGGGAAGTTGATGAGGGCACTCGCCCTCAAAAGTGGACCGCAAAAATGATCGGTAGCTGTGTAAAGCCCTGATGAGATACCTACGGTCATACATGTCAAATTTCTAGCATCATTGATGGTTCTTGGTGTTGTTAGTAGTAAAGGTACTGTGGTGTATTCACAATTTTTCACTCCAGGTGCCAGAGTCAATGCTGTTGCTTACACAGATGTCTTAGTCACAGTTGTCTAGTCTTGGATCGCTACTGTAGCGCGTGGGAGGCCGTATGTATTTCAACAAGACTCAGCCCCATCTCATACAGCCAGACAACCCAAACAGACAATCTTCAAGACCATGTCACACTAAAACGCTTGCCAAAAACACCTGTGCTCTCAAAGCTGCTATTGTGGATGCAATGGAAAACATTCCCAAAACCCATCTTTGCTGCCTACAGCCGGTTTCGACAACGTATAGAAGCTTTTATCGCAGCTGATGGCGGTTTCATTGAATAATGTCGTCTCTTAAGTGTATGTGTTAATCTATATAAAACTTTAATATGTAATAAATTCTCTCTTTTTGTGTATTAATTTTTTCCCATTTACATAATTTTGTTCCCAAATAGCTAATTCCCCCAGGATATTTGAAGAAGGTTATATTTGGCATGTCTTCAGTACTATGTATATGCTGTTGTGTGACTAACTGCTAATTATTTTCCCTTACTCCAATAAGCAATAGATTAGTTCAAGGTGATTTTTTTAAATATTTTCTCTATTGTATAAAAGGGGAGAACTTGAATTACTAAACAAAAGTAAAATAGGTTAGAAAAACTTGGCTTCTCAATGGCGACCCATCTCAGCAGTTCCGCAAATGTAATCAATTAGACCGATAAAATTATTGACTTTGTTAACTAGGCTTGATCGAAAATAGCGGAAGAATAGTTTGTCCTTCAATGTACAGATGGTACCACATGTTCCGTTTAACAATATGTATTTAAGAAAGCTCTTTGTAAGAGGTATTCAAATAAACAAAGCCATATGGAAGTATTGTGTAAGACAACAACTCCAGGAATGTGTATAAGATATTTTTTATTGTATATTAATTTCACATTTAATTACATTCGAATGAATTTCTTAAAGAAAAAAAAAACAGGATACTTAATTATACCTAACAAGTGAATGGCTCCCAGATGAAGAGACACAGAATGGAACTAAAATTACCTCCTTTAACGCACAACAACAAAAAAAAAAAAAAAAACATTTTTTTCCTTTGTTCAATTCTGTAATAAAATATCTTTTAATTATTCTATTGTGACCGACACGGGTTTTCTTAATCTCTTTTCCTTTGAACTTCAGAAACTCCTATTTTGCGTATGATTAACACGAAGAGCTCTTGGAAGTTTTCAAAATTATTAAAAAAATATATGTTTTACTGCATCTCAAAATTTGCTACACGTTTTTAGAAATAGCCCTTTAGTGGAATATAATTTTTTTATTCTATAAATCTTTGTATATTCATTTTTGGTTTTTCCTTATTTTACCTGTGGGCCAATGAATCAACAGTTTTTGGCGCTTGATCAGTACATTTCATTTGAATAATTCCTCTTACTATTATATTCAAATGTTATATTTGGACAAAATCTAAAAACAAATATCATAAACAAAAAAATAAATGTTTAATAAATACTTTGTTGGTTGGTAGTTTGTTCAAAACTACAGCTACATCAAACTCTCATAAGAAGAGCGTTTTCAAAATTTTATTTCAAATGTAATTTACTTCAAATTTTTAAATCAAATATCAATAAAATTTGTAGTTTAAAAGCAGTCTAATTCCATCAAATTCAACGTGAGGCACTGGTGTCGCTTCAAATCATATTTTTAAGATTTATCATCCGAAGTATTTTAGACTATTCTATATACAGTTACGAGCGTCATGCGTTCTTAATAATTTTTCATCTCTGTCACCGTTTGCTTTTTTTTTTTTTTTTTGGAATGGCGCTCTCCTATTGGTTGGCTACGATCACGCCACCTTTGCCCACCCCCCCCCCCCCCCCCCCCCCATCATGCCCCCCCCCCCACTCGCTTCTTCGTCTTTGTAACTATTGTGTTGGAGCGGGTCGCTCCTTAAATAAATGCATATATTAGTTAATAACTAAATGGAATCCTCTCTTTCTTTTTGCCAGTAAGAGACGCCTACGGAAGGCAACAGTACATAGACAGATAAAGCGCATAGGCTATAGTTATTAACTAATATATGCATTTATTTAAGGCGCCAATTTATAATTGTAACAAATAGTATTTGAATCAAAACATTCAATCGGGTGAAACACGGGCGTTGCCCGGGTCATTCGGCTAGTATATATATATACGCAACAAATCACTATGACTTCACATTATTTTATACCAAAACACAGTCTCACACATTAAACATTTGTTACACTTCAAGAAAATAAAATAATATTAAAAACACACAAAGATTAAGTTACTTTTTTCCCCCCAAAATATTTGCTTTTTTTTTTTTCATTTGACTCCATAAAGGTCTAAGAGATTGCTATGGTCGTAAAGCTAAAGGTCGAAACGATCACCAGGTTAACTTTTAACAAGACCCTGCCTGGTACCAATCTCGTTCCCCCCAGGTTAACAATGTTAGGTTTAGTTATTTGTGTATATGTATAATGTGTGGGAAATAATAACTATTATGTGTATATTGATATGCAAATTCGCACATGTTCCTACTCATCATGATTGTCATGATCTGTTATATTATCATGCTTCAGAAATAGAAGAGAAAAAACAAAATGTTCATTAAAAAAAAAATAAAAAGGGGGTCGGTGGAAGAATGATCTAAATCGTTGGTTTTCGACCGCTACGACCCGGATTCGATTCCAGCATTGGGCACTTTTTTCTGTTGAAAAAATGCTCCAATGGTCCCCGATTCTAGCAAAGGTCCAACCCCATCAGCGAGTATCAGCGAGTGAAAGTAACCAAACGGGGCTCTGGATCTTTTGTAAGTGGATAATCGAACTGCTTTTCACATGTGTAGACATGTGGCGCACTTACAGTAAAAGCAGTCGCCTATTTCTAGCCACCATGATTATCATGACCTGTACCACGTGTACTAGGGATAAGATAGAAAAAAAAAACAATAATAAATGTTTATAAATATTTATTACGGAAACCAAAATAATAAATTCTTAATAATTCAGCAAGAAAAATATACAGGTCACAATTCAGCATACATGATTTCACATGCTATTCTATTTTTTTAATACAATAGATTCATTCTAGATATTTTGATTTCTAAAGGCAATATAGCATAGGCAGAAGAAATTATCTACTTTAACAAAATCCCAAAATATATTCAATATAGATAATTCCATTAAATGTATTCCCAACACTTCACTATTATAGAATTAATTTTTTTAACTAGAATTATATATTGCACGCCTTTGCGGATAAATTGACCTGATAAATTGCGGCTGTCTGAAAGCTCATAAATTATAAATTATAAAAATAATCGTTTTTTTTTTTTAAGATTTGTTCCTTCGTATATTTAATTGCAGTTTCACTTTACGAATATATAGCATGTAATGTACTTACAGGATACCCAGTCATAAACTGCCTGATTATCTTGGCTGAGCCGTATTTCCCCTTAGAATACAGCAATAATGAAGACATGTTGTTGGGCCTAGAGATCAATAGTAATATTTGTTTTCACCGTTTAATAGTGCGGAGGACCGGGTTTAGCACGGCGTAGAGATTTAGTCGGATCCAGTAATGGCTGACGACAGTGATTCTCTGAGCCATTAGAGGCTATTTACACAGATGTGTATCTAGGGTCACAAAAATAAATGTCGCACAGCTCGTTCATCTGTTACCATCGCTCTAAAAAAACTCTTTTAATCACGTACTCCACTCTTCTCTCTTCATCCGCGCCTCCCATCTAACACTTCCCAACCGCTCCGCCCTTGTACTCACCCCCTAATCACTTGTCTCCATTTTCATCTCCCTTGTATTAACGAACAATCACTTCTCTGTATTCACCTTCCTTGGGTTTACGCACTGATCGCCTCCTCACCTTACTTGGGTTTACGCACTGATCGCCTCCTCACATTACTTGTGTTTACGCACTGATCGCCTCCTAATACTCCTTGGGTTTACGCACTGATCGCCTCCTCACATTACTTGTGTTTACGCACTGATCGCCTCCTCATACTCCTTGGGTTTATGCACTGATCGCCTCCTCACATTACTTGTGTTTACGCACTGATCGCCTCCTCACATTACTTGGATTTACGCACTGATCTCCTCCTCACATTACTTGGATTTTCGCACTGATCGCCTCCTCACATTACTTGGGTTTACGCACTGATCGCCTCCTCACATTACTTGTGTTTACGCACTGATCGCCTCCTCATACTCCTTGGGTTTATGCACTGATCGCCTCCTCACATTACTTGTGTTTACGCACTGATCGCCTCCTCACATTACTTGAATTTACGCACTGATCGCCTCCTCACATTACTTGGATTTACGCACTGATCTCCTCCTCACATTACTTGGATTTACGCACTGATCGCCTCCTCACATTACTTGGGTTTACGCACTGATCGCCTCCTCACATTACTTGTGTTTACGCACTGATCGCCTCCTCACATTACTTGGATTTACGCACTGATCGCCTCCTCATACTCCTTGGGTTTACGCACTGATCGCCTCCTCACATTACTTGTGTTTACGCACTGATCGCCTCCTCATACTCCTTGGGTTTATGCACTGATCGCCTCCTCACATTACTTGTGTTTACGCACTGATTGCCTCCTCACATTACTTGAATTTACGCACTGATCGCCTCCTCACATTACTTGGATTTACGCACTGATCGCCCCCTCACATTACTTGGATTTACGCACTGATCGCCTCCTCACATTACTTGAATTTACGCACTGATCGCCTCCTCACATTACTTGTGTTTACGCACTGATCGTCTCCTCACATTACTTGGGTTTACACACTGATCGCCAGTCTCTCCATTCTCAACTTTCTTGGGTTCATGTGTTGATAGTTTATCTCTAAATACTCTTTTTCACATTGATTAAACCATCGGCTGGTGCCTATCTTCTATCCTTCTGAATCTACCTTTAGTCGGCAGGTTCCTATCCTGCCATCGCTCGTGCCCCCTCGAAGAGGCTTAGCTTTCATATCCATGAACTAGCCGGGTCACATCATCAAACATAGTCTAAGTGTGTAAGACGATGCAGTTGGTCTTGATATATTCTAACACCATTTGGTGTCCGAAAATACATTGAGCGGGCAGTAGATGAACTGAGGAAGTAATCGTTATGGTGTATGGAACAGCTGCGCCGTTTCTGCACGTCGCATGCAGGATCGTCCTCGTCTTATTGCCTCTTACCTCGCAAAATATACGGTGCTGCGCGACGGGCCTTCTATTAGCATGCCGTTCTCCCATTTTCATGGCCACTCCATTGGAGACCATTCCGAAAACATATCCCTCCAACTAGTCCAGCACGGTCTACCCCATTCGGGGCACTAGGTTTCATTCTAGCCAGTCTGCATCGCCTGCGGCTACAACGAGCTGTCGCTTACCACCGCCATTGATCTTGCAGCTACATGTACTACCGCCCTCAATTTCGTGAGGCGTTCTCCCATCATCGGAAGGCACCCTGAGGGCCAAGCAATCACCATCACCTTGCGGCCTAATTTCAATCTGCATTTACTTCGTCGAAAGAGAAATGTGAGGTGTAGCTGACATTATTCCAGGAATTTATAAAACAATGGGAAAGTCATTATGTACATAAAGTCGCTGTGTAATAAAATAAAGAATTTAGAGTTAATTATTTTGATACAACAACTTTTACCCTCCTCATTGCGGAGAAAAATACTGGGAAGGTCTGTGAATCAGTAGTAAAATCTCCTAGCAGCCTCGTCAGTTAAATCTAACAGATCTTTCTAATATTGTATTGAGTTGTTCTGGTTATTTTGCCATCACAATAAGGGCGAAAATTAGTTTTTTCTAAAATCCAGCTTTGAATTGTTAAATTTCTTTCATAAAGAAAGCTCGCTAATGGCTTATATTTAACACGCGGCCACTGCATATATAATGTTATATATATTTTCATCTATTCTTCACCACACTTATGTCATAATCACAATATAATTAGAGCCGAAATTGTTTAGTTATTTATACAATATATTTCCTTTTGGTATTAATAGAATGCCAATAAAATGTTTGAATTGTCAACTGTTTTGGCACACATTCTCACTCTTCTCTTGTACTTAATCTATTCTCTATCTTCCCATCATCATCTTCACGGCGGTTTCCAAGTGGGCGTTATGAATTTAACAAATTCTTGTCGTGACTTTGTCACCGATCAGAGCCTACTAAACTGCAGAGATGACGTAACGTTTATTTTGTGTCTACATTGACGAAGTGGTAGTCTTTATTTTGATGAATATTACACATATATTCGGTGGGTCGGTGGAAGGCTGGTTAAACCGTTTGGTTTACGACCACTACGACCCGGGTTCGATCCCCGCATTGGACACTTTTTTCTGTTTAAAAAATAAAAAAATGCTCCAATGGCCCCCCGACTCTTGCAAAAGTCCAACCCCACCAGCGAGTGCAAGTAACCAAACGGGGCTCTGGCACATTTGTAAGTGCAAAGTCGAACTGCTTTCACATGTGTAGACATGTGGTGCGCTTACAGTAAAAAGCAGTCGCTAATTACCCACCATGATTATCATGGCCTGTACCACGTGTACTAGGGATAGGCAAAAAAAAAAAACACATATATTCAAATTATACATTAATATGATGTAATGCTACATTCAAATGAACTATCTTCACGGAAATAAAAATTAAATATCAATTGTTTAGTATACGATAATAAACCTAAAACCTCTCTGAGAAAAAAACGCCTATATGTAGTGGCAGCTCTATCACTATAAGGGGGGAATTATACATAAACATAAACGTGCGTATCTTTTATTATATATTCTATAATTAACTTTTTCTCCGATGAAATGATTTAATTATTTCGCACTCTGCCTATATTTCAAAATGTACAAAGAAGGCACACCTCTGCCGTTTAAAATTACATCACTGCAAGGCATTTAGTTTATCACTTCAGTGAAGAATGTAGAGGTGCTGATAAAGTATGTGCCATAGAACCAGTTTAAACGCGAGAGATGCTATTCTTGCACATGGATATAGCACATATTGCACATGGGAGCTCTACCGAAAATTACAATATATTTTAAGAGGCAATTTTTAAAATGAATATAGTCTTAACGTGACCTGTTTTCGACTCTCCAGTGATGTTGCTAGCGCAGACTCCAGCGAAGGTCGTCTGCGGCGAGAGAGACGGCTGGCAGACAGCTGAGGTTGACGTCAATTTGAATCTCTTAAGTTATAACTTCCTTTTGACGTCAAACAATCTTTCTTTAAACTCCGTAGCTTTTGTTCTACGGGGTGGTCTAAGATAGAGACGACTCAGAAAAAACATTAAGCCCACACAGATTACTTTATAATTTAATAAATTTATTTAATGACCCTCAAGTCTTCTACAAATTTAACAGCGCGGGTCAGTAGAAATAGAGAAAACGGTTCGACCTTTGCACCTGGTAGGCACAATTCAAACTCCATCTACATACGCAGAACCTCTCATGATAGAACAGTCAAATAGACTCCTTGTGTCCCATTGGAATTTAAATTACCCCAGAACAAGTCTCTTTCATTTTTAAAATATGAAAATATGATCGCACATCAAATAAGTTATTTATAAAATGGGTTGCTCACCAGATGGGTTACTTATCAAATTGGTCGCACATCAGATGAGTTACTTATCAAATGGGTTGTTCACTAAATGGAATCATTATCAAATTTGTTGCTCATCATATGAGATACTTATTAAATTGGTCGCTCATCAGATGAATTACTTATCAAATAGGCTGTTCTCCAGATGGGTCGCTCATCAAATGGTTTGTTGATGAGAGGTTTTATTATATCCCTTAACTCAATCTGTGAACACCAGGATTTCCGAGTCTCCCTATATTCTAAGTTGGAACCCTCCCAGTTAGCGTTATGATGTCAGAGTCTTTAACCAAACTCTGCTGTTACATAATCATTTTTAGCGGCCTTTGAATCTTTCTTTTTACAAATAATATATATACAATATAATAATATTATTATTATATTCAATCTATAGTACTGAAGAATTCGTGAAAACAATATCCGCTGATAAGAGAAGCTGAGACTGTTATAATGTGTCAAAAATACTAGAGGCAACAGCCACTCATTGTCTGGCTGAAAATAATTTATTGTACAGCAAGGAGTATTTACATATTGGAAGATTGCCATGGATTTGCATAGCGTTAAAATGATAAAACGATATTTACATATGAATGAAAATAGTTAATCATATAAAACGGACAAATTGCATATTTTATGATAATCTACCATATATCACAACAGAAACAAGATCAACTTGGAGAATTCGAAGGAGAATGAGGTCATTGAATGAGTAAAAGAGAGATGCAACGACCTAGAGACTATGGACGCAGAAGGACCACCAAGTGACGCTAGAAACCAATTATTGGAGAACTGCAGGATCATGGTGAAATTTATTAATGAGCTGAAAGACGAAAGACCTAGAAAACTGATGTGTAAAAAAAGAAAAATGCAGACAAGAGTGCTTTAGCAATTAAAACACAAGTAAATTGACTATTTATCACTAAAATGTGTGAAATAGAAAATCATTATTTTCGGTTATTTAAATATTTGAACTCTGTTGCAATTAGGGGAAATTTCCATATAATGAATAGCAGTTGACATTTGAGTAACTTTCGAATTAGCAACTTTAAACTGAGTTTATTAGTAAAAAAATTATAATAAGAATAAAATGTTTATGTCTCGTGTGTAAAAAATAATATTTTGAAAAGTCTGATAAAATAAACTTTCCTATATAAAACTTAGAATTCAATTGAGAGAATGCAATGGAAAATAATATAAGAAATAAATATATTTCTTCAAATTGAATATAAAAATAAAAATGAAAAAAAAGCTTTTTATTGAGCAATCGTCAGAGAGTTTTTCTTTTCTTTGTTTTTGCTAGGAGACAAATGTTTTATTTAACTAGCATGGAAAATTTAGAAAGTAACTTTTCGAACAAGTGTAATAGTTATTCCTTTTCAATCGTTCCTATTTACTAAGTTTACGGCGGAGATAAATATTGGATTGAAGTTGCTATAAAACATTTCTTAAAGAATTTAGTTGAGAATTAATCTTAGCATTCTAAATAATAGCTGAGATGTTGCACAAAGGTTAGAAAATTAAACAATAAAATGTGTTTTATAAAGTTATAAAAATGCTTCGTTTCTATTTTATTTTATCCTAAGTTTGCATCAATAGTTGAAGTAGACCTATTTTATATGTATATTTATAAATTTAATTACCATCTATGGACAAAATGTGCAACAATTAGAGATAAAAAGAAACATATTTCCAAAAAATATTTTGCAGATTTTAAATGTGCGAGGTGTGTTCAAAAGGTATCGCGCTTTTTGTGTTTTTTTCAAAAATTATTTATTTATTCATGAATACCTATTTTGTCCCCTTCAAAGTAATCCCCATGAAATATTATACACTTGTGCCAACGGTTTTCAATCTTCGAAGCACTTCAAAAAATCATTTTTTAAAATCTTTTTCAGCTCCTCCTTCGATGCCGTCTTTATCTCGTCAAGCGTAGCGTAACGTCGTCCTTTCATGGGCCTCTTCAGTTTAGGGAACAAGAAAAAGTCACAGGGGGCCAGATCTGGGGAATACGGTGGCTGCGCGGCATCATTAGTGTGTTGTTTTTGGCCAAAAAGTCGCGCACAAGCAACGATGTGTGAGCAGGGGCGTTATCGTGGTGCAAAAGCCAATTTTTGTTCTTCCACAAATCCGGGCGTTTCTGACGGATTGCTTCGCGCAAATTGCGCATAACTTGCAGGTAATATTCCTTATTGACCGTTCTACCCTGTGGCAAGAGCTCATGATGCACCACGCCCCTGCAATCGAAGAAAACTGTCAGCAAAACTTTCACATTGGACCGAACTTGGCGCGCTTTTTTCGGTCTTGGTTCGTGCGGCAGCTTCCATTGAGATGATTGAGCTTTGGTTTCCACGTCATAACCATAAACCCACGCTTCGTCACCAGTTATGACCCTCTGGAGCAAATTTGGGTCGTCGCGGACAGAGTCCAACATCTCATTAGCAATGTTCACGCGATGCTGTTTTTGGTCGCAATTGAGCAATTTTGGTACGAATTTCGCGGCGACCCGTCTCATGCCCAAATCATTGATAAAATCGAATGGTACGAGCCAATCGATATGTTTAAGTCCTCAGAAACTTCTCTAACGGTGATTCGACGATTGGCCAATATCAATTTTCTCCACTTCATTAATTTTTTCGTCTGTTGTTGAAGTGCTCGGGCGTCCGGCACGCTCTTCGTCGTTCACATCTTCTCGGCCTTCTGAGAACATTTTGTACCACCGATAAACGTTGCTTCGGTCCAAGGTAGCTTCTCCGTATGCCACAGTCAACATTCGGAATGCATCCGCGCACTTAATTTCGTTTTTCACACAAAATTTGATACAGGTTCTTTGATCCATTTTTTTAATAGGTAAAAATCGAAGACGATCCAAAACACCTGCAAGCAAAGCAGCTGTCAACAATTAAGTGAACATTCAAAATGGCCGAGCTTTTCGGCATAAGTGCGAGACATGAGTACCAACATAAAGCCACAAAAAGATCGAAATTCGAATATACGTAACCCGCGAAAATTCAAAAGTCGCGATACTTTATGAACACACCTCCTATATATTAAATTTATGAGGCGTTAAATAAATATGTTTATGTTTGCGATATGATAGCAACCCTTTTTAATTGTGTAAAATATTTCTAAAAAGAGCGTGTATGGGAGGTATATAATATATATATATATTAATTTTAAAATATATCCACCCCGCAATTCTCTTTACCATAGTTATGTAAATATCATAGATGTATATATTCTTGTCTGCCATGTGTACCATGTTTGTATAGTCGCGTTTGCTTTATACTGCCTGTCGAAGGGTTTTCACCCGAAAGCTTGCGTTCATTTAAAATTGTTTAAGAAACTTGTCCTCTTTTATTTTATTGATTATAATATACCTTGCTAAGAAGAATCTCTTATTTCTTATTTTTAAACTTCAAATAAAATATTTCTATTATTAAACATTCCTGTTCGAAAGGTAGATGGAAAAAATAATAAATATAATTCGATACAACTCATTTTATAAATGTTTAAGAAGATGTGTCAATATTTGAGAAATATACACAAGAGGCGAATACAAAGATATTGTTCTAGAGTATTGATATTTGCATTTCCAAGTATGTTGTACTTTTCATGCGAAATTTACACTTGTTGTGTGCTTCCTTCATGGCCAAGTAATATAAATGGAGGGGAGGGGGCGTACAGAATATAGTTGTTATTTATAGCATAGAAAACTTATTCCACACCTGCAAATGATGTGAAATAAAAATTCAAAACAGAGATGAATATTATATATACTTTCTGCGAAGTTCCAATAAACATCTCCAAAAAAGATTGAACTAAGAAATCAACGAACTGCAAAATCAGTCAATTTTTCTTTTTGGAGTGAATAAAATGGGCCGTGAGATTCCAGCAATTAAGTGTTCAAAATTAGGGCATAAACACACAATTAGGCAGGATTAATTTAATCACATAAAAAGTTATCTCAAATATTGATC
>CP092886.1:118576281-118802683 GCA_030710605.1 Cordylochernes scorpioides | reverse complement strand
ATTTCAATCCTATCATTCTGTCCCAAAAAAGATACACGCCACTCCCCAACGATAACAAGCAGTGCGAAATTGAACGATCAACAATGAATAAGGTTCGAGCAAATATTTCAGAATCACCATTTACAACAACATGGAAGAACATGTATCAATATCCTATCTTTCATCTGATTTTTATCCTTTGTCTGCTAGTCCTACCCTATAAATGTACCCCAGTTTTATTCCTTAGTTATTTGTTAACCTATACCATGCCTTCTAATAGAGTTTTCGAGCTGCAAGAGGCAGTTTTTCATTTAGGACAAGCATTTGTAAAACTTATTATAATATTAGGAAGCATTTTTGCAGAAAATCTAAATAAATGCCGAGGAGATAGAAGTAACTGAAAAGTAACAAATCAGTACGGAGAGAAAGAAAGAAAAAAAATCCCACTCAAGTAACATAAGATTCGAGTCGCACACAAAAGCAATTAGGAGACAGGAAGCAAGTGGCCCCGCGAGGCAATAAAAATTCCCCATGCAAATAGAGGGTGAGAGTCCCGTTTCCGGATCTCAAATTACCGCGCCCTTCTTTTGGCCGGCACATAAAAATAGGTCACCGCGTTTCCCCATCCACAGATTTCTCCATGTCACCAATCTTGCATTCCCCATTCCAGCTACATATCGACTCTTACAAATACAACTTCACTCACACAAGACGTACCAACACATCTTAATGAATTCACGCCTCTATTATACCCCTATTATAATTAAATCCTAATTATTCTTACAGACTTCCAAAAAAAAAAACGTTACATATTCCACCTACACGTAGATCTCAAAGTCAAATATGAACAAAGTTCACGCACACTACCGCTTTAATTGTTAGTTAGTTTTCAAACTTACGTATTCTCCCAAAAGGGATTAAACGACCTTTTAGAAGGATCGAGATTCTCCTCGAATCCTGTATTCAAGGTATTAATATAGGTACCGATACCCAATATATAAAGTGGATATTGGGCGAGCACATCTTAAGTGCCCTAGGGGATCGCATAAAAACCCCTAGAACGCATTAAGGCTTGAGACAAATTAAAATACGACACTCGGCTTTTGAGATCTCAAAAAACAATGACACAAGACAAAAATACATGTAAAGGTTATATAGATTTCCATGTCTCCTGTATACATAGCATAAATTCACACTTGAGGATTAGGATCACGTTTCCGCCTAAGTGTCGCTACAGAAGAGACAAAAAATTTATAAGGCATAATTAATCAATTAAGACATCTAGATCAGGGCATGTAGATACACAACGGGTTCAAACCACTATATATATTTTTTTTTGTTTATATATTAACCATTTTCACTACTTTCTAAAAATTAAAATTAAAATATTTAACCAATTTAGCAACTTATTCAATTTATTATCACTTATTTTAGCCATTAATTACCATTTTAGTTACCACTTAGTTTATTTTATCGTAGTTTCATTTATCAACGAAAACTCATTGGTTTTCGGTTAAACTTTAGACATTAAGTCATCCTTTTTTTGAAAAACATTTTTCATTTTTCTTTTTTTTTTACGCAACCAAGCATTCAACTTTGATTTCGCTCAACATTTCTTTTATTTTTATTTTTTGATACCTCATGAAATTTCCTCGTTTTACTTCCCAAAACTCGAGCAAAAAGTAATTAGGCATTTTTCTTTGTCACCAATGCAACAAAGCATTTTTTTTCTTTTTTTTTGCAACAAAGCATTTTTCTTTTTTTTTCTTCACACAACAAGGCATTTTTCTTTTTCAACCACGCCTTCACTTTGATTTCAGTCAACTATTTTTTATTATTTTTATTTTTGATTTCCAAAATTACCTCATGAAATTTCCTCGATTTCCTTCCCAATCTCGAGCAAAAAATGTAGTTAGGTAATTTTTCCTTTTTACTATGTACCATAGTACTCAACATATGATGCACCTTTATAAAATTTTGATTTCTATTAACTAAAAACCAACTATATAGCATTAACACTACTTTTTTTCTTATATCCTTATCAATGTTGTATATAACCTCCCTATAACCAATTAATTTTCGCTCAAAATTATTTTCTTTGTTTAACAGAACTTATTCAGACTAAAGCCCCTTCATAAATTCTTCACATGTAGGGGGCGCATCTGTCATAATTTGTACATACATAGATGCCAATAGTCAATCCAATATGTATAAAATGTATGATTTGTTTCAATAAAAGAACAAAGGTAACACTGGAGGATAGAAAGACTTAGAAGAAAGGCCTAGAAAAGAGGCTTAGAAGTTAGCACAATCATTAGGAAAGTTATACCCCGTTTTATTATCGCGGAACTAATAAAAAGTTGAGTTCAACAAACTATTACTTCCTGGTCAAGCTGGGACATGTTTTAGGATAAAGACGTAACGTAGACCAATAGAGAACCGCCACGTCACACCTTTCCACCAATGGGAAGTAAGAAGGGTTCTCGTGTTAAATCGAGAACCAAGAATTGTCAGTTGTCGCTTCGCTCCCACCGAGGTAACACCTGCTCTAGAGACCTCCCCCCGTTCATCCTTTTCAGCTAAGTCAATCACCGCCATGTGATTAGATAGTTAATAGACAATCCGCTCCACCTTCTCCAAAGCCTTTCTTTCCTCCGACCAGTTGCCTTTTATTTTCAAAACCCCATCACGTGTCCTGGTTATTCCCCACTGTATGCTTCACCTTCCACTCAAACGACTGCGCTTCCAACAATCTACACCATTCTCATCCAACAACAAGAAATTCCGCAACGATATTGCGACATATATATATATATATATATATATAAGATAAAAGTTGATAATTATTTTTGTGTTTAAGTTAGTTGAGATTAAAAAGTTCTTTATATGTATTATATTTATATCTTATTTAGGAGAGAAAAATGTAATAAAAGTAATTATATGTTAGAATAATATGTTTTTATTTTAGATAGAAAAAAAAAAATTTGAAAAATAAAAAGTAAATTTAACAAGAAAAGAAGATTTAACAACGTAACGTCTTTTAGCATCGGCTTTTACCCGTCATTTAGACATACTCTTAAAATAAATAGGAATAAAGAAGAGATTTATAATGATTATATATTTATTTTTTAGTAAAAGAGAGGAAAGAGATAAAGAAAGAACCATACACTTTTATTTCAAACAGGTAGAGAATTGAAAGGTTGTTAGTATTTTTTTTTAAGTTAATTAATAGTTTTTGTAATTATTATCTACTCTTATTACTCTTAGGAAAAAAAAATCTAAAATTATATAGGAAAAAAAAAATTATATAAAAAAATTACAAAAACTATTAATTAACTTAAAAAAAAAATACTAACAACCTTTCAATTCTCTACCTGTTTGAAATAAAAGTGTATGGTTCTTTCTTTATCTCTTTCCTCTCTTTTACTAAAAAATAAATATATAATCATTATAAATCTCTTCTTTATTCCTATTTATTTTAAGAGTATGTCTAAATGACGGGTAAAAGCCGATGCTAAAAGACGTTACGTTGTTAAATCTTCTTTTCTTGTTAAATTTTCTTTTTATTTTTCAAATTTTTTTTTTCTATCTAAAATAAAAACATATTATTCTAACATATAATTACTTTTATTACATTTTTCTCTCCTAAATAAGATATAAATATAATACATATAAAGAACTTTTTAATCTCAACTAACTTAAACACAAAAATAATTATCAACTTTTATCTTATATAATTAATTTAGATTTAGCTTGCTAATCTAATAGAATTTCCTTTTTATATATAAATATTACTATTATTAAAAGTTTTAAATATAGTTATATCAATATATAAATCCATCTTAACTCACTCTATAATATCAACTTAATTTAAATTATATTTAAGATTTAAAATTTTATTTGATAAACTTTATTATTTACATTTTATATATATATATATATATATATATATATATATATATATATATATACATGCGTGCTCAAGTGAAAATTCACTTGGATAAAACCTGGTTGTTGCTAGCCCTGTTCATTCTGTTATTTATGCATATTTTAATCAAATGGGCCCTGGTTATATTTTATTTAAAATATGATGTCTCTAAATAATATCTATATATATAAAAATCAATGTTTGTATGTTTGTTTGTTTGTATGTATGTATGTCCGGTATACAAATCCGCAGTAGTTCACTAATTCAAACCAAAATTTCCATACATAGGTAAAAAAAATACGGTGAATACGATAGGCTATTTTTAAAAATATATAAATCAATTATTAAAACTATATATTCAAATTATTCTACTTAGCTCACGAACAGCGCCCTCTATTAAGTACTAAATTAAATTAGATTAAATTATGCTGATGCAAACAAATAGATAATGCTAATAACAAACAATTATAACAAAAATAATATATACAGTTATCAGCGTCATGCGTTCTTAATTCTGTCACCGTTTGCTTTTGGTTCAGTGGTAGAATGCTCGCCTGCCACGCGGGCGCCCCGGGTTCGATTCCCGGCCGATGCATTTTTTTTTTTTTTTTTACAATTTTTAAAACTCATTTATATATTATACAAGAAAGACATCCACGGCGCCAATTTATAATTGTAACGAATAGTATTTGGATAAAAGCATTTAATCGGGTAAACCCCGGGCGTTGCCCGGGTCATTTGGCTAGTCTTATCTAAATATATATCACTCGGGTAGATATGCACACGGGTCAATCCCGGGGCGAAGCCCGGGTCACCCGTCTAGTTCTAAATAAATAAATACTTTCATCGCGAGTAAGAAGTTTGGATTTCTAAAATAGTAAAATCTATATAAAGCGCTTTCATATGACATATAAAAAATGGGGTGTAATTTCAGATGTCATTAAATATATTATGAAAATAGATAAAACTTTATGTGGAACAATTTTTCCTGATAAAGCGATTTTGCAATATTTACTTTAAGAGAGAGGGTAGAGTTTATATAATATTTATTTATAATATTATTATAAAATAAATATTTTAACATATAAGATATGAGAAGGATTACCGAAATAAAAATGACAAAGATGATGGTTGAAATGGGTTGTGAATCATCTCTTTTACCAAGAGAAAGAAGCGTGAAACGCCCGATTTTGTCAGCCTCATCCCCAATGATAACTATACCCCTGAGGGAATAGTTATACCAGCAGACCTCAGCCCCATCCCACTCAGCTCTAACGACCCCAATATCGTCACTGCCCTGATTCGATTAGGCAGCCAGGCGGTCGTCTTTGCCTCGTCATACTATCATAACAGTGCGCAAGATAACACTTTTCTACCAACTCTGGAACATACTCTAAGCAGAGCTCCCTTCCCGTGCATCCTTGGCATGGACGCCAACGCCCACTCTCCAATCTAGGGCCGTGGAGCCACCTGCGACGCTCGTGGAGCCAGTTTAGAGGCCTCCGCTTCATTGATGGGCCTACAGTCTCTGGGTGCTCCAACACCTTATACCTGGGCCAATGGAACCCTGCGTTCTTCCATAGACGTCACCAAGCTGCCTTGCCGTCCATGCCACTAGAGTTTGCCAAGACCATCCCACGAACCTTACCATTTTTTCTTACATCTTACCTTCAGAACCTACCAGTTCGTGGGTTGAGTCTTCGTGTCTGAAAGCAGTGTTTACAGTCTTCCTAGAGAAAACCCTCCACCACGTCGCCTAACGATTCCAGACAGCACTTACCCCAGACGACATTGACGAAGCAGTTATTATCCTCACCACTTGTCTCCAAGAGGCCTGCAATGCATCCATTAGGAAGAATTCCAAGTCCCTCCATCAAAACCTTAGTGGAACAAATGACTTTCTAAAATCCGAAATATCGTGGTGTCTCTCCGACATTGCTCCCAAAAACCCTTTTCCGCCAGGAGCTTCTTCAAGGGTCTCTACAGAGTCTGTCTCAATAAACTTAAAGCGACTATAAGGCGAGTAAAGCATCTATCATGGCTATCACTGGACCTAGAGGTCTCCTTAGTCGCATGGAACTCTATTCACCGTTATTTTTCCAGAGGCCGGAGAGGTTCTCTCTCTGGGGCCACCTTTGTTCAAACATAAATTCGCAACTCTTCACCAAATGCCTGCGCCTCGGATACTTCCCAACCCCGTGGAAAGCTGGACTACTGGTTCTCATCCCCAAACAAAACTCCGCGTCATCCAACCCACTGGACAAGTATTGTCCAATTACTATGATCAATACCTTAGCTAAAGTTTTTGAACGATGCATTCTAGCGAGGTTGCAATGGCTAGCAGATCAACATGCCTGGTTCTAGTCCATGCAATGTGGCTTCGTCCCTGGGCGTTCGGCAGAAGGAGCCCTTGACTCAATTAACAACTTTATCAACGACGGCCTGAGAAACTGGAAGAAAACAGTGGCCACAAGCTTGGACATCAGCCATGCCTTTGACACGTTCAAAGACATACCATCATCCAACGGCTCTGGGACCTCAACTGTCCCGAAGAGCTTATACAACTATCTGCAAGCTCTCTCAGAGACAGGAAAGTGATATACCAAGCCTGGCACTCCACACTCACCGCACACACTGTACTGGGAGTTGCACAAGGGGCGCCGCTAAGCCCGTTCTTTTTCAACATTGAAGCCAGGAAAGCTCTCTCCCTTCCAAAGCCCCAGAACTGCCAAATTACTTGATTTGCAGACGATTTCACCTTGCTATTCAGATCTTTCCGTAGATTACCAACAAAGGACATCAAAACATTTCTCGAAATTTTCATAATATGGGATAAAGGGTATGGATTAACCTTCAATCCTAAAAAGACATAGGCCTGCCTCTTCCATTGGAAATCCAAACGCCCTTGTTACCAAAACATAAAATTCCTCGACCAGCCTATTTTAATCAACAACCATATAATAAAAATTCTGGGCATAACTTTTGAAACCACAAGCACATTCGTTCGCCACTTGGACAACATTTTTCAATAGATGCAAATGGATACTTCCACCTTCCTACACCCCAATACAACTAAAGCTTCATGATAATTGCAACTCCTTCCAGGCAGAATTACTCGCTATCCTATACGCAACCAGAGCTATCCAGCTTATGTAAAGACAATCAATAGCAATTGCTTCTGATTGCGTTGCAGCCCTCCACGCCATTTGACCCCAAGAACTCTCCAAAATCTCACTCATAGCAGAGATAGTGCGCAACTTAAACTATTTAAATGTACATCTCTGCTGGGTTAGAGGCCACAGTGGCATAGAAGGCAATGAGAAAGCGGATCAATTTGCCAAGGCAGCAGCTCATTCCAACCTACTGCTATCTTATTTTACCCCATCCAAAAAGTTTGTGCCCGTAGCGAACAGTATTCACTCCAACTCTGGAAGGAACTTTATACCATAGACCACTCCTTAAGAAACCTCGGGAGAATAGCTGCATCTCCAAAAATTCTCATTGTGATGCTACCCAAAATAAAATTTTGTCGCACCACCTCTACAATCCTCACAGGTCACGGCTTTGTCAAAGCTCCGATGCTGCAAAATTATCTAAAGGCATTTCAACAGATACATTTCAACCATATTCCGGGGATTGTTTCTGGTTCCTACCTCTCTCCAGACAAAGACACGACGAGAATCGCCGTTTAAAGATAATCTGAACTCATCAGTGAACATTACACGTCTCCATTCATCTGGATTCCAGGCGACATGTTGTCTGCACCAAAGTTTCCTTACTCTCTTTGAAGTGGTGTCAATGGCACACAAATTATGGGTCGTCGAGCATAGAGGCCCTTCTTGTGAAGCCTTCTGCGTATTGTATCAGTTGATACTAAGACTCCGTAGCTGCATTGAGGTCACTTCGTAGTTGCGATGCTGTCATTCTTCTATTGAGACGCGCAAGGAGATTCAAATAACGGTTTTGATTTAATGTTGCGACCCTTGACCTTCTTTGTCCGGGTGTTCTGGCAACATTAGCTGCCGTTTTAATTTTTTCCAAAAAACGTTTCTTGTTACTCCAAGCCATCTTGCTATTTCTGCCTGTGATTGACCTGCTTTCATCCTTCCAATAGCTTGCCATTTTTATTTTCTTGTGATAAATGCTGCCTATAGAGCCATGAAAACCTTTGAAATATTAATAAAAATCTAGCGAAGCGTAAAATTGGACGCTTTGAGAAAGACTCAGGTACGTGCTGGAGGCGTAGTCAACGAGACGATGGTATTTTGCATAGGTTAGAAGGTACAGCAGGCTTAGCTCTTTGGTGTGCTAGTTCACTTCCCAGAATACCGCTGTGACCTCTGACACGGCAGATTTGAACATTGGGTATATAATGGGGTGGGCTGCATATGACAGAAAGAGTCAATATATAGTCTGAGGCAATTGGGAAGTTTACAAGCGGAAAAATCTGGTTAGCTTTAGTTGCCTAAAGAACCAGGGTTTCTTATTGATATGTTGAATATTCGTTATATTTTAGCCGCTCATTACGCCACAGAAACTGCTGCGCCTATTTTCTTCATTTTAAGGGAAAATAAAATTTATATTATATATATTCTCTTGGCTACCACACATTGAGCTAAAAGTTTGATGTTTATTACTTTTGTTTTGTAAGCTGTTTCAAGCGAGTATGCCAAATTTAATACTTCTATGTGGTCTGGAATTATATCAAAAATCGACATCAATTATTTAAAGGAAGCATTGAAATTATTCCATTCCCGACCACATTTTATAGAATGCTGGCCGCTCTTTACACCACAGAAAGAGCTTCATTTGAAAGAAACTATAGAATTTCTATTCTATAACATATGCCACGCCGGTGACCAAGAAGTCTGAAATTTTGTAAACTTGCATGTGTTAGCAGAATGTATATTAAGAACTAGATCATTATTCCGTTCTACACGAACGGGTCTAGAACGATAGTCATTTCTATATATTTTTTATCTATAACAGATTTCTACTTTTAATTCCAAAGAGGTTTCAAATAATACCCAGACTATTTGGATTTCCTTCTTCTTTGAAGTCTTAAATAATCACTGCAGAATTCAATTCGCTACTGTTGGCTTCCGTAGGCGTTTCTTACTGGGAAAAAGAAAGAGAGGATTCAATGAAATAATTTAGTAGCGTTTATTAAAACAAAATCATAATAGTGAACAACACATATAACAGAGAGTACCGTCGTCTTCCGGGTATTCCTTCTACTGGGGAGCTCGGATTCTATATTCTGTGCGTTTATAATCTGTTTATCTGTGGCTCTCTGGTCGGGATGGCGCCTACATTCGGCCATTCCTGGATTTCAATCGTCCTCGATTGAACCTTGCGTTGCAGGAACGTCGTGGGTTGCGTCGGGGGGTATCTTCTACTTCTGGCTCCTCGTTCGGACTTTCTTCTGTAGCTGAATCATCTTCTTCACTGTGCCAAGACTTCAGTTGACTGATATGGGCCGTTGTCGTGTAGAACCGTCCACTGGTTCTTTCGCTTAACTGAGTCACTCTATACGTGTCGCTTGGCAGAACCTCGGTAATTATCAAAGGTCCTCGATATTTGAGTTGTGCCTTGGTTGGTTCACCCGTCATTTTGGGTACATGCCTCATCACTACAATTTCTCCTACTTCGAATTGGATTGTACGGCACTTCTTCTTATCGTAGTATGTCTTCATAATTTCTTGTTTATTCTCAATTTGGGTTCTCACACTCTCTTGAATTCTATCCGGCTCGGTCCATGGGTCCACGTCTTCGTCGGCTAATCTTCTAAGTATCCCATCGTGGAATCGAGAGGAATAGCCGTGGAGTGTTTCGAACGGTGTTTTATTCGTCCTCTTGTTCACCGCATTGTTCAGGTCTCGCTCTACCTCCTTGATCTTCAGGTCCCAATCCTTCCGTCGCGGATCCTCGATACTGGTTGCTATAGTGGACAATACTGTTCGGTTCACTCTTTCGACCATCCCGTTCCCTTGCGGATGTTTCGTAGAGTTCAGAGTATGATGTATTCCATTTCCTCGACAGAATTCTTCAAATTGCCTTGAGGTAAAACATGACCCTCTGTCGCTGATGATCTTGTCGGGTAGTCCGAAATCATTCACAAAACTTTTCATTACCTTCAGGACGTTCTGCGTCGATGTATTCCTTACAGGGTTTAATCGGACAAATCTTGTCAGATTATCGACAATCACTAAAAGTTCCTGGTTACCTTTTGTACTTCTCACGAAGGGGCCTACGTGGTCCATGTATACGATGGAAAACGGTCTCTTGCCTGACTTAATGGGATGTAGGAAGCCTTGTTGTTTTCCACCGGGAACTTTGTTAAATAGACACTCGAGACACATAGCCACATGGCGTCGAACGTACCTCTTCATTGAAGGAAACCAGTACAATTCCTTGATTTTGTTGACAGTCCTATCAGTCGCAAAATGTCCCATTAGATCATGGAATTTGACAACTAAGCTTTTCCTCATACTTTTGGGTATAACATACAGGGCTCGTTCCTCTTCTCCATTTTTCACCATGCGGAAAAGTCTGCCTCCTTTGTAGCTGTAGTCGTTAATTCTATTTTGTTCTCCTACTGTCCTATCACACGGGTCCTTTCAAAAGATCTGGATCAGGTCTCTCAATTCAGGGTCGGAATGCTGAATCATCAAGATTTGTTCTTCCAGTGTGATTGTGAGGCACACTTCAAGGTTTTTCTCCACGATTTCCTCCATCGTGTCTCTAGGGTCGTCGACTGGAGCTCTACTCATTCCGTCTACGTGGGCCATCTTCTCCCCTGGTTTATGTCGAATTTCGAAATCGTATTCCTGAATCAGATTGTACCATCGCGCTATCTGAGGATTTGTAGTCTTCTTCGCGTTCATGTAGACCAGTGCTTGGCAATCTGTAACCACTGTAAACTTGATTCCTACGAGGAACTGACGTAGTCGATCCAAGGTCCACACTATCGCCATCAGCTCCAATTTGCTTGAGTGGTACATCTTCTCGGCCTCTGTTGTCTTCTTGCTCACACAGTAGACCAAGCGCCATATGCAGTCTTCGTCCATCTGTAGCACCATTCCTGCTAATCCCTCAGCACTCGCGTCGCAATGTACTTCTGTCTTGAGTTCAGGGTTGTGATGAGCTAGTACCGAATATTCGACCAGATCCTTTCGTAGTCCTCCAAATGACCTTCGCTGTTCTTCCTTCCATTCAAATTGTGAACCTTTCTTCGTAAGTCTGCTTAGCGGTTCTGCTTTCCTCGCGAAGTCCTTTACAAATCGTCTGAAGAAGTTCGTCAGTCCCAGAAAGCGTCGTATGTCGTGGACATTCTTGGGTTCTGGAAATTCTTCTATCGCCTTGATCTTTCTTGGGCCTGGCTTAAGTCCGCCTGTACTGATGACATACCCTAAGAACTCAACTTCCCTCCTTCCGAACTCACATTTGGAGGGTTTCAGTGTCAACTTCGCTGATCTTATTCTTTCGAGGACTTCCCTCAACCTTTCGATCATCTCCCGCCAATCCTTTGCCGGGATAATCACGTCGTCGAGATAGCAGAATGCCTTCTTGTTCAGCAGCGGACCTAGGACAGTGTGCATCAGTCTTTGGAATTCAGCTGGTGCGTTGGCGAGTCCAAAAATCATCCTTTCGAATTGACCTGCATCATCTGGGGTGATGAATGCTGTCTTTAATTTTGCCTTATCGGTCAGTGGTATCTGCAGATATCCATGCGCCAGATCCAGAGTGGTGAAGAATTTCGCATTCCTTAGGCCTTCCAGAAGGTCGTCTATCCTTGGTAATGGGAACTTGTCCTTAACTGTTTGAATGTTGAGTCTCCTATAATCTACCACCAGACGATGATCTCCAGTTTTCTTCCTCGTCTTATACGGTCTCAGACAGACTGGCTTGCTTCCATCAACCTCCTTAATGTCCATCTTGGTGACATCGGTGCACCCTAATTCCTCCATGCCAAAAGCGAAACAGTCTCTATACTCGTTTACTACATCTAGGATTTCTTGTCTCTCTTTCGAAGTCAGAGAATGATTGACGTTGATGTCCTCAGGCAGTATGGGGCGCTTACGTTTCATTTGGTCTTGTCCTTCCCTCTTCTCTTCATTTTTAGTCTGAAACGAATCCTCTGCGACGTCCAGGTTAACAACAATATCATCAAGGTTCAGTAGTTCAACTCGCCCTACACATTGGTTCTTCCTTACTCTCAACTTGCCCTTGCCAGCTGAGATGATGGGTACGGTCGTCTTTCCATCGACCACTTCCAATAGGGAATCGACACAGGCGTCATCTACTCCTGTGAACAATACATATCCGTCCTTTACCTCGTCTGTGATTGCACTTGTAAAGTTAATGGAGTCGCTCTCCAACTGAACAGTTTCGGTTGCTCTCAGTTCGATGCGACGCGACTTGATTTCTTCTTGCAGATTAGCAAACGGAAATTCGGATGAATAGCCAATATGCAAGTTTTTACCAATTCTTGCGAAGGATACGTAGGGCAGATCTGTCCATGTTCTTCCAATTAATAGGTCATAGGGTTGGGCATCATCGTTGACAATGAATACAGTGATTTCCCTTCCGACGATGCCATCAATCTCCAGGACAACTGTCGTCTTCCCAACGGTCCTGGCAGCTGGTGCAGTCTGGTTACCGATGCCGTACAGACTAGTCGAGTCTGGTTCGATGTCGACGCTGATCCTCCTTGCGACCGATTCTCTCATTAGACAACTGCTGCTCCCGGTGTCTATCATTGCCTTCACGGTTTCCTTGTTGTCGATCTTGACATCCTTCAAATATACATCTGGCGGGACAGTCTCCAGTCCTTCAACTTCCAGGTTGGCTACTTTTAGTCCTTCTTTGGGTCTTGTGCAATTCCTTTCCTTGTGTCCCGTTTGACCGCATCCTCGGCATGTCAACGTAGTCCTGGGTGCTGGGCAGTCTCTGGCAATGTGTCCAAACTGATTGCAGTTGAAGCACTTCGGTTCTCCCTTGTCGTTTCTGATCGTACGGTTGACCATTCTCCTCAAGGTGTTAGGGTACGTTTCACTGATTTCGTTCCTTGCAGCGTCTTGACCCGAAACATTCGTTCCTTGTTTAGTCTCTTTAACTTCGCTTTGGTTGGGGAATCTCGCAGATTTCTGCTGAAACGACGGTGGTATGAGGTGTTTCGCATTCCAATGCGGAGGTCCCATCTCGGTGCGAACATTTTCGTACTCGTCCAGTTTATCCGCCAACTCATCTGGGTTGTTTAACTTGGTCCAATCGTCAATGAGATGATTACGCAGCACATTTGGAACTTTTTTCTTTAGCTGGTTAGTGACGGACAAATCCTTTAGGGCGTCGAAATTTTCCACGTTCATTCCTTCGATCCATTCGTTGAAATATCCTCGCAATTCGAAAGCGAAGTCTCTCCAGGAACCCTTTTGAGATCTCTCGTGCTTCTCGAATTTTTGTCTGAATTGTTCGGGGCTCAACTTGTACCGTTTTAGGAGCAACCTTTTCACGAACCTATAATCGCCGCTTTGTTCTTCTGTCTCCCGAGCGATTAATTGAGTCATTTCGTAAGGTAGCAATCCTAGGAGGCTGAACGCCCATTGGTCTTCATCCAATCCTAGTCGCTTTGCCTGTCTTTCGAAAAGAATTAGGTAAAAACTCAAATCATTGTCCTTCGACTCGTACTTGGGCATCAGTTTACGTATCTCGTAATGTGCGTCATTGCTGGTACTTCGAGACGTATCGTTGTTTCCGCGTGTAGTCTGGATGCGCAGCTTCTCAAGCTCGAATTCCATTACCATTTGTTCTTTTCGTTCCCGTTCGATTCGTTCCCGATTCTCGATTCGTTTCCGATCCTCGATTCGTTCCCGCTCCTCGATTCGTTCCCGATCCTCGATCAGAGTCTCCAACAGTTGCTTTGCGAATTCTTCTTCGTAAGATTGGCTATTCAAAATAAGGTGTTTTAAGTCGACGATCCTGCTCTCTGGCGGTACTACCTCGCCGAGTTCATACGCCAACTTGCTCAAATCGCATTTCCTTACTTTCGCTAAATAAGTCATGTTTTCAAAAGGAAAAATAAACAAAGTAAAAATTTTTAAAATAAACAAATAAAACTGACTAAACCAGATACGTACTGTTTCAATTATTTCTTTAAACGAAATCAACTTTTCTTTAGTAATTTTGAGACAATACTTTTTATTCTTTTTACCGCGATACTTTGCGATAATACTTTTTATCGAGATGATTTTGCAATAATACTTTTACCGCGATACTTTGCGATAATACTTTTATCGAGATGACTTGCAATAATACTTTTACCGCGATACTTTGCTGTTGGATCCTATAGTTAATAATTTCCTTAAATTCAATTTTATATATGAAAATTAAGTCAAAATATTCTAAATTCAATTGTACAATATAAATCTTTAATATGTAAATTTTAAAGCAATCAACATGTATGCAAATTTCTAGTTTGGTTAATTAATATTTTTCTTTTTTCTCTCTCTCTCTCTCTACCACTAGTATCAAAATCTAAGTCAAATTCATGTAATCTAAAATCATGTGGTAGCTACTCCTAACTCTAAAACCCAAAGAAAATAAAACAATTCAAGACAAGTGGCAAAGTGCTTCTTAGTAACTTTAACTGAACATTCATGCCACGAACATTATGGTCCCTCGAGCCGGATACTTTAAAAAATTAAGGTAAGCCATTTGAAAACTTAAAATTCTTAAAATAAAGTCATGCCCAAATCTGAAGTTAAAATTCGGCACAAATTCAACTTTATTATTCAGGAAATAAAGGATCTGGAATCAAAGAATAAAGCTATTGTAGAATCCAAAAACATACATAGATTAAAGCTATTCCAACAAAAAGTGAATGAAAGTGAAATTAGCCTAAATCAAGTTATCAACACATTATTAGAATCAGAGTTAGATGATAAACAATATGACGATTATTCAAAAGCCAAAGAGGATATTTTTAATATGTTGGTGTCTATTGAGGAAGCTTTATCTTTGATTGAAACCAAAGAAAATATTCATAGTGATAAACAACTGCCCGAATCCAATGTTAATTTACCTAAGATAAATTTACCCATTTTCAATGGTGATTCAGCCAATTGGCTTAGTTTTAGAGAAATATTTAACTCCACCATTAATTCAAATCAAACACTAACGGAAATACAAAAATTTCAATATCTAAATGCATCTGTTAAGGGTCCTGCGGAAAAGTTGATTCGGGGTTTTCCCATTTCTGACAAAAACTACCAGCAAGCATGGGATACCTTATGCAATAGATTTAATAACAGAAGAGAATTGGCTTTTTCACAAATCAACAAAATATTCTCCATAAGGCCATTAAAATCTATTTCGGCTGGTTCTCTCTATGAAATCCTTGATGTTTGCAATGAAGGCATTAGAAATCTCTCAGTGCTAGGACTTGAGAAAAACACATTAACAGATCTAATCCTGATCAATTTTTTTGAAAAAAGAATCGGTGAAGCCCTCAGGAAAGAATGGGAATTAACCCTTCAAAATGAAGAATATCCAACATTTGAAAACTTTGTGAATTTTTTAGAAAAACATGCTAGAAGCCTGCAAGGTATGAGAATTCCTTTGTTCCAGGAACATAAAACCTCTTGCAAAAATATGATGGCTCACGGCCTTTATGTCAACAAAGGTCAAAATTGTATTTTATGTCATCAAATTCATAAACTAAATGACTGCCATAGATTCATAAATCTTCCCTTGCCTAAAAAATGGGAATTAGTTAAAAAACATAAACTTTGTCAAAATTGCCTTAGAGCAAATCATGAGATATCCAAATGTCTCATCACATCAAGATGTAAAAACTGCAAGCAGAACCATCATACTCTTCTGCATCAATACAACTCTGAACCATCCATTTCACAACCAACAACCTCTCAAGAGATGTTGATTTCAACAAATACCATCTGTAATGTGATGCCTTTGGAAACGGAAACAAATATTCTACTGTCAACAGCCCTTATTAAAGTCAAGGCGAAGGATGGCTCATTTGTGCTATGTAGAGCATTAGTGGACAATGGGTCCCAAATAAGCCTAATTTCAGAACAATGTTGCCACAAGTTGGGACTTGAAAAAAGGAAAAATTCTTATACACTAAAAGGTGTAGGTGACATTGTTGTCAACAGGACAACATCGCAGGTTGAAATAGAGTTCACCCCACATCATAATGATCAATTATTTTCTGCCAGAGCATTTGTGGTTGGGAGGGTAACTGCAGACCTTCCAAACTTCCAAATTCAGTCAGCAGACTTTCCTCATTTAGAAAATTTGCTCTTGGCAGACCCAGAATTCTATGTCACCAAGCCCATAGACCTAATTTTGGGTGCAGATACCTTTGTAGAAATAATTCTAGGTCATAAAACAGATTTAAAGCACCATCCTATAGCACTTAATACCAAGTTAGGTTGGCTTGTTTCTGGGAGAATCCATTCAACTATTAAGTCGAATACTTCGGTAATCAATCACTGTACCACTGAACTTGATTCCAGCATAAGAAAATTCTGGGAACTTGAAGATGTCCCAATTTCTAAGGCCCAGTTGGGTATAAAGAATGCCCCATCTCCAAGTCTACAAGAGTCCATTCAGAACTCTCCAAGTCTAAAGGAGTTCACTCAGAACTCTCCAAGTCTACAAGAGTCCATTCAGAACTCTCCAAGTCTAAAGGAGTTCACTCAGAACTTTCCAAGTCTGCCGGGGTCCATTCAGACCTCTCCAAGTCTACCAGACTCTGTTCAAGGGTCACCGTCTCTAACTTTGAGCCTACAGAGCTCCAAACACAACTCTCCAACTCCCTTACAAGTATCAGTTCACAGCCTGAAAGAGGCCATGTCCCCTTTGGTCGAAATGCCATCAAGCCCTGGGTGCTCCAAGCAGATTCCAATTCCTATAGAAGAAGACTCTATAGAGAGCCAGAACCGAGTTGATAATCTGCCATCCTACCCGATGAGCCCAGAGCAGAGTTACACTCTCTCATCGGCTCCGTTGAAGATTTCAAGGCCCAAAGTGGGCCCAAGTCCCCTACATCTCCCACCAGAGGTTCAGAGAGTTGCCGATGTTCTGGGGATTATACAGAGCCACAGATGTCTCAGAACTCCAATTTTTCATGCTCCCCTATAGAAGAATCTGAAGATAATTCAAGTAAATCTGAAGAAAATCTAAGTAGATCCGAAGATAATCCAAGTAAATCTGAAGAAATTCCAAGTAAATCTAAAAAGTCACGTATCTCCAAGTTAACTCCACAAATTACTTCTAAACAAAACCAATTACTTCCTTCTGAATCAAGTCAACCATCCACTCCAGAACAACCTCTCGCTTCTCAGTCAAGTGAACCACTCTCATCTAAGAAAGAAACTTCGATTATTCCTAAGATAAAGCCACCACCCTATTATAGGCGAAAACGTCAACTTCCTGCTGAGAAAACTTCATGGGATGAACCAATTGAATCAGATATAAAGTCAAATTGGAATAAATTCCAAACTCAACTATCGTGCCTAAAGGAAATCAAAATACCAAGATACCTGAACAGTTCATCTTCTGAAATAGAAGAATTACAACTACATGGATTTTGTGATGCATCCCTTAATGCTTATTCAGCAGTTTTTTACTTGAAAACTAGATTCAAAATTCAAAAGATCAAAATCAATCTGATAACCTCAAAAACTAAGGTTGCACCATTAAAGACCATTACAATTCCAAGACTTGAACTAAGTGCAGCATTGCTTTTGGCTCAACTGAATCAAGTCATTCTTGAATCATTTCCTTTTCAACCTGACAAAACCTTTTTGTGACTGATTCACAAATCTGCATAGATTGGATAAGATCAGATGCCAGCAGATGGAAGGCCTTTGTTTCGAACAGAGTGTCGTCAATTTAAAATTTGACTCAAATCACTGATTGGTTCCATGTATCCAGTCAAGATAATCCAGCTGATTGCGCATCAAGAGGAATCATGCCTCAAGACTTGGTCAATCATAGAATTTGGTGGCGGGGTCCTATTTGGCTTCAAGAAAATAATGTTCGATATATTCCTTCTTCACCAACCCAAGTAAATCTCAATATCATTCAAGAAGAAGTCGGTGAGGGTCAAGTGTTAGATCAAACAACCTTAATTCAAAATTCAGAAACTATGTTAAATCTAGAATTCATTGAAAGGTATTCCACAATGACCAAATTGATCCGAATAACAGCTTGGTGTTGGAGATTCTACTACAATTGCCTCCTCTTTGATCCAATTCGTCAGAAAGGACCTTTGACAACAAGAGAATTAACAAAGGCAATTCAAGTCTTAGTCAAATCAATCCAGCAAGTTGAATTCTGCACAGAAATAAAATTACTGAAGTCAAACAAACAACTACCTCTGTCCAACAAGCTAACTTCTCTAAATCCCTTTTTAGACACTCAAGGACTTCTAAGAGTTGGAGGTAGACTCAAGTATTCCTATTTAAATGAAAATCAAAACTTCCCTCTCTTACAACCGAAACCCCCACGCCAGGAATCACTTATCAAAATTCTCTTAACTGAGAATGCCGACATTCCTGAGGCTATTGATGAGAATCAAGAAGATTCTTCAATTTTAGAAACCACTTTTGTCATTGAAGACGAAGAGTCTAACAAAGATATCGGGACTCCAAAGATTGAAATCTCCGAAGTTTCGGTTATTGATAAATCGGAAGGCAAATATTCGAAAGAACCAGTGGTCAGTGCAGAAGCTCTGGATAAGAAAGAACTGTGCCATGATGACTCAGCTCACCTCAATGTAGTTGAAGCTGATCTTAATCGACCTAAAGAGGCTACCAGTGGCATAATCAATGTTTATACAGAAGCTAATGAATCGTCAAGCAAAGAGAAAGTTGTACCTGTTGAAATTGTGGATACATCAACAAAGGATTATCTACACAGCGGTGAAAAGGCTAAATTATCCCGCTGGAAACCCATCGATTCTCTATGCTTAGAAGACGTCAAGGAATCTGAAGACGACGATGAAAATTACAGTTCATCGGCATATATAGAAAGGCCAGAAATCTTGAAGAAAGAAGTCTTAAGACCCGAAGCTTTAGAAAAGGCAGTCAATCTGGAAGATTTTGAGAAGGCGGCAGAAAGTCGACAACTCTCCAAAGAACATTTAGAGGAATCGACCGAACAAGGCTCATGCATAAAGGCTGAATCAAAACCTTGGGAAGATCCTATTGAATCCGGCTTAGCAGCCGCAGAGTCTGATAATCCAGCAGTTCCCGAAAGAGAACTGGCCAACGAATCTGAAAATCTCATCCAAGATTCACCTCAATCGGATACTCAAAGATGGAAGCTGATTCCATTACCTTTCAAACAATGAGAATTGTAATCTTAGCTACATAGTCGGAATCCAATTACTCCAGCATCTATACTATTGGAACTCTTTTTTTTATTTTTATTATTTTTTTTATTTTCTGGTCATCTCTTCCCAGCCGGGGGAGTATGTTGGATCCTATAGTTAATAATTTCCTTAAATTCAATTTTATATATGAAAATTAAGTCAAAATATTCTAAATTCAATTGTACAATATAAATCTTTAATATGTAAATTTTAAAGCAATCAACATGTATGCAAATTTCTAGTTTGGTTAATTAATAGTTTTCTTTTTCTCTCTCTCTCTCTACCACTAGTATCAAAATCTAAGTCAAATTCATGTAATCTAAAATCATGTGGTAGCTACTCCTAACTCTAAAACCCAAAGAAAATAAAACAATTCAAGACAAGTGGCAAAGTGCTTCTTAGTAACTTTTACTGAACATTCATGCCACGAACATTTGCGATAATACTTTTGTCGAGGTGACTTGTAATAATACTTTTAGGAATAGGTAATTAAATTTCGTACATACCATGCAACTCCTCTTACGTTGATCGGTCACCGCGCCACGTCCTTCTCGTTTCCAAATTATTCCAGTGAATCTTCAATTTTCTTCAGGACCATCCCACTTCTGAATTTCTGTTGGCTTCCGTAGGCGTTTCTTACTGGGAAAAAGAAAGAGAGGATTCAATGAAATAATTTAGTAGCGTTTATTAAAACAAAATCATAATAGTGAACAACACATATAACAGAGAGTACCGTCGTCTTCCGGGTATTCCTTCTACTGGGGAGCTCGGATTCTATATTCTGTGCGTTTATAATCTGTTTATCTGTGGCTCTCTGGTCGGGATGGCGCCTACACTACTTCCAACAGTTTTCCCGAACATCCAGATGTATGAAAATTTGTCAACCTGGATTGTCATCAGGCTCGAATAAATGTACAAATTTTCAGAATTCTCAGTACTAATTAATTACAAAAATTGTGAACAGGTATAAATAAAACAAGTTAAAAAAAATATTTTAAAAATCGTTATCACTGGGGATTAGGCATTAAATAGATGGAATATGAAATATGCCTCTTTACTTTTGGTTTGGGGAACCCTAAATTTATTGAGAATATATTACAAAGTTACAAGCGCATAATGGATCGTTGATGAAGGATAAAATTGGTACATATTCAATATGAATTATAATTATTCAATTGGTTAACTTTATTTATAAGTAATAAACGAAATTTTAATTGAGAAAGGGGAATTATTTATAACAGTGTCGGGAAATGTGAGATCTCTCATCTTCATATATATTCTATATACAGTTACGAGCGTCATGCGTTCTTAATAATTTTTCATCTCTGTCACCGTTTGCATTTTTTTTTTTTTTTTGGAATGGCGCTCTCCTATTGGTTGGCTACGATCACGCCACCTTTGCCCCCCCACTCGCTTCTTCGTTTTTGTAACTATTGTGTTGGAGCGGGTCGCTCCTTAAATAAATGCATATATTAGTTAATAACTAAGTGGAATCCTCTCTTTTTCCCAGTAAGAGACGCCTACGGAAGCCAACATCAATTCTTTCATCGTTTGCTTTTGTGAATGTATGTAAATAATGGATTTCATATTCTTTATTAATTTTTGTTCTGGCCTTTATTTGTTTAAATATCTTTTTTAAAATCGTTTAAAATGCAGTCGCAATCATTAGTGAACACATATGTTTGCCTAATATTTCCATATGTTCTTTTATTTTTTTACAGAAAAATATTTACATGCCAGTATTTTGGATTAATATTTTTATAAACCTTTTTTTTATTATTCTTACTAAGAAGATGGGCATCGCAGTCAGGATTCTTTACAGTCAGTCACTCAACTCAGGCAATTTCAAAGGTTAATGGGGGTTTGGTGGAAAAGCTGCCGTCTATTTAAACTATATTAATTTTGAAACAACTAAATGGATTGCAAAAAATAATTAAATCAAATACCTAAACACTAATATAATACAATTTTGCCACCTTTGCCCCCCCCCCCCCCCCCCATCATGCCCCCCCCCCCCCCCCCCCATCATGCCCCCCCCCCCCCCCCCCACTCGCTTTTTGGTTTTTGTAACTATTGTTTTGGAGCGGGTCGCTCCTTAAATAAATGCATATATTAGTTAATAACTAAATGGAATTCTCTCTTTCTTTTTCCCAGTAAGAGACGCCTACGGAAGCCAACAGTACATAGACAGATAAAGCACATAGGCTATAGTTATTAACTAATATATGCATTTATTTAAGGCGCCAATTTATAATTGTAACAAATAGTATTTGAATAAAAACCTTCAATCGGGTAAAACACGGGCGTTGCCCGGGTCATTCGGCTAGTAAATATATATAATGAACTAGCGGATGTACCCGGTTCGCCCGGGTTTTACCCGAGTAAAGGTTTGTCTAAACGAACATTTGTTAAAACAATTCTCTTTAAACTTAAAAAAAAAAGATATATTTTGATAATTTGAAACTCGTAAAGCGAACATTTTTTCCCGGTCCCTTGAAAAATACTCGATAAGTTGAATAAAATCAATATTAATTGGTTCCTTCGGTAATTGGAAGTTAAAGGAATAGTATTGTGTGGGCATTTCTTGAGGCTCAATTATTACAACTTTTAATAATTAAACAATTTATTTTTCTTCACACATATTAAATCAATATCTTATATCTAAAATGTCTTTATATACAAAGTTTGTTTACAATTCGAAGGCAACAACATTATTGATGATGATAACAAATATTTTTTACAAAAAGATTATAATTTCTAAACTATCAATTACAACCAAAAATAAAATATACAAATTGAATTTACATTTTCTAGAATAATTATTGAGAATGAGTGGTGTCCCTACATCACTCCCTCCCAAGTAACTAAGTTACGAGATGAGGACCATGTAGGACAACAACTCCTAACCTGGGTAACATTCCACCTTATCTCTGAAACGAACAGGGGTTCTTATTGTCCTTCCAGATCTTGACATCTTGGGGGCAGCACTGGCGGAAGGTTCTTTATCCTCTCCAGGTGGGGCGAGTCTTGGGTCCCCAGCTACTCCAGGTGTGGTGGCTATGTCCTCTTCCTCTTTTAGTATGTAGGCTGGTTTGAGTCTATCGATGGAAACATTTATTTCCTTTCCTTTAATTTCGATTGAAAAGTATTTGTCGGTCCTAGAAGTAACTTTGAATGGGCCCTCATAGGCAGGCTCCAATGATTTTCTCACTCTGCATGTCTTCAAGAAGACATGAGAACACGTCTCTAAGTCCTTGAAAACAAATATTTTGGGGGACGTATTGTGTCGTGTTAACTTGGGCATGAGTGATTCCATCTGCTTTTGCAGTTTGTGGAGAAATGTCTCCGGGGTGGTTGAAATTTTAGGGGCGTCGAAAAACTCGCCTGGAAGTTTAATTGTTTTTCCATAGACCATTTGTGTCAATGAGTAGTCAGAGTCTTTTCTCAAGGCTGCTCTTAGTCCTAGCAGTACCGTGGGAATTGACTCTGTCCATTTATTTGAGTTGTGCGCCCTTATTGCTGCTTTTAGTGTTCTATGGAATCTTTCAATTTTTCCGTTACTTTATGGGTGATATGCGGTGGTGTGCTTAAGTTTCACTCCACATAAGGTCGCCAAGGTTTTAAACAATTCCGAAGTGAACTGCCTTCCTTGGTCGGTGATCACTTCATATGGGACTCCAAATCTGGTGATCCATCCTTCGTAAAATGCTCTTGCTACTGTTTCGGCAGTTTCGTTTCGTATGGGTATTGCTTCAACCCAACCAGTGAAACGGTCTATGCACGTGAGGCAATAAACATATTCGTTGGAGGGTGGAAATGGGCCGATTAAGTCTATGTGAACCGTGCTGAAACGTTCATCAGGTTCTTTAAATTGCTTAATTTCTGATTTTGTATGACGAGAAGTTTTATTTCTTTGGCATTGAATACAAGTTTGCGCCCATTCTTTTATATTTCTTTTTATGTCTGGCCATATAAATCTCGATGTCATGTCTTTCACAGATGTTTTAATTCCAGGGTGTGATAATCCATGTATTTGTTGGAAAATTTTCATTCTGAATTGTTTGGGAACGAATGGTCTAATATTTTCAGTAGATGTGTCGCACCACAAACTTTTACCAGATGGTAATGGATAGCGTTTGAATTTTAGAGATTTATTCGAATTTTTTGATAAGTTCTATAAGTTCCTTATCTTTATCTTGTTCTTTTGCTATCTCATCATAATCGATTATCTCGGTGATGTCTTCTATTCTCGATAAGTTATCAGCAACTATGTTTTGTTCTCCTTTGATGTAGATGATATCTGTAGAGAATTGTGAAATGTATTGTAGTTGTCTAACTTGCCTCGGAGATGCCTTATCATTTCTTTGCTTGAAGGCAAAGACTAGGGGCTTATGATCAGTAAATATTTTAAATGTTCTTCCTTCCAGCATATATTTGAAATGTTTGATTGACATGTATATGCTTAGTAACTCTCGATCATAAGTACTATATTTTTTTTACTTTCATTCAGCTTCTTCGAGAAGAATGCAATTGGCTTCCATGCTTCGTTCTCGTATTGTTGCAAAACTGTGCCTATCGCCCAATTTGAAGCATCTGTGCAAAGCGACAGAGGTAGTTCTGAATTGGGATAGCTTAACAGTGTTGCTTTTGCTAGGTCATTCTTGCATTTATTGAATATTTCTTTTGCTTCTTCGGTCCAATTAATTAATCTTTTATCTTTCTTTTTTGAACCTTTGAGGTAATCGTGCAAAATGGATTGTGTTTCCGCAGCATCTTTCAAAAATGGACGGTAGAAATTTAACATGCCTAAAAAGGCTCGTAATTCCTGAATCGTAGTAGGCAATTTATATTCTTGGATAACTTTTACGCGTTCTGGAAGTGGGCTAAATCCTTCAGGCGTAATTAAATAACCCAAGAATTCTATTTCTTTAACTCCAAAGACAGATTTTTCCATATTTATTCTCAATTCGTATTTGCTAAATCTTTCAAATACTATCTTCAGATGGTTTTGGTGTTCCTCTTCTGACTCGGAAGCTATTAGGATATCATCTAGATATGGGAATGTAAAATCAAGGTTTTGGAGAGTTTGGTGGATGCATCTCTGGAATGTTGATGGTGCATTCCTTAGTCCAAAGCTCATAACATTAAACTCAAACAATCCAAAAGGTGTGGTAATAGCAGTTTTTGGCTTATCTTCTTCGGCTATTGGAATTTGAAAATATGCCTTAAAAAGATCGACCTTTGAAAATATTTTCTTTTTGTTCAGTATGTGACTAAAATCGTTTAATCTCGGAATTGGGTATCTATCTGGAACTGTACAGTCATTTAACCTTCTGTAATCACCACAAGGTCTAAACGTCCCATTTTTCTTCAAGACCATGTGCAGTGGACTTGACCATTGTGAACTTGATCGGCGGATTATATCATTATTAAGCATGAACTGGAATTCCTCTTTTGCTAATTTCAGTTTCATTGGGTCCAATGGTCTTGGTTTCGAGAAAACTGGTTGTCCCTTTGTAATAATGTGATGTTCGACGTCATGTTTGACTTTATTTATTAAAAAATTGGGCTTAGTTATTTCGGGGAACTGTGCCAATAGATTGTAATATTTTTCGTTCTTGTTTATGGTGCTGGTGATACTTGTGCTGTCGATGGACATGACATCACCTCGAATTGAGAGGTTAGTTATGCCATCAATTAGCCTTTTATTGCTAATGTCAAGTATCAACTTGAAATTATTTAAAAAGTCAGCTCCAATAATTCCTTTGTTCACTTTGGCGATGATGAAACACCACTGAAAGGATCGCCTTAGGCCCAAATCTATTTTGATCACCTTAGTGCCAAATGTTACTATTTTGGAACCATTTGCAGCATTTAGCAAAAGTTCGTTGCTTGGCACATCCTTATCAGTTGGCGGAATTACGCTGACGTCAGCACCGCTGTCTATCAGGAACTGCAGACCCGTTTCTTTGTCCTTAACAAATAGACGATGTTTGCGACTATCCTGTATTTGGTCAGCAACAAAACTAGTCGCTAGTTTTGCCGCTGGTTCCCGTTTCCCGACTCCTTCCAGCTACATGGAGGCTTGCACTTGTTTGGTAAACATTTGGCGCCAAAACGGAAGTGGTAAAAGCAATATTTACCATCAGGGTTGAAGCGTTTCCGAGAATTGCTTCGTGGTCTTGAATAGGTCCTATTTTCAGATCGAGATCTCGACCTCTCCAGTCGCAATTCAGACACCTGTTTTTCGAGGTCTTCCATTTTAGTGAGCAACTGTTCCATTGGGGATGAGGCTTCCTTTACCTGGTATAGTTCCTTTGAGGGATTTATTTCATTTATCTTATCAGCCATTATGGCCAACTTGCTTATATCCTCGTCGCTTACTATTAAGATGTTTTTGATTGAGACTGGCAATTTGTCCAGCCATAAAGTTTTAATCAAATTTTCAGGAACATCTGGGGTAGCGAGGGATCTTAATTTTTGTAGTAATTGGCTTGGCTTCATGTCTCCTAGGTCAATACTGGAAATAAGTTGTTTTATTCTCTGACCTTCACTTTGTCTGAACGATTCTAGCAGCCGCAACTTAGAGTCAGAGTATTTGGTGTCGCTTCTGCTATTTATTATATCCCAAATACTTTCCATGTATTTCGGTTCTAGCTGGGAGATCAAATAATTGAACTTCGTTTCTTCCTGAACAAGGCCATTTATTTTAAACTGAGCTTCAACCTGATGAAACCATAATTCGGGCTTTTCAACCCAGAAAGGTGGGATCTTAATGCTGACTTTGCATAATTCTGTAGCAATTTCGCTAGGCTTATTTTCTGATTCCATTTTTTTTGTTAAAATAATATTTTGATAAGGAAAATCTAATTAAAGTAATAGGCAAAAATTTTAAAATATTAGACGAAATTATCTAAAGGTAATATTAAAAGAAAAATTAGCAATAATATAAATGGGTAATATGTAAAATAAAATCTGGATCTTGAACAGGAATCGCTAATTCAAAGTTGTTCTTTTTTTAGGCTTGGCTTACCTTCGTATTTTGGCTTTATTTGGATCACGTCCGGCTCACCAATATATGTGTGGGCATTTCTTGAGGCTCAATTATTACAACTTTTAATAATTAAACAATTTATTTTTCTTCACACATATTAAATCAATATCTTATATCTAAAATGTCTTTATATACAAAGTTTGTTTACAATTCGAAGGCAACAACATTATTGATGATGATAACAAATATTTTTTACAAAAAGATTATAATTTCTAAACTATCAATTACAACCAAAAATAAAATATACAAATTGAATTTACATTTTCTAGAATAATTATTGAGAATGAGTGGTGTCCCTACAGTATCTTGCCTTGGAATTGTATCATTATTCTTGTCTCAAATAAATTGCCGTGTCATCCTGAATTTTGTCTTTCCTAATTTTCTACATTACAAAATCATCGTTTTATCTAGTGAACATTTTTTCCCGGTCCCTTGAAAAATACTCGATAAATAACTGACTTGTGCGCAATTAATAGGTAGAAAATCTTACTTTTGATAAATAATCTTTGAGATAATAACCTTAGTGATAATAAAACTTATAGATAAAAAAACTTGTTATCATCGTCGCAATGGGGGCGCTGCTTGCGAGTTAAATCTACAAATAACTCTAAGGATATTCAAGATATTCAAGAAATTATTTTTCAAAAACCTTCCCTGGGATATACCTAAAAATATCCCAATTCACGGCGATTGGATGTATGGTTTTCGAATCTATAGAGTACAGACAGACAGACATTCAATTATATATATATCAACATATATAGTCACGACCGTCATGGGCCGGCCGGCCGGTTCTGTCACGGATGCGCGCGCATCATCATTATGATCATTATCATTATCTAATGATAATAATAATAATAATAATAATTATTATTATTATTATATTATTATTATCCATCCCTATATATAGTCACGACCGTCATGGGCCGGTTCTGTCACGGATGCGCGCGCATCATCATTAGTATAATATAAAAAGCCAACAATGAAGAATGAATGTAAGATAAAAAGCCAACAATAAAGAGTAAATGTAATATGAAAGCCAACAATGAAGAATAAATGTAAGATAAAAAGCCAACAATGAAGAGTAAATATGATATAAAAAGCCAACAATGAAGAATGAATGAAAGATAAAAAGCCAACAATGAAGAGTAAATGTAATTAAAAAAGCCAACAATGAAGAATAAATGTAAGATAAAAAGCCAACAATGAAGAGTAAATGTACTTATATATTTGCCTTATTCTGTCTGTTTGTTTGTCTGAAGCTCACGGATGGGAATTTTCATAACCATCGGTGGTTCAGTGGTAGAATGCTCGCCTGCCACGCGGGCGGCCCGGGTTCGATTCCCGGCCGATGCATTTTTTTTTTTTTACAATTTTTAAAACTCATTTATATATTATACAAGAATGACATCCACGGCGCCAATTTATAATTGTAACGAATAGTATTTGAATAAAAGCATTTAATCGGGTAAAACCCGGGAGTTGCCCGGGTCATTCGTATATAATAATTGTATAAATGAATGCAAGACAAAATCACCGCGAATGTTTCTTTTTTTTTTAAGGCAATTTCTTTTTAAGGCAATTATCGTTATTTATCGTTAATTTTTGTTTCGATTTTATTGGAAAAAAAACGATATGGTGCCTTTAAAAAATGATCTTTATTACTATGCAGTTTTCTATTTAGTCAATATACCTAAGTTCATGTTGCAAATGTAATTATCTCTATCGATTTAGTAGGTGAAATGCAAAAAAAAATCGACATGATGAAATCTTTATGAAAATTCACATTTTTATTTTTATATTTTCAAGACACACACAGTTTGGGGCGGGACGTTTCACAAGAGAGAGATCCACGGCGCCAATTTATAATTGTAACAAATAGTATTTGAATTAAAACGTTTTTAAAATATATACGCACTCGGGTAAAACCTGGGCGTTGCCCGGGCCATTCGTCTAGTCCCTATATATAGTCACGACCGTCATGGGCCGGTTCTGTCACGGATGCGCGCGCACAGGGAGGTCACGTGCTCGCCGGCAGCCAATGTGCGCGCCGCCAGCATTACGTCATAGATTATAAACACAAGGTAATAAGGCCAAATAAAAAAATAGTGTGTGATAAGGCACAATTTGGATTATATACTTATATAATTGCCTTATTCTCTCTGTGTGAAGTTCACTGTGTGAAGTTCATGGATAGATTTTGGTCAGAATGGATAAAATAAAAAAAGTGTCAAGGGATGGGAATCGAACCCACGACCTTTCGCTCACCGGGCAGATGCCATGACCACTAGGCTACCCTGGAGTTATTTTTCCGTTCACATTTTTATTTTTATATTTTCAAGACACACACAGTTTGGGGCGTATATATATATAGACTAGACTAGATATCAAGCAGGGGTGTATATGTATATAAAATTCAGTTGAAAATATTAACTAATAAAAGCCTAATCACACACAAAATTCAACCAATAACTAATTAAGACTTTTGAGAAAAAAGAATATTTAGAAACTTGAAGTAATTTAACCAGATAGATTAATAGTAGCCAAAGTATAGTCAAAATTAATTACAAGACTTGTCGACAGACAGACAAGTAAGCAAGTTAAATAAAATATTTAAAAAAAGTGCAACCCTATAAGGATCTTCAAATTTAAAGAACATTATAACAAAATAAATATGATAATAGCCTTTTTTAAAATGCTAGTGTATTCTAAAAATATTCATAATATAAAATTCAATTGGTTCACACTTTTAGTTAGAGCACAAAGTATTTCAAATATATAAAACTAATGTTAGGAATTCTGATTTTTCGATACCAATAGTTTTTGATTTACTACATTTACTCTTTTCGGCATAAAGGTTTCTTATGAATATTTGAAATGTCTGCATGTAAAGCCTACTTCATTCAAGTACCAAAAAAATGCCATCAAATGGTGTTTAGCGAAATTTGAATAACCTATATTATAGAATCCAATATATAATATTAATTGTAGAATTGGAGTCATCGATACGCTCTAGAATTCAGTTTTACATCAAAAGAGAGAGAGAGAGTCATCAATTAGCATAATTTATTTGGATATTATATGTATAAATAAAATTCACGCTTTTCAATTTTAAAATATTTTCTAAATATTTTTTAATTCAAATTTTTCATTTGGAAGCAATTTTATTTTATTATTTGTGATATATATGTTTATATTTCAAAAAATACCTACCTTAACTCTCTCTATTCTACCTTTATAACCAGCCTTTCCTATTCAACATCAGCATGGAACTTCCTTGACAACTGATTCAGCTCATCAACCAAAACAGGACGCGAGTGAAAGCGCTTTACATTTGTCCATACTAGAGAGGTGGACCTTCCAGTTAGTTGTCGTTAGGCGCTCCATGAATCTAGTTTATAAATATATCTCTTTTTAAACAGTTTTTTCGCATTTTGTAATAATATAAAATATATAGTATGCAAAGAGAGAGAGAGAGAGACTACTTTTTATTTTGTTTTTAGACTGTGATGTGTGAAATTCTTTCATTAAATTAAAAATATTGTTAAATCCAAAGCGTAAAATGTTGTTATTAAGGTGTAAAATATTGTTTTGAAGTGCAAAACTTATAGATAGGAAAAATATGTTGGCTCTTATCATTCGTACTTTTCAAAAAATAAACGTATTCCATCACTTTGGCCTTCCCGGTGTGTGTATATTAAAAAATATATATTATTTTAAAATTTATTTCAAATTAAAAAATAATGTTCATCTAAAATTCATTTTTTTTTTAAATGAGAATCAAATAAAATTTTGTCGTAGATATTTTTATCTGTTATTACTCTGTAAAACTCATGTGCACTTTATTTTGTTTACAAATCCTCTACTTTATAAGACGTTATCTAAATTATTTTTTAAAGATTTTATTTATTGATATATATCAGCGTTTTATATTTAAAAATTAGGTAAGCTTTTTATTTTTAAAATTCGCGTATTATAATTAATCAGACTGAATAATTTTATGTTTTAAAACATAAAGAAACATATATACCGGAAGAATATTAGTTACATCCTATCCTTAAACTTTAACATTATTATATCAATATAATTTATACTAACGTATTAGCTCGTCTCACATTCGACAGAAAAAATCGAAGTATTTTAAACTATCACACATACATTTGTATTTTATTATTTATTTGGTTAACCCCGTTTCCTGGAGAGTACAGAAGTCGACAATTGATGTGTCCTTTTGACCTAATTCTGCTTGGTTTTATTCACAATGCCAGTGTTAGTTCAAATCATGAGGCATATTTATATTTCTTAGATTCTCCATCACATGTATATATCTAAACCACAAAAATTATATTTAAATAATATTTAGCTTTTATAAAAAATAAAATAATACAAGTTACACAAGGTAATAAAACCAAATCCAAATAAACAGCATTATTGACAAAACCTCGCATACATTTTTATTTGGATTTTGTCTTAATACCATGTATTTCTATTCTATAATCCAAATTGTATCTAATCATAATTCAAATTTGAAACTGATTAAGAAATATAGGTTATGACATTAAGGATAGGAAGCAGTTAGAAACTACATTGTATACAAATAAAATTGATGCCATATAAAATGATTTTTGTCTGTTCCCCAGGAAACATGATTTGGTTGACCAATCCATCTAGTGAGGGCCTCCAGAAAAGTGGATTCTGTGAGGCCCAGCTTGATACCCATCGCTACTTTGCCCCCATAGTAGTCAGAGAGGTCTTCCAAGTTAGAAAATTCTAAAATGCAAAAGTTTTATGAGAACCACTGCTCTAAAATAGCACTGAAATACAGTAGAGACTCCATGAAAGAATAATCTTGCTAGAAAACACTTCTCCACAAAGAATAGTTTGCATCCCCAAATTGGCCATTCTTACTAATTAGCAACTCTGTTGAGAGGACACCTCTCCCCAAAGAGCACTTTGGTTCTGCAACTAGGTCTCCTTTACAGATAGGATCTATTGTATTAGAAATAATTTTAGTTTGATGTATGTAAATTTTTATATGACATGGGATTTCAATTAAAGTAGAACCTCCCTGTAAAGGACACTTATTTGCAGAGATAAAGTGTCCTATAGAGAGAGGTGTCCTTTTACTGGAGAGTTGTTAATTAGTAAAATTGGTAATTTTGATGATGAAAAGTGTCGTTTGTAGAGAGGTCTCCTCTAGTGGGAGTGTCCTCTCATGTAGGTTCTACTGTAATATGGTCAAATATATCATGTTTTTAATATATATATATTTTTTTTGTTTCAGAAAAATGAGCTATCGAAGATTAATCAAGTATGGCCTTATAGGAGCATCAACTGGCTACTTGTATCACAAAAATTTTGACCTATCATCTATTGGTTTAGTACGCTTTGGTCGGGCCTCGTTAGCTGTAAGTAAAACATATTTTACTACCTACTTATATTATATATTAAGATATCATGTGCCTTCCATATGTCTGTGAGTTCAATTTTACAAATACATCAAAATTTACTTAGCCTATTTAGATTTTTTTTAAATATATATTTAAATTGCATATCAAATATTTAGAGGACAAGTTGTTTTTATATAGATTGAATTTTTTTAAAGTTCATCTGGCGAGAAATTTATGTATAAAGATTGATAGTGAAATTTATAATGATGCATTCGATATTTTTCTATTGAACTCTGGTGTTTGTGATGCTTTTTCAAAAATAGATATGAATGATTTTTAAAAGGTTTTATTTAACTTGCTTCCATGTCTTTTTGGCCACAAATCTTGTAATTGATTTTTAGTATACCCCTAGATCACGTAGAAATCTGAAATTTTGTACACTTGTTAAAACCTGATGACAATGCAAGTTGACAAATTTTCAGACTTCGGGGTTGTCAGAATGGCCAGGAACAGACAAATTTGTAAATTGCCTTTCAAAATTTTAAATTTATTTTCAATATGCTTTCTGATCACATAGAAGTATGAAACTTTTAAAACTCGCTCAGTCCAATGAACAATGCAAGTGCACAAAGTTTTAGATTTATGGGTGGTCGGAATAGCCCAGAATAAACAAATTTATATATTTCCTTTTAAACTTATGTGTAGCATGAAGTCAAGTCGGAAACCGTTGAGAGTTGAGAATTGATTTTTTCAGCGAATGTTCAAGACCCCAAACAAGTTAGAAATCCAAATATTCAGGTTTCTATTTAAAACCTACTTGGAATTACAAGCAATAAGCTGTCAAAAGTCAATAAATATAATAATTTATCTGATATAATTGAGCAATCTGATTTCAATATCGCGCATATATTTATATCACATACATAAAATATATACATAAAATTTATGTATTTAATAGGTATCAGATCTCCAGGTAATTTGTATTTGCCCACACATATTATATATATATTTAAACTAGATGAATGGCCATTTTACAAATGGTTCTGGAACAACAGCCGGTTCTAAGCATTATTGAAATTTTATCTTAATACTAGCGGATGTACCCCCGGCTTCGCCCAGGTTTTACTTGAGTGAAAGTTAGCCTACTGAATATTTGATAAAAAATATTTTCTGAGCAAACATCTCTCTACTGAATCGATTTGTATGAAGACATTTATATATAAATATCTTCATAAGAATTGATTCAGTAGAGAGTGGATATTTTCTGATTATTTAAAAAAAATTATAAAGATATATATGTGTGAATATAAATTGACATTTATATATAGAGAGAGTATATGTAAATATATATAAAAGATTTTATTGAACATTCTTCAAGAAATACAGTTCAACATAGTAGATGTTAAACAAAATTAAAAATATGAATATATTTTGACATTTATATATATAACACTACTAGCGGATGTACCCGGCTTCTCCCGGGTTTTACCCGAGTAAAGGTTTGTCTAACGAACATTTTTTTAAAACAATTCTCTATAAACTTATAAAAAAAAAAAGACATATTTTGATAATTTGAATCTCTCGATAAAGTGAAAATTTTTTCCCGGTCCCTTGAAAAATACTCGATAAGTTGAATAAAATCAATATTAATTGGTTCCCTCGGTAATTGGAAGTTAAAGGAATATTATCTTGCCTTGGAATTGTATCATTATTCTTGTCTCAAATAAATTGGCGTGTCATCCTGAATTTTGTCTTTCCTAATTTTCTACATTACAAAATCATTGTATCATGATAATATTTAGAGCAGATTGTTGAATTATAACAGATAAATTAGAATATTTATCTTGGTTTTTTTAGGCGAAAAGTTATTTCAAAAATTTTATTTGCTATAAACCTTCCCAGTACTATACTAAATAACTTCCCAAAGTTTCATGGCGTTCCAATGAGTGGTTTGGTCAGGCATAAAGGACAGACACACATACATTCATTTTTATATATATAATGATCTCAGCCGAAAGGCTGAGAAGCAATATTATATGTAGAGATGACCTGGCTTCGTGTTTTCTACTCGAGTGAATGTTTTGCTGTTAGAATTTTGTTCCTGCCAACTAAAAATGAACTGGCTTCGCCCATGGTCTGCTTTATGAAATTTTCTGCGAAATAATTTTGTATCTGATAATCAAACATAATACAGAAATATTGTCATCATCATTTTCTGACAAAAAAGCAACTATTTTAGTCCAGAACTTGGTCAATTTCAATTTTTCTTGGCTTTAAATGCGACAATAAGCTCTTCCAGAAAATTTTCTCTAACTCCTGTTAAAATATCAGCCAGATTAGGTACTTAATGAGGATTTGTATAGCCGACAAACATATATACAGTAAAACCCCGCTAATACGAACCCTGGATATAACGAACCTTCCCTTATAACGAACCCACGCCGATTCCCAATTCCATCCCATTAAAAATACCAAAATAATAAAATCTATTTAAAATACTATGCTTATAACGAACTTAGAATTGTAATTAAAAAAAAATTAAAACAATAAAATTTTAAGCATGTTTCAGCTCGCGGATCGCAATTTCAAAACAATGAATTTAGCGGCATTGTTTGTTTTGATTTTTGCACTTTATTTTTGCTGTATGTTGTAGAAATTTTTACACATTATACTTTTTATTAAATAGAATATCTTTGCATCAATTAAATTTGAAATATAAAAAATGCAAATGGCTTCCAAAATGAAGAAAACAAAGGCATTTTAAAAACAAAAACATTATTTCTCTAAAAAAAAAAAGGCCATTTTCAGAACTTTTCAAAGTGAAACAACACAGGCAAAATGTTAAGAACATATTAAAATAAGAGAATATAACTTTTCTATTATAAAAGATAAAATATAAAGCTATTAAAAATTTTTACAAAGAGGAATCAACCTCAACTTTTGCCGCGTTCGCGATCGTACGTTTTAGGGCAAAAAAAAAAGTCCAAATAAACGGCCCGTAATGAAACAAAAACTATTTTTATACCATTAACTAGGGTGATTATAAAGGCAGCAATGTTTTGCATGACAGGTTAAAACACAAAATCTAGACCTAGAAGATAATGTGGGAAAATGAAATGGAAGAAAAACACTAACTTTATTTGAATGGTGCAATGCTTGAAGAGTGCTTTCAAGCAACAAGGTTTTAGAGTCATTTTTCCAAGTAAACATTGTATTATATAATGTGATAATGATGTTTTAAAATCATTTTTATATCTTTGAATATATATTTAATAAAACTTTGCCTAGGATTTGTCTTGATTTTTAAATTTGACATACAGGTACATGTATGTTAATGATAAGAAGAACCTATCATCTAATGATTTCTATTATTATTCAGTATTAATGTAAGGAAATTGGTCAATTATGGGAATTAAAACAAAGTGACCACTATTAAGAGGCAGCCTCTTCCAGTGTGTATGGCTGTCCTTTAATTATACGGTCTAAAAATTTTGGAAAGTGAAAAAAAATAGCCAAACCGTGGCTATAGTGAACCAAAAGCTCTGTCCCATTGGGGTTCACTATGGAGGGGTTTTACTGTACATACAGTGACTTTTATATATACAGTATAACCTCGTTAATTCGACCCACACGAATTCGACACTACGTTAATTCGACCATATTCTGATTACCGACCTCCGGCCTATCAAATAACAAACCGTAATTCGACACTATCGATAATACGATATTTCCGATATTTCGACCATTTTAAAATTTAAATCTTGACAGTTGAATGTTTTTTTACTTACAACTTTACCGCTAAAACAGTATTATGGCGGGCACCGATAGGATCGCGTCTACGTACTTTTGTTTCTTGTTTGTTTAAGTTTCACTATGCAGTGCTGTTGCGCAATGTCGCCAGTGTTATTTTTTTTTTCACGCTGGAATTTAGGCTTCGTTCGCTTATTAACAACAATATTTCAATTTTAAATTTCAGCATTGAAATATTTTAGTTATTTTAAAATTTACATATAATTTCCTTTTAAATAAATAAATCTTTATAAAATGTAGCCACAATGATTAGGATAACATTTTATTTCAATGCACCTATCCCCCAATTTACACTGTACTTGTTTTACACGTTTTCGCTTTTACACGGTTTTCCAAATAAGTTTTTTTTTTGTTTTTATCGCACTATACTAAATGCTACTGTGATTGAACACATGCGCTGTGTACACTTCTCACGAGGAATCCTCAGCTTATGTGCTGACTACATATTTTAACCTGTCAATGCATTTTATTTTTATTTCTGTGTACACCTATCCCCCGATTTACACGTTTTTCTCAGGAACGTATCTACTGTGTAAATCGGGGATAGGTGTATTACATTTCCGTGTTATTATAAAAGATTTAAACACAAAATCAATAACATCTGCAGCAGCAGTGGATGCCTTTAATACATTAAAATTTATTCATTAAAAGACATTTCAGAGGAAGAAAGACATGCATATTTTTTCAAAATGACCATCTTGAATACATCCTTTATAGGATTTCAGTGCAAAAACACATCTATAAAGGAATTTTTAAAAAGATCTTCATGATTATTTTCAAATAATATTTTAAAATTTTCTTTTTATTTATCATATTCATTTCCTTTCAACTGCTATATTCTTCAATTTGAATAAAATATTTAATGTATTATATTTAATAAGGTCTTTAGAGTTAATATTGATTATATTACTGAAAAGAAACACATTACAAAACATCAGGTCAACATGAAAATTGATTCAATGTACCAACAATTGATGAAGTGATGATTGTCATAGTTGGCGAATAATTCAATTTCCGTGATATAGTATTCCATCAAAGAGATGATAACATTCAACGAGTATCTGAAACTCATTGCTCATACGATGCTTTACAATATTCCATTTTTTCTAGAATGTAGATGGATATAACTTCAATTTTAAAATAATAAATTCAAAAATAGGTGCCAAGATTGATAAAGTTATTCCAATGAATTTCTATTCATATCAGTTGATTCGTGCAGAGACAATCACACTTTAAAATGTCGAAAATTGTTCCAGTAATACATTGTTGAGAGATATGTATGCAAAAATTGAAATTGAACAACTGTTTTTTATTTGATTGAATCAAACCAAACTGCGTTCTGAATAATATTGTCGCGGAGATAAATAAAGCAAGGGCAAATTTGGGGATAATTAATTTATTATAAGGGGTATTGATAGGGAGAGAGAGAGAGTCAATACAACTTACCCCAAGACAGAGTTAATCCTAATGAGGGACCTCAGCTCCCCCCGCCGGCCAGATTCCCCAGAACCCCTCACACCCGGTGTCCAGCGATGATTGACAGATGTCCCATGGGGCCTCTCGTGATTGGAGCCGCTTAGCTTCTTGACATTACTCCCTCCTTAGAAAAAATACAGCGACCCGCTGATTAGCTTGTCTCAGCCCTTGTTCTGGAAGGAAATCTATCACGTCTGGTGTTCCCTAGCAGAATAGAATGTTGTTCTTTAGGGTCCAGGTAGGGCTTCATCCGAATGACATGGCCGATATCCTTGGCTTTCCATGATCGGGGAGAGGGGTCCACGGGCTCTACTTCATACGTAACTTCTGAAAGCTTCTTGGTCACCTTATAGGGACCGAAGTATCTCTTCAGTAGCTTTTCTGATAGTCCTACTTTTCGGATGGGAGTAAAAACCCACACAAGATCATTCTTCTGGTAATAGACTGGAGTATGTTTCTGGTCGTATAGTCTACGGTCTTTCGCCTGTGATTGTAGAAGGCGTGATCGGGAGAGTTGACGCGCTTCCTCAGCTCTGGTCACAAGTTCTCCAACGTAGTCGTTAGAGATCTCATCTGGTAGGTAGGGTAGTACGGCATCAATGTAGGTCTCGGCCTCGCGGGCGTGGACAAGAAAGAACGGGGTGTAGCCGGTCGCCTCCTGTTTAGCAGTGTTGTAAGCAAAAGTTACATAGGGCAAAACTTGGTCCCAGTCCTTCTGCTCAACACCTGTGTACATGGACAACATGTCTCCCAGAGTTTTGTTGAACCTTTCAGTCAGGCCGTTGGTCTGGGGATGGTAGGCCGTTGTAAATCTGTGCACAATTCCGCACAGAGCATTGATCTCTTTTATTACTTGAGAAATGAAATTTCTGCCGCGATCTGTTATCATTTCTCTAGGAGCTCCATGCTTCAAGATGATGTCTTCAACCAGGAACTTAGCTGTTTCGATTGCTCCTCCGTCTGGGATCGCTTTCGTTATGGCATACCTTGTCATATAATCGGTGCACACAATGATCCAACGGTTTCCATCTTTAGAAACTGGAAATCTTCCAAGGAGATCAACCCCGACTTTATAGAATGGCTTTTCTACGGGCGGTATGGATACAAGTTGTCCAGCCGGACGTCGAGGTAATTTCTTCCTTCGTTGACACTCCCGACAATGGCTTACATATTGGCGAACAGTTCTATAAAGGCCAGGCCAATAGAATCGTTTTTTGACTTTGTCATACGTCCGGGCGAAACCCAAATGCCCAGCTGTAGGAGCATCATGTAAATCTGCCATAACTTCCGATCTTAAGTGCTTAGGGATCATCATAAGCCAGGGTCTTCCAGTTGTGCTATAGTTTTTCTTGTATAAGATGCCGTCGATAATGCTGAATTCCTTTCTGGTGTAGCCCGAGTTTAAATTATCGATTATTTTAGCTAAATCCGGGTCTTTAGTCTGCTCTATATCGAAGTTGGTTAGTGACATCACAGCACTTGGTTGATCGTTCTCAAGCGGGCTCCTTGACAGACAATCGGCATCCTTATGTTTGCGTCCGCTCTTGTAGATAACGGTCACGTCAAATTCTTGCAACTTCAGCGCCCATCTTGCCAAACGGCCAGAAGGATCTTTCTGCCCTACCAACCAACATAGAGAATGATGGTCAGTGACAACCGTGAATGGTCGACCAAACAAATATGGGCGGAATTTGCTAATAGACCAGACTACAGCAAGGCATTCTTTTTCCGTTGTAGAATAGTTATTTTCAGCCTTTGTCAAGCTTCTAGATGCATAAGCTATAGGCCGCTCCTTTCCACCTTGTATTTGTAGAAGAACAGCTCCAATACCATGTCCGCTTGCATCCGTGTGTAGATGGGTATCAGCGGATTCATCAAAGTGTCCTAAGACAGGCTCTGAAATTAGAGCTGTTTTAAGGACTTCAAACGCTTTCTCTTGAGCTGCATCCCAATAAAATTGTTTTTCAGTCTTCAGTAGGTCATGCAAAGATCTAGCTTTGTCGGCAAAGTTCTCAATAAATCTTCGGTAATAGGAACATAATCCAAGAAAGCTCTTCAGTTCAGAGATATTCCTTGGCCTCGGAAATTTAGAGATGGCTTCAACTTTATCTGGATCTGGATGAATTCCATTGGCGTCAACAAGGTGTCCCAAAATCTTTATTCTCCTTGATCCAAAAAGACACTTTTTGTGGTTCAAGCTTAGTCCAGCTTTCTGGATGCAGCTTAATACAAGTTGTAGACGACGTAGATGTTCCTCAAAGGTAGGTGCATAAACTACGATGTTGTCCAGGTAGCAAAGGCACATGTTCCATTTAAGACTGCCCAGAACACTATCTATCATCCTTTCAAACGTTGCTGGAGCGTTGCAAAGACCGAAAGGCATTACTTGGAATTCATACAGCCCATCTGGAGTGATGAAAGCAGTTTTCTCCCTGTCTTTTTCGTCCACTTCAATCTGCCAATACCCGGACCGAAGATCCATCGTGGAGAAGTAACTAGAGCCGGCTAAACTGTCCAAGGCATCGTCAATGCGTGGCAGCGGGTAAACATCTTTTTTTGTTATCTTATTTAATCAACGGTAATCTACGCAGAATCTCCAGGTCCCGTCTTTCTTTCGAACTAGAATAACTGGAGATGACCAAGGACTTTCAGAGGGCTTCACGATGTGATTTTCAATCATCTTGTTCACTTCATCTTGAATTAGTCATCGTTCACTTGGTGCTACTCTATAGGGCCGCTGTTTGATAGGAGACTGGTAGCCTGTGTTTATCTTGTGCTTCACAGTACTGGTGGGCTTAATAGGAGTACTCCCAAAGTCAAATATGCCAATAAACTCGTCAAGGCATGAAACAAGCTGTAACCTTTGAATTTCAGACAGCCCTGGATCTAGAGTAAGGTTTATCTTCTGTGACCATTCACGTGACTTTAGCTGCGTTTCTTGTAACTTATCGCTGGATTCAATAAGACTGGAGATATTCCCATTCTCATAACTTTCCATGGTGCACATATTCATTCCTGATGGAATCAGTTGCGGCCAAGACGCTCCATTCGCCACCCAAATGCTACCTCGGCCGTGTCGAAATGTAACCAATGAGTTTGGTATAAGAACTTCCTTTCTTAATAATAAGTCCTTAGAAGTTGAGACTAAAACATCTCTAACACCACATATTTCTTCGTTCATCACACTGATCTTCTTTATTGATTTAGGCGGGATGACAAAGTCGTCGGAAGCAAACAATCTCTGGTTTTCCTCCTCTCGAGATTCCAGGACGGAGGTTTCCCCGAGATGGAGTTCATTTCTGCCACAATGACGGCCTCGGTGGCCTTGAAGAAGTCCCATCCAAATATGATGTCATGGCTGCATTCCACCATAACAATCAATTCAAATGAGATATTCAGACCATTAACTTCTATGTTCAGGACACATTTTCCTAGGGTCTCTATTAAATTTTTATTTGCGGCTTTAAGAATGGGACCTGGTTCTTTGAAGAGAGGTGTCTAGTTCGCGTCAAAATTTGTCTGAAATAACAAAAAAGTCGGCTCCTGAATCCACCAATGCTTTAATTTTGCATCCATTTATTTCGACCATAACAAAATTTTCTTTTAATTTAGCGGCGATATACCTTGGAGGATTTTCCTCAATGGCGACCTCACCCCCGTTAGAAGCCGCTCCACTTAGTTTTTCACATTCTGAGGCATGGGAGAATGGCTAAAACGACGGGCTGGCGACCTTGCGCGGTTTGGATGTGGGGAAGAGCTCCGGTAGAAGTACGTCGAGGTTTGAGGCGTTACATAGTCGTGGTCGGCGTCATATCTCGGGGGTCGACTCGAAAATCCAACATTTCTTCCTTCTCCGCCATTCCTTGACCTGGCTTCAGCGAAGACCTGCCGTCGTTCCCTACAATAACGGACGACATGTCCGGGTCGTCCGCAGTGGAAGCAGATAGGTTTGTCGTCGTAGGTTCTCCAATGTTCCGTTTTCCTGGGTTGGGTTGGTCGGTCGATATTATAAAAGGGCGTTCGTGGTTGTTGTTGTATCACGTTGACTTGTGGTCTGGTAGGTTGTAGAGCACGGCTGACCTCTTCCCTCACAGTCTGTTCCAGGGCGTTCACCTCTCGGAGCGGATTGATCACTTCAGGTGCTGAGAAAACCTTTTGTATCTCTTCTCTAACGATGCGGCGAATTAAGCCGGCCAAGTCGTCTGAGTCGTCAACACACGAAATGGGCATTACGTTTGACAACCTGGCGAATTTCGTACGGCCGATCCGGCGCTGCTTGACGGTTGTCAGATGACGGCAGAACTTCAGGATCTCATCTACCGTCTGTATGTCTTTCGCCACCAATACCTGGTATGTGTCCTCCGAAATTCCCTTTATAATGTGAGCAACTATCTCACCTTCTTCCATGCGAGGGTTCACCTGGTGGCAGAGACTAAGAATCTCCTGGATGTATGACTCGCTGGATTCCTCGGCCTTCTGTGCTCTTGACTTCAGAACTTCCTCGGCGCGTCGAGCAGAATCCTCTTGCAGTCCGAACACACCGCGGAATGCGTCTTCAAAGCTTCTCCACGAGTTGAGTGATTCTTCGTTATTATCAAACCACCTTCCAGCAATTCCGTTCAAGTAAAATACGACGTTGGCAAGCTTCATGGTCTCGTCCCATCTGTTGTACTTCGACACTCTCTCGTACTCTTTCAACCACTGTCCAGGGTTTATATTTCCATCTCCAGAAAAGGTAGAAGGATCTCGTTGGCGCTGACAAGGGAGGTAGGATCCGCTAACAGTAGGTCTGTGGTCGTCTTCCATTTCTATTCGTTGTGGCAAAGGTTGAAGAATTGGTTCACGTCCCTGTAGACGCCGACTTCTTCGAAGTTCCGTCACGCTACCCAGCGTCTCCGCCAAAATATGTCGCGGAGATAAATAAAGCAAGGGCAAGTTTGGGGATAATTAATTTATTATAAGGGGTATTGATAGGGAGAGAGAGAGAGTCAATACAACTTACCCCAAGACAGTTAATCCTAATGAGGGACCTCAGCTCCCCCCGCCGGCCAGATTCCCCAGAACCCCTCACACCCGGTGTCCAGCGATGATTGACAGACGTCCCATGGGGCCTCTCGTGATTGGAGCCGCTTAGCTTCTTGACAATATATTCATCTACATGATGCAATTGCTACTGATGCCAATCCCAATGAGCTTGGAAAATGTGTCAAACTGCCAGCTACATTCACAGGAAACCCACTGCACATGCATGCTTACACACGATTCAATGACATGTTAACATATACAACCATCCAGATTTCTTCATAACATTTACATGCAATTCTATGTGATAAGAAATTAGAGAATTAGAGAACATTTGTTGCCTGGACAATCGCCTTCAGATCAGCCTGATATTGTGTATTCAAATAAAAATTGAAAGCTCTGATGAATTTCATTGTCAAACATAATGTTTTTGGGGAGTCACAGTGCAAATGTGTGCATGTGGTAAGTCTATTTTCTGTATTCAATGGTATTATTAAATGACAGAAAAAGAGGCTTACCACATACACATATTTTGATTTGGCTAATCGACAAGATCACACCAGTCCAAATTGACCAAGTTATCTCGGCAGAAATCTCAGACATCGACATTCTGATTTATTCGAACTAGTAACCAAAAACATGATTCACGATCTGTGTGATGCAATCAACAACAAATCTCCGTGCATGAAAAATGGAAAATACACCAAGTGTTATCCAGGAGATTTACATGCCGAAACTTTCACTGGAGATAATGGATATATACAATATCTTGTCAATGATCAACTCAAGAAAGAGATGGTGGCAAATCCATCACCATAAAAGTCACAACATTGATATCGAAGTTGATAAGCATTGGCTTGTGGCATATTCATCATTACTCTCTAAGACCTTCAAAGCACGCATCAATTTTGGGTATTGCAATTCAGTGAAATCAAATCAAATACATTTGCAAATATGTCAACAAAGAAAATGATATACAAGTTTTTGGAGTGGAAAATGCATCTGCACCAATTGATATTGAGAAGCTACATTAGTAGCATTGAAGCAGTTTTGTGTATTTGGGACACTAAATTAGTATTCCTGAAGCATTTGGCATATTCTATCCTTTTCAATTCATGAATGTTATCCAACAGTTGTTCATTTGTTATTACATTTTTGTTTTACTTGTTTGATCAAGTCTATATGCATTTAAGTTTAAAGGGTGAGCTAGTTACATGTGAGCTAGCTACACAGAGCTGCCCATGTGAGAAATATGAGACCTCCAAATTAAGTCCAAATACTTTCAAAGATTGTCCTTATGCTTTGCTGATAGTCATTGAAAAAACTGTTCGCACTGAAAATTGCAAACGCTTAAATTCAAATGACATATCAGTTAGGATAAGGGGAATACAGGGCAACAGCACATCTTCCCCTTTGAATTTCTCATTTAATATGGTTGCTTCGATGATATTAATTATATTTTTAAAAGCATCATATTAGATTTACAGTTCAAGTGTAAATAAATTCTAATCTGTGTACTACCACAGAATAATTCATGTAATGATCGCAGCAAAAAAAGTTAATTATACTTTACCCCAGAGATCGCAGCAATGCATGATGCGTGAAGCTATTATTCAGAATCAGTATATATAATAAATTATTATTATTTTATAAATAAAAAATATGCCAAAAATGGGTTTGTTATTTTAATCATTTTAGTCTTTGGATTGCTTATATATATATATTCAGCTACTTACATGCAAGATTTCCCAATGGTTTATTGGCGGAGGGGATGTTTCCCCTAAAATATTGTATACCAAATGTTCATTAGGCAAACTTTTGCTTTGGGAAAAACCGTGCAAAGCCAGGTACATTCGCTAGTCTATATATAAATATATTGTGGGGGAGAGAATGAATTCAAAAACCAAAATGACACCTCGCTCTTTAAAAATACATTAAATCAATGCATTTTGATTCCTCCCTCTAGTGCAAAACATTATGGTGATGATGAATGTGCCACAACAACAGTTTTTACAAATTCAGACAATACAGTTTGGTTTTTAAAATATTTATATTTAGTCAACACCTTAAGAGATATGATTCCCCTCTATTGTTATAGTTGGTTAAATTGAAGTTGGTAAATTTTAGCCTTTGAAAAATGGTAGAATTTTTGCAATCATTGAACTGTAGACAGGTGATTTAGTTTTTACTGTAGTTAATATTATAATAGAGCTCAGTTTTTTAAAAACATGTATATATACTCCACACTATTTGTCTTCTGTGACCTCACACACACACACACACCAGCAATACATAATTCTGCAATGACAATATAGCATAGGTGAATGATATATTTCAAATACAGTAAAACCCCTCTATAATGAACCCCAATGGGACAGAGCTTTTGGTTCACTATAGCCACGGTTTGACCATTTTTTAAAACTTTTATAAATTTTTAGACTGTATAATTAAAAAACAGCAATACAAACAGGAAAAGGCAGCCACTTAATAATGATCACTTTGTTTTAATTCCCTAAATTGACCTATTTCTTTACAGTAATGTTGAATATCAAAAGAAGTCATTTGATAATAGGTTATTCTTATCATTAGCATACATGTTTATATATAAACCTATGTTAGGATCAGACATACTATATGTATTTTTTAAAAATTAAGCCAAATTCCCTAGGTAAAACATTATTAATTATATATTTAAAAGGTATACGAGTATTTTAGAACATCTTTCTCAAATAATATAATACTAAATTGAGTTGAAAAAATGCCTCTAATACCTTGTTGTTTGAAAGTGAAAAAGTAAAATTTGAAAATCAGAATTGCCTTAAAATATCGTTATTTCTATCGAAGGAATAAAGCTCCGTGTATTCTGAATCAATTGAAGATGAATCAAAAGTTTCCAATTCAGAAAAAACAGATACGAAACATGTTGATACAATAGCGCGATCGGTGAAATTTCGAATAAAAACGCCAATTTGCAAACACAAAATCGGTGGTAAATCGGCCTGCCAGGGGGAATATCCGCAAGTGCTGAATGAGTCATATACCTAACAAGAATTCCATTCTAAAATTAGAACTGTTGTGGTAGTTTTTGAGACTTTATAAGTCGATTTGTTTGTGGCCCATGAGACACGGGTTGGGGGAACTGTTTTTTTTTTCCTTCTTCCAATTCCAGTTTCCACATATTCTTCTGAAGTGTATATTAAATTTTGTTTTTAACCTATAATTCAAACCATTTCTGGCTTTAAAATTATTTGGAATTATTATTTAGCCTATGTTAAACTTGATATAGAACGCTAAGGGCATCTTGCACCATTTTTTTTTTTTTAGAACGCCATACTTTGTTTCTTTTCTTTATTTTGGAAGCCATTTGTATTTTTCTTCTATCTCAAAATTGTCGAATGCAAAGATATTCTATTAAATGAAAGTATAATGCGTAAAAATTTATACAACATACAGCAAAAATTGAATGGAAATGAAAACAAACAATGCCGCTAATTTTTTGTTTTGAAATCGCGATCTGTAAGCTGAAACATGCTCAAAATTTTGTTGTTTTAAAAAAATTTTAAATCACAATTTTAAGTTCGTTATAAGCCTATATTTTTAATAGATTTTATCATTTTGGAACCCAAAATAGGTTCGTTATAGGGGTAGTTCGTTATTTTAAAAATCACAAAGTTCGATATAACGATGGTATTTTCAATGGAATGGAATTGGGAATCGCCGTGGGTTCGTTATAAGGGAAGGTTCGCTATTTCTAGGGTTCGTATTAGCGGGGTTTTACTGTATATAGATAAATCAAATGAAAAGTAAATATAAAATGCATTTTTAAAAAAACTTATTTTGGTGCAAATTTCAATTTGATTCATATTTTGAGTTACACCTTATTGATTTTTGAATATACATGTAGGAATATTTGTATTTTCTTTATATGATGTGTATTTAAAGTGTCACATAGAAAATAAAGAGAAAACAAACATGAGGATGAGGATTTTCAAAAACAATTCAACCTTATTTTCATCAAATAAGTCATCAAATATGCTAAGTAAAAAATATTCTAATTAATAATCTCTTGATTAAAAATTAAATTCTGTATTATGGGACAAACTTAAGATATTTTAAACACAAGGTAATAAGACATCCAAATAAATAAATAGTCTGTGTCGTTACGATAGCAACGCTGTTACCGAAACAACACGCTATTTATTTATTTGGATTTGGTCTTATTACCTTGTGTTTATAATCTATAATCCAAATTGTGTCTTATCATTAAGATATTTTTCTTATACCCATCATGTACCTGACCATCATTAACATGTTTTTGTATGTAGATAGGTCAAATTGCCTGGGACTACAAGAGCAGACCAATTGGAAAGGATGCAAATGAAGATATGCTTATAGTGTCAGATGTAAGTATATATTTTTAAATTTTAGAGAAAATCCATATGCATATAGTTTTAAAACATTTAAAATTCTATGCATTCTGCAACTTGACCTTTTTTGTTTTATTAGTGTTCATCAAAGCAAGTTAGACTTTGATGACCACATGATTCTCAAAAATATTATCAAAATGTCCTACCGGATCTCAAACCTTCAAAAAATTTTAGTAATACCTATAGAAAAACCCAGAATCACTGTCTGAATATTCTGATGCAGATTGGGTTTCAAGCTTAACCCTTTAGATGCCTTCAGATAATAAGTTTATTGGGATTAATCACCTGGGATAAAGATTTTAATGTTGTTATAAGCATGTAACACAATTGGGACTTGAATATTTTTATGGTACTTGAACATTTGCCCATTCAATGAACAGGTCTAGAATAAATATCTGTTATCCTGCTATCACTCTGACTGGGGGTTTTCTGTTCTGCTGCCAGTTTCAATCATGTCGTATTTCCACTCTGAATGGGGCAAGCAATATTTCCATGTTTGTGCCACTTTCAAACTCTTAGAATTATTACCAACCATACCATAGCTGCTGAGACATGGGAACTTCAATGCTTCAAAAATATATAAATATTCTTTTTTAAAATAAAAGTATATACTGGGTCTAGATAAACATTATTATTAGTAGTAAAACAATGTATTTGGCTTATCATCATCTCACTAAAAATGCCAAGAGATGGTGGTAAATAATCAGCCACAACAAGAAAACTACCATTTTGGCAAATTTGACAGATTTAATACCTCTTTGTAGGATGTCATGAAATCAAAGCTGCTCCTGTACTGATGAGGGCTAAGCCCAAAACCATGGTATACGGGTTGTATTTTTGCTTGAATTTTCCAAAACTGTTGTTGTTGCTCTTTCTTTATTATCACCATTATGTTTTGCACCGGAGTGATTAGCCAAATGCATTGTTTCAATGCGTTTTTAAAAAGAGAGGTGCCACTTTGATGCATTTTAAGGTATATATATAATATAGAGTTGTGGGAGGATGATATTCATGTACCAACTGGGAGAAGTGCCTCTTTAAATATATATATAAGTAGGGTGTACTCAATATTTAGTATATTAGTATGAAGTTGTATTTAAAATTATCTGAAATTAATTAAAAATTATGCCTAAGAATGCCATCAGAATGATTTATTTTTTAAATGTCCTCAATCCAGGTTCAACCAAGATTTCTAGTAAAATATCATCAAAATGTATGCAGAACAAACAAAATATTTGATTTAGCTTCTCAGACCTATATGCATATTCTGATGTCAAACCTATAACTGTTACACTTCCAGAACAAACTATATTGTGTCAAGTTTTATCCAGTTAGGCCAAATATTGTGATCTGCATATTGAAATAGCACACATAAACCATTTATCTTTATATAAATGTAAACAATATACACAAATCTGATTATCTATAAAGCTAACCCATTTTGAATGTTTCAGATAAATACAAGGTCTGCCAAAAGATTGTTAAATATGTGCCAAAAAAATGGAGGTGTATTCATCAAAGTTGGTCAGCATGTTTCTGCTTTGGACTATGTTGTACCTCCAGAATACACAGAGACACTTTCTGTGCTACAGAAAGATGTTGCTCGGGATATATCTTCTGATCTCCATAAAATTATTAAACAAGAACTTAAAAAAGAGGTAAGAATATTCTATTTATATTGATTTTTCAATTAATGAAATACATTACACACACATATCAAATGTGCAACTAAGTTTCTGGGTTCTTGATCATTGAAAATTTCAAAAATGCATTTTTCCTTTCAGGTAATACATGAATGCTGCAGTAATAAAGCAGATTTTTTGGACTGAAAGCATTCATCCAATTTTGCCTATTTTCAAAATTGGTCAAATCTAGCCAAGTCATGTGCCATCGCCTGGAAAAAATGATATTCCAAAGTAGCCAGATCTGGTAAATACTGCAGGGTAATAACATCCATTTAATGGACAATGGGGGTATGATGGCACAGAGTTATATTGCGCTGTAGTATAACTCATTTTTATTTCATTTGCCATTCTGGCCATTTTTCAAATAATACATGGTTCAAATTAATCAGTTATTTATCAGTAGAAATGCCCATCGAGAGTTTTTCCCAATTTCACAACTCATTGTACAGAATTACTTTCTGATCCCACCAAATGCTGAGCATTTTCTTCTTTCCAAACCGACTTTGCCTTGTCGCTGCTGCTGATGATGATTAGCAAGGTAAAATTCAAGATTTTGAGAGTTTGAGATTCTCAAAATATATTTTTTATCATCGAGAATAACAATTCAATCAAGGAAACCATTTCAAGCTGCAAAAGCAGAGGTTCAGAAGTGGAATTTTTGGATTTTAAATCTTTTCATGTCATGTAAATGTTTGAACACAAGTTTACCTAATATTTGCATATCATTTTCATTACAGATCAGCAGCCTCATTTGTTTTTAAATTCCTGAGAAATTCTTGTCCTCTATGTTTAATTCGCCACTTCTGTAGTGTTTAAGCCAATCTTCAAGGTAGTTTTCAATGCTGCACATTCTCAGTAGACCTTCTTAAGCAAACGACATGCTTGAGCTACTTTTTTTTCAATCTAGAGTAGAAAAGCAAATCTTTCAAATGTTGTCTTTTAGCACAAAACAGCACACAATGTGTAGGTATTACTACTGGTTATTATTGACAAATGTCCAACCTGTAACAACATCGCAATGTTAAAAAAATGAATATTGAATACATGTGTTGTTAAGGCCATCTATTTATGAAACCCAGAAACTTTTTGCACACTTAGTACTTCAATTTTAAGCCTTGCTAATTTGTTGCAGTCAGATGAAATATTTGAAGAATTTGACGAAACTCCTTTGGGGACTGGATCTTTGGCCCAAGTTCATAAGGCAAAGCTTAAAAATGGTCAAAATGTTGCTGTTAAATTGCAACATCCTGAAGTGGATGCTCATTCTAAAGTTGACATGGCAACTATGGGAGTAAGTATCTCTTTTCTGGTATTTAACCCTTTGTGTTCGGTGGAATCTAGCTTGGTGCTGGTTGTATCAAGTAAGTCACCATAGGACTGCTTTTGAGTGTAGACTTGATTTATTCCTGGTTTCTCATCTCTCTACCAGTTGTGTATTGTGTGACTGATACCTATTCCTATTGACATTGGGCCTTGATGGGATGTATTATATTTCTTTTATTAAGTAAAGTGGTTCATTGTCTGGTTCCAGAGTAGACAAGTGCTCCATATTTGGCTAGTTGACAGTTCATTTCCAGGGGTTCCAATATGAGCTGGAAGACATTAATGATGTCTGAGCTATTGGCCGGCAGTAGGTTTAAAGATTGGGAAGTTCTTGGCTGAAAAAATAAGTTTGAGAGGTGTAAATGGCTATTCTTGAGTTAAGAGTAGATTTGTATGCGCCTAGGTGATTTAATGTTGATATATTTTTTTTACGCAGTATATAGTGACTATATATATATATATATATACTTTTACTGTAAAAATGCCACATGCCTACACATGTAAGTAGTTTGACTTTTGAACTTACAAGTGTGACAGAACCCTGCTTAGTTACTTGCACTCATTAGTGGAGTTGGACTTGTGCAAGAATCGGGGCCTTTGAGACAATTTTTTTCTTTAGAAAAGTGCCAAATGCGGAATTTGATCCTGGGTCATACCTGATTTAAATTGATGGCTCATACTACTCCTTCATCAACATCATATTGCAAGTTTGTTTCAATAATTGCTTGAGATATCTAATATTAGAATGGTAAGCCATGCTGAGAGGATAGGGATTTCTGATTAGGTTCCAATTTCAGATAAATAGCTTGTAAAACGTTTTTAGTGGAAAAATCTTTTTGAAGATCAAATTCAAAAAGTAGATTTTTCTCTTGAGGTGTAGGGAAGGTTTTGTTTAATTAGCTACACTCTTGTAAGGTTTTCCCATGGAACTGAAGAAATTAACTAAAAAGGAGCCAACTTTGAGTAATTCAGTTCAATCATTATTTTATTTCTTTTCATTCTCTTTTTATATTCTCTATTATTAAATTATTCTTCTAATCTTTCCCCCAAATATTTTCAACCTTCATAACATCTTAAAAGCTTCTAAATTCCATTGGCCTGTCAGAGAATAGGTTTTAGACTCTTGAAACCATTGCTCATATGTAGCATTTTATTTTTTCAAGCCTAGATTTAATGCCTACCTTGTAAGTACTTATCTTGGTTTTTTTGTTTGTCATTGCAAGTCTCTATTGATCTTTTTACACCTCATAGTTTCAGAATAATAGTCCTTGGAAGTTGAGAGTTTTAACCTGTTGTTGGTTTATTGGTATATAGTGTTTATCTGGCATTGTCACTTTTTTCATTGTGTTTACTTTGGTCCATAGTATGAACTAGTATTACATAAATAGTAAACATAGTATTAGTAATGTTTGAATGCATAATGGTAATTTTTAACAATGGATATGATTGAATTTTTAGCACTTTTATCGAATTACTCTAAGAGAACCTCCAGAACACTAGCTAAAGAACACCCCTCTACAAAAGATAGTTTTCATTTTCAAAAATACGATTTTTACTTTTAAGCAATTCTGATAAGAGGAAACCTCCCTCTAAAGGGCACATTGTCTCTGCAATTAAGTTTCCTTTACAGAGAGGTTCTACTTATATTAATTAAAAATGCTTTAAACACTTTTTGACAAAAATTCAAAACATTGCAATTATGATAGTTTGATTTACCCTTTAATCTTTATATATATTTTATAGTTTTATATTCATATGGTATATAAATATTATATTTATAAGAACCAAATTTTAGGTACAGTAGAACCTCCCTTTAGCGGACACCCCACTAGCAGGCACCTCTCTACAAAGGACAGTTTTCATTTGCAAAATTTCCATTTTTACAATTCAGCAACTCTCTGGCAAGAGGATACCTCTCCCTAAAGGACACTTTGGCTCTGCAATTAGGTGTTCTTTACAGGGAGGTTCTACTGTATTCGGAGAAATAATATTTGTTAACATTTTATTTTTATATATACAGTAAAAAAATCTTGCAATAGCAAACCACAATAGGAGAGACTGAATATTTAGTTCACTATTGCCATGTTATATGGTTATGTATATAGTATATATGGTTAAATATATTAGCTAAAAATGAAATAATTATATTAATTCTAATTATAAGAAAAGGTGCAATTTCCCCAGTTCGTTTTAGCAGTTTTACTGTATATATAAAATCCAAATTTGAATATGAGATTTCTAATATAACTGTTTGCAGGCTCTTGTAAAGTTAGTGGCATGGATCTTTCCAGAATTTCAATTTGTATGGCTTGCCGATGAAATGAAAAAGAATCTCCCTTTAGAGCTTAATTTTCTCGAAGAAGGAAAAAATGCTGATATCGTCAGAGAAAAATTTTCTCATTTACCATGGCTTAAGGTACGTATAATTTATAATTGTATATAAATATTGATTATTTTGGGACCTAAACAGTATCCCACTTGCTCTGTTTGATTAATGGTAAATATTGCAAATATTTTTTAAAATTTTGTTTGCTAATAATTTATTTTGTAATAGGTTCCTAAGGTCTACTGGGATATTTCCACCAAGAAACTCTTAGTAATGGATTACTATGAGGGTGGTTATGTGAATGATACAAAATATTTAGATTCTCAAAATATATCTAAAACAGAGGTTTGTATATTGGATATACATTAGTCTAATTTTTTTGATTTCTAAAAACTTTTTTTTCAGGTTTCTAAAAAAATTGGCCAACTTTACAGTGAGATGATTTTTCTAAATGGTCATGTTCATTGTGACCCACATCCTGGAAACCTTTTAGTCTATAAAGAAGGAAATCAACCACAGCTTGTTCTTCTTGACCATGGACTTTACACAGTAAGTTAAATAAAATCTATTGCTCTTATATTAACTATAATTATTGAATAATTCTACCACTTTTTGTAGCATATATGTGCACCTCAATTATACAATTACAAAATTATTTTATATTTTGCTCACCATCTCTATCATTCAAATAGAATAATATAGTAGCCCCAAACTCTTTTTTTTTATCTTAGCACAATTTTTTCAAATTACGAGAAATATTAATTTGGCTAGAAAATTAATGCAATTTTTAATATAACCGAATGGGACAGGTAAATTGGCAGAATTTTAAATGAAATGTTTTGCAAGTAAAAATCAATATGATGAATTAAAAATTTTCACAGTAACCATATACTTTTACTGTTTTGTGTGTGTCATTCAATGAATGATTTTCTTTTAATGAGCAAGGACAGAATGAGCTAAGTCCAGAAGAAAGCACAGCCTTTGGAACAATGCCATGTTAAACCATGCCAAATGTATCTTTGACGGACCTGATTATGGGGAACTTTAGCATCTATCTCAATAGTGCTGTACATATTCTAGTCAATATGGACCAAATATCAAAACTCTAGTGGCTCACGTCAATAAGTATAAGATATATCTTTGTCATCTTTGACCTGTTGGCTAGAGCCGAGTACTGTTGGTAGACATATATCCTTCTAGAAGCTTATATGTTCATCCATGGCTGAAAGTGTGTCTCCAGGATACTGTTTTGATGTCAGTGCTCACTCTGAATTTCTACTTAAAGGTGTGTAGAAAATTGATACTCTCACTGCGAATGGCACCAAGGACCATCACATAGACAGGAAATCATGCATGTATCATGATGGAGAGATATTAACAAATTCAGCAATCATTCCTGGGCTTTGGGCCAACTCTTTTTTTTTTTTTTATAAAAAAAAAAAAAAAGATCCTTAAAATGCCTTTAATTTCATTGAGAAGGACAGGAGCCGTTCCTTTTCTATTATCCTTCATAACCTCAGTCAGCAACTGTCTTTCTGATGGACATAAAATTCGACTCCAAAAGCCTTGGGGACAGTTATTAGAATTATATGGTCAATTTCCATCTTTCTTGTTGGCACTGGTCCTCATATCCCAACCAGATTCTCACTCTTATCTCTTTTATGCACACTTTGTTTACAAATTCTTTGCTCCTAATCCCATCTGATCAAGGAAGTTCATTTTCCTTGCAGGCATACCTTCTTTTGGCTTAATTGTCATATACACTGCAAATATATGTACTGTTACACTTAATATGTTGATACATATAAGAGTTGAAAGTAATAAAAATATGAAATTATAGGGTTTTATTCTTTTAATGGTCTACTAAAGTTAGTGCCAATTTACTAATCCTACTTTGTATTATTTTAAAATCTATATAATTTTTCATGTATGCTAACTCCTTCCCCTTTTACTACTTAATCCTTTTTTGATTCAAATCTTCTTGATGCTTGTGCAGACACTGACTGACGATTTCCGCCTCAACTATTGCAATCTGTGGTTAAGCATTCTCAAAAGAGATGTTGATGGAATCAAAAAGTGTTCAAAAGAAATGGGTGTAGGAGAACTGTATAATATCTTGGCAGCAATTCTTACACAACGATCATGGAAGTCAGTCACAAAGGGCATTGACCAATGCATCAAAACCAAGGAAGAGGTAAGTAAATTAATATATGATTTTTTCATTAATATATGATTAGATATTAATTCATTAATATATGATTAGGTCATTTATATAAATGGATTGATTTTTTTTTATATACAATTGTTGAACAAATATGAAAGAACTTTGTGAAAACTTTTTAATGGGTTTCAGCAAAATTTAAATTTGTTATTCTAACAGTGTTTTTGGAATAAAGAAACTACAAGAATAAAAAAAGTGCATATGCAGTGATACTGCTAAGACAAGAATAAAATGAGTCTTATCTGTGACACAATGCAGAACTGCTCTTCACACAAGTTAAAATTAAATAGCTTAAAAACATTCTTAAAATAATTTTTACACTCTACTATAATGCAAAAAACAGTATATTTTAATATTATAGGAGATATTTATAGAAGTGCAATTATATAATTTAGAATCATATATAATAATATACCAACATAAATTTTCAAGTGTAAAAAAAGTTTTAACTATCTCCTCTAAAATATTGATTTATATGTAGACATTTATATAACAAATTTTCCTGATTAAGATATTTAATATATATATATATTGCATTTTATAAGGAATATAATTTCTGGAAATACACCGAGCTAGAAAAAGCTAGGTCTGAGAGGGATTAGAAATATTTCAGATATTAGAATTCTCTCACATACTAAATAAGGATCATGTTGAATGGAAAAGGTCTCACACAATTCAAAGAACATCAAGAAAGATTATATTTGCAAGGATGGGTGACTGATTATAACAGAATTTTCTAAAAATGGTGATAAACTAGTAGAATGCAATCAATTGATATTATAATGGAATATAATTATAGAAAATTTTTCATATTTTCAATGTGCCATGTAAGAACAAAATATATATAAGTAATAGTAGTGTTTATTTAAGACAATTTTTAGGCCATTCAATATAGATTCTTTTCTTGAGGACTATAACAGTAGACATTGACACATTGGGAAGTTTTATAACATGCCAGGTTTTTGTGTTTGACTCAATTTATAAGTGTATTTTTTAAAGCTTTCAGTAGGGATATCTGGTTAGTCTGAAAGTTTTATCTTGTTTTTAAATATATATTCGTATGTATTTTTGCAAGAGATAAATGAGACATAGGTGTGCAAGCTTATTAAGTAGGCATAAAACACATATACATTAAGAAAAAGTGCTCTCAAGTTTCTTGCCCTATGTATTTATAAAATGTTGGACTAGTTAGCAGTACAAATATATTACTCCTATTTAGATACTATGTTCATAAATATAAAGTATGTAACATTGCTCTGTATCACCTCAATTATATGTTTCTTGTCTACTTTTGTATATTAATTGTATACTCCTTGTGTGTTATAATTTGTGATATATGAGGTGGTTTTAGAGATATATCAATAAATGTATTTTTATGACCATTTTTTCTTGGTTAGAGATAGAAATACCAAGAGTATATATCAATAAAATATATGAGTAAAATTTTTAAAACTCAAATTTCAAAAGTGTTTAAATTATATATATGTTATAATATGCTTATATTCTTATTTCATGAAAATGTGCGCAGGATGAAGAAATTCGACTTTCAGCCCTTTCTTTTTTCCGTGAAGTATCGATTATCCTAAATTCAATTCCTAGGCAAATGTTACTCCTTCTCAAAACCAATGATCTATTAAGAAATATTGAAAATATCCTTGGTAAGTATTATAATTCTTCCTTTAATTAAAAAAAACCATGCTCTCTACCACAAATTTTATAAAATGAAATTTTTCAAATTTATAATCAAGCTTCTTTAACTCTACACTCCAAGGGAGAGAAAGGGGCTTCCTGAACAATTAAAGTAGGATTTGAATCAAAATAGTCAGTTTAATAAAGAGTATACTTTAATTGAAAATGAAAGCATTGTTTTAATTACATTTTAAATGGTCTGTGTCTGGCCATTTAATTGTGACAGTATATAATATATATGAGAAATAGCACAAGAGTGAATTTGTACTTGGATAATATACACACGCATATATAAAATACTAGCGGATGTGTACCCAGCTTCGCCCGGGTTTTATCCGAGTGAAAGTTTGCCTAACGAATATTATATATTATGAAGTATAATAAACAATGTTAAAGATTAGTTTTAATTATTAATCAAGATTGTGTGTGAATATGTGAGAAAGATGTAATATCGTTGTTGTTTTCTTGGCCGACTGTTTTACATATGGTGTTATCTTAAAATTGCTTGTTTTGAATATTTTTTTAGATTGAGATTATTAGCTAGTATGTAAAAAAATTAACTCTGTTAAATTTTTTTTTGTATTTATATATAAATAAAATTAACTCTGTTGATTTTTTTTTGTATTTAATCGATAACACCGAAGTTACGCATGTTAATGTTAGGAAAAATATTTTGATGTTAAGCAAAACCTGCTCCATCTCGTTTTACATAAATGTTGAAAATTTGGTCGAAATTGATGCATTGTAACGAAAGTTTTTAGCAAACAACACTTATGAAATTTCCATTTTATTAATAAAATATATATAATTCTAGAACATTTTTGAGCCATTTCAAGGATGGAGAGAGACAAATATTATATAATATCCACTCATTATTTACCCTAACACAAGGGCACTAGTCTCCCAACCAAACGCCCTAATAGAACCAGACACCATTTCAGAGAAGAATCAACTAATGGAGGATGCAAAACAACATTCCAATATGCTGCCATGTTAACCCTTTGGGTGTGGGAATCTAAGGAAGTCCCTTCGAGATTTAGTCTGTAGGGTTGGAAAGAAACTTCAGTCCACAATGATAAAAAAAATAAATCCTTTCAGTGCAGCAGTTGACACTAGTTTGCTCCATTAAATTTATGACACCGCTGACTCATTTCCGCCTGCTCAGTGTGGGAAATTTGTTTGATCTTTGTTTAGTTAGTTTTTGCTGGGTCGGTTGGCTTGCGAAAGACTCTGTGGTAACATTCTTATTCAATTTTAGTTAAAAAGAATTTTAAAAGATTATAAAAGCAAACCTCCCACAAGCAAGCGGAAGTTTACCCATTCAAACTGAGCATCACTTAGAAGAGAAGCACTTCTTTGATCATTTTTAAAATTAAAAAATGCATATCTAATTTTGTTGAATGCAGCATTCTTCCTATTTAATGTAAAAAAAAAGGGGGGGTAAAGGGTGCTTGCAAAAGAAAGCAAATATTTTACTGTCCAGATTGCCCCAATGAGCCAGCATTGTGTCATGCCATGCTTCAGGGGAATATCATATGAAGCAAATTTTTATAAATCCCGTAACTGTCCAATTTAAAAATGCATTTTTTACATAAATATTAACCTCCTTTTAAATCATAAAATTGTCAAATATTTAATATTAACTGTAATAATCTCTCTATTCATCAATTTTTAAGATAAATATATTTTTTTCTAATGTTTCAAATCATTAAATTAATAAAAATGAAAATAAATCAATTTAATATAAAATTAAAATTTCGATCATTTTTGGGGAAAAAATGATGCCAGCGCTCAAAGGCTTGAATGCTAGCACAATGGATGCATGTATCTAAAAGATTTGTAACTATATCTCGCAAGATACTGAAATGGGTGATGAACAAACTGTAAGAAGCCATAATTACCACAGAAAATCATACCCAAACTGAGGAATATCCCAAGACACTAGTCTATTTCTCCAGACCTCTATAAAAGGTATGGCCTTCTTTAGAGATGAGGCCATGGGAGTGAAACCCCCTCTATTGATGACAGCCGCTAAATTATGTAAAAATTGTCATCAATTTTACTGCATTTTCTGCTTTAGTTGACACAGGACCCTTAATTCCAGTTATCTCTGATGAGTTGAGATGAAAATTTAAAAAATATGTTCATGAATAGCAGAATTACTCTAAAAAATTGCTGATGGTAAGATTATTTCATTTGACTGTTGCACAATTAGGTTGAGCATTAATGGATTAAGACAGCTGCCTGGATTAATTGTTCAACCCAATAGTATCTTATGTATTATATTCAGTTGGGATTTCTTAGATGCCATAAATGTCATTTGGAAGAACTTACTGATGAGAACGACATGCCTTTTTAAGATTGATTAGCTTGAATGCACCCTGAATAGGGTTCACGCAAACAACAATAAAGCTTTCTTCAAAAGATCATGCATTTTTTAAAATTCAATTTTGAGCCTTTTCTTTTCTTTATATTCCTAATTTATTGACCTCCTTTCCACTTCAATTATATGCTTAGTATTTATAATTTTTTATGTTCAAAAATGTATTAATTCAATTTTGTCCAACAATGGTAATCATGAAATATTCTGAATAAATGAATTTTAAAAGGCCAATTAAATTAAATATATTAAAAGAGTATTTTCAAAATATTTTATTTATATTTTGTCATAGAAAAATGTCTACTAACAGTGAATGCTCTGATGAAATGATATTTATCCAAAATATGGAATTTTAATTTCTCTGTGATGTGTTTTAGGTACCTGTTCTTCAGCACCCTCCATTTCAATTATGCTAAGTTCATGCCTGAATGCAGTATATCTTGACAAGCTTCGTCAATGTGACTCAACTTTGTGTAGATACAAATTGAATTTAGAACATTTTATCTCTAAAATTAATATCAATTTTTATTTTTTTATAAATTTCTTATTATCATCTCTAGGCCTTGTTAAATACTAGAGACTTAATTCCACCTTCATATATTTTTAAAATTCTCTAATAAATTGTATTTTAATTTAATTTGTAATTTGCATAAATTGTTTTAACCAAAATACTAGACTTAATTCGACTCTTAATAATCTTTTTTTATTGTCTATTAAATTATACTTTTATTTGATTTGTTATTTTCCAAAATCCTTTTAACCAAAATGGTAGCAATATAATTCAAATAACAGTATTTCACCATTTATATATACTACAACATTGTTAATTAACTTTATACAAATTTAAACTGTTTGCAATTATAAATAAATAATATTTTTTAAATGAACTATGCTGTTTTTAATTCACATTTACCAAATTTATTTCTTTTGGATATTCTTTAACAAGCAAATAAAAGACAAGTATGTTTTAAATGTGTCTTTTTATTATTATTTGGTGAGAAGTATTATATTTTAGATCATAATTGTGTATATGCTGAAAGCTACCTTCCCATTAACATGACAATATATTCCTCTTGTGGGAGTATAAATCAAGAAGAAATCTCAAATATTGAAAGGCTTTTCTTTTTACAATAAGGGTACACAAGCATTTACACATCAATGTTCATTTTCATAAGATATGAATACTGTACTATTAATTCCTGACTTCAGAGTCAATGAAATGTTTGGAATCAAATAAAAATTGGTTAATGTAGGCATGTCTTTACCATGAACTCATGGAATTCGTGTAATCTTTGCACAAGGGTATAAGAAACAACATGTCTTTACCAAAAAAACTTACAACAAACAAATAATATTCAAAAATATCAATGTGTCATTATTAATCATTGACATTTTTACTATATTTTTCAAAATGGTAACATGTTAATATATCTAATTTGTAGTACCATGTTATAATTTAATTCTGTGATTGGCATCTATAGTATGTGTTCACATCAGTTGAGTTCATAATTCATATCAGATGATTTGTGTACCAATTTGTAGTATGAAACGACTTATAATCTATTTGAAAAGATAGCATTTTTATGACTAATATAAAACCATGCTCTAATATTTTGCTTGGGTTTGAAATACCTTTTGGGGAATATCAAGTTTCCAATGTATCAGGTGCCAAATATTTTTAATTTATTATAATTTTCAAATATACTAGATGAAATCCAACTCATTGCTTGAGAATAGAAAGTCAAAATTATCCAATTATACATCAATACTCAAATCTTGTCTAGGCAGTTGGATCGAAAGGAGAAATATAGTTCCTGAGAACCAGGTGGGATTCAGGGCCGGCCACTCTTGTCAGGACCATATATTCACTCTATCATCCCTGATTCTAATGACTAAGCCGAAAGAGAAGAAAATGCTACATGTTCTTCATGGATTTGAAAAAAGCCTTCGACACAGTGCCCCACTCATTATTATGGAGAAAACTGGTAGATGCAGGTCTCAACCACTGTTTTGTTAACTTAATTAAAGATTATTACACAAATATGACAGCGGTAGTGCGATGGAACACAATTCATTCACTGCGCTAATAAAGGTGCGTTCGGGAGTTTTAGAAGGGGAGCCGATGTCACCTTATTTATTTATACTTTTTACAAATGATTTGATCAGTCTCTACGATAATTCAGATTTCCCGGGAATATATCTCCCAAATTATGGATATGTTCATATTCTACTATACGCAGACGATATTGTCTTGATTGGAGAATCCAAAAATAACCTTCAAATAAAAATCAACATGCTTAGAAAATATTTTGAAACAAATTTATTAACCCTGAATGAAAATAAGTCAAAAATTGTAGTTTTCAGAAACGGCGGTCGATTAGCACAAAATGACAAATGGTTTTGGGGTGAGCGGCAACTGTCTGTTACTACGAAATATCTATACTTTGGATATCCGCTTACAAGTGCAAATTCACTAAACAAGGTAGCGTCACACTACAAGGGTAAAGCCCTGGCAGCAATTGGAGCTGTGTGGCAAGTTCTGACAAAATCCAAGATGAACTCTCTAAATGCGGCAATGAGATTACTTGATTCGTCGGTCTTGCCTCACATGCTATACGCCGCACCCTGCTGGGCACTCAACCAAGTAAAGGAAGTTGACCAGGTTCAGAATATTTTCCTAAGACGCTACTTAAATGTACCAAAGTATACTGAGGGCTTTATGCTAAGAATGGAGTGTGGACGAGTATCACAGGAAGTTATCATAACTAAACAGGTCCTGAGATTTTGGGTGAGGGTTATGAAAATGGAAGAGAGTAGGTTGCCCCGGGCATGTCTGTCACACCTCTGGACATTACACAGCAATCAAAGGGCTGGTTTAACCTTTGTCAAAAACCTGCCAACCATTTTAGACTCAAATGGTTTTTTGTTCCTGAAGGGTTGTCCGGATTACACGGCAATACTGACTGAAATCCCTGCTATAATTCGAATAGCAACCGAACAAAGCATCCAAAACGACATGGCGAAAATTCTAAATACTTCACATTACAGTCACTTCAAATACCTAAAAATTCAATAACAGCAGAACGATATTTATTCACAACTATTCCTCTAGCAATTAAAAGATTTTTTGCACAACTGAGACTCCTTTGGACGATCTTCCCAGAAAATCGTTCAAAGCGCTGGAAGATTGATTTGACTCTAACTTGCGATCTGTGTAAAAAGAGAATCCAAGACGGAATTATGCATATAATATTTGGATGCTCTTGCTTAGAGAAACAAAGGAAAGACATTTTGGGTGACTTACCCTGGTCTCAACCTGACTGCCAAGAAATTTGCAGCTGGATGAACACACTGATGGTTGATCAGGGTCTCTCCCTCGGTTTATATAGATTCTACAAGGCCGCAGTCAATGTCCGTTGGAGAATGATGGATTCGCCGAATGTCGTGGTTTGCTTGGAGGAAGAAAACGAAGATTGAATGCGGCTGATTCCACACTAGCCCTCTCAATGATATCCTAACCTTGACATATTCTAAACATTGGTACTTTAATTTAAATATTTAATCATGTACGGTTCCTTTTGCTCTGTATGTTTATTTTTTGTATATATGGTTATATTTCTTTTTGTTTGGTTTTTCTTTCTTCTCTCTTTCCTTATTACTTCTTGTATTCTAGTTTTTACTTTTGAAATATCTTCCTTTCCTAAATCCCATAGAGGGGAATCATGTATAGGGCTGGATGCCCCAATAAAAAGGCTTATGTGTATGTGTGTGTGTAATTATCCAATTATGCATATTATTTAACTATCTTAAGACATGAAGCTTCTTATGCCTTGTTTTTCCATGTTATTAAAAAATAAACAGCAACTACCACCTCAGATTTTTATACCACAAATAGATTTATTGATGCTTTGTATAAAGACCATGTGTAATTTTAAAAACAACTAAAATAAAATCTCTCACTTTGAGGAATTACTGAATACAACCAGATGCCAGATAGGGGAACAGTCCTAAGATATGGTAATTAGCTGTTAATATCTGATAATATCAACAAAGTATGGTGTGATAACCTATAAAATTTTCAAAAATAATGACAATAATGTACGATTTGAAAAATTGTACTGTCAATGAAAGTAAGCACTACCAATAAAAATATATCTGAATTCATGTTAGCTTTGGCAGAAAGGGTTCAGTTCTCTCTGTTAGGAGTATTTCTCCATCTGAAGCTAAGATGGACTTCAGAGTATATGTTCAAGATCTCTTGAATCTAGAGCATGTGTATTTTTACCTATTATTAAGCCAATTTGCCTTAATGAAGTTGCCTAATTTTTAGGCACCAGGATTAGAAAAGATAAAGAAAATAATATAAATCCTTGAATTCGCTGCTAGGAGGCAGGGCTGGACGATCGCACCGCGCTACGGCTCCAGATAAGTGTACTCTATTTCTTTCTCTTTTGACCTAAAAATATTTTCTTCTTGTTTTTGATTTTCCAAATTCGATCTTCTGAATAATACTATATATATCATATTGAAAAGTAAAATAAAGTTAACGGTGAAACAAAATGAGATTAATTGCAAAAATTGCATATTTAATGATTGTTTTATACATGGTGATTTGCATAACAAGGCCAATAGAGCTTACGGTAAAATTTGCCGATTTTAAGACTAAACTCAATAAGATGAAATATTACAGGGATAGAACTGGTGTAACTTTGAAGCACTGTTCGATGGCTTACTGGCTAAAAGTGATCACGGCCTTATTGATAATTGGATGTATAGAACTAAATCCAGGGCCGAAAAGACAGGCCACATTGACAAATATACCTCACTCAACTCCAGACCAGGCCACATTGACAAATATACCTCACTCAACTCCAGACCAGGCACCAATGGACGATTTAAAGCTACTGATAATTAACCTTTCGGCTGAAGTGAACAGATTGGGAGAGAAAATGGATGCAAGGTTGCTTAATATTGAGCAGAAGATGGAGGATTGGGAACGAAGAATGACGGGAATAGAAACATCTATAGCCTCGTGCACAGATGCGCTGGCGACTAACACGAGGTCAATTTCTCACAATACCCTAAAAATAAGGAATCTGGAAGAACGCGCGGAGGCTTTGGAGAGACGAGCCCGAGAAAACAACTTAATAATATATGGCATCGAATCAGCAGAGACTGACAGTCGGGAACTGCTGCTACAAAAGGTCAAGAAGTTAATGGCGGAAGATATGCAGATTACTGATGATGTGGTAATTGCCGAATGTCATCGCCTGGGCAGGGGACCAAAGGCGCCTATTCTGATCGAAGTTCCTGATCACGAGTCCAGAATAAGTCTCCTAAAGAACTCATCCAAACTTCGAATACTCAATATTTTTATGAGCAGGGATTACAGCCCCCAGATTAGAGAGCAGAGGAAAATTTTGATAGAAAAGAGAAAGGAACTTTACAAGAAAGGTATAGGATCGAAGTTGAGGGACAATAAACTTCTCCTAAACGGCATCAACTACATGGTAGTGGAGGGACAGGTGGTGAATGCCAAAGGAGAACTAATATAGCTAGAGGCACACCAGCGGATCTCTGTAAATAGATGTAAATATTCAGGTAATAAAATACATACAAATGAAGATGTACAATCTAGAAACAAAACTAAACTCACAGGAACTCCTCATATTTCACATAGCAAGACTCATACTATTAAAGAAAGTCAACTTAAGGGCACAAATCTGAAACAAAATAAAATTAAGATCAAAAAAATAAAACCAATGGTTGACATAGCTAAAAACGAACGATTCATGTATTGGAATATAAACGGCTTTTTTAGGATAAATTCTCTCTTTCCACTGTTCGAATATTTGAAACAATTTGAGATGTTCGCGCTTACAGAAACTTGGTGCCACTTCAATATCGACTTGAACCTGGCGAACTTCGGAATGTATCAATTACCTGCTGTAAGGTCAACAGATAAAGGGAGAGGCTCCGGAGGTATAATTCTTGGCATAAATAAACAACTACAGTCCCAAATTGACAATGTTGAAATCGAAACCTCTTGGATTGCAGTCACACTCAATCCAAGTTTAGACAATGACTCACCAGCGATCTGTGTAATATTCGTATATCTACCCCCAAACGATACGCATGCTACAAACCTTGGACGACTATTTCATCTGATGGAAAATAAGATATATAACGGGTTTGAAATAATACTGGTCGGCGACCTGAATGTTTGTATTGGCAATCTGGGGGGTTACCATAATTTGATAGATACTTCAAACCTTATTTCAACTACCCGAAATTCCTGTGATCTAACAAAATCTGCCAAAGCGGAAATATTTATTGACTTTCTTGATAAAAATTACTTAACTATAATAAATGGTAGATCCATTAATGATAAAAGTGGTAAATTTACATTCATCTCCGGAAGAGGCTCTTCTGTGTTAGATCTGGCGATTGTCTCACCTGCGGTGCTTGAACACACAGCAGATTTTGAAATTGGTTGTATGCCATATTGGGATCACTTACCAATAATTTTAAAGTTTATCGGCCCTAATAATAAAACTGAAAATTGTTACATGGAGCCTAGGGCCAAAATTAAATTTTCCTGGTCAGTAGATAAAATCCCAACATATATAGAAACTTTAAAAGAATTAACTCCCGAACATCCAGCTGACTCCACAATTGATACTCAGGCTGAGGATTTTACTGGTTTAATTCAAACAGCAATGTTATGCTCGGGGACGCGGATGGAGGCAAAAACAAAAAATATAAAATCTAAGCCATGGTTCGACAAAGACTGTTATTTGGCTAAAAAGGAAATGAAACAAAATCTTAAATTATACGTAAAACATAATATATCGGCCGATAAAATTGCATACTTGTCGAGTAAGAAGAAATATTCAGCTATCCTAAAGCTCAAAAAAAGGGAATATACTGACAAAATTCAAGTTATCCTCAGTAATGTAAAAGATCCTTCCCAATTTTGGAAGACTATTCATTCACTTAAATATAGGAATAACCTACAAGGTGAAATCTCTATTGCAGACTGGCAGGTCTTCTATCGGGAGTTACTTGGTTCAAATTTAACAAAAGTTGTGCAGTTACCACTTGAGATATCGGACATTGACCCCGAATTAGATTGTGAAATATCTCTAACTGAGGTCACCACGGAAATTTCCAAATTGGGTAAAAATAAGGCTACAGGACTTGATGAAATTCCTAACGAAGCGATTAAATATTTATTAGAAGAACATACAATTTATCTCAGGAACTTATTTAATAAAATCTTAGGGACATCCCAAGTTCCTCAACAATGGACAAAAACGATAATCCACCCAATATTTAAAAATGGAGATCCGGACAACCCGTCAAATTACAGAGGAATATCCCTGATTTCTAACCTATTGAAATTATTTACATCTATCTTGAAGACAAGATTGAATGATTGGATGGAGAGAAAGTCAATTTTGGCAGAAAATCAGGCTGGTTTTAGAAAAGGCTACTCTTGTCAGGACCACATTTTCACGCTCGTATCATTAATTGAAATGACCCTTAGCCATAGAAGGGGAAAGTTATATGCCTTCTTCATTGACCTAAGGAAGGCCTTTGATACTGTGCCGCACCATCTACTTTGGAAAAAATTAGCATTGAATGGTCTGAGCTGTCGATTTATTAAACTAATTAAGAACTATTATACCCAAATGACGGCAACAGTCAGATGGCGGGGTTCCTTCACGGAGGCTATCAAAATACAAGCGGGAGTATTGCAGGGGGAGCCGTTGTCACCTTATTTATTCATTCTCTTCCTAAACGATCTGGTACCCCTGTTCGATGAATCAGAATTGCCAGGCATAAATCTTGAGAATTATGGAACTATACACCTTTTACTGTATGCAGACGACATAGTGATCTTAGGAGAATCGAAAATAAATTTGCAATTGAAGATTAACTTACTTAAAAAGTACTTAGAAGAGAACTGCCTAACGTTAAACCAAAATAAATCTAAAATAATGGTGTTTAGAAACGGTGGAAGAACAGCTCGTTCCGAGACATGGTTTTGGGGTCAGCAACCCCTGACAATAGTAGCTAAGTATACATACCTGGGTTACCCTTTGACTACAAAAATCTCGACCCAATATGCTTCCCAATACTTTAGAAACAAAGCACTGAATGCAATTAATGCACTTTGGAGAATCCTTACAAAGGCGCGAATAAAGTCCTTTACCTCAGTGATGAAACTCCTTGACACTATTGTTCTTCCTACTTTACTATATGCGGCACCAATGTGGGCAATTAACCAGCTGAAGACAGTCAATAATACTCAAGATGCATTTCTTCGTCGTCTCTTAGACTTACCAAACTTCACACCAGGATATATCCTCAGAAGAGAATGTGGAAGAATATCAACTGAACTTAATGCTGTAAAACTCACATTAAAGTTTTGGGTCAGGATTTTAAAAATGGAGACGAGCAGATTACCACATGCTTGCTTAAACTATCTCTGGAAAGTCACCACGAAAAAGGAAATAGAAAACAGTTTTACTCAAAATTTAATAAAAATTCTAGACTCTAAGGGATATTCCTTTCTTAAGGGCTGCGAAGACTACTTAGCCATTCAGAAAGAATTGCCAGGCATAATTAGAACTACCACAGACCAACTAATTCAAAACGATCAGATGAAAATCACTGATTCAACCCACTTTGCTCACTACAAATTTCTGAGTGAATCATTCATGACAGAGGAGTACCTACGATTAAATATCTCGCTTCCCAACAAAAGACTAGTTGCACAACATAGAGTTTTATGGCAATTTTTCAGGGAAGAAAGAAAAGACTTCTGGAAAGAAAATGGCCGGAACTGTTTACTTTGTAAGGATCTCATGGATGATAATTTGGTTCACTATTTCTTCCAATGCCCTCTCTTAACAGAAAAACGTACTGAAATTTTCCCAAGCCCTACCTCTGGTCAATTTAGATACCATCGCATATGTCAACTTCTCTCTTCAGCTATGAATGATGAATTACTGATTGCTAGATACTTTAAGTTCTGCACAGAAGCTGGGCGCATGAGAAAGAATGCGGGGCAAAGGATACTGGAGGATGAACTATCTGTAAATAGGTAACTGAATGTGAGACAAACCTTATTTTGTTGTAAATGTTTCTTCTTCCCTCTCCTCTTGTTGTCGTGTAAATACGGCGAATCCTGTATGGGGCGGAATGCCCTAAATAAAGGCTTTTGTTGTTGTTGTTGTTGTAATATAAATCCTTTTGATTCAGTAGGAAACACATTAGAAGAAAGAGAGTAGATAAAGATTCAATATTTAGGAGCCACACACATTCCTCCAAAAAAGGATTAATTGATAAAATCTGTGATACTGTATTGCTACAATAGGGATAGAATTTAGTCCAGGTAGGTTCCGATTGGCTTGTTTTTTTCTTTGTCATTCAACCACATACTTCAATTTATGAAAATATTCAGTGATACACATTTGTTTTTATTTTTTTTTTATGTGGCTACTTTTTTCATGTTAGGTGGTATGTTTTAGGAATGTTTTATAGATTTATCATTATAAGCATATATCTCCTCTTCATGATATTATTTATTGAAATTCTGTTGAGTATATTGACTAAAAACTAAATGAGCCGATCCGAGATTGAAATAATCATTCTACTCTCTATTTCATTTATTTTATGTATTGTAATAAACTTGTTCAAATTTAAATTGTTTGAACATAGATCGCTAACCCTTATTGACCATTCAGTACACACAGACAAGCAATGCTGTGTAACAATTAGGCATCAGAATTGGGATTTTCGGCACTGTGAAATATATTAGGAGTATAAATAAGTTTGTGAGATTTTGATGAATATGTGTGTAGCACTACTAGTTTATTTCACTGTTTCATCTGGTAACACTATTATTTTGAAGCATCATCATAAGGCTTCCTTTTTCAGTAACTGTCATTTCTCTGAAGTATAAACAACCTAGCTTCTGTTGCTTCTGAAATGTCAACTTTGTGCCAAATAATGTGTTTTTGCGGGGAGTTTTACATCATTACTTCAATATGAAGAAAAAGCTGCAGAGAGTCATCGTAGTTTATGATGACCATGCTCTAGCTGAACGAATGTGTTAGAAGTTGTTTGCACTGTTTAAAAGTGGCAATTTTGATTTGGAAGACTGAGAAAGACCCAAGTGCCACCAAAGCTTGAGGGTGAATAATTAGAGGCAAGGCTCAATGAATATCCAACACAAAGGCAAAAGGAACTCGCAAAAACACTTGGAGTCACTCAACCAGCCATTTTTCATCGCTTAAAAGAAATAGGAAATAGGAAAAGGTCGGAAATTGGGTGATGTATGAAGTGAAGCCAAGAGACGTTGAACGCACTTTTCTCATGTGTGAACAACTGCTCCAACGTAAAAAAATAAAGGGGTTTTTGCATCAAATTGTAACTGGTGATGAAAAGCGAGTCCATTACAATTATTTAAAACTTCGGACAAGTATGGATACTCTGGCCCTGCCTCATAATCGATGGCCAAGCCGAATATTCATGGCGAGATTACACTGTGTATTTGGTGGGACCAGCTAGGAGTGGTATATTATGAGCTGCTACAACAGAACAAAAGTATCACAGGGAAGGTCTACTGAAGACAATTGATGCGTTTGAGCCAAGCATTGTGAGGAAAAAGAAATTCTTCTTAAGTCTAGATTTCGTTTTGTTTTGAACCTGTCATGCAAACCATTGCAGGCTCACCATAGTTCATGGTATAAAAAATAATTTTTGTTGCAACACGTGTCTATTTATTTGGACTTTTTTTAGCCCTAAACACATTCGATCGCGGCAAAAGTTGAGGTTGATTTCTCGTTATGGCAATTTTTATTAGAGCCTTCCATTTTATCTCTTATAATATAAAATATATATTTTCTTATGTTAACATGTTCTGAAATTTTGCCTGTGTTAAAACTATTTTACCGATCATTACTTTTGTACATAGAATGAAGGACTTGGTGAAGGGAGACGAGGGGGAAAGAATGAAAGAAATGGTCAAGACATCTACATGGCCGGGGAGGCAGAGTCACGTGGACGCCTGCATTGTGATTGGTTGTTCTGCGAGCCCCGGGGACGGGGCGTCATGTTACATCATCCTTTGTTAGAAGCAGCGGAGCAGACGCGCCAGAGAAATATCCTACAAGCAGCGACTTGTGGACGGAAAGACGTCTAAGAAATATCCTACAAGCAGCGTCTTGTGGACGGAAAGACGTCAAGAAATATCCTACAAGCAGTGACTTGTGGACAGAAATAAGTCTAAGAAATATCCCACAAGCAGAGTCTCGTGGACGGAAAGGACGCCTTGGAGTATCACTCAAGCGGCAACTTGAGGATGGAAAGGACGCCTTGGGCATCGCACAAGCCGCGACAAGTGGAAACCAAGCCAAGCCAGCGACGGTGCTGCCACCCGAGGTACTGTGCAAACACAACGCTCGACACCCCCCCCCTGCCACTTATTTTTATCTCCCTTCCCTAAGATTAGCTAATTTTACTTTTTTTTGCTTAACTTTTTTTCTTGTTTTTTATGCATAATTCTTTATATATAAGTATAATAGTTTTTAGCCCTTTTTTAATTTTTAAATAAACCTTTTATTATACTGTGTAAATGTGCATTTATTTCCCCCATTGTTTTTCCTTTCAATCGATCACCCTTTTTTTTTTTTTTTTAAAGAACACGAACATTTTGGTGAGCCGGACGTGATCGATTTAAAGGAAATATGGAGGAAATGGATGCAATTAAAAAGCGCAGAAAAGCCATAAGAGGTACTTTCACTAGAATTATTAATGAAATAAATGGGGAATTTGAAAAGTCTCAAATTGATAGGAATGATATTTATTCTAAATTTAATAGACTAGAGTCTTATTACACGAAACTTGTAGATCTAAACGAAAAATATCAGGCTTTATTGGTAGTGAAAGAAGGGATTACAGAGGAAAGTATTGATAGGGAATGGCAAGAATGCGATAAATATGAAGAGGAAAAGTTTGATATTCAACAGAAAGTCAGTGTATTACGAAATCCCGATAAAGAAGAAACAATCCCGATTGCTAGCGAGGACACTGTAATAAATGTGAAATTACCAGAGTTAGCCCTAAAAATCTATGATGGCTCTCTGGAAGGTTGGTTGCCTTGGTGGGCGCAGTTTTCGAAAATTCACAAAAATAAGAATTTATCCGATAGCGACCGGTTTTTATATTTGCGTCAAGCAATTGTAACAAATTCAGAAGCCTATCGTGTTGTAGCAAGCTATCCCGTTACAGGCGCCAACTATGTTTTGGCAGTACAAGCCCTACAGGAGCGATTCGGTGACCCGAATATACTGACAGAACTATATGTCAGACGTCTATTGAATTCGGTTATATCTAATGTAAAGAAAGAAAATAGAAATTTAAGCAGTCTGTACGACGAACTGAGCAGTCACCTCCGGTCGTTAGAGACATTGGGCATTGATCCCCAGTTGTCGGGTATTTTTTTATACCCTCTTGTCGAGTCTTCATTACCTTCGGATATTTTGAAAATATGGCACAGGCATCCTTCTTCGGGTTATGGTCTGGAGTTAGCAAAACGGGAAGAGTCAGATAAAGGGGTTGGAGGAGCTCAAGAAAGGCTAAGGTTATTATTGGACTTTCTAAAAGCCGAAGTAAGGAGTGCTCAACGGCTGAAATTTGTGGAAAAAGGCTTTAAGCAGGAGGAACCCTATAAAAGGTCTTACAATGATGGGACCAGAACAAGGAGCAATTTCAGACCCGCCACTGTGTCTAGTCTGTTCGGAGGGCGAACTAATATAAAATGCTTCTTTTGTGAAAGAACAAATCATGCGAGTCATCAATGCCGTTCCATAATGAAAATGTCTCCGGGAGAGAGAAATGATAAAATACGTAGTGCCCATCTATGTTTCAAATGCTTAAGAAAGGGACACATACAGAGTCAGTGCCGAGAACAATTGGAGTGCAAAAACTGTGGGAGAAACCACTTGGAAGTTTTATGTGAAGGAAATTCTTCTAACCGGTTAACGAAACCAGGAAGAGAAAATCTAAAGGAAAATGCACCTGAACCCATTGCATCGCTTTCTAGTCAAGCCTGCACAGGTCAGGTCTTGCTGACGACCACGGTAGCACTGTTAAGAGGCCCAAATGCCTCTAGAAGGGTTAGAATTCTCCTCGACAGTGGAAGTCAGTTTTCGTATATCAAACAGTCGTTAGTCTGGAGTATAGGAATAGAAAGAAAAGGCGAAATAACTATAGCTAAAAGTCTTTTTGGAGGTAATAAGATTGGTGAGGAAAAGCACGGTAAATTTATGTTAGAATTGGTGAATTTAGGTAATAAAAGAGATGTGATCCATATTGAGGCGCTGGATCAACGTAAAATTTGCAACGCCATACCACCTTTGCCAAAAGGAGACTGGTTAGAAAAATTGAAGATTAAGGGCATAATATTGTCCCAGGACAATTTTAAAGGACAAGAGATTGACATATTGATTGGCGCTAACTATCTAGGTATGATTTTGACAGGAAAAATAGTTCAAGTTGAAGCAGATTTAACTGCGGTGGAAACGAAATTAGGTTGGGCACTAATGGGCAATTCGCCAATTATTGATAGCAATGACAATGTGCAGCAGACTTTGAATCTGCTAACAACGCGATGCGATTTAAAGGATTTGTGGGATCTAGAAGTACTAGGCATTAGGGATCCTGTTGAAACTTGCTCCAAAGAGACCAGATACCAGGAAATAAAATAAAAGTTTATAACAAAAATTCAAAGACAAAGTGATCAGAGATATTCTGTAGGTCTACCTTGGAAGGTAGAAAAGGAGTCAATCCCCAGCAATCTTGACATAGCGATAAAAAGGTTAGATATAAGCACTAAGAAAATGACCTCACAGAATAAGTTGACCGAATATAGTCAGATCTTTAGAGACTGGCTGACTGAAGGACTCATTGAAAGAGTCGAGGAAAATCCTCTCGAGAGAAGAGGCTATTATTTACCTCACCGCCCTGTGTACAAGATGGAATCTAAAACGACGCCCATACGTCCGGTTTTCGATGCTTCTTGTCTAGGCCATAATGGACTATCTTTGAATCAATGTTTAGAAAAGGGATCGAATTTATTGGAAAGAATCCCTGAAATGATGATAAGATTTCGGGAAAATAAATTTGGAGTCACGGCAGATATAAGAAAAGCATTCCAGATGGTGGCGATTGAAGAATCTGAACGGAACTATCTTAGATTCCTTTGGTGGGAAAAGGAGAGCGATAGAGAACTAATAGCTTACAGGCATAAGAGACTTGTATTTGGCTTAAACTGTAGTCCTTTTGTACTGAACGCCGTAATAGAATACCATCTTCAATCAATAAGGGGCCCACTTGTTCAATGGGCAAAGATTTTAGCTCAATCCTTCTACATGGACAATTGTATTACCTCGCTCGAAACAAAGCAGGAAGTGCAGGAATTTCAAAAGGCCGCAATTGATATTATGGACAGGGCTAAAATGGACTTACGAGAGTGGGAATATTCTCTGGAGGAAAACCCTGAAAAGGGGACTTGTACAAAATAATTGGGTGTTGTTTGGAATAAAATGGAAGATTCATTAAAATGCGAACTCCCTGACATTTTGACTCTTCAACCCAAATTAACGAAAAGGTTGGTACTGTCCATGGTTCAGCGGATATTTGATTCACTTGGATTTTGCGCTCCAGTATTCTTGCCACCAAAGTTGTTACTGCAGCGATCATGGGGGCTGAAACTAGGTTAGGATACACCTCTACCCGAAAGTATGGCCCAGGAATTTCGAACCTGGTTGGATCAAATAAAATTAATAGAGTTAATAAAGATACCGAGATATATGTGGAATGATCTCATTTCCCCTACAGAAGTTCATATCTTTTGTGACGCTAGTCAAATAGGCTATGGAGCTGTAGCCTATTTAAGGAGCGAAACGGGACGAGAAAATACTCTAACTTTGATTTGGAGCAAAGTCAGATTAGCTCCTATGAAGAGTCTTACGATCCCTCGCTTGGAATTAATGGCCATGGTACTAGGAGCTAGACTAGCCAATGCAATCCAAGCTGCCTTGAAGAGAAAATGTGAAACAACTCTTTGGTCTGACTCTACTACCGCGCTAAGTTGGATAAAGAAAGAAATTGAGTGGAGAGTTTTCGTGAGAAACCGAGTCAGAGAAATACAGGCCACTACCAATTTGAACGATTGGAGGTTCGTTCCTAGTCAGTTGAACCCGGCCGATCTTCTGTCTCGAGGTTGCCCTCCAAGCCAGTTTGTGCAAAGCAGATGGTGGGAGGGCCCCGAATGGTTGAAAAAACCTAAAGAATTCTGGCCCAATTCAGAGTTCTCGATAAATCCAAAAGAAATAAAGGTTGAAGAAAACATTATGAAAACCAACATTAATTTGAACATCGATTATAAAGACTGGTTACTGACAAGGAGGTCTAATTACTCTCTCAACATCAGGGTAATGTCCTATGTTTTAAGATTTTTAGGGAAACTTAAAAAACAGTCAACTGAAACAGGACCTTTGAAAGTTTCAGAATTAGACTTGGCAGAAAAAAAAGCTTATCCGAATGATTCAGGAGAAAGTCTCCATAGAGAAATCGAATGCAACCAAGAGTTTTAAAATATTAAAAAACACTGACGGACTTTGGTGTGTAGAAAGCAAACTTTTACATGGACAGGTCCCAGAAGAATTTAAAACTCCTATCATTCTACCAGGCGACCATCCCTTCGTAGAGCAACTTATATGGTAAGTGCACCTGAAGAATGGACATGTAGGCGTGCAATTCATTTTATCAAAGCTGAGAGAGAAATTTTGGATAATCAGGGGAAGAAAAACGATAAGGAAAATTATCAGTAAGTGCATTGCTTGCAAGAGACTTAAAGAAAAGTCTCTGCAAAGACCAATGGCAGCTTTGCCAGAAAACAGAATTGGACTGGGCAAACCCTTCCAAATTACAGGAGTTGATTTATTAGGCCCTCTTCATTTGAAAGAAGGTGGGAAAGTGTGGGTAGCCGCCTTTACTTGCGCCGTCTATCGCGCTATTCATCTGGAGTTGGTGAAGAGTTTAGAGACAGGAGTCTTCATGATGGCCCTCCATAGGTTTATTTGTCGGAGAGGGCGCCCCGAGAAAATATATAGCGACAATGGCACCAATTTCGCAAAACTTAATAGAATATTCAAGAGATTGGATTGGACTAGAATTGAAAGGGAAACCTCAATTAAAAGGATACAATGGATTTTTATCCCGCCTTCTGCTCCTTGGTGGGGAGGATTTTGGGAAAAAATGGTTAGGACAATAAAGGAAATGTTGATAAAGATGCTAGGTCACAGGAAGCTGAAATATGTACAACTGCAGACTGCCCTTTGTGAAATCGAATCTATCATTAATAATCGACCCCTCACTTATGTCTCTGAAGACGACAATGATCTAAAACCGTTAACTCCTAATGAGATTTTACAAAATGGTCCAGAGTCTAGCTTTCCTGAATTTGAAAATTTAAATCCAGAAATGTTGCACACTAGATACAGAGAGTTAGGTCAACTGAAGAGAGAATTGAAGCAGAGATTCTTAAAGGAATATTTAGGCGCGCTGATTCAGAAATCCGAAAATATTGATAGAAGACAGTTGAAAGTAGGAGACGTTGTACTGATCGGGCAAGAAAATCTTAAAAGAATGTTTTGGCCTAAAGGGCGAATAGTAAATCTCATACCAGGAAAAGATGGAATAGTGAGAGTGGCCCATGTTAAAACATCCACAGGAACCTTGATCAGGGCTCTACAACGCTTACACCCTCTTGAAATATCCTCGAATGTTAAGACGATTCAAAAGGACAATTCAAATACCGAACCCCAATCTGAAGCATTTTTAGGAAATAGGCCCAATATTGAATCCAGGGACTCTAGAAATAGATATGGTAGGGTAATCAGAAAGCCTGCAAGGTATGACTCGAAGGACTAGTGAAAGTACCTGTAGAAAAAAAAAAGTGTAATATGTGTATTCTTTTATGTGTATTTTATGTAATGTAATAGGCATATCTACTCTTGTGTGTATTGTGTATTTATATGCTCTTTTGTCTTATACTTAATTTTGACTTCTTTCAGAGCAAAATTTTGTGGGAGAATGTTAAAACTATTTTACCGATCATTACTTTTGTACATAGAATGAAGGACTTAGGTGAAGGGAGACGAGGGGGAAAGGATGAAAGAAATGGTCAAGACATCTACATGGCCGGGGAGGCAGAGTCAAGTGGACGCCTGCATTGTGATTGGTTGTTCTGCGAGCCCCGGGGACGGGGCGTCATGTTACATCATCCTTTGTTAGAAGCAGCGGACCAGGCGGAGCAGACGCGCCAGAGAAATACCCTACAAGCAGCGACTTGTGGACGGAAAGACGTCTAAGAAATATCCTACAAGCAGAGTTTCGTGGACGGAAAGGACGCCTTGGAGTATCACTCAAGCGGCAACTTGAGGACGGAAAGGACGCCTTGGACATCACACAAGCCGCGACAAGTGGAAACCAAGCCAAGCCAGCGACGGTGCTGCCACCCGAGGTACTGTGCAAACACAACGCTCGACAACCCCCCCCCTGCCACTTATTTTTATCTCCCTTCCCTAAGATTAGCTAATTTTACTTTTTTTTGCTTAACTTTTTTTTTTATTTTTATGCATAATTCTTTATATATAAGTATAATAGTTTTTAGCCCTTTTTAATTTTTAAATAAACCTTTTATTATACTGTGTAAATGTGCATTTATTTCCCCCATTGTTTTTCCTTTCAATCGATCACCTTTTTTTTTTTTAACGAACACGAACAGCCTGTGTTATTTCACTTTGAAAAATTTTGAAATTGGCCTTTTTTTAGTAATAGCTTTTTTAGAATGCTTTTGTTTACTTTTTCTTCTTTATTTTGGAAGTCATTTGCATTTTATCTATTTCATATTTGATGGTTGCAATTATATTCGATTTAATAAAAAGTATAATCTGTAAAATTTATATAACATACAGCAAAAATGAATGTACATTAAAACGAAAATACCGCAAAATTTATTGTTTTGAAATAGCGATCTGTGAGCTGAAACATGCTCAAAATTTTGTTGTTAATTTTTTTTTTAATTAAAATTTTAAGTTCTTTATAAACCTAGTATTTTAAATAGATTTTAGTATTTTGGGGCGAAAATTAGGTTCGTTACAGAGGTAGTTCGCTATTTTAAAAATCGCAAAGTTCGTTATAACGAGGGTATTTTTAATGGAATGGAATTGGAAATTGCCTTAGGTTCGTTATAAGGAAAGGTTTGCTATTTCCCGGTTTCGTATTAGCGGGGTTTTACTGTAATAGATTCCAGTAGAAACCAGAAGATTGGCGCCAGGTTGTTGGCGGTTGGAAGCCATGAGAGAGTAGAAACTCGTGAATTTCGCAGATGTGAAACCTGATGTTCAATCTATCAAAATGCTATTCAGCATTTCATCCATCATCACCTTCTGCGAGGCTTCTATGCAGGTGGGTATACTATTAGAATGTGATGGAAGCGTCCAAGTTAAACTGGTGGCATAATCTACGACAACGTGGAGATATTTCTTTGAGTTTCTATATATGGAAAACCACGCAATGGTATCCACTGACATAAGGTTCGATTCTTTGGTCTCTGTAAATTGTTCTATTTCTCCATACACCAGACCTTTAGGCTATTTGGTCATCTGGAATATAGTGCGTGTCTGTAAATGTCGTGAATCATGCCATTCCTTTAGTACTGAGTGGTGATGGGCATGTCATCCGAGATATCCCTGGGTGGTGATATTCACTGTGCACACGCCGTATCAATTCACTGCACAGAGAATTAGGGGATGGCAATTTCATTCACGCCTCTTTTCTAGAGATAAGTATTTGAACCATTATGGTTTATCCGCTGTTTGGAGCTCCTAGCAATGTCGTTTGGTGATTTCTCAGCTGATCCACAAATAAACCTACAGAATGGATTCTGAGACAAGAGATTATCCTTATGCTACTGCTGCAATCCTTTCAGGTATTTCACCTTGTAATAGTATGGAATTAAGCAGATGATCCATTGGAATAAATATCCAGAAGGTTCTTAATGCTCTTCAACTATTGTATAGCTTGATGGCCCAAGTAAATAGTGAAGTGAAGACCAAGGAGATACACTCAGAACAATTATTCACTTTCTATAATGGCGATACATAGAAGATGAGGTAGAAGTCTATATGAAAAAATTCATTTTATAAGAACATAGTGTCCTAAAAAGTACATTAAAGGGTAAGCATTGCCATCTCGGTGGGCCTGCTTGAGGATGCCAGAGATGCCTAAGGTGCTGCCATCACAAAAGAGATAACAAGGAAACCTTCCTAAAACAGGTAGTGTACTGCCTTGATAGTAAGTTTTTGAAAGCCATTTAATGTTTGGTAGACCATCGTATCATTCTAAGGAGCGCAAATGGTCACGTAGTTTAGAATGAATTTGTTGAAGACGCTTTTATGACTCCCAATTATGATTTTAACGTCTTTACGTTCACAGGTGTTTTCTTCATGCTTAGAGTATAGGAGCTATTTTATAGTATACTGTAAGTAGTCGATATCAGCCTGAAAAACATACATTTCGCGAAGTTTAGCCTCAAGTTTTCCTTGAAACAGTATTCAAAATATCTCTGAATGTTAATGGAGATGTTCTACCTGGCTGTTCAAGTGTATCATAAAATGGTCGAAATAATGCATGACGAATGCCATTTGGTGCTTGCAAAGAAGGGAGCCAAATTTTGTCATTAAGAATTGCGGCGCATTTTTCAATCAGAAAAGAAAGCATCTAAATTGATACTGGCCGTTATTTGTGTTGGATGCAAATAGCTTCTTACTTTCCTCATCAGGGCACTCTCTATTACCAATATAGAGTGCCGATTGGATGGTATGACTGCATTCAATTTTCAGAAATCTATGCCAAAGCGGTTATATTATTTCTATCTCTTTTTTTTTTTACCATTGTGACATAGTTTGAGTACAGCGAACAAAATGGCTCGACAATGACGTTTTCTAGCTTTAGAGAAACCTCCACTCGATTTCGACTCTATCACAGTAAGGATGACAATATGGTCGTAGCGGCATTATTTTATTTTTGCTGGCGGGTATGTTAGCTGGTCCTACTTTCAATGGAAGAATGGGAAACCTATTATCCTGTAACAACACGGGATATTTATTTAGGAGTTCCCTCGTTTCGCAGTTCAGGTCGTGTTGTCAAGGCAAACATTATCAGATTATAGAGGTAGTAAGAAAAGGTGGATGTTAGACTTGGAGCAAGTGGGCGTGCGAAATAGTTTTTTAAAAATTATCATTACCTAAATTGGCCTTTTTTGAAGGTTGTCATGTATACCATAAAAGTCAAGCGAAGTATTATTTATAATGTCAAATACATATAAAATCTTTTAAAAGCTTATTATATCCTGATATACCTTTAAGTCAGAATCTCTCTGGTGAGTTTGAATGCTTGTAATTCTTCCATGGAGAGTATGCCGAGAGGAGAGTTAATAAGGACTACATAAATATGGATTTCCTTAGTAAAAATACCTATTGTTGCTTTCATAGTGAAATAACCTAGAGTAGTAATGCTTCTTGAGAGACCATTCGAACAGAAAATCTTTTAGACAATGTTTTGAAGTAAAAATATACAAAATATATTTAAAATAAACGGATAAAATATAAGTATATTAAAAATAAAAAAGGCATATCCTGACCAGGATCACATGCGATTTTCAGAAGGCAGAGCGCCAGCTGGTGGAACAGAAATCAACTATTCATTGATTTAGCCTGTTCCTTGATATTTGGCCAGCACAATTTCTTGATAAATCAAGAAAAGCCATCCATGAACGCGTTTTGCGCTGTTGGCGCTCGTCAGCGTGGAGTAGGCGACCAAAAAGATTTTACCCAGAAGATAAAATATTTTATTTTCTCCTTTTTAGAGTGCACACACACATTTAAATAAAATATTTTGAAGGTAATTTTTATTTATTAATTATTTAGTTTGTTTTTAGTCATGAATTTACAAAACTTAGAATCCAAAGTTAAAATATAAGCGAATTCTCACCAAAATATTTAAACCTGCACATCAATATTGAAACTAGTATTATTATCTACTTATAAAACCATTCGCACACTATGATATTGTGGCCTTATTCCTCAGTCTTCCTCACCATTTAATAATGAATAATTTGAAAGAAATATTGGAACGAAACTCAACTAATCCTGCAGAAAACTCAAAATATTTACTTTATTTAAATTATGTCTATCAATATCTAACTTCAGGTTTGAAGATAAACTTTACCAACAGATATGTGGCTCTCCTATGGGAAGCCCGCTTTCATTGATTGCGGCGGAGATTGTCATGTCTGATAGATGGATCAACAGTTTTGAGGAATTAGGTATAGGAAAATGGTATAGGTATATAGATGATGTATTTTGCGAATTCCAAAAAGGAAAAGAGCATCAAATTTTAAATGCTTTAAATAGTTATAACTCCCGAATCAAATTTACTATAGAATTAGAAACCAAAAATCAGTGTTACCTAATCTTGATATCCTCATTTTAAAAACAGAACAGAAATTCCACTCCACAGTCTACTATAAACCCGGCATAGAATCTTCGTATTTAAATTTCAAATCATACAGCCCAATAGGACACAAAATTTCTATAGTGAAAACATTAACTAAACGAATATGAACAAATTGTTCTCTACCAATTTTCAAGAAAATTGAGAAACGAAATATCATACAAAAATTAAGAAATAATGGATTTCCAATAGATTTTATATATAAAAATTTCTACAACCAATCCCTCCCTAAAAACAAACAATATACCGGGCAAATATTTATTTACAATATTCACCTGCTAATGAAAGATTATCCCATGAATTGAGGAAATATGGCATAAAATGCTTATTTAGAAATTCCCGAACCATAGGCCAGATCATTAGAAACCCCATAACCAAATCCAATAATAATACAGAGTCGAGAAACAAGCAGAACGCCATATACTTCATCTCCTGCCGACATTGCAACGCCTCTTACATAGGAGAGACCAGCAGATTAATAGACATAAGAGTTAAAGAACATAGCCCTTATATCAGAAACCAAGATAACAAATCCTTAATATTCCAGCACAAAAATTCTACAGGTCATCAATTCAACCTACAAAATGTCACATGTCACTTCCATGACATATTCTCCAAATACAATAGACTCATTCTAGAATATTTAATCTCCAAAGACAATAACAGCATAAACAGAAGAATTGATCTTCCCCAGCAATTCCAGCATATTCAACGCAGATAATGCCAACCCCCATTGAAACTGTGTCCCTAACCCTATACAACTGGAAACTATTTTTATTTTTGATTTTTAAAAATGTATTTCTGTGAATCTCTATTGTATGTATGTTGCACGCCTTTGCGGAGCCAGTGGCCTGATGAAGCGCGACCGCGCGAAAGCTTGCCTCCCGATATCTTAATAAAGAAACTCTGCAAATATTTTACATTTATTTAACTCAATTATATTAGAATATATAGGTAATAAATCCAGGGTTCCTTAGGACTTCAAAAATCTCTTTAACCATTCGTGTTGTCAGCCAGGTTTAAGCCTTTTGGTTTTATTTACATGACTGAGGAAGTATAAGATATTATTAATGTCAAGTCAATTACAAAATTACAGACACATAATGGATTATTGTAGAGGGATAATTGGTACATATATAATACTAGACGAATGGCCCGGGCAACGCCCGGGTTTTACCCGATTGCGTATATATTTTAAAAACGTTTTAATTCAAATACTATTCGTTACAATTATAAATTGGCGCCATGGATGTCACTCTTGTGAAACGTCGCGTTCCAAACTGTGTGTTTTGAAAATATAAAAATAAAAATGTGAATTTTCATAAAGATTATATCATGTCGATTTTTTTTTTTTGCATTTCACCCACTAAATCGATAGAGATAATTACATTTGCAACATGAACTTAGGTATATTGACTAAATAGAAAACTGCTTAGTAATAAAGATCATTTTTTAAAGGCACCATATCGTTTTTTTTTCAATAAAATCGAAACAAAAATTAACGTTAAATAACGATAATTGCCTTAAAAAGAAATTGCCTTAAAAAAAAAGAAACATTCGCGGTGATTTTGTCTTGCATTCGTTTATACAATTATTATATACGAATGACCCGGGCAACGCCCGGGTTTTACCCGATTAAATGCTTTTGTTCAAATACTATTCGTTACAATTATAAATTGGCGCCGTGGATGTCATTCTTGTCTCTATATATATAAAAGTCAATTCCTGTCTGTCTGTCTGTTTCGCGATAAACTCAAAAACTACTGAACCAATTGGTTCCAAATTTTGCATGTCGCTTTTTATAAACCTGAGGAAAATTTTTGGCTACATTTTGCTTATTATTTTTGGCTATTTCTTTTTTTAATTTGAAGAACTATTTTTTTACGCGGACTAATCCGGAATGGAATGAATACCTAAATATGGCCATTTTTTTAAAAGCATCGGTGGCTTAGTGGTAGAATGCTCGCCTGCCACGCGGGCGGCCCGGGTTCGATTCCCGGCCGATGGATTTTTTTTTTACAATTTTTAAAACTCATTTATATTATATCTTCTATATATATAAAAATGAATGTTTGTATGTTTGTTTGTTTGTTTGTTGGTTTGTATGTCCGGTATACAAATTCGCAGTAGTTCACTAATTCAAACCAAAATTTCCATACATAGGTAAAAAAATACGAGGAAAACGATAGGCTATTTTAAATTATATATAAATAAAATATTAAAACTATATATTCAAATTAGTCTACTTAGCTCACGAACAGCGCCCTCTATCAAGGTTATAAATACGTTTAAAATCGAAATCTTCTCAAAATTTTATTAATAATAGTGTTCGCTTAATAATTAGAATACTTGATCTAAATCGAAATATTTGTAGACGCTCGCTCGATTTGAAGATTTATATCGTAACTAATCTGACTGTAAAGTTTGGAGCGAGACGTTTCACAAGAGTGACATCCACGGCGCCAATTTATAATTGTAACGAATAGTGTTTGAATAAAACATTTAATCGGGTAAACCCGGGCGTTGCCCGGGTCATTCGTCTAGTATAATATATAAATGAGTTTTAAAAATTGTAAAAAAAAAAAAATGCATCGGCCGGGAATCGAACCCGGGCCGCCCGCGTGGCAGGCGAGCATTCTACCACTGAACCACCGATGGTTATGAAAAATCCCATCCGTGAGCTTCAGACAAACAGACAAACAAACAGACAGAATAAGGCAAATATATAAGTAGATACGAATGACCCGGGCAACGCCCGGGTTTTACCCGATTAAATGCTTTTATTCAAATAATATTCGTTACAATTATAAATTGGCGCCGTGGATGTCATTCTTGTATAATATATAAATGAGTTTTAAAAATTGTAAAAAAAAATGCATCGGCCGGGAATCGAACCCGGGCCGCCCGCGTGGCAGGCGAGCATTCTACCACTGAACCACCGATGGTTATGAAAAATCCCATCCGTGAGCTTCAGACAAACAGACAGAATAAGGCAAATATATAAGTAGATGGATTATGATTAGTCAATTAATTAATTTTAGTTGTGAGTAATAAAATAAGTTATTTGTGAATGGTAAATTATTTATAACGGGGTCGTGAAATCTCTGGTCTTATAATATACGTATATATATAATGAATATATAAATATATGCGTGCTGATATTAAAATCAGAATACTAAAATATAACAGATAAATTATTATATTTTTTGACTTTTGGCAAGTGTTTGCTTATAATTCCAAGGAGGTTTCAAATAGGAACCTGAATATTCGAATTTATAACTTGTTTGGGGTCTTGAATATTCTATGAAAAATCAATTCGCGACACTCTACAGTTTCCGACTTGACTTCGTTCCACACATAAGATTTAAAAATATATATTGAAATTTGTTCATTCTCGGCCACTCCGACCACCCAGAAGTCTGTAAATTTGTACAAGGGCATTGTTCATTGGACTGAGCGAGTGTTAGAAGTTTCATACTTTTATGTGATCTGGAAGCATATTAAAATTGGTTTTAAAATTTTGAAAGGCAATTTGGAAATCTGTCCGTTCCTGGCCATTATGACAACGCCGAAGTCTGAAAATTTGTCAACTTGCATTGTCATCAGGTTCTAACATGTGTACAGATTTTCAGCTTCCTAGGTTTTCTGGAAGTATGTTAAAAATTGATCACAATATTTGTGGACAGACATGGAAGTGAGTAAAATAAAATATTTTTAAAAAGCGACTGGGGACGAGAATAATGAATTTCAAATCTAACGAAATTTAATGTGAAGAGCAACTGACTAGCTAGTTGTTTTACTTAATTTTACCTCTTCACTTAATATATGGTCGTTCCCCGCGGTTTTCATTTTCACACATATAAATATAATTGTTAAAAGGCAGAAGCAAAACTTTTTATTTATCTTTTTTTTAGTGCATCAATATAGACTATTTAAATAAAAATGTATATATGTATTTTTATTTATTTAATTAATTTTTAGGCACATGTAAACTCTAAATTCACAAGACATCGAAATCTAAAAGTATTTACTTATGTGTATATAAACACATATCAATATTAAATCCAGTATTAAAATATATAAATTAGTCCAATCTCGATCCCGAAAAATCTGAAATGTGTAAACATGCATTGGATTGAGAAAGTGCACAAAATTTCTTATTTCTATCTGGACTGGCTTTATATTAAAATTTGATCACAAAAGTTGAATGAAAGAATGGAAATTTGTCCATTCCGTTCCACCCCGACCATATTTTTTGGAATGCTAGCCGCTCCTTTCGCCACAGAAATAGCTTCGCCTATTTCGTTCGTTTGCAAGGAAATATACAAATTCTAATAAATTACACCACGGGACTTAGAAATCAGAAATATTGTACACTCGCCTTTTAGAAGAATTGAAATAAGAGATAAAACGCCAGATTTCAACGTGAATCATATTAATAACTACAGAACTAGTAGAACATTATATGCCATTTTACGAACGTATTTAGAGCGACAGCCTGTTCTATAAGCGCTCTTATAATAATAAAGTTTACCTAAAATATGTATATTAATATAATTTTAGTAGTATTTTATATATAAAAATAATTTTATGCATATATAAATAAGAAAATACAAGGGTCACCCCAAAGGTTTTTGCAATCAATCTACTTATATATTTGCCTTATTCTGTCTGTTTGTCTGAAGCTCACGGATGGGATTTTTCATAACCATCGGTGGTTCAGTGGTAGAATGCTCGCCTGCCACGCGGGCGGCCCGAGTTCGATTCCCGGCCGATGCATTTTTTTTTTTTTTTTTACAATTTTTAAAACTCATTTATATATTATACAAGAATGACATCCACGGCGCCAATTTATAATTGTAACGAATAGTATTTGAATAAAAGCATTTAATCGGGTAAAACCCGGGCGTTGCCCGGGTCATTCGTATATAATAATTGTATAAACGAATGCAAGACAAAATCACCGCGAATGTTTCTTTTTTTAAGGCAATTTCTTTTTAAGGCAATTATCGTTATTTATCGTTAATTTTTGTTTCGATTTTATTGAAAAAAAAACGATATGGTGCCTTTAAAAAATGATCTTTATTACTATGCAGTTTTCTATTTAGTCAATATACCTAAGTTCATGTTGCAAATGTAATTATCTCTATCGATTTAGTAGGTGAAATGCAAAAAAAAAAATCGACATGATGAAATCTTTATGAAAATTCACATTTTATTTTTATATTTTCAAGACACACACAGTTTGGGGCGGGACGTTTCACAAGAGAGACATCCACGGCGCCAATTTATAATTGTAACGAATAGTATTTTAATTTAAACATTTTAAAAACACACAGTTTGGAACGGGACGTTTCACAAGAGTGACATCCATGGCGCCAATTTATAATTGTAACGAATAGTATTTGAATTAAAACGTTTTTAAAATATATACACACTCGGGTAAAACCCGGGCGTTGCCCGGGCCATTCGTCTAGTATTAAATAATTGAAATATTTAAAAATAAATTATACCATTAAAATCTACATGCATTTTTTACTCAATTTAAACATTTTCTTAAAATAGTAAAAACAATGACTCATAGAGGGCGCGACTTTGTTTACAATGGCAGCGGTAATTTATAGACATTGCATCAGACTCAATGGAGATGACTAGAGAAAATTTACGCGCCATGTGATCTTTTATGATTACAAAAGTAATTTAACTTCTAAAGAATCCCATGAAAGATTGATGAAACCTTTAGGAGATAAAGTGCCTTCTATTAGAACAGTTTTTAATTGGTTTAATGAATTTAAATGTGAAAAAAACCAACCTTGAAGATGAACCTCGTTCAGGTCGACCACCAACAGCAGTGACCCAAGAAAAAATCGAGCTGGTAAGATTTTTACTTAGAGAAGATCGAAGAATTACGTATCAGCTGTTAGAGAAAAGTGCGGACATTGTTGCATCGGCAGCAATCAACACCATCATTAATGATCATTTAAAATTCAGAAAACTTGTTAGTAGATGGGTACATCACAGCTTTTGATTGAAAACCAAAAACTTGGTCGCATTAAATGGTGTAATTTCATGCTGAAAAAATTTGATGAAGGCAAATCAAAGGCTGCTTATAATATTATTACAGGTGACGAAACTTGGATTTACAATTTTTATCCAGAAACAAAACGGCAATCTACTCTTTGGTGCTTTTCAAAATCACCTCCTAAGAAAGTTCGCAGAGCTCGAAGTGGTGGAAAACAAATGGCCGCTTGTTTTTTTTTTTCTAGAAAAAGTGATTTCATTGATTTTGTGAAGTTAGAAGATCGAAAACAATTAATAGTGACTGGTATACAACAAAATGCCTTCCAGCAGTATTTGAAAAAATCAAGCAAAGCAGACCAAGAGCTCAACTTAGAGGAGTCCTTCTTCACCATAACAATGCCAGACCGCACACCTCAGCCCAAACATAAGACTTTTTAGCAAACTCTGGTGTCCAATTAGCCAATCGTCCACCATATTCACCAGACCTAGTATCTTGTGACTTTTTTTATTTCCAAAAGTTAATGATTGTTGAAAAACGATAAAATTGACACTGGTAAATGAAACACGTCAAGTCTTTATCGATGTCATAAATTCCACCCCGAAGATGACTGGTGTAAGTGCTTTGATAATTATCGAATCTGCATTATGCAATTATCTGCAGGATGGAAAATTTCGAAATAGTTTGAATGAAGTTGAAGCTGCAGCATGGAATTCCTTTAGAAACGTTTGCAAGAACTTCTTAGAAAGTGTCAAGGTTGAAAATTACCGAGACCTAGTTAATGATCTGTTGCTTTCCTACAAGGTACTGGGATGTAACATGTCTCTCAAGACCATTTCCTGCATTCACATCTGGATTAATTTTCAGGCAATCTTGGTGCAGTTAGCGATGAGCATGGTGAGAGGTTTCATCAAGATATATAAAGCGTGGAGAAGCGGTACCAAGGTAAATGGAGTCCCGTTATGCTTACTGACTACTGCTGGACACTCAAGAGGGATGTACCACAAGCAAAGTATAGAAGAAAAATCCACTGTCACTACTTTTCAATAAAATCAATATATTTCGTTCATATAGGCCTATATATTAAAAATATTTCCAAATTTCAAGTAGGTGTATCTAAAAAATCTTGCGTGATAGAAAAAAAAAACTAATGGTATATTTGGAATCAGCACAAAGACTTAAATTTAGATAAGATGCTGTTTCTTTTGGGACAAAGAAAAATAATTTTTGATAAACCAGTGTAATGTAATAAGGTTTATGCAAAAATGCTTACGTAATATTTTTTGCATTCTTTTCTGCATTTATCCCAATGCCAAAAAAAAAGGCTGTCACGCAAAAACCATGGGTGATAGAAAATATATGATTATATTTTTGAGTTCAGCATGAAAAGTTACACTAGAAACACCATCAGGTTCTCTTGGGCGAAAATGTTGTTGACCAGTGTAATTGAGTTTCACTGATGAAATCTTGCATAGGTGCTAAGGGTGAATACTTTGAGAAACTCTGAAAATTTGAAAGTTGCAGCTTTAATAAAAATAAATGATTACGAAAACTTTTGGAGTTATCCTTGTATAACTAAGAAGCACACATAAAGTTGACGGGAAAAGTAGATTATGACTATTATTTAAGGCATAAAAAGGTTTTTTTTCAGCAACAAATTAGGGAATATATAACAAGTTCTCTCTGAAACCTCGGCAGCTCTGCTATTTTTTATCATAACAATATCTTCAACTTTGGAGTCGGTATGTGTGCGATTATGATCATACTTCCTCTCACAACTGTAGGTGTAAGGGCTGTGTTACGCTAAGAGTAATCGTCAGAATTCCTTCCGCATATATGTAAATTATGATGCATTTCCAACATAAATAATCTCAAAATAAATATATGAGTGTTATGTTATGTGACGTGTGTGCAGATATGTTTAGTAATAGCTTGTTATATACTGACACACTATATTTTCATTTCAGTATTAAAATTTATTATAAAGCTCTCAATAATATCAATATATATTTATATAATACTAGACGGGTAACCCGGGCTTCGCCCCGGGATTGAACCGTGTGCATATCTACCCGAGTGATATATATTTAGATAAGATTTTTTTATAATTGTTTGTTATTAGCATTATCTATTTGTTTGCATCAGCATAATTTAATCTAATCGTTGATAGGGTGCGCTGTTCGTGAGCTAAGTAGAATAATTTGAATATATAGTTTTAATAATTGATTTATATATTTTTAAAATAGCCTATCGTCTTCCCCGTATTTTTTTACCTATGTATGGAAATTTTGGTTTGAATTAGTGAACTACTGCGAATTTGTATACCGGACATATACAAACAAACAAACATACAAACATTCATTTATATATTAGATAATAAAAGGCATATATTGGATTTAAAAATATATTTATTTTGCCAATATTTCGGCTGGCTGAACGCCAACCTTTATCGAGGCATTACATTTTTGTATACACAAACTCAGCGCCGCATAGTGTTATAATATCACAGTTGAAATCCATGTGATATTATAACACTATGCGGCGCTGAGTTTGTGTATACAAAAATGTAATGCCTCGATAAAGGTTGGCGTTCAGCCAGCCGAAATATTGGCAAAATAAATATATTTTTAAATCCAATATATGCCTTTTATTATCTAATGAATTAAGTATGGATTGCTCTATTTTCAAAATCATTTATATATATACTAGACGAATGACCCGGGCAACGCCCGGGTTTACACGATTAAATGTATTATTCAAACACATTAAACATAGCAAAATAAAACATAGCAAATATAGCAAGAGCGGTTATTTTAAACAGCGAATTAGATCAGTTATAGCAAAAAATGAAAATATATATGTAAATATGTGAAATAGTTATAAATTAGAAAACCTGTAAATATAGTTAAGGACTTGCATTGTAATTAAGAAAAAGCTTCACGTCTATCACGTCTAGAACGCTCAAGCGACCTGCCGGCAGCCAACGGGCGCGCGCCGCCGGCAGGTCGCCTGAAATTCTAGATGGCGCTGCTCGTGAGCTAAGTTGAATAATTTGAATATATAGTTTTAATAATTGATTTATATATTTTTTTAAAATAGCCTATCGTCATCCCCGTTATTTTTTACCAATGTATGAAAATTTTGGTTTGAATTAGTGAACTACTGCGAATTTGTATACAGGTCATACAAACCAACAAACAAACAGACAAACATTCATTTTTATATATATAGATATTAGCGCGCCATCTGTTATAATAAATTTACACTATTTTTGACACGTATGATTCTTTTAAAAATAAATCAATTTTCCACTGCCCTTACTGCAATGATAAAATAATTGGAGGGTCTGGCTCATCAGTGGTGAACCCAACCAGAAGCCTTGCGAGTTTAATCTACCATACCGCTGTAAAATGTAACCCAGGTTCCTGGAGATTTATTTATTTATTTATACATAGAAGAATGGCCTAGCCTAGAAGAATGGCCCTTTCAACAAACTAGCCTAGAACGACAGCGTGTTCTAAGCGTTATTAGTTTTTACTTTAGAAGAGCAAAAATTAAAGTATGTGTGAGAGTGTATGTCTCTTCCAAATATAATTTGAAACCTATATAATATATATATAAATTTATAATATAAAATAAATAAATAAATAAAAAAGAGTTGCGGCGATATATGATTCCTTCTTTCTAATATAAATTATATAGCGAAGAAACTGTTTATGGAGATATTATGTTGTAGCCCAATATTTATGTTGAAAAAAGGAGGGAGAGAGGGCACTGAACACCGGAGGATTTTATTGAACCGATCACGGTAAGATAGCACAACTAACTAACTAACCAAGACATCCATCTATATATACACCGCAACACACCACAGAGTAACCGGTCACTGGTCAAAACAATTATATCATGAAATCCAAGAGAATTGCCATTTTAACACTTCCTCTCAATTAATCAGATTTCTACATTCCAAATCCAGTGACGTGTTTTTCATACAAAAACCTTGGTAGGCCTTTAGTAAGGATGTCGGCAACATTTTCTTGGGTTGGTGTGTGGACGACCTCGACAAGTCCATCGCTGCAAATGCTTCTGATGTAATGCCATTTGATGTCAATATGCTTAGTTCTGGCATGATAAACCGGATTTCTCGCCAGCTGTTGAGCACCCTGGTTATCCGTCTTCAGAACAGTCGGTCCATTCAGCAATTCACCAAATCCCATCTCGTCCAACAGCGCTCTAAGGTAGACTGCCTCCTTTCCTGCTTCACAAAGTGCGATGTACTCAGATTCTGTGCTCGAAAGAGTGACAGTCTGCTGCTTCTTCGATTCCCAGGCTATTGGACCTCTTGCCAAAAAGTAAACAATTCCCGTATGAGATTTTCTATCCACGAGGTTTCCACCCCAATCAGCGTCGACATAACCATGAAGAGCCTCATTAGATTTCCTGTAGGTAATCCTCAAACATGAGGTGCCTTTCAAATAGCGGAGAACACGCTTGGCAGCTTTCCAGTGCTGTCTCCTAGGATCATTACTGAACTGTCCCAAAGCACTAACTGCATAGGCTATATCGGGCCTTGTCGACACTGAGAGATATATCAATGATCCAATCAGTGATTGGTATTCTACCTTTTTCACTGGCTCATTCTCACCTTCTATAGATGAAATTTTTGTTAACTTGGAGTTCGAGTCCATGGGTGTAGAAATAGGCTTTGCCTCTTTCATCCTATATTTCGCCAGAAGTTCTTCAATATATCTCTCTTGATCTATGGATATTGAACCATCCTCTTTCATTTGTATCCTTATACCCAGGCAACAATTTATCCCTCCAAGATCCTTTATTTTGAATATTCTCTTCATACTTTCTTTAAAGGATTTCAACGTGTCTTCTCTTTCAGCCGCAATTATCAGATCATCAACATATATTGCCACCAGGAGAATACCTTCATCATGCTTGATATAGACACAATTGTCAGATTGAAGTTGCTTCAGTCCCAAATTCTTTAATTCATTGTCGAGCTTTTCATGCCAAACTATTCCAGCTTGTTTTAACCCATAAATGGCCTTCTTGAGTCGACATACCTTCTCTGGATATTTTCTTGAGACGAAGTTTTCCGGCTGTGTCATATAAATTTCTTCTTTAATTTCTCCATTTAAATAAGCAGATTGAACGTCCATCTGATGGAGTATCAAGTTGTATTCAACAGCCAAGGCCAAAAACATTCTAATAGTACTTTGGCGCACTACTGGGGCAAAAGTTTCCTCGTAGTCTATTCCGTACTGCTGTGAATAGCCTTTTGCTACCAGGCGAGCCTTATGGCGCTCAACAGAACCATCACTATTGCATTTCGTTTTGAATACCCATTTGGTTCCTATGATGTTTCGATTCTTAGGGGGATCAACCAATTCCCAAGTTTTGTTCTCAATCAAGGAATCAAACTCTTCCTCCATTGCTTTCTTCCAAAAATAAGAATCCCTTCCTGACAGCGCTTCCTCTGCGTCTTTTGGATCTGGCAAGTATTTCGCCGCTAGAAGTTCTTGCGTTGACAAATTGGCTGTAGGGTACTCCTTTCTTGGTCGGCCAGGTTTTCCCATTCTAATATACCTTGGTCTTCCTCTTCCTCTTCTAGAAATTATCACTTCACTTTCTGACGGCTCGTTTAACACTTCAGATACTTCTAGATCCGATTGGCTTTCAATTTCAGCTTTTGGATCAATTTCTGATGTACTTCCTCTTTCTTCTACTAGAGGGATTTCCTTGAAAGAAGCCCTTTCTGAACCAACATCAATTTCAACGACTTCATTCCTAATTTTGGACAATTCTGGTTCAACAAAACGTACATCTCTACTTTTTATAATTGTACGTGTACCAGGCTTCCAAAGTCTGTATGCCTTAGATTCTGTGAAATACCCTATTAACTTGTATTCCTCACTGCGAGGTGCGAATTTAGATCTATTCGGCCTATTATTCACGGCAAACGATTTACTTCCTATAATTTTTAAATGAGAAACTACAGGTTTTCTTTTGGTAAATAACTCATGTGGAGTTTTACAATCGTTATTTCTCGGGCATCTATTTCTGATAAAAGTTGATGTATGTATCAATTCAGCCCATAAAGTTTCAGGTAAATCACCTTCGATCATGAAGCACCTAGTCATATCCAGTAGAGTTCTATTCGCTCTTTCAGCGACACCGTTCTGTTGAGGTGTATATTCTACAGAGAGCTGACGTCCTATACCTTCTCCTTCTAGGTAATCTTTGAACTCTTTGCTAAGGTATTCAGGCGCATTATCACTTCTAATACATTTCAACCTTTTTCCGGTTTGCTTCTCAGCATAATTTTTGAATATTCTAAATCCTTTGAATACTTCACTTCTTGATTTCATTATAAATGTGAAGATAAATCCCGAGAAGTCATCAATAAATGTTGAAAAATAAAGGGCGCCACCCAATGATTTTGTTCTCATGGGACCACAAATGTCAGTATGGATCAGCTCCAGTGGTTCCCTTGCTCTCGTAAAAGACTCTTTCTGAAAAGGTAGCCTTGTTTGTTTACCTTTCAAACAAACTTCACAGGTAAAATTTTTAACATCAAAAATTGGCAGGCCGTATACAATATTTTGCATTTTTAACTTTTTGAGATCTTGCAAATTTAAATGGCCAAGTCTACTATGCCATTTTTCGTAATTTTTCTCTCCAGCTATGCAAATTTCACTTGTCGCTAATGCCTTAGGACAATTAATTTGACTTAAGATGTAAAGTTCATTCCTTTCATAGGCCTGTATGCAAATTTTTGTATGCAAATTCACTATTTCAGCTTTTCTGTACTTGAAATTTACAATATTATATTTGCCCGTACACCTACTGATGGAAAACAAATTGCCGTTCAATTCAGGAACAAACAATACGTCCTCCAAGGATAAGGTTACAGGTCCGTTTTTACCCGAACATTCCAATTCTACCTTCCCCTTTCCCAGAGCTTCAATGAATCCACCATTGGCCAGTGTAATTTTCACTGGTGCAGTCTCCTCAAAATGAACGAATGAGTCTCTTGAGCTGCACATGTGGGCAGTTGCGCCACTATCCAGACACCATTCATTTGCGCCAAGTTTACTCAAATATTTTGTCCCAAAGGACGCAACCATTTCATTTTTAGGGTTCCTGGACTTTCTTTTTCTGCAGTCGGCAGCTTTATGCCCTTTTTTTCCACAGAAGTGGCAGCTAAATGGGAATCCCTTTGGCTTTGATGTGCTGGGCAAATTCTTTCTTTCTGGGTTTCCAAGGAAAGCTTGTTCGGTATTAGTTGTGCCGTTCAATTGAGTTTGCCTAATTTCCTCCTCCAGCATTTTCACTTTTAAAGTTTCAAAGCTAGGCAGTTCGTCCCTAGTTTCTATCGCTGTTCTGAATCCTTCATAACTCTCTGGAAGGCTACATAATAAAAGGATAGAAAGGAAGTCCTCTGGGACTTGAGCATCCATTTCACTCAGCCTGTCAGCTAAACTGCTGAACTTGTTAAGGTAATCCTGCAGCCTTTCATTAGGATTCATCTTCAAGAGGATCAACTGTTTCGTAAGGAAAACCTTAGTTGCAGGCCCTTTTGGTTGATGCACTTTATTTAAATTTTTCCATGCTTCTGCAGAAGTTTTACATCTCTTCACGTGTATTATCTCTGAAGGACTTAAACTTAGAACTATAGTTGCTAGCGCCTTCTGGTCATTCTTCTCCCATTCAGAAGATTCTACTTCGGTTTCAGGCTTGATTCTTATGCTATTTGCATAATCCCAAAGTTCGGAATGAATTAGAATCATCTTCATTTGCATCTTCCATGTTTCAAAATTTTCAGAATTTAATTTTTCTATTTGATAAAGGCTTGACATTTTGAATACTTTCTTGATGCTACAATTTCTTTAAAGTAATCCTGGGCCCATAACCTGTTGAAAAAAGGAGGGAGAGAGGGCACTGAACACCGGAGGATTTTATTGAACCGATCACGGTAAGATAACACAACTAACTAACTATTTATTTATTTTATTTCATCTCAATTTACAGGTGTTACATTCGAGCACAGCTCGCGAGTCACCTTGTCCAGATTATTTACACATGGCGAGTTGTAATGCTAGAGTGGCCCCCCGTACCTTACAGGAGGGCAGTTGTTGGGTGTTTGGCTGTCAGCTAGCCATTGGGTCCAGGTCGTCGGATTCGGTGGCTGAGGTCACCTTGATTTTGAACAATTTCTTGTATAGTTGGATTTGATGATTTTTGAAATTGCGAGAATAGTCTTGTCGCAGAGTCTTGATAAATCTCTTCTATATTAGGCTGGTTGAGATCTTCTTTGAGAATTTTGTTTGAAAGATTGAATGGGGCTCCTATAATGGTTCGTAAGCAAATCCTTATGAAGGCATCTATTCTTTTTTTATCCGTAGGTGTGATATATTTGCCCCAGACTGGTAGTGCGTACGTGATGATGGGTAGAATACAGGTTTTGTACAACGTGAATTTATGCTTTGTTGTTAAATTACTTTTAAAATTAAGCAGACTTGATAGAGCTATTTTGGCTATCTTTGCCTTTCTTATGGTGTTTTGGACATGTAGGTTAAATTTTAATTTCGAATCCAAAGTGACACCAAGATACTTGGCATGGTCGGCCCAACTAATAGTGCTTGAGTTTACTGTCAAGTTGGTTTGTGGCTTGAATTTTTTGTTATCTCTTGGGGGAAAAACTATTGCTTGAGTCTTAGTTGGGTTAATGTCTAGTTTCCACTCATCGCACCATTTGATTATGTCATTTAGGTAGTTCTGAAGCTGAGTAACCAATAGGTCGACTGATTTAGAGTTAAATAAAATTGCTGTGTCATCTGCGAAGAGCTTAAGTTTACATTTAGAGTGCAGTGGGATGTCATTAATGTAAATATTGAAAAGGTAGGGTCCGAGGATAGAGCCTTGAGGTACTCCAGTCTGGATTGGCTTTGGTTCAGTTATAAAATTTCCTTGCTTGACTGAAAATGTCCTGCCCTGTAGATAATTCTGCATAAAATTTATAATGTCACTTGGAAACTGGTGTTTTGTGAGTTTCTTTATAAGGCCATTATGCCAAACTTTATCAAATGCTTTCGCAAAATCTAGAAAGACTGCACCTACCACTTCCTTGTGGGATCTTCTTATCTGGATGTAGTCCATAACTGCAATGAGTTGGTGAGTTGTTGAATGCCCCCTTCTAAATCCGAATTGCTGCGGGATGATGAAATTAGAGTTGTCCAAGTACCTCTGAAGTCTACGTAAAATAATTCTTTCGTAAATTTTGCCGATGGTGGGGAGGAGGCTGATAGGTCTTAGATCTTCAGGGGATTTAGCGGATTTTTTTGGAATTGGAATTATGATAGCATGCTTCCAGACTTTGGGGTAGTAACACAAGTGCAGTGCGGCGTTGAAAACTCCGGCTAGAAATACAATCCATTTGATGGGAAGATTCTTGGCCATTTGCGGAGTGATATTGTCATGGCCAGGAGCTTTGTGGTTAGCTAAGTATTTAATCACTTCCTTGACTTCATTTGGTGTCGTCACTGTGAGCATTTTTTCTTGTTGGTGATTATAAGTTATGTTTGGTTGGTCTTCTTCTTTTTCCTTGGAGAACTGGTTGGAGAAGTGTTCTGCAAGTTCATTTCCGATTTCTTTGTCGGTCAATAAGGTTTTGCCGTTCATTACTAAATTTGAGATCCTTTCCGTTTTTTTCCTGATAGGTTTTGTTTTTCTCCAGAAGTCCTTTGGGCTTGATTCAATCTTGTGTATGAATTGATTCCAGTTCTCGGTGGAGTCAGATTTGAGGGCTTTGTTAACTTTTCCCTGTAGGTTTAAATAAATGGCTCTATGGGCTGGATCCCAGGTTGCTTGCCATCTCTTACGAGCTTTATTCTTTTCTTTTATCAAGGCCTTGGTCGAAGGGTTCTGTTTTGATGAAGAGGATGATATAACCGTGTTTTTTGAGTAGCTGTTGTAGATTTTATCATTTAGTATGGTCACTGCTGAGTCAATATTGGCTTCCGTTTCTAACTAACTTTATTTATTTATTTCGTCTCAATTTACAGGTGTTACATTCGAGCACAGCTCGCGAGTCACCTTGTCCTGGCTATTTACACATGGCGAGTTGGTGGAGTAGAAGTGGTCCCCCTAGGCCTTGCAGGAGGGCAGCTGTTGGGCGAAGAGCTCTTGACTAAACGTCAGGGCCGGGTCGTCGGAATCGGGGATTGATATCTCCTTTATTTTGTAGAATATCTTGTATGGTTGGATTATTTGAATTTTGCATTTGGAGATATAATTTCTTAACGGAAGTTTGGTACATATCTTCTAGCTCGGGTTGGTTCAAGTCCTCTTTCAGTATCTTGTTTGATAGGTTGAATGGAGCTCCTATACTTGTCCGAAGGCAGATTCTCATAAATGCGTTTATCCTATTTTTGTTCGTGGTTGTAATATATTTACACCAAATTGGGAGTGCGTATGTTACTATCGGGAGGATACAACTTCTGTATAGAGTAAACTTTTGTTTTGTAGTCAATTTGCTTCTATAGTTGAACAGGCTTGATAATGTTATTTTTGCGATTTTTGCTCTCTTTATGATATTTTTGACATGCATGTTGAATTTCAACTTGGAGTCTAAGGTAACTCCAAGATATTTAACGCTGTCAGTCCAGTTAATAGGGCTCTGGTTTACCTTTAGGATGGATTGTGGCTTGAATTTTTTGTTGTCTAGTGGAGGAAAAATTATTGCCTGAGACTTTTTTGGGTTGATGTCTAATTTCCAATCGTTGCACCATTTGGTTATACTATTTATGTAATTTTGGAGTTGTGTAGTTATTATTCCTATTGATTTGGAGTTTGCTAAAATTGCTGCGTCATCTGCGAAAAGTTTTATTTGACATTTTGGATGTTGAGGGAAATCGTTGATGTAGATGTTGAATAGGTAGGGTCCAAGGATAGAGCCTTGAGGGACTCCAATCTGGGTTGGTTTTGCCGTGGTTATATAATTCCCTTGCTTAATTGAAAAGGTTCTGTCCTGGAGATAGTTTTTCAAGAATTTGATGAAATCCCTTGGAAATTGATTTTTTGTTATTTTTGCTATCAAGCCATCATGCCATACTCTATCAAAGGCTTTGGTAAGGTCTAGAAAAACAGCACCTACTGCCTCCTTGTGGGACTTTCTTATTTGGATGTAGTCTATTACTGTGATTAGCTGGTGGGTTGTGGAGTGTCCTTTTCTGAATCCAAATTGTTGAGGAATGATAAAGTTAATAGAATCCATGTATGTCTGCAATCTGCGAAGAACAATCCTCTCGTATACCTTACCGATGGTAGAGAGAAGGCTGATTGGTCTGAGATCTTCAGGTGATTTGACAGGTGATTTTTTTGGAATGGTTATGATAATGGCATGTTTCCATGTCTTCGGGAAGTAGCACAGGTGTAATGCAGCATTGAAGATCCCAGCGAGGAAAAACTATCCATTTGATGGGGAGGTTTTTAGTCATTTGCGGCGTAATATTGTCGTGGCCTGGAGCTTTGTGATTACCTAGGTTTTTAATCACTTCCTTGACTTCATTTGGCGTTGTCATTGATAGTATATTCTCTTGGGGATGATGACAACTGTTATCTGTTAGGTAAGACGGAACCTCATCCTCCGCCTTGGAAAAGTGTTTGGAAAAATGCTTTGAAAGATCATTTCCAATTTCTTTGTCGGTCAGCAAGGTTTTTCCATTTGCATTTAAACTAGTGATTTTGTCAGTTTTTTTCCTAATGGGTTTTGTTTTTTTCCAGAAGTCTGTTGGGCTCGATTCAAGTTTGCTTAAAAAACTATTCCAATTTTCAGATTTCTCTGCTTCAAGGGCTTGATTTACCTTTCCTTGAAGATTGAGGTAAGTAGCTCTATGAGCTGGATCCCAGGTTGATTGCCATCTTTTCCTAGCTTTATTTTTCTCCCTTATTAAGGCTTTGGTTTTTGGGTTCTTTATTAATTTGGAAGATGAGACTATGGTGTTTTTCGAGTAGCTATTATTAATTTTCTCGTTTAAAATTCCAACTGCTGAATCAATGTCTACTTCAGTTTTCAAGGAGAGTCTGGGGGGCGTTGTGGAGATTAGATCTTGTTGAAAATGAACCCAATTAGTTACTCGGCTGAGTTGGGTTGTGAATTCATCCTTTGGGCAATTCAATTCAAAGATTACAGGGAGATGGTCAGATGATAAATCGTCGGAGGTTCTGGCCTTTGGGGTCCAGGGAATATTTTTAACTACAGCGAAGTCTAGGAAATCGGGATTGCCGAGTGGACTGTAATGCGTGGGTGACGAAGGTGCGACAATGTCGAGGCTTTCGCTTTCAGAGAAATTGTGCAGCACGATTCCACTGTTATTTGAAGTCCTTGATCCCCAAAGAGGGTGTTTGGAGTTCCAGTCTCCTGCAACGATTATTGAGTGGTTGTGTTTTATCAGTTGGTTCAAATCTTCTTCCAATAATGGTGCATCAGGCTTCTTATAAATTGCTGTGATTTGCAAGAGTGTTTTTCCATCTGGTTTTATCAAAATTGAAGTATTTTCCAAGTTTAATGTATGAATCAGCATATTTTTATATTTAAAAAAGGATTTTATGATGATGGCTGTTCCCCCACCTTTTCCTGTAATTCGATCAGTTCTAATGGTTTGATAGTTCCTGAACTTTAGATCAATTGAGGGTTTAAGGTGAGTTTCACTGAGCAGAGCAATGTCAATTGAGTTATCTTCTAAAAAGTGCAATAATTCTTCTTTCTTTGATCTGATTCCGTTACAATTCCACGCAATAATTTTAAAAGGTAATTTGCAATTCATTGTAGGTATGTTTTGATTACTTGCATCAATTTTTCACACAGGTCCTTAGTTTCAGAACGAGAAGTTTTTCTTGTCACAACCTCAGCATTGCTTTGGTTTTGTTGTTCTACCATTTTCGGCAGTGTTTCAGATCTTTTTGAAATCGGAAGTGGGTTGTTAGGTTTGTACTGACCAGGGTATCTTGGCTGTTGCTGATGTACTCTTGGAAACTTAGGGCATCCGCGGTAATTGGCTGTGTGCGCTTCTTCGCAGTTTGCACACTTTGGGGGAAGTTGTCTTGACTTTCTTGGGCAGTCCTTCGAATGGTGCTCCTCGGCACACTTGACGCATTTTGGTTTCAGGAAGCAGTTAAGTTGACCGTGCCCAAAACCCTGGCAGTTGAAGCATTGAGTCACACGGTTTGTTGTTCTGAAAGATTCTACTGCAATTTTCTGATAGAGAAGTTCAGTTATTCCGTAAATTTTCTTGTTGTGTTCATTTTTCGGTAATTCTACCAGTACTAAATTCATTGGCCTTTTAGTTGATTGTCTATGAAGTCTCTTCACAGAGGTCTCAGTAAAGCCCATTGTTGCAAGTTCTATTGCTATATCTTCAGTCTTGTAGGCTGTTGTCACGCCCTTTAATACCACTTTGAGCGGTTTTTCTTCTTGGAGTCTATAAGAGTAGCCGCCATTATTTTTTTGAACATATTCCCTGATTTTTTTGAAGTCTGAAATATTTTTGGCCTTGATAATGTGCTTATTTCCTGAGATCGTACATTGGAATTTATCTGTGCACAGGTCTTTCAGCTCTTGGCAGAGCAACTTCCAGTCTGTTACATTTTCTGCTATTACAGGTGGTATTCTTGGCTTTTTTGCATGTGTGACTTTTGTCCAAGGACCATCTTCATCAATGTCTTCTTCATTAACCTGAGGAGGGTTAGCTGCGGACGTTTCTTGAGGGACTTCAGTTACCTCGTTCATGGAGACTTCGTTTTCATTATGCTGTGATACAACTTCCATTCTCGGTGTCTTATGGCTACGTGATGTTGAATCTGATGGAGATTCGCGAGTTCGTTTCTTTGTTGAAAGAGTTTCTTCTACTTTGTACTCGATGCCACATTTTTCAAGAATTTTCAAAAGTATGTTGGTTTCGATTATACTGACCTTTTCGCCAGCTGGGCCGATCGTTGATTTGATTACAATAGGCTGCATATTTTTCCTTATCTAAAAATTTATTTACAAGTCCTTATTTTATAATACCAACACACTTTATTTAAACAACAAAACTATTTATACACCTTGGCCCGTGGTCAAAAGAATTCCTAACTAACTATTTATTTATTTATTTCGTCTCAATTTACAGGTGTTACATTCGAGCACAGCTCGCGAGTCACCTTGTCCTGGCTATTTACACATGGCGAGTTGGTGGAGTAGAAGTGGTCCCCCTAGGCCTTGCAGGAGGGCAGCTGTTGGGCGATGAGCTCTTGGCTAAGTGTCAGGGCCGGGTCGTCGGAATCGGGGATTGATATCTCCTTTATTTTGTAGAATATATTGTATGGTTGGATTATTTGAGTTTTGCATTTGAAAGTATAATTTCTTAACGGAAGTTTGGTACATATCTTCTAGATCGGGTTGGTTCAAGTCCTCCTTCAGTATCTTGTTTGATAGGTTGAATGGAGCTCCTATACTTGTCCGAAGGCAGATTCTCATGAATGCGTTTATCCTATTTTTGTCTGTGGCTGTAATATATTTGCACCAAACTGGGAGTGCGTATGTTACTATCGGGAGGATACAACTTCTGTATAGAGTAAACTTTTGTTTTGTAGTCAATTTGCTTCTATAGTTGAACAGGCTTGATAATGTTATTTTGGCGATTTTTGCTTTCTTTATGATATTTTTGACATGTATGTTGAATTTCAACTTGGAGTCTAAGGTAACTCCAAGATATTTAACGCTGTCAGTCCAGTTAATAGGGCTCTGGTTTACCTTCAGGATGGATTGTGGCTTGAATTTTTTATTGTCTAGTGGAGGAAAAATTATTGCCTGAGACTTTTTTGGGTTGATGTCTAATTTCCAATCATTGCACCATTTGGTTATACTGTTTATGTAATTTTGGAGATGTGTAGTTATTATTCCTATTGATTTGGAGTTTGATAAAATTGCTGCGTCATCTGCGAAAAGTTTTATTTGACATTTTGGATGTGGAGGGAAATCGTTGATGTAGATGTTGAATAGGTAGGGTCCAAGGATAGAGCCTTGAGGGACTCCAATCTGGGTTGGTTTTGCCGTGGTTATATAATTCCCTTGCTTAATTGAAAAGGTTCTGTCCTGGAGATAGTTTTTCAAGAATTTGATAAAATCCCTTGGAAATTGATTTTTTGTTATTTTTGCTATCAAGCCATCATGCCATACTCTATCAAAGGCTTTGGTAAAGTCTAGAAAAACAGCACCTACTGCCTCCTTGTGGGACTTTCTAATTTGGATGTAGTCTAGTACTGTGATTAGCTGGTGGGTTGTGGAGTGTCCTTTTCTGAATCCAAATTGTTGGGGAATGATAAAGTTAATAGAATCCATGTATGACTGCAATCTGCGAAGAACGATTCTCTCGTATACCTTACCGATGGTAGAGAGAAGGCTGATTGGTCTGAGATCTTCAGGTGATTTTACGGGTGATTTTTTTGGAATGGTTATGATAATGGCATGTTTCCATGTCTTCGGGAAGTAGCACAGGTGTAATGCAGCATTGAAGATCCCAGCGAGAAAAACTATCCATTTGATGGGGAGGTTTTTAGTCATTTGCGGCGTAATATTGTCGTGGCCTGGAGCTTTGTGATTACCTAGGTTTTTAATCACTTCCTTGACTTCATTTGGCGTTGTCATTGATAGTATATTCTCTTGGGGATGATGGCAAGTGTTATCTGTTAGGTACGACGGAACCTCATCCTCCGCCTTGGAAAAGTGTTTGGAAAAATGCTCTGAAAGATCATTTCCAATTTCTTTGTCGGTCAGCAAGGTTTTTCCATTTGCGTTTAAACTAGTGATTTTGTCAGTTTTTTTCCTAATGGGTTTTGTTTTTTTCCAGAAGTCTGTTGGGCTCGATTCAAGTTTGCTTAAAAAACTATTCCAATTTTCAGATTTCTCAGCTTCAAGGGCTTGATTTACCTTTCCTTGAAGATCGAGGTAAGTAGCTCTATGAGCTGGATCCCAGGTTGATTGCCATCTTTTCCTAGCTTTATTTTTCTCCCTTATTAAGGCTTTGGTTTTTGGGTTCTTTATTAATTTGGAAGATGAAACTATGGTGTTTTTCGAGTAGCTATTATTAATTTTTTCGTTTAAAATTCCAACTGCTGAATCAATGTCTACTTCAGTTTTCAAGGGGAGTCTGGGGGGCGTGGTGGAGATTAGATCTTGTTGAAAATGAACCCAATTAGTTACTCGGCTGAGCTGGGTTGTGAATTCATCCTTTGGGCAATTCAATTCAAAGATTACAGGGAGATGGTCAGATGATAAATCGTCGGTGGTTCTGGCCTTTGGGGTCCAGGGAATGTTTTTAAGTACAGCGAAGTCTAGGAAATCGGGATTGCCGAGTGGACTGTAATGCGTGGGTGACGAAGGTGCGACAATGTCGAGGCTTTCTCTTTCAGAGAAATTGTGCAGCACGATTCCACTGTTATTTGAAGTCCTTGATCCCCAAAGAGGGTGTTTGGAGTTCCAGTCTCCTGCAACGATTATTGAGTGGTTGTGTTTTATCAGTTGGTTCAAATCTTCTTCCAATAATGGTGCATCAGGCTTCTTATAAATTGCTGTGATTTGCAAGAGGGTTTTTCCATCTGGTTTTATCAAAATTGAAGTATTTTCCAAGTTTAAAGTATGAATCAGCATATTTTTATATTTAAAAAAGGATTTTATAATGATGGCTGTTCCCCCACCCTTTCCTGTAATTCGATCAGTTCTAATGGTTTGATAGTTCCTGAACTTTAGATCAATTGAGGGTTTAAGGTGAGTTTCACTGAGCAGAGCAATGTCAATTGAGTTATCTTCTAAAAAGTGCAATAATTCTTCTTTCTTTGGTCTGATTCCGTTACAATTCCAAGCAATAATTTTAAAAGGTAATTTGCAATTCATTGTAGGTATGTTTTGATTACTTGCATCAATTTTTCACACAGGTCCTTAGTTTCAGAACGAGAAGTTTTTCTTGTCACAACCTCAGCATTGCTTTGGTTTTGTTGTTCTACAATTTTCGGCAGTGTTTCAGAACTTTTTGAAATCGGAAGTGGGTTGTTAGGTTTGTACTGACCAGGGTATCTTGGCTGTTGCTGATGTACTCTTGGAAACTTAGGGCATCCGCGGTAATTGGCTGTGTGCGCTTCTTCGCAGTTTGCACACTTTGGGGGAAGTTGTCTTGACTTTCTTGGGCAGTCCTTCGAATGGTGCTCCTCGGCACACTTGACGCATTTTGGTTTCAGGAAGCAGTTAAGTTGACCGTGCCCGAAACCCTGGCAGTTGAAGCATTGAGTCACTCGGTTTGTTGTTCTGAAAGATTCTACTGCAATTTTCTGATAGAGAAGTTCAGTTATTCCGTAAATTTTCTTGTTTTGTTCATTTTTCGGTAATTCTACCAGTACTAAATTCATTGGCCTTTTAGTTGATTGTCTATGAAGTCTCTTCACAGAGGTCTCAGTAAAGCCCATTGTTGCAAGTTCTATTGCTATATCTTCAGTCTTGTAGGCTGTTGTCACGCCCTTTAATACTACTTTGAGCGGTTTTTCTTCTTGGAGTCTATAAGAGTAGCCGCCATTGTTTTTTTGAACATATTCCCTGATTTTTTTGAAGTCTGAAATATTTTTGGCCTTGATAATGTGCTTATTTCCTGAGATCGTGCATTGGAATTTATCTGTGCACAGGTCTTTCAGCTCTTGGCAGAGCAACTTCCAGTCTGTTACATTTTCTGCTATTACAGGTGGTATTCTTGGCTTTTTTGCATGTGTGACTTTTGTCCAAGGACCATCTTCATCAATGTCTTCTTCGTTAACCTGAGATGGGGTAGCTGCGGACGTTTCTTGAGGGACTTCAGTTACCTCGTTCATGGAGACATCGTTTTCATTATGCTGTGAGCCAACTTCCATTCTTGGTGTCTTATGGCTACGTGATGTTGAATCTGATGGAGATTCGTGAGTTCGTTTCTTTGTTGAAAGAGTTTCTTCTACTTTGTACTCGATGCCACATCTTTCAAGAATTTTTAAAAGTATGTTGGTTTCGATTATACTGACCTTTTCGCCAGCTGGGCCGATCGTTGATTTGATTACAATAGGCTGCATATTTTTCCTCTCTAAAAACAAAAACAATTCCTAACTAACTATTTATTTATTTCGTCTCAATTTACAGGTGTTACATTCGAGCACAGCTCGCGAGTCACCTTGTCCTGGCTATTTACACATGGCGAGTTGGTGGAGTAGAAGTGGTCCCCCTAGGCCTTGCAGGAGGGCAGCTGTTGGGCGATGAGCTCTTGGCTAAGTGTCAGGGCCGGGTCGTCGGAATCGGGGATTGATATCTCCTTTATTTTGTAGAATATCTTGTATGGTTGGATTATTTGAGTTTTGCATTTGAAAGTATAATTTCTTAACGGAAGTTTGGTACATATCTTCTAGATCGGGTTGGTTCAAGTCCTCCTTCAGTATCTTGTTTGATAGGTTGAATGGAGCTCCTATACTTGTCCGAAGGCAGATTCTCATGAATGCGTTTATCCTATTTTTGTCTGTGGCTGTAATATATTTGCACCAAACTGGGAGTGCGTATGTTACTATCGGGAGGATACAACTTCTGTATAGAGTAAACTTTTGTTTTGTAGTCAATTTGCTTCTATAGTTGAACAGGCTTGATAATGTTATTTTGGCGATTTTTGCTTTCTTTATGATATTTTTGACATGTATGTTGAATTTCAACTTGGAGTCTAAGGTAACTCCAAGATATTTAACGCTGTCAGTCCAGTTAATAGGGCTCTGGTTTACCTTCAGGATGGATTGTGGCTTGAATTTTTTATTGTCTAGTGGAGGAAAAATTATTGCCTGAGACTTTTTTGGGTTGATGTCTAATTTCCAATCATTGCACCATTTGGTTATACTGTTTATGTAATTTTGGAGATGTGTAGTTATTATTCCTATTGATTTGGAGTTTGATAAAATTGCTGCGTCATCTGCGAAAAGCTTTATTTGACATTTTGGATGTGGAGGGAAATCGTTGATGTAGATGTTGAATAGGTAGGGTCCAAGGATAGAGCCTTGAGGGACTCCAATCTGGGTTGGTTTTGCCGTGGTTATATAATTCCCTTGCTTAATTGAAAAGGTTCTGTCCTGGAGATAGTTTTTCAAGAATTTGATAAAATCCCTTGGAAATTGATTTTTTGTTATTTTTGCTATCAAGCCATCATGCCATACTCTATCAAAGGCTTTGGTAAAGTCTAGAAAAACAGCACCTACTGCCTCCTTGTGGGACTTTCTAATTTGGATGTAGTCTAGTACTGTGATTAGCTGGTGGGTTGTGGAGTGTCCTTTTCTGAATCCAAATTGTTGGGGAATGATAAAGTTAATAGAATCCATGTATGACTGCAATCTGCGAAGAACGATTCTCTCGTATACCTTACCGATGGTAGAGAGAAGGCTGATTGGTCTGAGATCTTCAGGTGATTTTACGGGTGATTTTTTTGGAATGGTTATGATAATGGCATGTTTCCATGTCTTCGGGAAGTAGCACAGGTGTAATGCAGCATTGAAGATCCCAGCGAGAAAAACTATCCATTTGATGGGGAGGTTTTTAGTCATTTGCGGCGTAATATTGTCGTGGCCTGGAGCTTTGTGATTACCTAGGTTTTTAATCACTTCCTTGACTTCATTTGGCGTTGTCATTGATAGTATATTCTCTTGGGGATGATGGCAAGTGTTATCTGTTAGGTACGACGGAACCTCATCCTCCGCCTTGGAAAAGTGTTTGGAAAAATGCTCTGAAAGATCATTTCCAATTTCTTTGTCGGTCAGCAAGGTTTTTCCATTTGCGTTTAAACTAGTGATTTTGTCAGTTTTTTTCCTAATGGGTTTTGTTTTTTTCCAGAAGTCTGTTGGGCTCGATTCAAGTTTGCTTAAAAAACTATTCCAATTTTCAGATTTCTCAGCTTCAAGGGCTTGATTTACCTTTCCTTGAAGATCGAGGTAAGTAGCTCTATGAGCTGGATCCCAGGTTGATTGCCATCTTTTCCTAGCTTTATTTTTCTCCCTTATTAAGGCTTTGGTTTTTGGGTTCTTTATTAATTTGGAAGATGAAACTATGGTGTTTTTCGAGTAGCTATTATTAATTTTTTCGTTTAAAATTCCAACTGCTGAATCAATGTCTACTTCAGTTTTCAAGGGGAGTCTGGGGGGCGTGGTGGAGATTAGATCTTGTTGAAAATGAACCCAATTAGTTACTCGGCTGAGCTGGGTTGTGAATTCATCCTTTGGGCAATTCAATTCAAAGATTACAGGGAGATGGTCAGATGATAAATCGTCGGTGGTTCTGGCCTTTGGGGTCCAGGGAATGTTTTTAAGTACAGCGAAGTCTAGGAAATCGGGATTGCCGAGTGGACTGTAATGCGTGGGTGACGAAGGTGCGACAATGTCGAGGCTTTCTCTTTCAGAGAAATTGTGCAGCACGATTCCACTGTTATTTGAAGTCCTTGATCCCCAAAGAGGGTGTTTGGAGTTCCAGTCTCCTGCAACGATTATTGAGTGGTTGTGTTTTATCAGTTGGTTCAAATCTTCTTCCAATAATGGTGCATCAGGCTTCTTATAAATTGCTGTGATTTGCAAGAGGGTTTTTCCATCTGGTTTTATCAAAATTGAAGTATTTTCCAAGTTTAAAGTATGAATCAGCATATTTTTATATTTAAAAAAGGATTTTATAATGATGGCTGTTCCCCCACCCTTTCCTGTAATTCGATCAGTTCTAATGGTTTGATAGTTCCTGAACTTTAGATCAATTGAGGGTTTAAGGTGAGTTTCACTGAGCAGAGCAATGTCAATTGAGTTATCTTCTAAAAAGTGCAATAATTCTTCTTTCTTTGGTCTGATTCCGTTACAATTCCAAGCAATAATTTTAAAAGGTAATTTGCAATTCATTGTAGGTATGTTTTGATTACTTGCATCAATTTTTCACACAGGTCCTTAGTTTCAGAACGAGAAGTTTTTCTTGTCACAACCTCAGCATTGCTTTGGTTTTGTTGTTCTACAATTTTCGGCAGTGTTTCAGAACTTTTTGAAATCGGAAGTGGGTTGTTAGGTTTGTACTGACCAGGGTATCTTGGCTGTTGCTGATGTACTCTTGGAAACTTAGGGCATCCGCGGTAATTGGCTGTGTGCGCTTCTTCGCAGTTTGCACACTTTGGGGGAAGTTGTCTTGACTTTCTTGGGCAGTCCTTCGAATGGTGCTCCTCGGCACACTTGACGCATTTTGGTTTCAGGAAGCAGTTAAGTTGACCGTGCCCGAAACCCTGGCAGTTGAAGCATTGAGTCACACGGTTTGTTGTTCTGAAAGATTCTACTGCAATTTTCTGATAGAGAAGTTCAGTTATTCCGTAAATTTTCTTGTTTTGTTCATTTTTCGGTAATTCTACCAGTACTAAATTCATTGGCCTTTTAGTTGATTGTCTATGAAGTCTCTTCACAGAGGTCTCAGTAAAGCCCATTGTTGCAAGTTCTATTGCTATATCTTCAGTCTTGTAGGCTGTTGTCACGCCCTTTAATACTACTTTGAGCGGTTTTTCTTCTTGGAGTCTATAAGAGTAGCCGCCATTGTTTTTTTGAACATATTCCCTGATTTTTTTGAAGTCTGAAATATTTTTGGCCTTGATAATGTGCTTATTTCCTGAGATCGTGCATTGGAATTTATCTGTGCACAGGTCTTTCAGCTCTTGGCAGAGCAACTTCCAGTCTGTTACATTTTCTGCTATTACAGGTGGTATTCTTGGCTTTTTTGCATGTGTGACTTTTGTCCAAGGACCATCTTCATCAATGTCTTCTTCGTTAACCTGAGATGGGGTAGCTGCGGACGTTTCTTGAGGGACTTCAGTTACCTCGTTCATGGAGACATCGTTTTCATTATGCTGTGAGCCAACTTCCATTCTTGGTGTCTTATGGCTACGTGATGTTGAATCTGATGGAGATTCGTGAGTTCGTTTCTTTGTTGAAAGAGTTTCTTCTACTTTGTACTCGATGCCACATCTTTCAAGAATTTTTAAAAGTATGTTGGTTTCGATTATACTGACCTTTTCGCCAGCTGGGCCGATCGTTGATTTGATTACAATAGGCTGCATATTTTTCCTGAAAAAATTAGCGCCTTCTATTAATTGTTGTTGTTTATAAGCCAGGTTCCTAATAAAAATAATTCATTTATTAAACCTATATATTGCAAAATGTGTCAATTCCTAACTAACTAACCAAGACATCCATCTATATATACACCGCAACACACCACAGAGTAACCGGTCACTGGTCAAAACAATTATATCATGAAATCCGAGAGAATTGCCATTTTAACAATTTATTATTTTATAAACAGATTATTAATTTTTATATATTTCCCTCAATTATTTTATAAATTTTAATTTGTCTTTAATCAAATAAATTGCCGTATCATCCTGAAGTTTGTCTGTCCTAATTTTCTACGTTACATTTTGATGGAGATTCTGGGTAGATTAGGGAAAGCAAAATGAAGATTGCCGAGACCTTGAGGCCATGGGTGCTGTGATCTACATTTTCCGAGACTGGCTCCAGGATTCGACCGCCATGTCAAAGTCAAGACTTCCCTCCAAGAAGACGATGTCCTTAATGACCACGACGACAAAGCCGCTTTTCACGCCGCAAGAAAAAGGACGTTTAAGTACTAGAGACAAAGTTCTAATACTCTGATGGAATCTTTGGCAAAATCATGCCAGTTCCATGTCAGTAGCAACAAGATTTGCAAGCTGTGAGTCACAGCTCCCATAGAGAAAGAGCTATATAGCGAAATATTTATTATTTAATATGCAGATTATTAATGTTAATATTTATATTTTTCTATTCTGTGTACTCGCTTCATTGCCTCTTAAGTATTTTATACATTTTAGCTTGTTCTTGACTCAAAAAAATTCCGTGTCATCCTGAAGTTTGTCTTTTTCATTTTCTATGTGACAATATTTAACTACAGGTATACCTCGCTGAATATACCTCCTTAGTGTAGATATTCTTATGATATGGATTTTTTTATGTGGTCCCACCTCGATAACATCTAAACTAATGTACACATTTTTTAAAACGGATTTTGCCTTATTATATATATGATATATTCTTTGAGAAACGGATTTTTTCTTTATAAATGCACATTATTTTCATTCGCGAAAATGCAATAAAAGCATAAACAAATGCACTAAAATGGAGAAAAAAATATTTCATCATCTGCCATGGAGCAATTAGATGTATATGAGTGAAAAAAAAGCGGCGGGGGACGATCATCATGGATTTCGAACTTAATGTGGTTTATTATGTGACAACTGATTAGCGATTTTTATGTGTTTATTAAATATTTACCTCTTCTCTAGAAATGATCGTCCCCCACCGCTTTTATTTTCACTCAGATACCTCTAATTGCTCAATGATAGTAGAAATAAAATATTTTATTTTCACCTTTTTAGTGAATTTTAAATAAACATTTTTAAAAAAGGTATTTTTTTATATTAACTATTTAGTTAGTTTTTAGTCATGAATTTATGCAAAACCTAGAATCAAAAATGAAAATATATACGAAATCTCAGTTAAATATTCAATTATGCGCATCAATATTAGACACCCCCAGTATTATTATCTGCTTATAAAACTATTCACACACTTTGATATTAAAATATATGTGTAATTAATCCAAGTTCCTTAGGTCTTCAAAATAACTCTCCAACCCCTTTCGTGTTGTCAGTCAGAGACTTGAGTTTTTTTGGGTTTATTTACAATGACTGTGGAAGTCCAAGATATTAAAAGTACCGAGCAGATTTATTTATGGGGATTTTTTCATTGAGATTTGTAATCCATAGGAGAGTGGCCTTTTGATTTCTTTGTTATCAGAAAGCCGAGCAGATGAAGAGTAGATGATCCACTGTTTGGCTGGCATTCTAGCAGTTGGGGCAAATCGATCCTCTTTCAAAATTTCGCAGAATATACTTGAGCGTGGCCATGACAAGTCAGTATGGTTGTTGGAGGGCACTCATGTTAGATTCTTGGAAGCTTGGAGATCAAAATTATTGGCGTAAATCTCCTGACATTTTTTTGTTGTATAATCCATAATGTATAGGTCTATCGATAGATTCTGTGTTATCTGAGTTCTTTTGTGTTTGATGGATAGTTTTTTAAATATAGTGTATAAGTTAGAAGGTGCAGCTGGCTTAGCTCTTCGGTCTGAAGGTTCATTTTTTAAATACCGCTTGACCTTTGATACAGCAGAGTTAATATTGGGTGTATAGTAGGGTGGACTTCATATGACAGAAAGAGTTAGTTGACAGTCTGAGGCAATTCTCAAGTTTACACGCGGAAAAATCTGGCCATATTTAGTCACCTAAAGAACCCGGGTTTCTTATTGGAAGGTTGAATATCCGCGATATCAGCCGCTCATTACACTACAGAAACTGAGAAAAAGGGTATTTCCTAATCGTGCAACTAAAGGTTGCCGATGGTTTGTACAGATTCACTTTTACGCACATACCTGATCCAAGCACATATTCACTTTTATACTATTTTTTACTACAGAAACTGTTGCGCCTATTTTCTTCATTTTGAAGGGGAATAAACATTCTGTTCTATGTCTTATACCATAGTCAGATAAAAGTTTGATATTTACTACTTTTGCTTTGTAAAGTATTCTAAGCGAGTATACTAAATTTAATACTTCTATGTGTTCAGTGATTATATCTAAAATTGAAAGGAAGCAAGAAAATTAGCCCATTCCCGACCACATTTTATAGAATGCTGGCCGCTCTTTACATTACAGAAAGGAACTATATAATTTCTATTCTCTAATTTATTCCATGCCCCGACGGTCATCTAGAAGTCGGAAATTTGTACTCTGGTATGGTTAGCAGTAATGAAATAGCCCATAAAATATCAGACTTCTACATGGTCTAGATGTATATTAAGAACTAGATCATTATCCCATTCTACGAACGGGTCTAGAACGATAGTCATTTCTAACCCCCCTTGTTGAACCTTTACCCATATATATATATATATATATATATATATATAGTGTAAAAACGCTCACATGAATAAAGAAAATGGGTTGGCCAAATATCAGGGAACAGGTTAAATCAACGTTTAGTTGGTTTCTACCCCACTAGATAGCGCTCTGCCATCTAAAAAAGTTCAAGTGAACGTGGTCAGTATATTCCTTTTTTGATTTTAATATATAGGTATGTTTATTATAAACTAGCCGAATGACCCGGGCAACGCCCGGGTTTTACCCGAGTGCGTATATATTTTTAAAATGTTTTAATTAAAATACTATTCGTTACAATTATAAATTGGCGCCGTTGATGTCTCTCTTGTGAAACGTCCCGCCCCAAACTGTGTGTGTCTTGAAAATATAAAAATAAAAATGTGAACGGAAAAATATGTCCAGGGTAGCCTAGTGGTCATGGCATCTGCCCGTTAAGCGGAAGGTCGTGGGTTCGATTCCCATCCCTTGACACTTCTTTTATTTTATCCATTCTGACCAAAATCTATCCGTGAACTTCACACAGTGAACTTCACACAGAGAGAATAAGGCAATTATATAAGTAGATAATCCAAATTGTGCCTTATCACACACTATTTTTTTTATTTGGCCTTATTACCTTGTGTTTATAATCTATGACGTAATGCCGGCGGCGCGCGCCCGTTGGCTGCCGGCGAGCACGTGACCTCCCTGTGCGCGCGCATCCGTGACAGAACCGGCCGGCCCATGACGGTCGTGACTATATATGTTGATGGATGGATAATAATAATAATATAATAATAATAATAATAATAATAATAATAATTATTATTATTATTATTATTATCATTAGATAATGATAATGATCATAATGATGATGCGCGCGCATCCGTGACAGAACCCATGACGGCCGTGACTATATATGTTGATGTGTGCATGATGATATTGGAAACAAATTACTTAATTAAAACAGATACATATTTTATTTAAAACATATTTTTGATTTTAACTCCAAAGAGGTTTCAGATAATAACCTGAATATTAGGATTTCTTCCTTCTTTGAAGTCTCAAATAATCACTGAAGAATTCAGGTCGCTACTTCCAACAGTTTTATCGACCAGTCAGATATCTGAAAATTTGCACATCTGCAATGGTAGTTGGACTGAGTGAATGTTCAAAATTTAAGACTTCCATGTGGTCTGTAAAAGCATGTTATAATCAAATACAAAAATGTTAAAGGCAATTCGGAAAAATAATCATTCTCTGCTGTATCTACATTCACTTAAAACTATTCAATGAAAACTATGAACAGTTTTTAAATACTCTTCTTATAAGAAATAGCTCTTCTCCATTAATCATAAGCGGTGATCTGAATGCTCGCTCTCCAGTATGGTGGGACAGAAAAACCAATGTTGATGATCAAAAACTGAATAACTTTCTTCATCAACACGATATCTATATTCAGTATAATGCCTATCCTACATGTCGTGGAAAAAGCATAATAGATCTAAATCTAACCAATCCGCAGGCAATGAACTCTGTTCAAAATTGGCAAAGACTCAACTCTCCACTATTTCCAATCACAACGGAGTTATATTTCAATCTCTACTCGGAACAGAATCAATATAAATTATGATAATTCTACGTGGAAGTTTAAAGAAAAAAAAAGCAGAATGGAAAAAATCCCCAGAATCCATTAATATTTCACAAGTTTATTATCTACAATCTAAGTTTAAATAGCAACACAATCAAACGAACTGGATAGCTTGGTCTGTCAAATTTCGGAATTAATAATTGAATCTGCGTATAAAATTCTTTCAATTAAAACCAATATGCCTAACTCCTCATATTCTGTCAATTGGTGGAACAACGAACTTGAAAGCCTACAACGAAATTTTCATTACATACGCAACCTATATTACAGAAGATATCCTAGAGTGAGCAAAATAATTTTCTACGAAGCAAGACGCATATATATAACAGCAACGAAAAAACTAAAATACAACAGTTGAAGAGACTACATTGAAGAACTAACCAATGACTCCCTCCCCCTTCGGTAATCTTTATAAATTAACAAAATATATTTGGGGAACTATATTACAAATTTACCAATTATTGATAAATTTTCAAATCCATTCCTAACAGCTATGTCAGAACTTCTTAATAATTTGTTTCCGAATGATACTCAAGTAACGGATTCAGCGCAAAACATAATTACTAGAAATTATATCCCTAATTACAAGAACAAAAAACAGACCATTTTTACATAAAATGATATTTATACAATGATATCACACAGCTAAACCTAAAGAAATCTCTAGGAATAGATCATATATCAAAACGGAAGATAAATAGGTCTTATAATCAAATATGCATGAAAATGAGCCCCTTCCCTCTTCATTGGAAAAATTCCTCATTACGTATTTTCAACAAATCCAACAAGCCAAACAATATGAGTTTTAAAGCCTATCGCCCAACTTAGCCAAAATCTTTGAGAAATTGATTGCCAGAAATATGATGGATCACTTAACTCCCCTGCTGAACACAAGTCAACAAGGTTTCTTAAAAGGGACGTTCAACGATCTTCGCTCTTGAAGAAATAACCAGAAGCATCATAGAATTCAAACAACTAGTCGCCCTACTTTCAGTAGATATTACTGCGACAACTCCTGGCATCCAAGTTTACTTAAATCTCTTGATCAATTGAACACTCCATTTGACCAAATAAAAATAATAGAATCATACTTTCAAGACCGTTAAGTCTTATTTGAATACGCTGGATTTCTTGTATCAAAACAACTAAACAAAGGATGCCCACAGGGAGGAGCACTGTCTCCGGTACTTTGGAACGTCATCCTCAACGGCCTCCTCGTACGCCTTACTCATATATCAAATATTCGTCCTGTAGCATATGCCGATGATGTGGATATCGTTTTCTGGACAACAAATATAATAGACTTGAGAAATTTCATCCAAACAGTTCTTCATGTGATAGACAATTGGTGCGATGAAACAAACTATATTTATCGACCAAAAAACCTTAACTTATTTTCATAATCAGCCTCATTTAACAATAGAACACAAAGGAGTAATCCTTAAAATTACCGATCAAATCAAGATACTCGTAATTTCTTTCTCAGATAACAAAAGAAACAAAACCAATATCAACTTTTCAAGTCACATAGATGATATTGTAGCTCAATACAACAAAATAAAGAACATTCTTTTCTCAATTATCAATAGAAATCTTGGAAGTTTGATAATAAGAAAAGAAGTACAATTTATAAATAACTCATATAATTTTTTTTAAAGGGTAAAACACAAAGATGAGCAAAATCAACATAAAAAAAAAATATTTTCTTTTTTTAAACAGATAATCTTTCTACTAAGAAAAATTCTATATATAGTTACGAGCGTCATGCGTCATGTCTTCATCTCTGTCACCGTTTGCTTTTTTTTTTTGGAATGGCGCTCTCCTATTGGTTGGCTACGATCACGCCACCACTACGCGAGACACTTTGTTTTTGACTTTGCCCCCTCCCCCCCCACTCGCTTTTTGGTTTTTGTAACTATTGTGTTGGAGCGGGTCGCTCCTTAAATAAATGCATATATTAGTTAATAACTAAATGGAATCCTCTCTTTCTTTTTCCCAGTAAGAGACGCCTACGGAAGCCAACAGTACATAGACAGATAAAGCACATAGGCTAGAGTTATTAACTAATATATGCATTTATTTAAGGCGCCAATTTATAATTGTAACAAATAGTATTTGAATAAAAACATTCAATCGGGGGTAAAACACGGGCGTTGCCCGGGTCATTCGGCTAGTAATCATATAACTTTACAAATGCACATTTATATTTTTATTTGAATAATACAGGTTCTTTGAAGCATATGGGTGTCTTCAATTGCCTATAAATTACATTTTATGACATACAATAAATATAAAAATTAAAGCGGATTAAAAGCAAACAGATAACAATCAACAAAAGGGGGTGCCACCATTCTCTGTAGAGATGCAGGGTGACAGAGGAGGCTGTTCCGCTAGGGCTGGTAGGCTTCCTGCCAAAACCTATCTCCACCGCAGTGGAGCGCTGGTTGCGAGTGATATTCAAATAACTCCAAAGGTATTCGAGATAGAAACTTGAAAATGTAACTATAAGTATTTCCAGATTAAACTCTATATACTGTTAATATTTCAGCCAGATTAGTTACGTACTGAGGACATGCATAGCCGACAAACATATATATATATACCAGATGGCGCTCTGTCTTCTGTAAAGCATATGTGCTCTTGGTCAGGATATGTCATTTTTAATATACACTGGTCGGCAAAATTAAAGGAACAACATATGTTTTTCATTTATCTCAAATTTTATTGAAAATTTATCAATGAAATTTTATACACAAATTTATTATTCCATTATTGATTAGAATACCCGAAATCAAAGAAATCGAACACGTATTTTATGCAAATTAGCCGGTCAAGCAATGATCTTCTTGCAGTCAGTGTATAAATATCTTGGAAATTGTTGTTAATATGGGTGTGATCGCCTTTAACTGATAGACAGGCTCTACATCGGCGACCCATACTAAGAATTAGGGATTTTATAAGCTCCTGTGGAATCAACGCCCACTCTTTTTTTAAAGTGTGTTTCTAGCTCATGAGTGTTTCTAGGAGGGGGTTGGAGGGATGAGATCCGTCGTCCTAGATTCTTCTATACATTATCAATGGGATTTAGGTCTGGAGATCGAGCTGGCCAATTCATCCGAGCAATTGCATGGTTTTGGAGAAAAGTGTCGACCACATCAGCCCTATGTGGACGGGCATTATCATCCATTAGAAGAAAGTTTTCTCCCATTTCAACTGACACAATACGCAGAAGGCTTCCATGAAGGGCCTCTATGCTCAACGACCCATAATCTGTGTGCCGTTGACACCACCTCAAAAGAGAGCAAGGGAACTTTGGCGCAGACAACATGTCGCTTGGAATCCAGATGAATGGAGCCATGTAATGTTCACTGATGAGTCCAGATTCTCTCTAAACAGCTATTATCGTCGTGTCTTTGTCTGGAGAGAGGTAGGAACCAGAAATAACCCCCGAAATATGGTTGAAAGGGATCCCTACAGAAGCCAATGTTTTAGGGTCTGGGCTGGAATCTTCTTGGGCGGTCACACAGCACTCCACATTTTTCGGCAAGAAACCCTGACTGGACAGAGGTATCGGGACGAGATCTTGACAGCATATCTGATGCCTCAATCATTAGAAATGGTAGAAAACCTTCTTATAATGGATGATAATGCCCGTCCACATAGGGCTGGTGTGGTCGACACTTTTCTCCAAAACCATGCAATTGCTCGGATGAATTGGCCAGCTCGATCCCCAGACCTAAATCCCATTGAGCATGTATGGGACAACCTAGGACGGCGAATCTCATCCCTAGAATGCAAACCAAACTGTGGATCATTTCCTCTTCATCTGCACATCTTTCTAATAACAAAGAAATCAAGCGGCCACTCTCCTATGAATTATAAATCTCAACCTGGAATCAATGAAAAATATCATTAGAAATAAATCTGCTCGGTACTATTAATATATTGGACTTTCACAGTCATTGTAGATAAATCCAGAAAGACTTAAGTCTCTGACTGGCAACTCGAGTGGTTAGAGAGATCTTTCGAAGGCTTAAGGAACTTTGATTAATCCTTTATATATATAAAAATGAAATCCAAAATCGATGTTTGTTTTCGCGATGCGCAAAATCTACAGAATCAATCATAATGAAATTTCGCATGTAGGTAGCTGAAGATTTCCTTTAACAAATAGACAATTCAAAAACTAAAAAGGTTAATGTGCTTTTTTTTAAATGTAAAACCAAAAAGCGTTAGTTCCAGACTTTTACCGCTTGGCGCCGCACTGGTCGCGACGATAAATGAATTTGATTGGTTAATAATTTTACACGTAGTTTGTTAGTTTGTTTACACGATGAACGTTTTTAAAAGGTAAGATTATCCAATCGCCGTGAAACTTTAGGAAGTTATTTATTATACTACTGAGAAGGTTTCTCGTTTGAATTTGATTTGAAATAAATATTCGTTTCAATTTTATTTGCAATTTTTCTGCTTTCACTCGCAAGCAGCGCCTCTCGCGGAATCTGGTGAAATTAATTTATAAATTGTAAAAATGCTAAAATGTGTATCAAGCATAATGAATTTAATATTTAATTTAAGTATTTAGTAATATAATATTCCAATGATGTTGTAAAAAAACTTGGCATATCAATATTAATATATATTTAAAGAAAATATCTTATATAAAATTTAATAAATGTTTTCAAAAAAACTATGTACAAGAAACTTAACCCTGGAAGCTTAATTTATTTCATAATAAAAAAATTATGTGTTTCAAAAATATATTTAAACGCATATTACAATATTTATATACGTTTATAAATCTATATATAGGTGGATTGGATGTTTTCTAGAATCGTTTTAACAAATGTTCGTTAGGCAAACTTTTACTTGGGTAAAAACCGGGCGAAGCCGGGTACATTCGCTAAATACAGTTATTTATAAATGTTCGTTTGTGGCAAGATACTATTCCTTCAACTTCAAATAACCGAGTGGACCAATTAATATTGATTTTATTCAACTTATCGAGTATTTCTCAAGGGACCGGGAATATTTTTCAAATTATAAGGAGTATAGACAAGTATATATTCAGTAGGGATTGGATGTTTGCTAGAATATTTTTATAAATGTTCGTCAGGCAAACCTTTACTTACCGGGCGAAGCCGGGAACATATATATATATATATATGTTTGTCGGCTATGCACGCCCTCTATATGTAACAAATCTCGCTGAAATTTGAACAGGACAGAGAGTTAAATCTGGAAGAGTTTTTTTGTCGCACTTTTAACCAAGAAAAATCATAATTAACTAATTACTGAGTAACAATATTTTTTTATCAGAAATGATGATGACAATTTTGCTGTATCATGCTTTAGGACATAAACAAAATTCTTTAGGGGAATATTCACTAAAGCAGACCAAAGGCGAAGCCAGATAATAAATTTTAGTAGGCAGGAACAAAATTCTACCAGCGAAACATTCACTCGAGCAGAAGACACACGAAGCCAGGTCATCTCTATATATAAAATTCGTTTCACGGCCTTTTGGTTAAGATCATGTATTATATATCTAGATATTTTATTTATATATATTTTTTTAAAAATCTACTCAGTAGAGAGAGAGAGTGGATATGTTTTCTCGAAAAATATATTTTATATATTATATAAATATATAATGCAACGAATATTATTATCATAATATTTTGTGTGTTCCGGAATATTATTATCGTCAATAATATTCATTAGGAAAACTTCCACTAGGATAAAACCCGGGAGAAGCCGGGTACACATCCGCTAGTCTCTATATATATAAAAGTCAATTTCTGTCTGTCTGTTTCGCGATAAACTCAAAAACTACCGAACCAATTGGTACCAAATTTTGCATGTCGCTTTTTATAAACCTGAGGAAAATTTTCGGCTGCATTTTGATTAGTATTTTTGGCTATTTCTTTTTTTTTTTTCATTTGGAGAACATTTTTTACGCGGACTAATCCGGAAAGGAATGAATGCCCAAATATGGCCATTTTTTATACGCATCGGTGGTTCAGTGGTAGAATGCTCGCCTGCCACGCGGGCGGCCCGGGTTCGATTCCCGGCCGATGCATTTTTTTTTACAATTTTTAAAACCCATTTATATTATATATAATATAAATATATATTATTACTAGCCGAGTGACCCGGGCAACGCCCCGGGTTTACTCGAAGGGCCCGCAGGTGAGAAACTATAGGCATTGGTTCCTATGCCTAAAGAATTATTTAAAATGAAAAAAGAAGAAAAATACTAACAAATCAGAAAATAAAAGTGCAAACAACACATCTACACTACTTCAAGAACATGAGAGCACATGCACTGTGTCACCATACGTGTACCATTCGTAAAGACCCTGTTTAGGATTAAAATATCTCCGAAGCATAACAATACAACCAACTCATGTTTGGTAAGCAATTTCAGGAAAGAAACTATAGGCATTAGTTGAAGAGTTTAAATAAATATATTTAGAGTGAAAAAATGACACAAATCAGCAAATAAAATTGCAAAAAATGCTACTATATCGCAGATAAGACAACATATAAAAGGAATGAAAATATTTAAAGGACCTCATTAAAACTACATTTCTAGTTTTATATATACAATATAGCCTCGATAATTCGACCATGTTTTGTTGTCCTGACCTACATCCATTCATATAACAAACTGTAATTCAACACTATCGATAATTCGACCATTATAAATTTCAACAATTGTTTGTTGCTCAAATATAACCTCACTGCTAAAAAGGTATTACAGAGAAAACGGCTGACATTGTAAATGTACAAAATGTATGTATAGAGCAGGGGAATAATAAATAAAGACCAAAATCAAATTAATTGATAATAAATAGATTATTGCCAAAAAATATATATATATTTTTTTCTCCTTTCTTATCTTCACTCAATCATATTAGAGTGTCAAGCTTGTAAAGCTTGAAATTAACAACCATCATGATTGGGTGAAGTAGAATGCGTCTGCCTTTGTCATCAAGACTGGGAGCACTACTCAGTGGCAGGCCACTGACTTAGCTCCAAAAGAATGTATCCCTGGATTAGGAGCCCTTACAAGGTACTATCAGCCGGGCCAGCTGAGCCCAGGTTTTTTTAGTGAGCTTGTTACTGTTCCCCCTCCTCCTTTTTCATCCTGGCTTGGGACCGGCAAAGGCGGAGTTTTTTTTTTCTTTCAGGTGAGAAACTTTAGGCATTGGTGAAAAGTGTAAATATATATTTTGGAAATGAAAAAAAAGGATAAAATAAATCAGAATATAAATTTACAAACTATATTTCAGAGGAGACGATTTATAATAGGAATTCATTTAAATGACCTCATTAAAAACTACATTTTATATATATTTGGGTTAAACTTTACATGTATGCTATCCAAAGTGCGCACACTTGAAAAAGTCACATAAAGTCGTCTGTGCGTAAACACAGGCTCTTGTAGCAAAGGTTTGGCCTTGAGCCCTCTTTATAGTCATATATGTCAGACAGTATACAGTGTGTTCAACTTTGGGTACTGTCAGTATATGTGCTTCAAGGACATGAGAGCACATGCGCTAGAACACCATACCTGTTCCATCGCAAAGATCCTATAGGCATTGGTGAAAGTGTAAATAAATATTTTGGAAATGAAAAAAATTGCAGATATGACAAAATATTAAAGGAATAAATTCATTTAAAAGACCTCATTAAAAACAACAATTCTATAATTTTATATATACAATATAATCAAATTAATTCAACACACGATAATTCGACCATTTTTGATGTCTCGACCTACGGCCTATCATATGACAAACTAATTCGACACTTTCGATAATTCAACTATTTTGGAAATTCAAATTTCAACAGTTGATATTTGTCTAAAACCCCTATTATTAACAACATATTAGACTGCAGAGTGCAAAAATGTAGAAAATTGTATGTATATAATTGTATGCATATATTTGTATGTATATAATTGTATGCAAATAATTGTATGTATAGATCAATGAGTAAAATAATTTTTTTTTTGCTTATCGCTAGTACACGTGGTACAGGCCTTGATAATCATGGTGGGTAGAGTAGGCGACTGCTTTTACTGTAAGTACACAACATGTCTAAACATGTGAAAAGCAGTTCGACTTTGCATTTGCAAATGTGCCAGAGCCCCGTTTGATTACTTGCGCTTGCTGGTGGGGTTGGACTTTTGCAAGAATCGGAAGCCATTGGAGCATTTTTTTTTTTTCAGAAAAAGTGCCCAATGCGGGAATCGAACCCGGGTCGTAGCGGTCGAAAACCAACGGCTTAAACCATCCTTCCACCAACCCCCAGTAAAATAAGTAAATAAAAAGAAGACCAAAAATAAGTGATAATAGTTTATTGAATAACAAATAAAATAAAAAATCTTTTCAGGTGAAAAATTATAGACATTGGTGAAAAAGTAAACTGGAGAAATAGCAATCGTGGTTTTGTTCCTGCGGCGAGTCATATTAGCACGCCTAGCGGTTAGGGGAGTGAGTCTTCCACGGCCTTTTCGAGGCATGACAGAAGACGCTGAAAAAAAAAGGTAAAATAAGAACCAAGCAGAGGAAAACTATAAAACTGAAAGCCAGGACAGGCATAAAAAGAAAATTCCAAGCATGTGAGGAAACAATTGAAGAAAAAAAAAAGGATTCCAAAAAAATACTGCAAAAAAGAAACCAGACACAAAAAGCAACAATTGAGTACACAAATACAGCATCAGCCTATTTATGAGAAGAAAAAAAACGACAGACACAAAAATGGAGCTAAATTCAAATGAAAAACTATAACAGATCAAGTAATCAAATCAGGCATTATGAAAGATACTGCAAAAAAGAAAATAAGACACAAAAATGGAGCTAAATATGTAAAAAACATGTATACAAAAAAGCAAAGCCCAATTCCAAACCCAAATATTTTTTTATGAGAAGAACATCAACATAATGCATGATTACGGCAGTCCATAGCTTCCCTGACAAAAATTCACCAAAAAAGTTAAATATTCCAAAATATTTCTGTGTATATATTGCTAAATGTGTAAATAACATGTATATAAAAAAGCAAAGCTTAATTTTAAATTTCATTATCCTTGTCACAGGAAAAGCATCAAAATACTGCATAAGTACGGCACTTTTGCAGCCCCCCTGACAAAAATTCACAAAAAGAGTTAAGTATTCAAAAAAATATTTTGGTATATATATTGCTAAATGTGTAACAAACATGTATATAAAAAAGCAAAGCTTAATTCTAAGTTTTAATATTTTTTTATAAGAAAAGCTACAAAAGCAAATAGGGAGAAGTGGCGCCATTTAGCCATTTTCAAAATTTGATTATGAAAGAGTAAATAAATGAGTAAATAAGGACAGATATAAAGAGAAAGTATTGCTAAATGTGTAACAAACATGTATATAAAAAAGCAATGCTTAATTCTAAGTTTTAATATTTTTTTTAAAATAAAAGCTACAAAAGCAAATAGGGAGAAGTGGGGGCCATTTAGCCATTTTCAAAATTTGATTGTGAAAGAGTAAATAAATGAATAAATAAGGACAAATATAAAGAGAAAGTATTGCTAAATGTGTAACAAACATGTATATAAAAAAGCAAAGCTTAATTCTAAGTTTCAATATTTTTTTTTATAAGAAAAGCTACAAAAGCAAATAGGGAGAAGTGGTGCCATTTAGCCATTTTCAAAATTTGATTATGAAAGAGTAAATAAATGAGTAAATAAGGACAGATATAAAGAGAAAGTATTGCTAAATGTGTAACAAACATGTATATAAAAAAGCAATGCTTAATTCTAAGTTTTAATATTTTTTTTTAAATAAAAGCTACAAAAGCAAATAGGGAGAAGTGGGGCCATTTAGCCATTTTCAAAATTTGATTGTGAAAGAGTAAATAAATGAATAAATAAGGACAAATATAAAGAGATAGTATTGCTAAATGTGTAACAAACATGTATATAAAAAAGCAAAGCTTAATTCTAAGTTTTTATATTTTTTTATAAGAAAAGCTACAAAAGCAAATAGGGAGAAGTGGGGCCATTTAGCCATTTTCAAAATTTGATTATGAAAGAGTAAATAAATGAGTAAATAAGGACAGATATAAAGAGAAAGTATTGCTAAATGTGTAACAAACATGTATATAAAAAAGCAATGCTTAATTCTAAGTTTTAATATTTTTTTTAAAAATAAAAGCTACAAAAGCAAATAGGGAGAAGTGGGGCCATTTAGCCATTTTCAAAATTTGATTGTGAAAGAGTAAATAAATGAATAAATAAGGACAAATATAAAGAGAAAGTATTGCTAAATGTGTAACAAACATGTATATAAAAAAGCAATGCCTAATTCTAAGTTTTAATTTTTTTTTATAAGAAAAGCTACAAAAGCAAATAGGGAGTAGTGGGGCCATTTAGCCATTTTCAAAATTTGATTGTGAAAGAGTAAAAAAATGAGTAAATAAGAGCAAATATAAAGAAAAAGTATTGCTAAATGTGTAATAAACATGTATATAAAAAAGCAAAGCTTAATTCTAAGTTTTAAAATTTTTTTTTTAATAAAAGCTGCAAAAGCAAATAGGGAGAACTGGAGCCATTTATCCATTTTCAAAATTTGATTGTGAAAGAGTAAAAAAAAGAATAAATAGGAACAAATATAAAGAAGAAATAATTAAGCAAAAGAAAGACATAAATAAATATTTCAATCTACAATTCGAAAAATAATATAACCTCAGCCTATTTATGAGAAAAAAAAAACGTTGCCAAAGACATTAGGAAAGATAATGCAAATAAGAAACATACACAAAAATTGAGCTCTATTTAAATGAAAAACTATAACAAGGTACTTACAAATTATAATCATAATCAAATGAAGCAGAAATTAGTAAAAATTAGTAAATAAGAATTAGTAAAAGGTAAACAAAAGAACGAATTTCAAAACAAAGGAATTGATGATGATAAATGCAAAAAATCTACGATTGTAAAATAGATTAAATTAAAAAATAAAAATAACTGTTAACATTAGGAAAATAAAAACAGGCCTATCATACGAAGAAAAAAAATAACGAAAATTTTGGTATATAGATCGTTATGTGTAGTTCAGAATCTTCGGAGGAGATAGCTCAGGACTTTACAATGGAAAACTCTGTTACGGTATTATCTATATAGATATCAACTATATTAATTAAATCAAATACCTAGACACTAATATAATACAATTTTTGCCATCACACACACTTTTTTCCTGTAGTTTATGTGTTACTTCTTTATTGCTATTCTATGGCACTTCTAATATTTATTATTGATGTACTTTCAGTATGAAGGAAATTGCAATGGGGGGGGGGGGGAATTCTCGGGCGAAGCCGGGTCATACGTCTAGTTACTTATATTTTCTAATATCAAAGTGTGTCAATGGTTTTATAAAAAGATAATTAATAATGGGTTTATTAATGTACATATTTATATATTTTAGTGAGGTTTAGTATATATTTTAACTTTTTGATTCTAAGTTTTATATAAATTCATGACTAAAAACTAGCTAAATAATTAATAAATAAAAATACATATTTTAAAAAAGCTTTATTTAAATGCAGTAAAAAAATAAAAAATAACATATTTTATCTTCTCCCATTGAGCAATTAGATGTATATGAGTGAAAATAAAAGCGGTGGGGGACGATCATATTGAGAGAAGAGGTAAATATTTAGTAAACATATAAAATCGCTAATCAGTTGTCACATAATTAACCACATTGGCGTTGGCAATTTAGTGCATTTAAATAAAAGCTTTTTTAATGTATATTTTTTATTGATTATTATAAAATTAAACTTTAAAATGGATTGTGTTTGTTTGTGTGTGTTAAAATAAACTTATCAGGGAACCTTTTTTCTGAGTTTCAATTACGCCATAATGCTGCTGTATAAACAAGAATCGTTTGTCATACGTGTTGACTTTGCTTAGAATATTTAAAGAAACTGATTCCAAAAATTATTAATTAAACATTATATTTATTGATTCTCAAGGGAAACTAATATTAAACAAAGGAACATTTTTTCTTCCGGTTAGCGCCTATTTACCTGTGAACTTACACACACTCTGTGGAACAATTAATTAATATATATACAACAATACGAGTGTCCTTCAACCACGGTACCACAACCAGGAGGTTCGTGAAATTCCGCTTAGGTGAAAAAGGAATATTGAAGGTAACTCAATAAGCGTTAAGTAACGAATCATAAATAACGATGCCCTGTGCTAAACTGTTTAGGCAAATCCGGCAACCAGAACTCGGACACTATCAGGCGGTTTGAGAACATTGCAAACCACCTGGTTCGTCTCGAACTAGGTAAGGCCAACAGATGCTGCCGCTTTGTACCTCATGACGCCAGCTCAGGCGAACCGCCGAGTGGATGTGTTTGCAAGAAACTGTTAGCTAATTTGCATGATGTTCATTTCATAAAATGAATTGTTACTTGCGATAAGAAGTGGGTATATTATTGTAATCTTTACACCTAAAAGCAGTGGTTGAGTCCGGGTCAACCTCCTAAACCTGTTGTCAAACGTGGACGCTTCGAATATGAGTCGATGCTGTGCAATAGGTAAAATTTTAAAGGGATAACACATTACATAGTTCATTCTAAACGATCGAAATATAAACGTCAATTTATATTCTGAACAGCTGTAGGGATTGTGCACTGTTTTGAAGCATAAGTAAACGGCTTTGGTGAAAAAAAAAACGAGTTCTTCTAAAATATTTTGACGCCAAAACACATACTGCTCAAAGGGCAGAAGAAAAACTTCAGTACCTTGAAGCAATCTAACTGTTACCAGATCCCGCATATAGTCCGGTCCCTGCACCCTCGGGTTATTACTTGTTCCGATTAATGTCCCACTTCCTTTGCGTGCGGCACTTCAATGACTAGAATGAGTTAAAAGTTGGGGTTAAAAAGCTCGTTCCGAAAGACCAGAACTGGTATCGCCGCGATATCGAAGAACTAGCAGAAAGATGGCCAAGACGGTGCAATACGATGGCCTATACTTTGAGTTCATTACAAAGTGACAAAATTGTTGCTAAACTTTATTTGTTTCTACTTTTAGGTGAAATAAAAATATTTACTTTTTTAATACTCGTTATTGAAAATGCATACCCCCCCGGGGAGTTGGCGTCCCATTTTTCTCTTAAACCAGGGTGTATGGCACGACCACGAGCTCCGAACCTTTTGGCTATTGTCTCAAGAAATATAAAGTGATTAAACCACCTCCAGATATTGGAAGAAAGCCCACGAGACGATGGATATCAATATGTTTCTTCTATTGAAAATATCGAAGTAACTGATTAGTTATCAGTGAAAGAAAATCGTCCAAAGGAAGCTTGCCACAACGAGGCGAGGAACAAGGAAACTGTCCCCGCGCAGTCAAAAGGAAGTTGTGCGGATCAAACTGACGCCCAAAACAGTGAAAACGACGAATTCACTACTGTCGGCAAGAAGACAGGAAAATTACCCTTTTCTGTCTACTGACGAAGATATCAAGTTCTGGTTAGTCTCTCCCGATCTGAAATGGCCGAGTACCTATTTGAGGACGGACTTGAGATCCGTTTACTCTCCTGAAAGCCTATCCATGCAGAAAGAAGCCGGACAAGATTAACCTCAGCGAACTACCATTCGTCACCGAGGATAGTCACGTCATCAAGGCACTACGACCAGAAGTTATCCAATTGGACAAAGAAGGAGTAGCACGCCAGTCATTGCCCAAAGTGAATCCGGATCCCTCTAATTCGGAATCCAAAGAAAAAAAAAGGAGAATTTCCCCCGCATGAGCCTCAGTTTTAAAGGGTCAGACCTGAACTTCCGTAGGAACCTCAGATGAGTGAAGCAGTGCGTATACTACTAGAAGTGGATGTGTGGCGAATCTACCAAGGATATACGCGACCCAGGACTTAAATTAAAATGGGAGCATTTTGAAAATGATTTGTATATATATTGATAATATGTAGATGTAAAACTATCTGGCAACACAAATTTAAACAAAATAGGCGATAAAAAATATAGAATTGTCGTAGGCACAAGTTGTGCTTATTGACTCCTGTAAAGTCGATAAACACATAAAATATAATCCCTAGGCTAAATGTAAAATATATAAATAGCTATATATTCGACAGTTATTATAGGGATAAATAATTTTTAATCTCTCACAATATAATACGGTATTGGTATTTCGTATATATGAAAACTACAAGGGTGGATCAATAAATAAGGTGAATTATCTTATTTCTTAAAAATTAAAAAAGCAAAAATAATTTAGACCACATAATATTAAAATATAACATCGAGAGACTATTTAAGGTGTTCTGTTCCTTTTCACACGCGCGGCGCGAGACTTATAAATAAATTAAAATGGAAGCTCCCTTGAAGGATTGCACCACGCTTGAACAACGTGCAGTTATTCGTTTCTTGAATGCAGAAGGTATTCAAGCATCTCAAATATGCCAAAGAATGAAAAATATCTATGGCGAGTCTTGTTTATCTCAAAAAACATTCATAAATGGGTTAACGAGTTCAAAAATGGACGAATTACATGTACCGATATTGAGCGACCTGGACGACCAAGTGTTACAGCGACGCCAAGCACGATAAATGCGGTTGAAAACTTAATTTTGGAGGATAGAAAAATATCCATTTTTACCATAGCCGACAATTTGAATATAAGCTATAGAACTGTGCACACCATTATTAAAGAACAATTGCAATTTAGAAAAATATGCTGCATATGGATTCCACATTTCCTTAATTTGGACCAAAAACTTAACCGTATTCGGATTTCAAAGGCTCTGTTAAAGCGGTATGAAGAGGAAGGTGATCATTTCCTTGACCAAATTGTAACTGGAGATGAGAGTTGGTGTTATCATTATTTACCTTCGACAAAACGTGCATCTATGGAATGGAAACGAGGCGACTCTCCAAGACCAAAAAAAATCAGGTCTTAACGTTCGGCCGGTAAAGTTTTGTTAACAATTTTTGGGATGTTGATGGATCAATCTGTCTTGATTTTTTATCCTCAAGGCAACGTATGAACAGCGACCTTTATTGTGACATTTTTGTAAATAAGCTAAAGCCCGGTATAAGAAACAAAAGAAGAGGGAAGCTTAGTAAAGGTGTTCTCTTCCTTCATGATAATGCAAGGCCGCATACATCATGTAAAACTGTATCTACAATCATTAAATTAGGTTTTGAAGTTTTAGAACATCCTGCATATAGTCCAGACCTAGCCTCCTCTGACTATTTCCTTTTTGGACTACTAAAGAAGGAGTTAAAGGGAAAGCGATTTGACTCGGATGTAGATGTCCAGAAAGTGGTGCAAGATTTTTTTCACACGCTTCCTAAGAGTGCCTATAAAGAGGGTATTTACAAGTTGCCAGAACGATGGAGACGATGTATAGAAAGCCAAGATGATTATTTGGAATAAATAAAGTCTTAATTTTAATATCGTTCTTATTTCTTTTTATAAATTATAATTCACCTTATTTATTGATCCCACCTTGTATTTCTTATATTTGGACGTTTAAATGCATTTCTTTTTTTACAAATATTTAAAGTTTGATTTTATTTCTATATATTTTTAAAATAAAATAAACTCACTGTATTTTCTAAAAACCATTTTAATTTATTCCAAGCTATTATAAGTCGTGGTTACTCCACGCTCGAAGCGCTTGGAAGTTAAAATAATTCATATTTAAGCTACTAGATGACGCCACTGTAACATGACAGTACTTCTAGTAAAATCACTTTGGCGTCTTTATATATTTAGAAAAAATGTATATATTGGATTTTTGAAGAATTTTATTATCCCAATATATATATTATATATATATATTATATATATTATAAATATATATATTATATATATATATTATATATTATAAATATATATATTATATATATATATTTCTAGGAACAACTCGCCTCTCTTTATCTAGAATATTTGTGTTTGAACTAAAACACAAGTGACGCATCTCAGCTCACGTGTTTTACTTCAAACACAAATATCCGCGATGAAGATAGACGAGTTGTTCCTCGAAAAATTGTAATAATAAAAAAAGCTTCAAAATTCAAATATGCAATTAAAAAAATATATAGTTATTATTATGGATTGCTAAATCTTAATACAAGTATACATATAGTACCAAAAGAGGCGCTTCTCCTTTTAAATATGCATTAAAACAGTTCACTTTGTTTATTACTCCGGTACAAAACGTAAAATAGGCAATGAAGCTTTGGAACAAATGGAATTCATCCTACCCCGCAACTTTATATTATATATGTATATTATAAAATTGTCCTGAAATTTTTTTTATCAATCCAATAAAATATTCTATTAATCTAAAGATATCTGCCCACAATGACTTCGGACTCTCGCTTCTTGTATATTATTAAGAATGCATTTTTCGAGGGTAGTGATGACACTATCTATGTTTTAAGGTGTGTTGAAAAGGTAATTTGTTCTTTTAAAAAATGGAAAACCGGCAAAAAATGCTGAAATTTTCGAAGGACAAGAAACATTTTGAAGGAAAAACTGAAATAAAAAGAAAAACAAGTCAATCGAAAATATTTAAGAGAGCTATTAGGGCGATACGAAAAATAATGGATTAGTATTCAAATAAATATTCGAATCTGGAATATTTCCAGATAGTATTCCCTACTTATATGGCATACAAAAACTGATGAACCAGACAAAACCATTGAGACCAATAGTAGCCTATCATCGGTCACCAGCCTGGTGTCAATTTTTTACTTATCTTCTATAACTCCTATTTAGTACAACTCCTACAACTTCTATATAAAAAAAGAATATAACCTATTTATATTCATTGAAAATATTCCTAATTTCAATAACAAACCGAACATAACCCTCAATAGGTTACAGAATAGTCTATTTTGATGTCGAATTTTTATATATGTGTTAACCCAATGAATTGATACTTCCAAAACTGCAAGCTTCACTTAAATATTCAAATAATTTACACGTAGATTAGAAATAAGTACTATCATTCACATTGTTTTGAAATTGTGCTTAGAAATTAATATTTTTACGTTTGAAAATAAATACTATCAACAGAATTGTGGCACCCCAATGGGTATCTTTCATCTCTAAAAGCCGCCTACATGCATGTCAGACATTGACAATTGGATCTGCAACTAGAAGAAGTTAGGAATTAAATACTGGCGCAGATACATAGAGCACCTTAGAATAAGAAGATCTTATCCTCAGAACTATGAATGAATACCATGATAACACAAAATTCACCATGGCAATAAACAACAGAAAACAGTTTTACCATTAAGACACATTGATAATGAAGACAAAATAAAATTTCATACAACAGTGTATTACAAACCTTCCTTTAATCCACACTACCTTAAGTTTGACTCAAAATATCAATTTGTCTAAAATAATCTATATACTCACTGTTCGCTCCTCTTACTGGCACTTAAAGAAAGAAATTAAATCACACAAAATTTAAAATAGATACAACATTCAAGCCAGATATTTAAATAGGCTCATAAATTTCCTAAATGTGACACCTCTCATTTAAAATGCATTAAAACAATGCATTTAGGTTATTTACCCTAATAAAAGCATTATGGCGAAGACAAACTTTGGCCAAATCACCAGTTTTAGCAAATCCACACGATAATCCATCACGAATACTATGGTGTCGGACTTTGGCCCTCATTAGAACAGGAGAAGTTAATTTAATAACAACCAAAGAGAGGAGTTATGAAAACGGTCAAATTGACCAAAATGGTACTAAAGCTCATTCAGAGGCAAGGGCCAATTTTCAGGTGCCGCTCTTTACGCTACGAACAGCTGCGCCAATTTCTCCTTCTGACAAATATGTATAAAAATTCTATTCTATAACCTATGCTATACAATTAGGCCACCTATAAGTCTGATATTTGTACACTTGCATTGCTAGCTGGATTGAACGAGTGTACAAATTTCCAGACTTCTACGTGTGGTCAAGGAGTTTTATATACAACATAAAGGTGCGGGAGGATGGCATTCTTGTACCAAAAGTGCCATCTCTCATTTTAAAAATGCATTTTTAAAAGGAAAGGTGTTTCACTTTTGGTGTATTTATACAGTAGACTCTCCTATAACGCGAGTTTTTTCAACGCGATTTCGTACAACGCGATAAAAAATATTGCGACAAATTTATTTATACAACGCGAATTTTCGTATAACACGTTATAAAATAAAATGCGGAAATTTCCATATTGACAACTGTACAATACATTTAATTTTTATTAAATTAAATTTTATTGCCCTCTATCGTTAAAATTTTACACAAATAAATAAATTTAAAAAAGAAACGCATTGCCAGTAAAAATTTATTTGTGTAAAATTTAATTTTTATGCACACGCGTTTTTCAATTTTTTTTTGTTATTGAACGAAGTAGTGTTGTGTACTTTGTCAATTTAATTGCACATGTGTTTCTGTAAGTAAATTTTTTAAATAGTGTTAAATTGAGTTTTAAAGCTTAAAATAATATTTTAACGCATATGAGGTATTACATTAGAATTTACATGTAAATATTTTGCAAATATAAAAAATTACGAAACTTGCTCCCCAGGCATGATGAATAAAGTTGGAAAAAAAGAAAAATTGAAAAGGAGATATACTGTATCATGTAAAAATGTATTGTATAAAATGATGTATATAGTAAAATAATTATATACTAAAACAAAACTAAATTTTATATTATTTTATATGCAAATGTATATTTAAAAAAAAAAACAAATTACGTAGTGAATAAACTTTAATTTGTTTTTTATATACATTTGCATAAAAATAATATAACATTTAGTTTTGTTTTAGTATATAATTATTTTACCTATATACATCATTTTATACAATACATTTTTACATGATATTCGTCACTAATAATTTACCCTAACAACATTCGCGTTATACAAGTTTTATTTCGTACAACGCGAATTCCTATAACGCGATTTCATACAACACGGAACACATTAATCGCGTTATAGGAGAGTCTACTGTAATATATATATATATAATTGGTTAAATTTTAATTATTAAAAATCATTATATATTTCTAGCAATACTCTGTCAATTATTTATAGTTTTAGTCTCATGCAACCGAATTTTTTAATGGAATGCCAGCCGCTCTTTACGCTACGAACAGCTGCGCCAATTTCTCCTTCTGACAAATATGTATAAAAATTCTATTCTATAACCTATGCTATACAATTAGGCCACCTATAAGTCTGATATTTGTACACTTGCATTGCTAGCTGGATTGAACGAGTGTACAAAATTCCAGACTTCTACGTGTGGTCAAGGAGTTTTTAAAAAATTATTTATAAAAATTGAGAAAGGAAATTTAAAAATAGTCCATTCCCGACAAATTAGAAGTCAGAAATATTTTCAACTGGCATTGTACTCTTGATTGAACGAGTCAAAAAATTTCATGCTTCTCTGTTTTTTTTTGTTCTGTAAATGATTTAATTAAATGAAACAGATTAAAATCAAATTGATAATATAATTTGAAGGGAGATAGTGAAATTATTCTATTCCCAACCACGACCACCCAGAAGTCTGATATTTTGTCAACGTTGAAACGCTGCTTTGCTGTGAAAATCTGTATAGTGATTCCTCATGTAAGAAAGAGAAATGCCCACCAACGAATAAATGAGTTTGATATAGGTAGAATTGAAGTATACACACTGAGATAACGTTTTATCGTACCTCAGTATATTTATGCTCACGTTGATCGAGATCTCATGACTATTAGCAGAATAAAGAATTGAATGGCTAAGGACTGTCATACAGAGCGATGTGCTGGATCTCTGCGGCCAGCTATTACTAACAGCCGATAAGACTGACATGCTACCCGCTTGGCCTTAAATGGATCGTATAGCCACGTCAAGAGCCCTGAGTCAAGAAAAAGGGTCGCATACTTGTAAAAAAGTGCCTACACGAGCAGTTCGGGGACGTTTGCAGCAGCATGGACTGACAGCTCAGCAACCATGGCTATCTTTGACGCTACATCACAGAGAGGAACGCCGTTAATGATATGATCAACGACGAACCTGAAAGCAGGAATGGCGAGACGTCGTGTTTTCAAACTAATCCAGGTTGATTGCAGCCGTGTTAGCGGCCGCATTTGTGTTTGGCGCCATCGTGGAGAAGGCACATTGCCAGCGTGCATTCGACTTAATCATACTTACCCATCACCTGAAGTGATTGTATGGTATGACTTTGGATAAATGTCTCGGTCACCTTTTGTTCGCATTCCTGGAAATTCGAACAGTTCCTATTACATTTATGATATATAAAACGACATTTGAAAATTATCCCGCATGAGTTTCTTTTCAGCGAAAAATCAATTTTTTTAAGGAGAAATAACGATTATTTCTAACCTTAGGGATGAGGTATGAAAGGATGAATTGTGAAGAGTAATGATAAACGGAAAAATAAAAGTGTCCAGGGATGGGAATCGAGCCCACAGTGTTCCGCTTACCGGGCAGATGCCATGTCCACTAGGCTACCCTGGACATATTTTTCCGTTCGTAAATAATACATGAAGTAATTTATAATACACAATATAATACGGCTGATATGTTGAGGCCCATAGCAGTATCCTTTATTCGAGGCCTTTGAAACGCTACGTTTCAGCGGGATAGTGCACGACCGCATCTTGCCGGTATTGTACGTACCTTCCTACATATAGAAAATGTTCGAATGCTGCCATAGAGAGCACAATTTCCTGATGTAACCAATAGTGAACGGCTAGACTATTAGTGTCTATCGACTAGTCACTACATGCCAGTCACTGATGTAGATGAAATGTGACATCGTGTTGGATCTCCATGGATTGCTGTAGAAATACATGCCACTCAATCTATGTTTGACTCAATGCCCTGGTGTATAGGTGCCGTTTTTGCTGTCAGAGGTAGGTTTTCTGGATGTGAATTTCTCAGAATCCATACCTCCAAATATCTTTCAAATAAATCACTTGTTATTTATATAATAATATTTTTTCCTAATAAATATGAATTTGTTATTCATATTTGAGAGAAATATAATTGTACTTGAATAACAAATAAAGATAAAATATTTGAAAAAAGAAACTGCATATATTTTTATGAAAATTAGAAATTATTAGCAATATAACAGCGGTACGGTAGATTAAACTGGCGAAACCGCTGGTAGGGTTCACCACTGACGAGCCAGGCCCTCCCATTATTTTTTTCCATTGCAGTAAGAGCAGTAGAAATTGTTTAATTTTTAAAATAATCATACGCATCTATAATAGTTTCTAATTTTCATAACAGATGGCGCGCTAATGCCATGCTTCTGCCAAGGATTCCATCGAAGTCTTGGAACTTTGTCCTTATAATACCTTTGCGTTCTTTTTCTTGCGGCGTGAAGAGCGGCTTTGTCGTCGTATCGTCTATAGGGACATCGTAATCTTCGAGGGAAGTCTTGGCTTTAGCACGGCGGTGGAATCCTGCAGTCAGACATATTTTTATCTTTATTCATGTACTTTGTTATTTGCAATCCTAATGTAGCAATTTTAATAGCCAGTAGTGTATATTAAAAATTTATCATGCAAGATCAGTGAACGGACAGACATAGAGGGGGGAGCAAGTTAAATAAAAGCTTTAAAGGTGTAAAACATTTGAAGCCTAGGTTCGCCCAAGACGCGGCCAACTCCAAAGCAACGAAAACTTTATTACTAAGGTATAATTGCCTTGATAGACTAAAGATGATTTCAGGGTCAAACACCTTTGCATATCCATCTCATTTTATTTACCTACATAAGTATAAAAAGCACATGTGCTCCTGGACAGGCTTTTATTATTTATATATAAGTATTTTAAGGTTATTTTCCCGCAACTTCTATGTAAATTCCAAGTGCTCTTCTAATTAGCAATATTTTATCTAGATCTATAATATGGACTCGCACACGTAACAACATTGGGATATATTGATTCACTTTCTCATAATCCTGAATATCGTTATAGAATGTTTATAATATTAACTCTAAAACGCTTATACTACTATAATGAAGCTTATTAATAAATAACATTCTATATAACGCGTAACAATATTGCCAAATGGAAAATTAGGGAAGATAAAAACTTAACGAGGAGACAATTTATTTCAGGCAAGGACAAACTATGAATGGTAAAACAAAAGATAAGCCTCGAGGGAAATTTACAGAGTAGCAAAATATAAACTTAAAATGACCACTCTGTTAATAAAAATAATAAAATTAATAAGAACTTTGTTACATAGCTTCTTCCCTATGGGAGCTATAACCTACAGCTAGCAATTATTGTAGATCTGACATGGATCTGACATGCTTCTGCAAAGGATTCCATCGAAGTCTTGGAACTTTGTCCTTAGTACCTTTGCGTTCTTTTTCTTGCGGCGTGAAGAGCGGCTTTGTCGTCGTATCGTCTATAGGGACATCGCAATCTTCGAGGGAAGTCTTGGCTTTAGCACAGCGGTGGAATCCTGGAGTCAGACTCCGAAAATGTAGATCACAGCACCCATGGCTTCAAGGTCTTCTCGGCGGTCTTCAGTTTGTCTTCCCTAACTTACCCAGCATCTCCACCAAAATGTCACGTAGAAAATTAGGGAAGACAAAAACTTCACGAGGAGACAACAATTTATTTCAGGGAAGGACAAACTATGAATGGTAAAACAAAAGATAAGCCTCGAGGGAAATTTACAGAGAAGCAAAATATAAACATAAAAATGACCACTCTGTTATAAAAATAATGAAATTAATAAATACTTTGTCACAATAAAATATGACAATCCACGCGTTAAAATATTTCAGTTGAGTGCTTTTTGTTTGCCTTTTCAAGTCAAATTATTGTATTTTTGAAAATAAATACAAAAATCTAAAATATAGATAGTTTTATTCAGAATTGAGATTTGATTCATAACATCTAGGGGGAAGCATATTTGAAAACTATAGAAAATACAATCGTTTCGAGGCGTTTCTTCAAAATCCAAAACCATAATTTGCATATTTTCGTGCCAGCTTTGATAAAAAAAAAGCATTTTTGTCATGGGGCAGGGATTATTGCGAGGCGATGTTATCTTATGAAGTAGGTTTATTGTCGCGGCGCAGTTTAATGCCAGAGACAATCGATAAAGGCTTGGGACGTACACTCGCCTCATTTGCATGCTGCCCTTCTATGCCGTCTGGCCATGCTTTTGCGAACTAATTAGGAGAAAATCAGCCTTGAATGTTGATTTGTAGATTAGCACGAAGAGTCAACGATCTCACGTTTCTGAAAATAAAAATTTAAGTTTTTTGTTCAAAAACTTTAGAAATCTTTCTATTGTTGCTGTTCAAAATACCAGACCCTGCTCAAAAACTTCACTTAGGTTGAAAAAAAATAAGAAAGTGATCAATGTGATATCATAATAACAAAGTCATGTATTGAACATACAACTTGGCATTCCATAGTGATTCTTATTGAATTTTAGATATTGAAAAATTGACAATAAAATTAACATTATAAGGTTGCTCACACCTCTCTCTATCTGAGATAAATAAATTTTGATATAAAGTTTTTAGATAATATTTTATATGTATATACTATCATATAGATATTAGAACATTGTCTCGAATTGAAGTAATTGACTAGGTAATATTACTTAGAGGAGAACAATTGAACAATAAACCTGAAAAATATCATCTGTAAACAAGAAAAAAGGCCAAAGAAACAGGATATTGTTACGTCGGCCCCAGACGCAGTATGTGTTCACTGCCTAGTCGATATAGTACATATAGTTACACATGAGCTCAAAGGGTTGCAGCAAAGCTTGCGCGTTATTACAGTGGTCCGAAATTGAATGAGCACATTAAATGGACTAGCCCCCAACCTCCGTCGTCAGAAGGATCCTTGGCGCCGTCTTCCACTACCTAAGCTAGTCCAATCCATCCCAATAAGAAGAATTCCTTCACCTCTCTCCTGGCACCGAGATGTCATTCTCGGTCTTAGAATTGTACTGTCAGTGGAGTCTCGTAGCACTCCCACGAAACGTTACGCTCCGTTCTCAGGCTGTGCGGCACCGACTTGTAGGCTGATCCGCTCTTACTGCCGGCACTTGTTATAGTATCCATTTTCACAGAGCAATCCGCTCCGTAAAGTCCAGATATGCCGTTTTTCTCCGCCAACCGCTGTTCCACTGCTCTCTACAGACTCTCTTGTTCTGTTCTTCCTCGGCAGCCCCTTTCTCAATCCTCATAGTCCCACTTTACTTTCTTGCTTATCCCTTTCTTACCAACCACTTCGTCTTGGCTCTTGTGACCAGAGAGAGAACCAGATACTTCAATATTAAAATAAAATGAAATTTCCCACGATTTATTTTTGGTTTTAAGAAATCACGTGCATCTTATTTACTTACACTGAAACTTCTTTCGAAATCATGTCATATATGTTGTAATATGATGAAGTATTCAAAACAATGGCGATAAAAACAGAGTTTTTCTTTCTAGTAGCACTACAAACCACCAAGATGTCTCTAGTGTGTAGTCACATAAAGCATACCACTTTCGTATTTCTTAGAGAACTTCGTGGCGCGTCTGCTGCCCAGCTTCCAGCTTTCTAGAAAGTACATATTTATAGCCAAGGCAAACACCTTGCTTAAATTTGCATTTTTCTGCCTGGTGTCTCTCCTTAGTCGGCACGACAATTATTTTTTATAATTATTCTAGACATTTATTTTGTATCTTTATATAATTACCTTTGGTGAAAGTTCTGTTCATTCATAGTCACCGCTTCTAAGGATTTATTGCGCAACACATCACATTCCCATTTAATTGTCTTTACTGGGGAGTATTTTCTTGTCATTATTTATTTATGTGAATATATAAACAATTCAATATATTTTATTGACACTCTCTTAGTCAATTTTTATAAAAATTAATGAGAAATTGAACAATGATAAATGATATTATTTACAATTTGATGATAAAATGTAAACATTTGTTCTCGGGGAGAGAGACTTCTCCACCTTGAGAACATCCTCCTCTAGACAAGGAGAGGATCAACCTGAAATGCTATCAGTTCAAGGCCAGGGCATCGTCATCCAGGCCTCGCCCGAAGACCCAACTTCGCAGTACCAGTACCGACGGGCTAGCGTCAGGTCGCTGGACCCACAAGCGACGCATGACTGTTGGGCCGAGGATGGATGTGGCAAGGCGTGCAAGGCTAGTTTTACTGCCACATCTGCGTCATGGCCGGAGAAGGTACAGTGACTGAGTGACGACCAAGAAATGGTGTTGGAGAGATCCAGATATGTAATCCACCTCCTCGCGAGCTGGACAGCCAGGCGCGGGCGCTCTAGCATGCGGCGGGCAGTGCAGAATATGTAAAGAATCTCACACATTTATATATATGCTAAAATGAAATATACTTCACACGCAGAGTTCATCCATAAACACCTTTTGTGAGTCATTCTTTGAACAATGCATGCATCAAATTTCCTCCTATAATCACTGATATCCAGGTATATTTGTTGAAATTGCCAAATTATTTTTAAAAAATTGATATTAAAAAGTCACAATAAGTTTCATTTTATGTTAATTTTCATTTTTATGTCAAATGAATTTAAAACTTCATTTTAAGTTTCAAAAAATAATACGAATTTTTGTTTCGAGAACGTGCTATAACTCACTTCAGCGTAGAGCAGAGGTCTCGACTTTTCGGCTTCTTTTTTCATTTGAAAATTTTTCTTCAACCTTGTCTTGTTTAACTATAGAGTCTTCTACCACAATTCTCACAAACCTGACTTTGTAATAATGCGACTTGTTGCACTTGAAACATATTGGTCTTCCGTCTTCGGACCTATTCTTTGCTTCTGGACTCTTGTTGTAGGTTTCTTCCTCTGGTAGATCGGTTTGGTCCAAATTTGGGAGTGTAAGGTAGTCTAGGGGTAGAGACTTGGGACAGGAGATTTTTCTGGTAGTACCTCGGAGCGTGGCTTGGAATAGTCCTAGTAGCGTCTTGTGACAGCCAGTGCTTTGTTGCACTTGCTGATAGGGTCGAGCATAGTTTGACTTATTATCTAGAAATTTGGATTTTTGCACACGTTCACCATAATCTTTTCAAATGAGTCCATCTTCTTTCACACGTCAAGGAGTTCTTCGATAGATTTCGATAATGGGCAAAAGAATACTCCTTTTTCAATCCTCCAGTAATCTTTTTTTTTTGCTTCGTCTTTCATATGAGGGTAAACCTTGTTACACATCTCAAGAATATCCTAAACGAATCTAATTGCTGGTTCGTTCCAGTTTTGCATTTTATTGAGCCTCGTTTTTTTAGTTGTTTTTTAAAATAAGAACATTAAGCCTCCAGGGAAAAGTTTCTTTTAAAAATATTTTTTATTAAAAAATAATATTTTCCCTGGAGGCTTAATGTTCTTATTTTAATATTGATTCAAGGGATTATTTATATCGAATTAGTTGCTCTTTGTTCGCATATGATGTAAAATCCTGGATAAATACATTCCCAGCTGGTGAACCTGGCTTTATGGAGGTTCAGCCAGTTCTTGGAACTTCCCATCATGTTCATGGCGGCATACCGGGCAATTATGTCGTCTGCCCAGTGGTAAAGGAATCCGATCTCTTCGAATTCAATTCGATTCAATCTACTGGCGAGGATCTTCGGCTCCATAATATTAAGGGATATCTATATTGGGGTTTAGGACACCTGGAATCGCGCCTTGCATCTCCGCCAATTGTTGCACCTGGTTGTAGTCTGGCAGTTTCGTCTCAACCTTTACTTTCTACTCAGATATTTCTTGTCAAAGCGTGTTTCAACCATTCTACAAGCTTAGATAAGTCAATAATAAGGCAAATATATTTTAGCTAATACCAAAATTAATTTATAAAATCAATATTTAAACAGACATGTAGTTACAATGTTTCATAATACAAAAGTGAGAATTTTTATAAATATTATACGTATATACTCTTTGAATAATAAAAAAAAATAAATATAAAATTATTATTCAGAATATTTGAAAATAATATTTTATAAATCATTTATAAAATCGGCACATCACGAACCTGATTTAACAATATAGTTATATGTGTGTGTGCGAAAATAATTAATATATAAATTATTTTTATATTTTTTATAGACATTTAAAAAAATATATTTATACTCTGTTTATCTTCTGCAGAAGTCTAACTTTCTAAAAACTATATGTAATGCTGTTATATTCTGATGTATAATTGATGCTTGTTCAAAATACGGTATATGGTTATTGTTTGAGGAGTGGTCAACCAGGAGGGATAATGGTTCATAGTTTTTAAAAGTTGCTTTATGTTGATTGATACGATCATTTAGTGATTTCTCCAGTATAAGTAGTTTGGCATGTTTGGCAGGGAATTTTGTATATAGTATATATACATATTAAAAATAAAAAAGGCATATCCTGACAGCGCCAACAGCGCGAAACGCGTTCGTGGATAGCTTTTCTTGATTTATCAAGAAATTGGGTTGGCCAAATATCAGGGAACAGGCTGAATAAATGTTTAGTTGATTTCTATTCCACCAGATGGCGCTCTGCCTTCTGAAAAGCACATGTGCTCCTGGTCAGGATATGCCTTTTTTATTTTTAATATCAACACCTGTGACCTTTTTATTTTTTCTATTATTTTTTCATATATCTCTCTATATATAAAAGTCAATGTCTGTCTGTTTCGCGATAAACTCAAAAACTACTGAACCAATTGGTACCAAATTTTGCATGTCGTTTTTATAAACCTGAGGAAAATTTTCGGCTACATTTTGATTAGTATTTTTGGCTATTTCATTTTTTCATTTGAAGAACTTTTTTTTTACGCGGAGTAATCCGGAATGGAATGAATACCCAAATATGGCCATTTTTATAAGCATCGGTGGTTCAGTGGTAGAATGCTCGCCTGCCACGCGGGCGGCCCGGGTTCGATTCCCGGTCGATGCATTTTTTTTTTACAATTTTTAAAACTCATTTAAATTATATATAATATAAATATATATTATTATATCAACTATATTAATTAAATCAAATACCTAGACACTAATATAATACAATTTTTGCCATCACACACACTTTTTTCCTGTAGTTTATGTGTTACTTCTGTATTGCTATTCTATGGCACTTCTAATATTTATTATTGATGTACTTTCAGTATGAAGGAAATTGCAATCGGGGGAATTCTCGGGCGAAGCCGGGTCATACGTCTAGTATATATATATATATTGGACGAATGACCCGGGCATCGCCCAGGTTTTTCTATTTCTAACCGAATATATATAGGAATTTTTAAAAGCTGTTTTTAAAATACTAAATCAATTAAATTTGTCCAAGAAAATTGCTCAACTGCATTTTATATCAGCTGTATCTTGTTCTACGTATATTCTATTCTACTCGGATTGTACGTCTTTTCTATTTTCTATATACTTTACTCTTTATGATACATTAGCACGTCATCTGTTATAAGGAATAGAAACTATTTTAGATGCACGTATGATTCTTATTTAAATAAAACTATTTTTACTCCCCTTACTGCAATGATAAATTATATTAGGAGGGCCTGGCTCCTCAGTGGTGAACCCTCCCAGCTGGTTCGCCAGTTTTATTTACCATTCCGTCGTAATATTGCATCGGGCTGTTTTTCCTTTATACTTGATACTGAAGCTGACCTCTTTTAAAAGGTATTTTAATGAACCTGTAACACGTCAACAGTGTGTTGTAAAGAAGAAATAGTACAGCAGGTTTCTTGTACATAAATTGCATTTGAAAGGTGTTCGTGATGCTTATTTTGAAAGGGATAAATTCCTGATAACACGCTTCTAAGTTTGATAGAGGTAGAACTGTAGCTTACTGGGATTGCGGTTTATCGTACCCCAGTATTGCTGCTCGCGTCGGTCGAGATCCCAATACTGCTTGAAGAATATGGAGTCGATGAGTGTTCAGGACAGTGTTACGGAACGATGTACTGGGTGTCAGCGGTCCGATATCACTAACAGCCGAGAAGACCGATATGTAATCCGCATAGCCTTATTGAATCCTAAAGCCACGTTACGAGCACCGAGTCGGCGAATAGAGACGTTTGTAAATCAAAAGGTATTAGCACGAACAGGTCGACGACGTTTTTAGCATCATGGACTGTCAGCTCGGCGACCAAGGCTTCAGCTCCCCTTGGCGCTACATCACATACAGGAGTGCCTTCAATCGAGTGATTAGCGCCGAAACTGGACGCAGGATTGGCGTGACGTCCTGTTTTCAGACGAATGTTTGAGCCATCGTGGAGAAGGCACATTGCTAGTATACATTCGACATCGTCATACTGACCAATCACCTGGAGTGATGGTATGAAATGCCACTCGATACACGTCTCAGTCACCTCTTGTTCGCCTCCCCAGCACTTTGAACAGTCCCCGTTAAATGTATGATGTGTTTAGGCCCGTGGAAGTACCCTTTATTGGATGACTGGAAAATAATGCACGACTGCAGGTTCCCGGTATTGTATGGGCCTTCTTACACACAGATAATGGAATATTCGACCAAATTCTGGTTCGTTTCCAAGATGACTAACGTGGCAACGGCACCCATTTTCCAATTTGGACACGACAACATCAACAACACACAGATAATGTTCGACTATTGCCATGGCCAGCATGTCCTCCTAATATGTCACCAAGAGAAAACGTCTGGTCAATGGTTACCAAATGAATGACACGTTACCATACAGAAACACTATATGCATGTTTAGTCACTTAATTGTATTTGAATAGTTCTTTTAAATGTATATTTAGGCTTTTTAACACCTTTTTAAAAATCATATTCATGTTGTCACTTCGAAAGAATGCCATCACGCTTTATATATTATTGTTTTACCCCGACGCAAGTTCAAAATATTTTCTCTTTCAGTTAAGAACAATCATTTGACTGTGAAGCCCTTCAGGCTAAGTTTCTAGCTGTGATTTCATCGCTAACCCCGTAATGACAAGCCCAAAATAGCTCCATAAGTGCCGTTGACTCATGACAGCCATTCCTAGATCCCGGGACGTTTCTGGCCCATGTCTTCTGAAGAAGGCCACTTCAAGGCCTTACCCAGATGGTCCAGAAGTGACCTGTCACTTTAGGAACAAATCGATGACCTGCAATGACGTCATCAAGATGGCGGCCTTGACCTGTGGGTTCAACGTTTCTCCTCCGAAAGTGGGTCAGGCGGCATTGATTGTTGTTACATCAGGCCGCGTAACACTTTCCTCCCCTCCCTCGCTCGCTCCAGACTAGAGCATTGTCTGCGGTCGGCTGCCCCAGGTGTCGTAATCTTGTCACTCATCCTTGTTTCAATATCTACAGACTCCAATATTTCCCCATAAATTGGCTCAATACTAAGCTCAAAATATCCTACTAAAAGAGGGTCTATTATATAAGCCCAAACAATATCTAGAGATTGACTCCCCCAGGAACATTTGTCAACGATGAACCGTGATTTCAATTTTTTATCGCTGCGATAAACACGATCGTGAATTTCTCTAAATAAAACTAACATATGAAAATAGCGTTACAACATTGGGATTTATGCTGTTCTATATGCCTTTTAAGTGAATCTCGATTCAGTCAATTTTTATTAGATAGGACTATCGTGAAAAGAAAAATAATTAATAAATAAAAAATACATTTAAAAAACCTTTAATTTGAATGCACTAAATAGTATGAAACTGATCAGAGATTTTTTATAAGTGTTTGCTATATTTTTACCTCTTCTCTAAATATGATCGTCCCCCGCCGCTTTTATTTTCACTCGGATACATCTAATTGCTCAATGACAGAATATAAAATATTTTCTTTTTTCTTTTTAGTGCATTTGAATGAAAGCTTTTTTTAAATGATTTTTATTTATTAATTATTTAGTTAACTTTTAGTCATGAATTTACAAAACTTATAATCAAAAGTTAACTGGGGATTAGGCCTTAAATAGACGGAAGCCTGCTCGCGGCGGATTGGTCAATTCCTTGTAAGAGGCGTAAATTTGTTCATTCCTGGCCACTCCGGCCATCCAAATGTCTAAAAATTTGTACACTTTCATTGTTCATTGGACTGAGTGAGTATAAGAGTTTCATACCTCTATGTGATCTGGAAACATATTAAAATTATATTAAACATTTTAAAGGCAATTTGGAAATTTGTCCGTTCTTGTCCATTCTGACAACCTCGAAGTCTGAAAATTTGTCAACTTGCATTGTCATGAGGTTATAATAAGTGTACAAAATATGAGATTTCTACGTGCTCTAGAAGTATACTAAAAATCGATTACAAGATTTGTGGACAGACGGACAGACATGGAGGCAAGTTAAATAAAAGCTTTTAATAAGCTCTTAATGTGTGTTAAGAATACTCTAAATTAATGATATTCATGCTTTTAGTTTGGAAATTTTTGAGAGTACTTTAAATATATTTTATAAAACGATTTATATATAAAGGTACATAATCAATATAGATGTAGTATAGAATAATTATTCAGAAAAAAATACATGCAATAAGATAATATCAATTAAAATGTTATAGACCTCCTCAATTCAATTCACAAAATATTTTCGTTGAGATATTTAATTAGAGATTCGGTTTTGTTAATTATTCTAAGAAATATTGCAATTAATACCACTTTGTCAAATGTGTCTTTCCAGAATTCTTTAAATATTTTACTGTGGGGGCCTTGATACGGAAATTTGTGAAAGAAAAAATTATGAAAACCATTACAATTAATTAGTAAATCACGATTTATTAATATACCCATTTGCTAATTTGGATCAGGTTTTTCTCAGCAAGTGCCAATTAAGAGAGTTTATTATATATATAACTTTTTATTTTGTCATTAAGCAATTTTTTAATCTACATATTTTCTCCCACTTATATTGGAGCTACAGAGAAACTCATACAAGTATGACATGAAAACTAATACTTGTATAACTAGAAATTGCAGGAGGACCGTTTCTCTTTATATAATCGTATTTTCTCTATTTCTTAGCAATGAATATATGACGTTTTAAAAAAATATTCCTATCTTCTTTAGCACTTCTTTTTAATCTTTTTATATTAGTGTGAATATCCATATGGAAGTTTTAAAAATATATATATATTATAAATTACACATGATACACAACAACAAAAAAAAAGTTGCAGTGAAAATGTAAAAAAATAGCATTTTAAACACTATCGTAAAGTGTTCTTAAAATGAAAAAAAAAAAAAACTAGAACTGACAGGCAAATATAGAAGTGTTAAAAATTAACTTAATTCAAAGTTAAATACATAAGAACGTTTACATCTTTGAATGTCACATCCTTGACAAGTGATTTATTTGATATTGAAAACTTTTGGTTCCACAGAGATTGATGCTGTTTGACACCGTTGCTGTGGTAAATAATGACGTCGCTCGATATAGTCTCGAGTAAGTCTAGCAATAAACCGGTTTTTGTTATTAATACATTTTAAAATACGCTGTAAATTTGCAAACATCTTTGTTAGAATCTATTGAACGGTTATCTTCATACGCTTTTGATCCTCAGTAAATCTCTTGAAATAGTGGAGGCTCTCACCCTAATTTTCAATCATATAAAGGCCTTATCTTTGAACATCATTTATTATTGAGCTCTCCATTTGATCACTCACGATGTCAATGCGATTATATATAACCCTTTATATTTCTCATTTTGAGTTATAAGTGATGGCTCGTTTATTATAAAGATTTATAATCACTTTATATATACTAGACGAATGGCCCGGGCAACGCCCGGGTTTTACCCGAGTGCGTATATATTTTTAAAACGTTTTAATTCAAATACTATTCGTTACAATTATAAATTGGCGCCATGGATGTCACTCTTGTGAAACGTCCCGTTCCAAACTGTGCGTTTTTAAAATGTTTTAATTTAAATACTATTCGTTACAATTATAAATTGGCGCCGTGGATGTCTCTCTTGTGAAACGTCCCGCCCCAAACTGTGTGTGTCTTGAAAATATAAAAATAAAAATGTGAATTTTCATAAAGATTTCATCATGTCGATTTTTTTTTTGCATTTCACCTACTAAATCGATAGAGATAATTACATTTGCAACATGAACTTAGGTATATTGACTAAATAGAAAACTGCATAGTAATAAAGATCATTTTTTAAAGGCACCATATCGTTTTTTTTTCAATAAAATCGAAACAAAAAAAAAAATTCACAAAATTTATCGTTTATACAATTATTATATATATTAGCATCATATATTAACTTTATGAACAAAAAAAATATGTCCACGGTAGCCTAGTGGTCATGGCATCTGCCCGGTAAGCGGAAGGTCGTGGGTTCGATTCCCATCCCTTGACACTTTTTTTATTTTATCCATTCTGACCAAAATCTATCCGTGAACTTCACACAGTGAACTTCACACAGACAGAATAAGGCAATTATATAAGTAGATATATATTTTGAATATAGAGCAATCCATAATATGTTTATATTTTAAAAATAAGGCTTATTTTGGATTTAAATAAGATTATTTATTTACCGATATTTCGATGGATCAATCTTCCATCTTCTTCGAGGTGTTTTGCAGTGAAGCACGCAGCAGGTCGCGCGCCCCAGGTGAGCCACTGGACGTCTTCTAAGCTTATTGTTTATTTATTTATTTCATCTCAATTTGCAGGTGTTACATTCGAGCATAGCTCGCGAGTCACCTTGTCCAGATTATTTACACATGGCGAGTTGTAAGGCTGGAGTGGCCCCCCGAACCTTACAGGAGGGCAGTTGTTGGGTGTTTGGCTGTCAGCTAGCCATTGGGTCCAGGTCGTCGGATTCGGTGGCTGAGGTCACCTTGGTTTTGAACAATTTCTTGTATAGTTGGATTTGAGGATTTTTGAAATTGCGAGAATAGTCTTGTAGCAGAGTCTTGATAAATCTCTTCTATATTAGGCTGGTTGAGATCTTCTTTGAGAATTTTGTTTGAAAGATTGAATGGGGCTCCTATAGTGGTTCGTAAGCAAATCCTCATGAAGGCATCTATTCTTTTTTTATCCGTAGGTGAGATATATTTGCCCCAGACTGGTAGTGCGTACGTGATGATGGGTAGAATGCAGGTTTTGTACAACGTGAATTTATGCTTTGTTGTTAAATTACTTTTAAAATTAAGCAGGCTTGATAGAGATATTTTGGCTATCTTTGCCTTTCTTATGGTGTTTTGGACATGTAGGTTAAATTTTAATTTCGAATCCAAAGTGACACCAAGATACTTGGCATGGTCGGCCCAACTAATAGTGCTTGAGTTTACTGTCAAGTTGGTTTGTGGCTTGAATTTTTTGTTATCTCTTGGGGGAAAAACTATTGCTTGAGTCTTAGTTGGGTTAATGTCTAGTTTCCACTCATCGCACCATTTGATTATGTCATTTAGGTAGCTCTGAAGCTGAGTAACCAATAGGTTGACTGATTTAGAGTTGAATAAAATTGCTGTGTCATCTGCGAAGAGCTTAAGTTTACATTTAGAGTGCAGTGGGATGTCATTAATGTAAATATTGAAAAGGTAGGGTCCGAGGATAGAGCCTTGAGGTACTCCAGTCTGGATTGGCTTTGGTTCAGTTATATAATTTCCTTGCTTGACTGAAAATGTCCTGCCCTGTAGATAATTCTGCATAAAATTGATAATGTCACTTGGGAACTGGTGTTTTGTGAGTTTCTTTATAAGGCCATTATGCCAAACTTTATCAAATGCTTTCGCAAAATCTAGAAAGACAGCACCTACCACTTCCTTGTGGGATCTTCTTATCTGAATGTAGTCCAGAACTGCAATGAGTTGGTGAGTTGTTGAATGCCCCCTTCTAAATCCGAATTGCTGCGGGATGATGAAGTTAGAGGTGTCCAAGTACATCTGAAGTCTACGTAGAATAATTCTTTCGTAAATTTTGCCGATGGTGGAGAGGAGGCTGATAGGTCTTAGATCTTCAGGGGATTTAGCGGATTTTTTTGGAATTGGAATTATGATAGCATGCTTCCAGACTTTGGGGTAGTAACACAAGTGCAGTGCGGCGTTGAATACTCCAGCTAGAAATACAATCCATTTGATGGGAAGATTCTTGGCCATTTGCGGAGTGATATTGTCATGGCCAGGAGCTTTGTGGTTAGCTAAGTATTTAATCACTTCTTTGACTTCATTTGGTGTCGTCATTGTGAGCATTTTTTCTTGTTGGTGATTATAAGTTATATTTGGTTGGTCTTCTTCTTTTTCCTTGGAGAACTGGTTGGAGAAGTGTTCTGCAAGTTCATTTCCGATTTCTTTGTCGGTCAATAAGGTTTTGCCGTTCGTTACTAAACTTGAGATCCTTTCTGTTTTTTTCCTGATGGGTTTTGTTTTTCTCCAGAAGTCCTTTGGGCTTGATTCAATCTTGTGTATGAATTGATTCCAGTTCTCGGTGGAGTCGGATTTGAGGGCTTTGTTAACTTTTCCCTGTAGGTTTAAATAAATGGCTCTATGGGCTGGATCCCAGGTTGCTTGCCATCTCTTACGAGCTTTATTCTTTTCTTTTATCAAGGCCTTGGTTGAGGGGTTCTGTTTTGATGAAGAGGATGATATAACTGTGTTTTTTGAGTAGCTGTTGTAGATTTTATCATTTAGTATGGTCACTGCTGAGTCAATATTGGCTTCCGTTTTCAAGGGTACTCTAGGAGGCGTACTGGAAATTAAGTCTTGTTGGAAGTGTACCCAGTTAGTGAGTCGGCAAGCCCTAGTCGTGAATTCATCCTTCGGGCAGGTCAGCTCTAGGATTACTGGGAGGTGATCTGAAGATAAGGCATCCAGGGTCTTAATCCTCGAAGTCCAGGGGATGTTTCTAAGAATTGCGATGTCTAAAAAGTCTGGATTTCCCAAAGGACTGTAGTGCGTGGGTGAAGAAGGTGCGACAATGTCCAGGTTTTCTTTTTCGGAAAAATTATGAAGCACGGTTCCACTATTATTGGAGGTTCTTGAGCCCCAAAGAGGGTGCTTGGAGTTCCAGTCTCCTGCAGCGATTACTGATTGATTATTCTCTAACAAGAGATTCAGATCTTCCTCCTGGAGTGGTAGATCGGGTTTCTTATAGATTGACGATATCTGCACTACTGCCCTTCCATCTGGTTTCATTAGAATTGTGGTGTTTTCCATGTTAGATGTCTGAATCAGCACTTTTTTATATTTAAGATAGTTTTTTAGAATTATTGCCGTTCCACCGCCCCTTCCAACGATTCTATCGTCTCTTATTGTCTGATAGTTTCTGAGTTTGAGGTCGACAGATGGTTTTAAGTGTGTTTCACTGAGAAGTGCCATGTCTATTGAGTTTTCTTCTAAAAACTGTAGGAATTCTTCTTTTTTCAGTTTGATTCCGTTGCAATTCCAGAAAACGATTTTTAAAGGTAATTTTCCTTTCATTGTAAGTAAGTTTTGATAATTTCTAATAACTTTTCGCACAGTTCCCTGGTGTCAGAACGAGTAGTTTTCTTTTTTGTAGTTTCCGCGTAACTTGCCTTTTGTTTTTCAACAGTTGCTTCTTCTGTTTTAGTGGAGCTTGCTTGAGGTATGGTGTTAGGGGAGTTTTGTCTGGGAGGCTTTAGCTGCTGTTGTTGTGGCTTCGGAAAATTTGGGCATCCGCGGTAATTGGCTGTGTGCGCCTCTCCACAGTTAGCGCACTTTGGTGGGAGCTGTTTCGACTTTCTTGGACAATCCTTCGAATGATGTTCTTCAGCACACTTGACGCATTTGGGCTTCAAAAAGCAGTTTAGCTGGCCATGCCCAAAACCTTGGCAGTTAAAGCATTGGGTCACTCGTTTTGTAGTCCTGAATGATTCCACGACTATTTTTTGGTAAAGTATTTCGGTTATTCCATAGATTCGTTTATTGTGTTCATTTTTCGGTAGCTCTACTAGGACTATATTCATCGGTATTTTGGTCGATTGTCTATGGAGTCTTTTGACAATGACCTCAGTGAAGCCCATTGAGACCAGTTCAGTTACGACGTCTTCTTCTTTGAAGGCTGTTGTTACCCCTTTCAATACCATTTTCAGTGGTTTTTCCTCCTGTAGTCTGTAGGAATATCCTCCATTATTTTTCTGTACATACTCCCTGATTTTTTTGAAGTCGCCTATGTTTTTCGATTTAATTATGTGCTTTTTGCCAGAAATCGTGACTTGGAATGGTTCCGTGCACAAGCCTTTTAGTTCTTGGCAAAGAAGCTTCCAATCTGCTACATTTTCTGCAATAACAGGAGGAATTCTCGGTTTTTTCACGTTAGTGACTGTGGTCCATGGGCCATCGTTGTCGTTATTTTCTTCATCGTCTGGCGGTGGGTGAGCTACGTTCATTTGTTGAGAAATTTCAGTGGCGGGACTTTGTTCGTCGATGTCCATTCTAGGCGTCTTCAGATTACGCTCGCTCCTAGTTGGCGATCTTGAGTCATCCGATTGGGAGCCGCGAGTTCTCTTCTTTGATTGAACTGTTTCCTCAAGTTTATACTCGATTCCACATTTGTCTAGGATCTTCGTTATTAAGGAGGCTTCGATTATGCATAGTTTCTCTCCGGTTGGTCCGATCGTCGATTTAATTACAATCGGTGGCATATTATTACATATATCTGAATAAAATATCCTTCTGAAAAAATAGTTTTTTCTGAAAAAATAGTTTTTTTTTTTTTTTTTTTTTTTTAAGCTTATTGGGCGATAAACTATCTAATATATACATTCTAAACAGAGTAAATATAATCAAAATAAAAAAGTGATATATGTAAATGACTATTGAAAATTAAGAGATATCGAATTAATTAATGAATAAGTGATATATGTAAATGACTAATGAAAATTAAGAAATATCGAATTAATTAAACAAATAAAATATCATAAAAATTGAAGTAACTGTGAAATAAATATACAAATAATAGTAATAGATATCTGATTAAAAATGGAATAAAATAACCATGTAAATAGCATGATCATCTAAGAGGTTCTAAATTGAGTATATACATCTGGCAAGTCAATCTTTCTATTGATACTATTTTTATTTTCTAATGAGCTCCAGCTTTCTAAAAATAAACGGCAATGCAAAACATCAAAGAAAAGCATTGCCGTTTATTTTTAGAAAGCTGGAGCTCATTAGAAAATAAAAATAGTATCAATAGAAAGATTGACTTGCCAGATGTATATACTCAATTTAGAACCTCTTAGATGATCATGCTATTTACATGGTTATTTTATTCCATTTTTAATCGGATATCTATTACTATTATTTGTATATTTATTTCACAGTTACTTCAATTTTTATGATATTTTATTTGTTTAATTAATTCGATATTTCTTAATTTTCATTAGTCATTTACATATATCACTTATTCATTAATTAATTCGATATCTCTTAATTTTCAATAGTCATTTACATATATCACTTTTTTATTTTGATTATATTTACTCTGTTTAGAATGTATATATTAGATGGTTTATCGCCCAATAAGCTTAGAAGACGTCCAGTGGCTCACCTGGGGCGCGCGACCTGCTGCGTGCTTCACTGCAAAACACCTCGAAGAAGATGGAAGATTGATCCATCGAAATATCGGTAAATAAATAATCTTATTTAAATCCAAAATAAGCCGTAGATATATATATATGTGAAAAAATAGTACAAATGTAACATTGTACTGGGATAAGGTGCATAAATTAAGAAAAAGGCATCTTCTTATCGTGCAACTGAAAGTTGCTGATGGCTTGCGCCATCTATCGGAATAAATATCAACTATTCTCGTTGATTTTTAATTATTCCAGAATTGGCCAATTACCCATTCTTGATTAATCAAGAAAAGCTAACCACGGACGCGTTTCGGGCTGTTGGCCCTCATCAGCGTGGTGCAAGTTGTACCTCAACGACCGTTTTATATGTGGTTTAACGGGCTACTAACCAAAAGTAATGATTTTTGAGCCCATGCGCGATGTGAGGAGGCAAGGAATAGGAGTATGTAGCGGCAGGAGAAGACTCGCAGGGAAGTGGAAACGTTGGGAAAGCAGGGGAACAGCGCCTGGGAGAAGTGAGGCAGGGGTCCAGTAACCAGTAGAAGGTGGCGGGAGGAGTTGGAGGCGGAGTGTTTTGAAGCCTAAAGCGTGTGGGCCTTAGACTTCAGAATGGGGCAGTTTGAGGTTCTCGCCTCGTGGTTGCCTGAGAGGCCCTTTTGGCAGCAGTTGGCACATTTTGAAGTGTGCTGGTCAGCTCTGGTTGGGCAGGAGCGGCCTTCATGGCCGTCTTCACCGCAGTGGAAGCACTTGGGAGCTCTGGAACAGTGGGTGGAGTTGTGGCCGAAGCCACAGCAGCGGAAGCAGACGCGGGCGCGGATGGACGCCTCGAAGTTGAGGATCACACCGTCAACCACGATTCTTCCGCGGTTGCCCAGGGCTCCAAAGGTCTTGAGGTCCACCTCGATGAAGGCGGTGCAGGTCCCGTTTCTGAGTGCAGAACGGTGCGCCACGCGCACCACTTTGTTCCCGGGGAGCTGGCTGACAGCGGCGGTTGCCAGGAAGGTCTCCTCGATTGTGGAATTGGAGGTCTCGTCATCCACTCTGAAGAGGCAGATTCTTGGCAGGATCTCCTTCTGCTGGCGGACCTTCATTCCCGTTAGCTTGCTGGCCAGGGAGGTAGTCACCTTGGTGCGCAGAGAGGCCCAAACACCTTGGGGTAGGGTGTGGACAGCGCGGACAGCCTTGTAAATGTCCCTTGGGTCAGCCTGTGGGTCGTCAGAGACGACCACTGTGTGGGCCGCCGATTTTTCCCCATGGAGGACCACTTGGGCGGCCGCAGGCTTGGATACGCGGGATGACGCAAGTTTGGTTGGACCTTTTAGGTTGGGTCTTTTTGCGGGCGGGTTGAGAGCCTTAGGCTGCTTCCTCTTGGTTGCAACAGGAGCAGGCTTGGTGGGGTCAGTCCGGGAGCTGGTATCCTTGCAGGAAGGAGCAGGGCTGGTTTGAGTGCTTTGGCAGGCAGTCTGTGGATTGAATTCGTCCAGTTCCTTAAAGGACGCGAGGGTGCCAGAGAGGTTCTCTACCTTGGCAATGAGGGCCTTGATCTGCTCGGTCCGTAGACTGGTGATATTCGTAATGATTTCGGTCAGGCATTCTTGGGAGGTAGGGTGAGGATAACGTAATGCTTTCTCGACGTCCTCCATCATCTGGCTATTCTCCAACTCTAATAGGGCGAGGGTTACGAGGGGCTCCTCGGCATTCTTCTTCTTCTTCCTAGAGGGAGCCATGGCAGGGATAAGTATGGTAAGTATAAAGTAGCTATGGTAAGTATGGTAAGTAGGTAAGTATATGGTAAATATGGCAAGTACGAGTAAGTATTACCTCAACGAGAGAGAATATATCTTTATTTTACGGGGCTGCTAACCAAAATGAATGATTTTTGAGCCCCGATGGACGCATAAAGCGGAATATATACAAAGCATAGTTGGGGGGCCTGGGAATGGGTGGCCAGGGATCATCGCCAGGTGAGGCCAGGAGAGCCAGGATGTAGAGGAGGACCGGGGGGAGGGGGCAACGGGGAAGAGTTTCTTGAGAATCCGGGCTAATTGGCCTACAAAAAAGGTCTTCTAGCCCTACTATGGTTGCAGAACGCGAACTGGTGGCAAGGGATCCTAGGATCTGGCAGTGGAGGTGTCATCGCAGGGGGGAGGAAGCTAGAGAGGTCAGGGAAACAGCGCCTTGATGGGTGAGAAGCCTGGATGGAGGCCAGTTGAGGAGGCAGGAGGTCCTGGGAGCCTAGAACTTGAGGGCTCTAAGCTTCAAGATGGGGCAGCTTGAGGCTCTCGCCTCGTGCTTGTCTGGGAGGCCCTTGGCACAGCAGTTGGCGCACTTGGAAGTGTGCCGGTCGGCAACTGAGGGGCAGGCACGGCCTTCATGGCCGCCTTCACCGCAGTGGAAGCACGTGGGAGCTCTGGTGCATTGGGCAGAGTTGTGGCCGAAGCCACAACAGCGGAAGCAGACTCGTGCTCGGATGGACTCCTCGAAGTTAAGGCATCCTGAAAAATCATGAAACGGGTAGTTAAGGCCAGAATTGCGTGAGGACGCTACACAATGTGAAAAAAATAGTACAAATGTAACATTGTACTGGGATAAGGTGCATAAATTAAGAAAATGGCGCAAGCCATCAGCAACTTTCAGTTGCACGATAAGAAGATGCCTTTTTCTTAATATATATATATATATATATATATATATATATTTCATAGCACTTGTAATTAAATAAAAGCTAATTTCAAATCATTATCTATATCTTAACTGAATTATATTTTATAATAGACTCTATAAATTGTAGTAAATATATTTATATATCATCATAGACTAGTTTTTATATTGTTCCAGAATGTTTCGCAATTAATAATAGCCATGTTAATAATTTTCAAATATTTCTTCACATTTAGAATATAAGCATGTTTATATTTTGTTCTCAAACTCTAATGTGCCAGTATTTATCTTTTTTGTTAGCCGAATTAATCAAATATGTTGTCATTTAATATTTCCTTTTATTCAGAGTTCTCTAAATGGTTTTTAGAGAATGTGACAATGACTAAATCAATTACAAAGAGCAAATGGACATAATAAATATTTGCACAAAACTATTGAGGCTTTAAGTAAATTGACATCAGCTAAAAATCGATCACATCAACTGTTAATTAAAGCTTTGTTTTTAATAAAGTTTTGGAGGTAAAAATTCTACTTCAACAAGAGGCTTGTCCTCTTCTAGTCGCGCAGCTTAACCAAATTAATGCGTTTTATTGGAAGGGCTTTCCAGAGAAGAGAGTTTCACGTGTCAATAAGAGGATAAGTGGTGCCATCTTTGTTTTGTGGAGATAATAACAAACTGCCTCAGAGAAAAAGAAAATATAAAACAAATGAATTAAACAAGAATAAAGCGTCTCTTCATTCTGAATATATATAATTCTAGTTGTTCATATACTACTGTTTTATCTTTCGAAAATTTAATGTCGGAAATAATAAGCAAATAACTTTTCTTCGTATCTCTCAAAGGGTCTCGTTCTATAACGGAGATATCCTCTCGACCCGCATATACTTTTATATAAATACTACGCGTGATAGAGCATATGACATGGTATATGCGCTTGCTCTAGGTCACCAGAACCTCTTGCCTACATTTGTATATATATATATTGTCTACCTTTCCTCTATATTTGTCTACTTCTCATATATTCTTGGATACATATATTCTACATATAAAGTTGGAATCCTCTGATAAGTATAAGTAAAGGATATGAAGCGTACGAGGATACTTTTCTTTTAAATTTTAATGAAGATTCAAGGTTTCGGGCGAAAACAGCCCTTCTACAGGAAATTATAGAAAAACATTTTCAAAAAGTAACGTTTGTAAACAAAAATGGTATCTCTATTGATCTTGTAACGCGTGAATAAATCTCACATCCACGCGACCCAGACTATGATACATTGAATAAATCTGCTAAGTTGAGACTTTTCAAAGTAAATCAAACTGGCATAGGGCAACTATGGTACACAATTTATGGAAATATTGCTTTATATGCATCAGGAATCTCTATATGCCGGTTGATACTATTGTATTTCAAAGAGAGCAACGCCTCGACGACTAATCTTTTAAATTTGCTGTTGATATTAGAGTAATATGCTGGTGGTTGGGATGTGTTAAAAGAATGTTCCGTTTGTCAAAATTGGTGTTTGCCAAATTAAATTCACTTTACCCTGATATACAATTCACAATAGAAAAAGAAAGCAATAGTTCACTAGCCTTTTTAGATATTCTGATTACAAGACAGAATTGCAGATACATAACCAATGTTTACTATAAGCCCTCTTTCTATCCCTCCTATATTCACTACACATCATACTGCCCCCTTAGCCATAAGATTAACACCGTAAAAACCTTGTCGAAACGCATTTTCACACACTGTTCTTCGCAAGAATTCAAACAAATAGAAACCCAAAACGTAATCGGTCACCTGATGAACTCTGGATACCCAAAAAATTTCATACTAAGACATTTTTATAATCCCCAACAGCACCCTAATAGCCAAGTTTATAGATCCATATGCACCATCCCATTCTCTACTCATAGTGTCAACATTTCTAGATTCCTAAAAAATAACTATGGTATTCGTACCTTTTACACCAACTCCCCCAAATTAGAAACAATAATCAAAAATCCCATAACCAAGAATAGTTTTGCCGTTACCCTACCTTTTTTCACAAACTCCGTATATTCATTAAAGTGCTCAAACTGTAACAGTATATACATAGGAGAAACAGGCAGACGAATCAAGGACAGAATGGACGAACATCACAGAAACATTAGAAATAATGAACCCAAGTCCCTTATCGTACAACATATTAGACAAACGGGACATTCTTTTAACACATCCCAACCACAAGCATATTACTCTAATATTAACAGCAAATTTAAAAGATTAGTCGTCGAGGCGTTGCTCTCTTTAAAATACAATAGTATCAACCGGCATATAGAGATTCCTGATGCATATAAAGCAATATTTCCATAAATTGTGTACCATAGTTGCCCTATGCCAGTTTGATTTACTTTGAAAAGTCTCAACTTAGCAGATTTATTCAATGTATCATAGTCTGGGTCGCGTGGATGTGAGATTTATTCACGCGTTACAAGATCAATAGAGATACCATTTTTGTTTACAAACGTTACTTTTTGAAAATGTTTTTCTATAATTTCCTGTAGAAGGGCTGTTTTCGCCCGAAAGCTTGAATCTTCATTAAAATTTAAAAGAAAAGTATCCTCGTACGCTTCATATCCTTTACTTATACATATATTCTACTTCTTTTATCAACTTGGCGCATATTTTTTATATTATATATACATATGAATACATTAATGATTTAAACTTATATGGCGTGGATCAATGTGTTAAACGCTTAATTATATGGAACTAGATTCCAGGTTCGAATCATGAAAGCCTCGTTTTTTTATGTTGATGCTGTAGGGCTATAGCGCCTGTACCGCATTCTGTGATTTTGTTGGCTAGTAATCGCAAGAACATGTCCTATGCGAAAAATAATTATTAGCTACTCAATATAAACATACAAGGTGTGTTCAAAAAGTATCGCGACTTTTGTGTTTTTTCAAAAATTATTTATTTATTCATGAATACCTATTTTGTCCCCTTTAAAGTAATCCCCATTAGATATTATACACTTGTGCCAACGGTTTTTTCCAATCTTCGAAACACTTCAAAAAATCATAAAAAAAAAAAAACTTTTTCAGCTCCTCCTTCGATGCCGTCTTTATCTCGTCAAGCGTAGCGTAACGTCGTCCTTTCATGGGCCTCTTCAGTTTAGGAAACAAGAAAAAATCACAGGGGGCCAGATCTGGGGAATACGGTGGCTGCGGCATCATTAGTGTGTTGTTTTTGGCCAAAAAGTCTCGCACAAGCAACGATGTGTGAGCAGGGGCGTTATCGTGGTGCAAAAGCCAATTTTTGTTCTTCCACAAATCCGGGCGTTTCTGGCGGATTGCTTCGCGCAAATTGCGCATAACTTGCAGGTAATATTCCTTATTGACCGTTCTACCCTGTGGCAAGAGCTCATGATGCACCACGCCCCTGCAATCGAAGAAAACTGTCAGCAAAACTTTCACATTCGACCGAACTTGGCGCGCTTTTTTCGGTCTTGGTTCGTGCGGCAGCTTCCATTGAGATGATTGAGCTTTGGTTTCCACGTCATAACCATAAACCCACGCTTCGTCACCAGTTATGACCCTCTGGAGCAAATTTGGGTCGTCGCAGACAGAGTCCAACATCTCATTAGCAATGTTCATGCGATGTTGTTTTTGGTCGCAATTGAGCAATTTTGGTACGAATTTCGCGGCGACCCGTCTCATGCCCAAATCATTGATAAAATTCGAATGGCACGAGCCAATCGATATGTTTAGGTCCTCAGCAACTTCTCTAACGGTGATTCGACGATTGGCCAATATCATTTTCTCCACTTCATTAATTTTTTCGTCTGTTGTTGAAGTGCTCGGGCGTCCGGCACGCTCTTCGTCGTTCACATCTTCTCGGCCTTCTGAGAACATTTTGTACCACCGATAAACGTTGCTTCGGTCCAAGGTAGCTTCTCCGTATGCCACAGTCAACATTCGGAATGCATCCGCGCACTCAATATCGTTTTTCACACAAAATTTTATACAGGTTCTTTGATCCATTTTTTTTAATAGGTAAAAATCGAAGACGATCCAAAACACCTGCAAGCAAAGCAGCTGTCAACAATTAAGTGAACATTCAAAATGGCCGAGCTTGTCGGCATAAGTGAGAGACATGAGTACCAACATAAAGCCACAAAAAGATCGAAATTCGAATATACGTAACCCGCGAAAATTCAAAATTCGCGATACTTTTTGAACACACCTCGTACATTATGTACAAAATGACATTTCAAAAACAAAATGCAAAATACATTATATTCACAATAAAAACAAAGATTTATATATTTATACAATATAAACACATACATATTGTACATTTCAGATATTGTAAAAATATATTTTCTACAGATTTTCGCTCTCCTATCGGACCAGGAATATTTTAAATCAATTGGCTTGGAACATTATTGTGTGTGTGTTTTTGTGTGTTTTGTGTTGTTGTTGTGTTTGATTATTTAAGTTTTCACCTTCTGAGGTGCAGTCGAGGTGTAAAGTATATATTGTACATTGTATGATATCTCTATATAGAGAAACTATCTCGCGCCGATTTATTCTTATAATATACGCATGACGATGGGAATTTTGTTTGGAAGGAAATATTAAATGAAAATAAAATATTTAAACTCTCGTTAAAATAGGCGCATAAACAATGCGCCTTAACATTGGCCTTCTCTAAAAACTAGCAGATTTGGATCAGTGACGAAGCCACAACGTTGGCTAATTCAGAACGCCGCCCTGGGGGCCTTTTAACCCATAGTTTTGGGTTATGGCCCTTGTGAGTCCAGGGCGTACTTTTATTTCATGATATTCACAAGAGATTAATGACATGTTTAGGATTTTCTGAAGGAATGTTCAAGTGTAAATGTGGCTATGCTAATTCTACGTGACCAAAATATCGATGGGAATTTTTCCGGGAAGAATTTTATCAAAGATTTTTCGTCTTTTTTGAAGTTAAATGTATTTTTTTATGAAAATAAATATCTTTGGCTAATTCAGACAAAAGCCAACCTGTATACCATGGTTTCAGGCTATGACCTTTCGTCTGAATTTGCCAAAACTAGTGTTATGGCTTATTCTTTATAACCACCTTTCAAATTTATTCACTGGGGCTATGAACAAAATGCATTGTTTTAATGCATATTTAAATAGAGAGATGCCTCTTTCTCAGAGCTCAGTCTCAGAGGCGATTCGATGGAATCGGGATCTAATGGAATCTTGACAATCTGCCAAAGAGGTGTTCAGCTGGCAAAGTGGCTGGGCCATATCTATGGTTAAAATATAGATGGAAATTTTGCCGGGAGGAAATTGATCTATAGAGACAAAGGTCGTGTGGATCTCATGGAATAAAGGCCGCCCTAGACTGACGAGGGCCATTAGCCCGAAACCATGGTCTCTAGGTGGACGCTTTTCAGTTTGCCAAAGCTGGTGTTGTGGCTTTGTCACCGACCCGAGGCCGCTAGTTGCGGCAACGGTTAATATATGGCGTCTGTTTTTAGACGTCTATTTTGACGGGAGAGGCGACCCTTGTCTCTTTATATATATATATATGTTGTAATATATTACAATATATACCCATATCCCCATGTTTTGTATAGTTATAATGAAATTTCCAAGGTGTCAGAAATAAAATTTCGAGTGAGAGACAGCCGGTGACAGCGGAGGAAAAAGGTCCGAAAACTAAATCGGGTTCCCAGGTGTGCCCCCTTCTTGCTCAAACAGATTAGTCCGCTTGGAGACACAATTATTGACAGTCCCCTCTCGACAGATCTCCCCTGACCGGTGTCGGTTACACTTGTTCTCTCGCCATCTTTGTGGTGACATCCAACATGCCTCGTCCTTTTGTGTAATCCCAAACACGCCTGAACCCACTCTAAACATTGTGATCACCACGACTGCAACCAACATGCCACACTACAGTCATCCAACAGAAAAACAAAACTACATTACTACATAAATATATATATATGTGTGGTGAGGGATCCTGTCGACTCTCGCTATACTGTGTTTACCGAGAGGAACAGTCAGGGCGTAGAGAGTTTCCCAGTACCTCTCTGCACCTTGGAAGACCTTTAACAGTTCTCACAGAGTACAGGCAGTCGTGGTCGAGGCAGAGTGGAAAGCTTGGGAATGTCCACACAAAAAAACGAAGAAACACAGTTGTATTGAGAAAGTTCTGTGAACAGATAGGATCGAGCAAAGAGCAAGATGGAGATAGAAGAGTTCTTGCTGTTCTACATGGTCGATGAGGCAAACCTTGGACACAACTGACGAGGGCTTCCGCTGATGGTGAAGTGACTAAATTTTCGGCTAGGGCGGCGGTCTTATATAGCTTGCCGAGAGAGGAAGTATTGAATTTCAGCGGATGTGCAACAAGAGCGTGAATCGGAAGCGAAATTGTACTCTCTGGCAACGCCCTGTGATCTTGCTATCTTTAGGACTTCTACACCTCGATTTTAGACGTTTTTGGACTTCTATCTCAATCTCTTGCTTCAGCTCAGCTCTTAATCTATTACAGAGTTTTATTTATTCATCTTCAGTTTGTACAAAGTACATTACATATGGTGATGTAATGACACATGTCAATCATGCTTATAATCATTTACAGATGTGTTTCTATTATACAACATGGAAATCTTGTTATAGGTATTATACAATATGGGGTTGTTGGTTTAAATTACCATATATATATATTATGAATATACTTTGAAAACTTTCTTTGAATGCACATGTTCACCCCGAACTGCTAAACTCGCCAACATCCCGTTATTTGATTCAAAGAAAGGGATAAATAAGGAAGTGCTACTTGCGCCAGTCAGTGGGAACCGCAGCATGATGGAAAGAAGCCTGCGGGAGAACAAAAGGCCGGGGCACCTACACTGCCAGGGGAAGTAACCGCGGGGTTCAAGGAGGTAAAAACAGTCTGATGAGAGCAGTTAGACAGAGAGGAATATCTCGACATCAAGGCGCCGGAGTGTTCCGGATTCGAAAATCCAGTGGATACTAGCTGTTGGCCAGACCGTGGTAGTATCCTGAAGCTTGTCAGGCCAAGTTGGCGACTGGAATGTACGGAGCGGATTACTCTGTTGAAGATGGACGCCGGAATGAGAATATCAGCGGAGCAGTCAAGTGAAATGTGTGTGGAGCGGGACGCTTTGCAAAAGTGACATCCACGGTGTCAAGGATCCTTCTGACAGTGGAGTTTGGAGGCAAGTTCCAGTTCGTACCTCTCTAATAAATCTCTAGCTGCATCACTTTACGAACTCACTGTCGTCTTTGTACCATCTTGATCAGACAAGGTACATTGGGGTAACGACGCCACAGTGTGTATAGAAAACTAACAATATTATATTTATCGTCAACATAAGGCAACCGATATAGTAATCCAACGATTTTGTGTGTTGTTACAATAAAGTGGAACCAACATAGTCAACCATAAATGAGAATCGAAGATAAAGAAGGATTAGAAGCGGAAGGAAAAACAAAACGTCCGTCAGGTCTCGAGAGGAGATCATGTCAAACGCAGACGCTGAAGTGAGAAGAGAGATGGCCTTAACCGGCTAAATATCAACTCACAACTATCCTGATTGTAAAGTTCTTGTGTGTTAGGTTTTACTTTTAAAACAACTCCTCTATACGTTTAGAAAATTTCAAATTTTTTTTTGATGATTTAAAAGTTTGCGTAATGACGATATACACGCCTAAATCATTCTTCATTATTTAAAAATACATATAAAAATTTAAAGACTTTCTATCGAAGAAATCAGGGGAGAGGCTTGGCTCCATTTTTTTCTTAAGCGCTACCTCTATATATAGATTTCACAATATATACATAAAGGTAATGGAAATAAATAACATTTACATATATATTGTTTATTATCAAAGTTATGAGACCAAAAAGGGAACATTCTATTTTTAATAAATTTATGAAGCGCATTTATTAAGTATATTAAAATGATGCATCCTTTGAGTTTCGCTGCGCTGAACTCGCTTATTAGAATCCTTGAATAATCCACAACACCAGCAATTTAACTAAACCCTTTAAGAACATCATGGCTTCGAATTATGATCCTCATGGGACAGCTACACCATTTCGCAACATCCAGTTATGAAATAGACCGAATCTGACAAAGAGGCGTATTTAATGGTGAAATTGTAGAGCTGATCTTAGGACAGAATACATTGTTAATATTCGTGAAGGTTGAATTCATTCGCAAAATAATATTTTAATAAATACATAAAACAAGTATGCAAGTATTATATTGTTTGAATATGACATATATGTCATTATGGTTCATAAAAATTCTTTATTTGAATGCATTTAATAAACTTACATAACTGCCTATATTGCCGGTACTGAAAACTCTACAAATAAATAAGCAATAATCATTGAAACAAATTTAAGATTTCGATAAACATACATTGAAAGAAACATAAGCCAAATATAATAAATAAATTTCTTTATTTCTCAGGAAGCCTCTTTGACCAAATTTTTAGTCGTTGAGGTACAGCCTGCACTATGCTGACGAGGGCCAAAAGCCCTGAATCAAGAAAATTTCTATTTTCAAATTCCAAAGCTTCTTTACCTTTTAATCTAGGTGCTTATGACACAATGAGATGGCTTTCGAGGGAAAATGCTATTTCAGCCGTAATTATAAATAATAATAATAATAATAAAATCGAGAATCTGTTCTCATACATTGATTTATAATGTAAGCGCGCCAGCCGCATTCTAAATTATCAATCATGCCGATCAGAATCTATCGGTACAACTCATATACTGTCGAATACGTCTAGCTGTAATGGACCAAGATTCACGATTATATATTATTATATCGTTCTTCTGAGGTCTTGAAAAATTCTTATTGAAAGGTCATGCAGCGTGAGATGTGGTCTGTAAACTAATAGCAGCGATATACCATTGAATTAGATAAGAGGTTATTGCTGAAGCCTTTCAGAGTAATGATCCGTCTGAAAACTATTTGATATCGCTTGTAGTACAGTATGTATAGTACATGGGTAGATGTTGGAGCCAGATTGAACCAGAATCAAAATGCGGCTAGAGTAGTATGAAATGGAAAGGTAAGTATGCAGGGAATGGCCAGAACCAAGTAGAGGGTCTATTGACTGGCGCCTCCTGAAATATTTGCCCAGGAGATTATTTGCACAGCGCAGCATGTTCTCTATCCCTGGATTCTCACGTCTACCCCATCCTCTATGTGGGGGAGAAACGTTTCAAACTTTCAAATTAATTATAACGTCTAAGTAAAATTACGTAGCCACACAAACCTAACCAATTCCTCTTTATATAATCGATTCACGGATTCATTTGTAAAATATATATTTAATGGTAGTGTTATATTAGCTATATGTTTATAAAAATAATGCTTATCTCACAATCATTTCGATTGGTAAAACGTATATCTTGAAGTACAGCAACGCTTTTATTCTTTCTCTGTGCCAGCGAGTTCAGTGCAATATAGCTCTATCATTCGAATAACGCTATACGGCTATGTATGGATTAACTCATTTAGAAACTCGTTGAATCAATAAAATCCACTCAATAACATCGAATACCTTCACAGACAATGAAGGGAAAATATTTAAAGCGAAAACATATGAAATTTCTTTGCTTAATACTGCACACAAATCAATATTTTTTGGAGACAAAAATAACTTAGATAATTAAGAAATAGAAGTAATTAAGCCGAACCCACAAACTTCTTAATTTTATTTCACAAGCCTTTGTTTCTGCCTGAACTAAAATAACCCATTAACAGATTAAATGATAAAAACTCGAACTTGGATGTCATATCGGCTAACATGATAAAACAAATCTGGGTACAACTACAATGATAGAGCTCCTCCAAATAATTAACCAAGCCTGGTCTTTCAGTGCCTTACGTAAGGAATATAATCATTCAATCCTAATCTCCATTCATAAATCTGGAAGAAAATGGCTCACGGCATCAAAATTACTAACCTCAATGACATGCAAACTGAAGGAAGACAGGCTAGTTAATGGGATACAAACCTTTCTAAAAAAAATAGGTTACCTAAAAAGCAATAAGTAGCTTATAAAGCTCAACACCGTAAACAAGATTTTATACTTTACACAGAAACTACAAGACAATTTTAAATTGGAGCCAACAAGCTTCATATCTGCCTATGACAAATTATGGAAGAAAAGGCCTAGATATATTGAACTAGACAAACTAGGAATAAAAGGAAAAATGATTGATTGGATCCTTCTTAACTAAAAATACCTTCCGGATTAGACTATCAATAAAAGTTGTCATTTCAGAATTCCCTTTAGGGATACATTTTCAAGCCCCTTTTAATATCCATCTTCTTTAATATAATGGATTATAAAATCACAAAATACTACGACTTTTATCTCAACACCTATGATATTATTCATCAAAATATAGACCTCACAAAGAAGGAAGCAAAACATAAACAGAAAGCATTAGAGAACGCCAATATCTTTTATATGGAGTGAAAATAGCAGTTAACCTTAATAAATCCAAAGTGTAAATATCCTCAATAATCTTAGAAATATCTCACAAATATCTTAGAAAGATAAAATATGCTCCAAGAGCATTGAATATTACAAAAAGATAAAATAAAATTAATTCCTATATCCAAATATCTGGGAGTAACTCTGAAACCGCCACAGACCTCTGGACATCATATCAAACCGTGAAAACTAATATCATAGAGCGGCTAAATGTGCATAACAGGATATCAAGCTAGGAATTGGACATATCTGGCCCTGATCAGACCTATGTTCCGCCAGATATAAATTAAATCGACCAGGCGTAGAGAGATCATGCAAGAGTTATATGCAGACTCGGGAGAATATACACACACAATCAGAATTGATACATTTAGCGCGCCATCTGTTATAAAAAAAATGAAACTATTTTAGACGCGTATAATTATTTTTAAAATTAAAGAATTTCAACTGCCCTTACTGCAATGATTAATTAATGGAAAGGTTTGGTTCATCAATGATGAATTCTCCCGACTTTTTAAACTGGTGAAACCGCTAGGAGGGTTTGCCACTGATGAGCTAGGTTTATCTCATTAATTTACCCTTGCTGTAAGAGCGGTATACAAATTGTTTAATTATAAAAAATAATCATACGAATATATAATATATATATATATATAGTTTCAATTTCTTACAATGGGAATTGTTGAAATTGACACAATAACACTTATTGCTTATCACACACCAAAGAAAGATAGGCTTATCCGACTATATATTAAAGATATACAATTATACCTACTTACAATTACAAAATACTCTTATTTGAAGCAACATCAGTGAATGTATTGAAATTAGACTGCTGAGAAACTCTATTTTTTATTTAAATTGGTGTTAAACGCGATATTTCTTTTATTAATAAATTATTTGTGAAGGCAGACAATGGGAAGATTTCTCATTTGAATCACCCAAGAAACTGAATTCTGCTAAAATACACAAAACAACTGCCAGAATATTGTTAAGGAAATGAACTAATTAAACAAATAATATGTGTACAAGGGAATCCGTCGCACGAACGAGTCTTTGATTACAGAATGGCTGATTCGTCGTCAGAAAAAGGATCATCTGGAAACTCTGACGCAATAGAATCTGAAACTCACTTTTAAGCAGAATATTGACTTCAGACAACTGAGACTAAAGAGACATTGTGATTCCTGGTGTCAGATAAACCTATGAAAACAAATCATCCTAATATATATCAAATTGTCCACACAATCAGCCAATTGAAATCGCCAGTTAGCATTGATCTATACACAAAAGAAAACATTCTTTTTTTTTTTGCTTATCCCTAGTACACGTGGTACAGGCCATGATAATCATGGTGGGTAGAAGGCGACTGCTTTTACTGTAAGTGCACCACATGTCTACACATGTGAAAAGCAGTTCGACTTTGCACTTACAAATGTTCCAGAGCCCCGTTTGGTTACTTGCACTCGCTGGTGGGGTTGCACTTTTGCAAGAATCGGGGGCCATTGGAGCATTTTTTAATCATAAAAAATGTCCTATGCGGAAATCGAACCCGGCTCGTTGCGGTCGTAATCCAACGGTTTAGACCATCCTTCCACCGACCCCCAAAACCTTCCTTAAATATGCACAAAGAACAAAACTGTCCTCCTCCATTTTCTCCTAATGAAAATCATTGGCATCGTGAAGAGTACTCGATATAAGGATTGACTACGCATCTATAAGAGGGAAGAACTTAGGAAGCATTAAATCGTCTTCAAAACCACGATGTCAAGGATTTACTCTCTCTCTCTCTCTGTGAAAGAAAAAAGTAATTTTAAATATTATAATGTTTGAAACTATTCAAGATCGCACTTATAATTTCTAAATAACACCACTTTCTATAACTCTTTCTGTGTGTGTATGCGAGGAAAACAATATTGAGAGGGCCTGGTTCATCAGTGATGAACCCTCCCAGCGGTTTCGCCAGTTCGATCTTTTATAACGTTCTAATTTTTCATTGGACTCTATTGTCATCGGATATGTTGAGGTATACTTAGAATATATATTCAAGGAACAATGGACATAAGCTTTAAAGATGGTAGAAATTTAACGAAGATATACAGGGTGTGGCAATTATTTGAGAACACACAATGTAGGTGCCACACTTTCCTGTGTGTTATAGTATGTTATAGTATCATAGTTTTTTTTTTTTTGTGTTGCAGGTAGACATGGCAGAACCTACTCTTGAAGAGTAAATGAAGAGGCATGTAGTTCTTGTCTCCTTGCTGCAGGACACTCCGATTCAGAAACTGCTGCATTCTTGAAATTCTCTTTTGTTTTCAATCATTTGTTTTCAAATTTCGGAGAAAATCGGGAGCTGCAAAGGGTGATGTGGCGGAATTTTCCCGAAGGAACCGACATTTTCGACGTTCTGACAGTATCAGGACGCCAGATTTGTAAGTCGTGTCCAAGCTGCCATCGATGAGGAACCTGGGAAGTTGATGAGGGCACTCGCCCTCAAAAGTGGACCGCAAAAATGATCGGTAGCTGTGTAAAGCCCTTATGAGATACCTACGGTCATACATGTCAAATTTCTAGCATCATTGATGGTTCTTGGTGTTGTTAGTAGTAAAGGTACTGTGGTGTATTCACAATTTTTCACTCCAGGTGCCAGAGTCAATGCTGTTGCTTACACAGATGTCTTAGTCACAGTTGTCTAGTCTTGGATCGCTACTGTAGCGCGTGGGAGGCCGTATGTATTTCAACAAGACTCAGCCCCATCTCATACAGCCAGACAACCCAAACAGACAATCTTCAAGACCATGTCACACTAAAACGCTTGCCCCCCCCCCGCCCAGCTCACCAGATATCAATCCGCTGGATTATTACGTGTGGAGGGTAGTTGAGATGGACTCCAAAAACACCTGTGCTCTCAAAGCTGCTATTGTGGATGCAATGGAAAACATTCCCAAAACCCATCTTTGCTGCCTACAGCCGGTTTCGACAACGTATAGAAGCTTTTATCGCAGCTGATGGCGGTTTCATTGAATAATGTCGTCTCTTAAGTGTATGTGTTAATCTATATAAAACTTTAATATGTAATAAATTCTCTCTTTTTGTGTATTAATTTTTTCCCATTTACATAATTTTGTTCCCAAATAGCTAATTCCCCCAGGATATTTGAAGAAGGTTATATTTGGCATGTCTTCAGTACTATGTATATGCTGTTGTGTGACTAACTGCTAATTATTTTCCCTTACTCCAATAAGCAATAGATTAGTTCAAGGTGATTTTTTTTAAATATTTTCTCTATTGTATAAAAGGGGAGAACTTGAATTACTAAACAAAAGTAAAATAGGTTAGAAAAACTTGGCTTCTCAATGGCGACCCATCTCAGCAGTTCCGCAAATGTAATCAATTAGACCGATAAAATTATTGACTTTGTTAACTAGGCTTGATCGAAAATAGCGGAAGAATAGTTTGTCCTTCAATGTACAGATGGTACCACATGTTCCGTTTAACAATATGTATTTAAGAAAGCTCTTTGTAAGAGGTATTCAAATAAACAAAGCCATATGGAAGTATTGTGTAAGACAACAACTCCAGGAATGTGTATAAGATATTTTTTATTGTATATTAATTTCACATTTAATTACATTCGAATGAATTTCTTAAAGAAAAAAAAAAAGGATACTTAATTATACCTAACAAGTGAGTGGCTCCCAGATGAAGAGACACAGAATGGAACTAAAATTACCTCCTTTAACGCACAACAACAAAAAAAAAAAACATTTTTTCCTTTGTTCAATTCTGTAATAAAATATCTTTTAATTATTCTATTGTGACCGACACGGGTTTTCTTAATCTCTTTTCCTTTGAACTTCAGAAACTCCTATTTTGCGTATGATTGACACGAAGAGCTCTTGGAAGTTTTCGAAATTATTAAAAAAAAATATGTTTTACTGCATCTCAAAATTTGCTACACGTTTTTAGAAATAGCCTTTAGTGGAATATAATTTTTTTATTCTATAAATCTTTTGTATATTCATTTTGGTTTTTCCTTATTTTACCTGTGGGCCAATGAATCAACAGTTTTTGGCGCTTGATCAGTACATTTCATTTGAATAATTCCTCTTACTATTATATTCAAATGTTATATTTGGACAAAATCTAAAAACAAATATCATAAACAAAAAATATAAATGTTTAATAAATACTTTGTTGGTTGGTAGTTTGTTCAAAACTACAGCTACATCAAACTCTCATAAGAAGAGCGTTTTCAAAATTTTATTTCAAATGTAATTTACTTCAAATTTTTAAATCAAATATCAATAAAATTTGTAGTTTAAAAGCAGTCTAATTCCATCAAATTCAACGTGAGGCACTGGTGTCGCTTCAAATCATATTTTTAAGAGTTATCATCCCAAGTATTTTAGACTATTCTATATACAGTTACGAGCGTCATGCGTTCTTAATAATTTTTCATCTCTGTCACCGTTTGCTTTTTTTTTTTTGGAATGGCGCTCTCCTATTGGTTGGCTACGATCACGCCACCTTTGCCCCCCCCCCCCCCCATCATGCCCCCCCCCCACTCGCTTCTTCGTCTTTGTAACTATTGTGTTGGAGCGGGTCGCTCCTTAAATAAATGCATATATTAGTTAATAACTAAATGGAATCCTCTCTTTCTTTTTCCCAGTAAGAGACGCCTACGGAAGGCAACAGTACATAGACAGATAAAGCACATAGGCTATAGTTATTAACTAACATATGCATTTATTTAAGGCGCCAATTTATAATTGTAACAAATAGTATTTGAATCAAAACATTCAATCGGGTGAAACACGGGCGTTGCCCGGGTCATTCGGCTAGTATATATATATATACACAACAAATCACTATGACTTCACATTATTTTATACCAAAACACAGTCTCACACATTAAACATTTGTTACACTTCAAGAAAATAAAATAATATTAAAAACACACAAAGATTAAGTTACTTTTTTCCCCCAAAATATTTGCTTTTTTTCATTTGACTCCATAAAGGTCTAAGAGATTGCTATGGTCGTAATGCTAAAGGTCGAAACGATCACCAGGTTAACTTTTAACAAGACCCTGCCTGGTACCAATCTCGTTCCCCCCAGGTTAACAATGTTAGGTTTAGTGATTTGTGTATATGTATAATGTGTGGGAAATAATAACTATTATGTGTATATTGATATGCAAATTCGCACATGTTCCTACTCATCATGATTGTCATGATCTGTTATATTATCATGCTTCAGAAATAGAAGAGAAAAAAACAAAATGTTCATAAAAAAAAAATAAAAAGGGGGTCGTTGGAAGAATGATCTAAATCGTTGGTTTTCGACCGCTACGACCCGGATTCGATTCCAGCATTGGGCACTTTTTTCTGTTGAAAAAATGCTCCAATGGTCCCCGATTCTAGCAAAGGTCCAACCCCATCAGCGAGTGAAAGTAACCAAACGGGGCTCTGGATCTTTTATAAGTGGATAGTCGAACTGCTTTTCACATGTGTAGACATGTGGCGCACTTACAGTAAAAGCAGTCGCCTATTTCTAGCCACCATGATTATCATGACCTGTACCACGTGTACTAGGGATAAGATAGAAAAAAAAAACAATAATAAATGTTTATAAATATTTATTACGGAAACCAAAATAATAAATTCTTAATAATTCAGCAAGAAAAATATACAGGTCACAATTCAGCATACATGATTTCACATGCTATTCTATTTTTTAATACAATAGATTCATTCTAGATATTTTGATTTCTAAAGGCAATATAGAATAGGCAGAAGAAATTATCTACTTTAATAAAATCCCAAAATATATTCAATATAGATAATTCAATTAAATGTATTCCCAACCCTTCACTATTATACAAATCATTTTTCAAACTAGAATTATATATTGCACGCCTTTGCGGATAAATTGACCTGATAAATTGCGGCTGTCTGAGAGCTCATAAATTATAAATTATAAAAATAATCGTTTTTTTTGAAGATTTGTTCCTTCGTATATTTAATTGCAGTTTCACTTTACGAATATATAGCATGTAATGTACTTACAGGATACGCAGTCATAAACTGCCTGATTATCTTGGCTGAGCCGTATTTCCCCTTAGAATACAGCAATAATGAAGACAAGCTCGGTGTTGTTGGGCCTAGAGATCAATAGTAATATTTGTTTTCACCGTTTAATAGTGCGGAGGACCGGGTTTAGCACGGCGTAGAGATTTAGTCGGATCCAGTAATGGCTGACGACAGTGATTCTCTGAGCCATTAGAGGCTATTTACACAGATGTGTATCTAGGGTCACAAAAATAAATGTCGCACAGCTCGTTCATCTGTTACCATCGCTCTAAAAAAACTCTTTTAATCACGTACTCCACTCTTCTCTCTTCATCCTCGCCTCCCATCTAGCACTCCCCAACCGCTCCGCCCTTGTACTCACCCCCTAATCACTTGTCTCCATTTTCATCTCCCTTGTATTAACGAACAATTACTTCTCTGTATTCACCTTCCTTGGGTTTACGCACTGATCGCCTCCTCACCTTACTTGGGTTTACGCACTGATCGCCTCCTCACATTACTTGTGTTTACGCACTGATCGCCTCCTCATACTCCTTGGGTTTACGCACTGATCGCCTCCTCACATTACTTGTGTTTACGCACTGATCGCCTCCTCATACTCCTTGGGTTTATGCACTGATCGCCTCCTCACATTACTTGTGTTTACGCACTGATCGCCTCCTCACATTACTTGAATTTACGCACTGATCGCCTCCTCACATTACTTGGATTTACGCACTGATCTCCTCCTCACATTACTTGGATTTACGCACTGATCGCCTCCTCACATTACTTGGGTTTACGCACTGATCGCCTCCTCACATTACTTGTGTTTACGCACTGATCGCCTCCTCATACTCCTTGTGTTTACGCACTGATCGCCTCCTCACATTACTTGTGTTTACGCACTGATCGCCTCCTCACATTACTTGAATTTACGCACTGATCGCCCCCTCACATTACTTGGATTTACGCACTGATCGCCTCCTCACATTACTTGAATTTACGCACTGATCGCCTCCTCACATTACTTGTGTTTACGCACTGATCGTCTCCTCACATTACTTGGATTTACGCACTGATCGCCCCCTCACATTACTTGGATTTACGCACTGATCGCCTCCTCACATTACTTGAATTTACGCACTGATCGCCTCCTCACATTACTTGTGTTTACGCACTGATCGTCTCCTCACATTACTTGGGTTTACACACTGATCGCCAGTCTCTCCATTCTCAACTTTCTTGGGTTCATGTGTTGATAGTTTATCTCTAAATACTCTTTTTCACATTGATTAAACCATCGGCTGGTGCCTACGTTCTATCCTTCTGAATCTACCTTTAGTCGGCAGGTTCCTATCCTGCCATCGCTCGTGCCCCCTCGAAGAGGCTTAGCTTTCATATCCATGAACTAGCCGGGTCACATCATCAAACATAGTCTAAGTGTGTAAGACGATGCAGTTGGTCTTGATATATTCTAACACCATTTGGTGTCCGAAAATACATTGAGCGGGCAGTAGATGAACTGAGGAGGTAATCGTTATGGTGTATGGAACAGCTGCACCGTTTCTGCACGTCGCATGCAGGATCGTCCTCGTCTTATTGCCTCTTACCTCGCAAAATATACGGTGCTGCGCGACGGGCCTTCTATTAGCATGCCGTTCTCCCATTTTCATGGCCACTCCATTGGAGACCATTCCGAAAACATATCCCTCCAACTAGTCCAGCACGGTCTACCCCATTCGGGGCACTAGGTTTCATTCTAGCCAGTCTGCATCGCCTGCGGCTACAACGAGCTGTCGCTTACCACCGCCATTGATCTTGCAGCTACATGTACTACCGCCCTCAATTTCGTGAGGCGTTCTCCCATCATCGGAAGGCACCCTGAGGGCCAAGCAATCACCATCACCTTGCGGCCTAATTTTAATATGCATTTACTTCGTCGAAAGAGAAATGTGAGGTGTAGCTGACATTATTCCAGGAATTTATAAAACAATGGGAAAGTCATTATGTACATAAAGTCGCTGTGTAATAAAATAAACAATTTAGACTCAATTATTTTGATACAACAACTTTTTACCCTCCTCATAGCGGAGAGAAATACTGGGAAGGTCTGTGAATCAGTAGTAAAATCTCCCAGCAGCCTCGTCAGTTAAATCTAACAGATCTTTCTAATATTGTATTGAGTTGTTCTGCTTATTTTGCCATCACAATAAGGGCGAAAATTAGTTTTTTCTAAAATCCAGCTTTGAATTGTTAAATTTCTTTTATAAAGAAAGCTCGCTAATGGCTTATATTTAACACGCGGCCACTGCATATATAATGTTTTATATATTTTCATCTATTCTTCACCACACTTATGTCATAATCACAATATAATTAGAGCCGAAATTGTTTAGTTATTTATACAATATATTTCCTTTTGGTATTAATAGAATGCCAATAAAATCTTTGAATTGTCAACTGTTTTGGCACACATTCTCACTCTTCTCTTGTACTCAATCTATTCTCTATCTTCCCATCATCATCTTCACGGCGGTTTCCAAGTGGGCGTTATGAATTTAACAAATTCTTGTTGTGACTTTGTCACCGATCAGAGCCTACTAAACTGCAGAGATGGCGTATCGTTTATTTTGTGTCTACATTGACGAAGTGGTAGTCTTTATTTTGATGAATATTACACATACAAGGTATGTCCCATAAGTTCCCGGACTGGATCCATAAAAAAAAAGGTAAGATTTTTTAAATTTTTTTTTATTAAAACTTTTCAAAGTAATCCCCCCTTGCTTCAACGCACCAGCGCCATCGTTTCTCCCAATTGTCGAAACAGTTTTTATAAGCCTCTTTTGGAATACTCTTCAATGCTAACGGCGATTTTTCTATTATGTCATCCCTGGTGTCAAAATGTCTTCCTTTTAGAACTGCTTTAAGTTTGGGGAACAGGAAAAAGTCATTTGGTCCGATGTCTGGGAAATAGGGTGGTTGAAGTAGGATTTGTGTCCCGTTTTTCGCCAAAAAGCTAGTCATCAAGTGCGCTGTGTGAGGGCGAGCATTGTCATGGTGTAGGATCCAGCCACCATTAGTCCATTTTTCTGGCCTTTTTTTTCGAATCGCTTCCCTTAGACGGCGAAGAATGCCCAAATACATTTCCTTAATAACTGTTTGGCCTGCAGGAAGATACTCGTGATGAACAATGCCCTTGTTATCCGAAAAAGCGACCAGCAACACCTTGTTTCTGGATTTTTTGGGTCTAGGCTCACCCTAACCTCTCCACTCGGCAGTTTGAGGTTTGGTTTCAGGGTCATAGCCATAGACCCATGTCTCGTCGCCTGTGATTATCTTGTCTTTCCATTCTGGATCCGTTCTTGTCATCTCCATCATGTCCTCACAGGTTGCAAGCCGACACAGTTTTTGCTCATTGGTGAGGAATCTTGGGATGAATTTTGCAGGAGTCTTTTTAAGCTTCAAATCTTCGGTTACGATCCTTCCAATCGTTGTTTTAGAGATGCCTGTGTCTTGCTTTAGCTCCAGCAAAGTGGTTCGAGGAATTTCTTTTATCAAATCGGTGATTTTTTGCACATTTTCATCAGTCCTTTGAAATTTTGGGCGTCCTTGACGAGGATCATCTTCAATGGAAATTCTGCCAGCTTTAAATCTAGAATGCCATTCAAAAACAGTTGTTCTCTTTGGGGCGTCATTGGGGAATGCTTTATTAAGCATTTCAAAAGTTTCGGTTGCTGATATTTGAAGTTTCACACAAAATTCTATGCAAATCCTCTGCTTCAATTTTTGTTCCATCGTAAAATCGCCGCAGCGCTAGGTGTGACCTTTAAATAAATTAGAATAACCTTGGCGCGCGCGCAAGTACCGCCTCGATATTGGTACCACCGTGTAGCCAGATATTTTTTCTATAATAAACAGTCAAATTCATTTACATTTTTCATTTATTTATTTTTTTATGGACCCAGTCCGGGAACTTATGGGACATACCTTGTATATTCAAATTATACATTGATTTGATGTAATACTACATTCAAATGAACTATCTTCACGGAAATAAAAATTAAATATAAATTGTTTAGTAACGATAATAAACCTAAAACCTGTCTGAGAAAAAACGCCTATATGTAGTGGCAGCTCTATCACTCACTATAAGGGGGGAATTATACATGAACATAAACGTGCGTATCTTTTATTATATATTCTATAATTATCTTTTTCTCCGATGAAATGATTTAATTATTTCGCACTCTGCCTATATTTCAAAATGTACAAAGAAGGCACCTCTGCCGTTTAAAATTACATCACTGCAAGGCATTTAGTTTATCACTTCAGTGAAGAATGTAGAGGTGGTGATAAAGTATGTGCCATAGAACCAGTTTAAACGCGAGAGATGCTATTCTTGCACATGGATATAGCACATATTGCACATGGTAGCTCTACCGAAAAATTACAATATATTTTAAGAGGCAATTTTTAAAATGAATATACTCTTAACGTGACCTGTTTTCGACTCTCCAGTGATGTTGCTAGCGCAGACTCCAGTGAAGGTCGTCTGCGGTGAGAGAGACGGCTGGCAGACAGCTGAGGTTGACGTCAATTTGAATCTCTTAAGTTATAACTTCCTTTTGACGTCAAACAATCTTTCTTTCAACTCCGTAGCTTTTGTTCTACGGGGTGGTCTAAGATAAAGACGACTCAGAAAAAACATTAAGCCCACACAGATTACTTTATAATTTAATAAATTTATTTAATGACACTCAAGTCTTCTACAAATTTAACAGCGCGGGTCAGTGGAAATAGAGAAACGGTTCGACCTTTGCACCTGGTAGGCACAATTCGAACTCCATCTACATACGTAGAACCTCTCATGATAGAACAGTCACATAGACTCCTTGTGTCCCATTGGAATTTAAATTACCCCAGAACAAGTCTCTTTCATTTTAAAAATATGATCGCACATCAAATAGGTTATTTATAAAATGGGTTGCGCTCACCAGATGGGTTACTTATCAAATTGGTCGCACATCAGATGAGTTACTTATCAAATGGGTTGTTCACTAGATGGAATCATTATCAAATTTGTTGCTCATCATATGAGATACTTATTAAATTGGTCGCTCATCAGATGAATTACTTATCAAATAGGCTGTTCACCAGATGGGTCGCTCATCAAATGGTTTGTTGATGGGAGGTTTTATTATATCCCTTAACTCAATCTGTGAACACCAGGATTTCTGAATCTCCCTATATTCTAAGTTGAAACCCTCCCAGTTAGCGTTATGATGTCAGAGTCTTTAACCAAACTCTGTTGTTACATAATAATTTTTAGCGGCCTTTGAATCTTTTCTTTTACAAATAATATATATATATACACAATAATAATAATATTATTATTATATTCAATCTATAGTACTGAAGAATTCGTGAAAACAATATCCGCTGATAAGAGAAGAGAAGCTACGACTGTTATGATGTGTCAAAAATACTAGAGGCAACAGCCACTCATTGTCTGGCTGAAAATAATTTATTGTACAGCAAGGAGTATTTACATATTGGAAGATTGCCATGGATTTGCATAACGTTAAAAAGATAAAACGATATTTACATATGAATGAAAATAGTTAATCATATAAAACGGACAAAATGCATATTTTATGATAATCTACCATATATCACAACAGAAACAAGATCAACTTTGAGAATTCGAAGGAGAATGAGGTCATTGAATGAGTAAAAGAGAGATGCAACGACCTAGAGACTAAGGACGCAGAAGGACCACCAAGTGACGCTAGAGACCAATTATTGGAGAACTGCAGGATCATGGTGAAATTTAGTAATGAGCTGAAAGACGAAAGACCTAGAAAACTGATGTGTAAAAAAGACAAGTGCAGACAAGAGTGCTTTAGCAATTAAAACACAAGTAAATTGACTGTTTATCACTAGAATGTGTGAAATAGAAAATCATTATTTTCGGTTATTTAAATATTTGAACTCTGTTGCAATTAGGAGAAATTTCCATATAATGAATAGCAGTTGACATTTGAGTAACTTTCGAATTAGCAACTTTAAACTGAGTTTATTAGTGGAAAATTATAATAAGAATAAAATGTTTATTTCTCGTGTGTAAAAAATAATATTTTGAAAAGTCTGATAAAATAAACTTTCCTATATAAAACTTAGAATTCAATTGAGAGAATGCAATGGAAAATAATATAAGGAATAAATATATTTCTTCAAATTGAATATAAAAAATAAAAATGAAAAAAAAAAAAAAGCTTTTTATTGAGCAATCGTCAAAGAGTTTTTCTTTTCTTTGTTTTTGCTAGGAGACAAATGTTTTATTTAACTAGCATGGAAAATTTAGAAAGTAACTTTTTGAACAAGTGTAATAGTTATTCCTTTTCAATCGTTCCTATTTACTAAGTTTACGGCGGAGATAAATATTGGATTGAAGTTGCTATAAAACATTTCTTAAAGAATTTAGTTGAGAATTAATCTTAGCATTCTAAATAATAGCTGAGATGTTGCACAAAGGTTAGAAAATTAAACAATAAAATGTGTTTTATAAAGTTATAAAATGCTTCGTTTCTATTTTATTTTATCCTAAGTTTGCATCAATAGTTGAAGTAGACCTATTTTATATGTATATTTATAAATTTAATTGCCATCTATGGACAAAATGTGCAACAATTAGAGATAAAAAGAAACATATTTCCAAAAAATACTTTGCAGATTTTAAATGTGCGAGGTGTGTTCAAAAGGTATCGCGCTTTTTGTGTTTTTTTCAAAAATTATTTATTTATTCATGAATACCTATTTTGTCCCCTTCAAAGTAATCCCCATGAGATATTATACACTTGTGCCAACGGTTTTCAATCTTCGAAGCACTTCAAAAAATCATTTTAAAAAATCTTTTTCAGCTCCTCCTTCGATGCCGTCTTTATCTTGTCAAGCGTAGCGTAACGTCGTCCTTTCATGGGCCTCTTCAGTTAAGGGAACAAGAAAAAGTCACAGGGGGCCAGATCTGGGGAATACGGTGGCTGCGCGGCATCATTAGTGTGTTGTTTTTGGCCAAAAAGTCGCGCACAAGCAACGATGTGTGAGCAGGGGCGTTATCGTGGTGCAAAAGCCAATTTTTGTTCTTCCACAAATCCGGGCGTTTCTGACGGATTGCTTCGCGCAAATTGCGCATAACTTGCAGGTAATATTCCTTATTGACCGTTCTACCCTGTGGCAAGAGCTCATGATGCACCACGCCCCTGCAATCGGAGAAAACTGTCAGCAAAACTTTCACATTCGACCGAACTTGGCGCGCTTTTTTCGGTCTTGGTTCGTGCGGCAGCTTCCATTGAGATGATTGAGCTTTGGTTTCCACGTCATAACCATAAACCCACGCTTCGTCACCAGTTATGACCCTCTGGAGCAAATTTGGGTCGTCGCGGACAGAGTCCAACATCTCATTAGCAATGTTCATGCGATGCTGTTTTTGGTCGCAATTGAGCAATTTTGGTACGAATTTCGCGGCGACCCGTCTCATGCCCAAATCATTGATAAAAATCGAATGGTACGAGCCAATCGATATGTTTAAGTCCTCAGAAACTTCTCTAACGGTGATTCGACGATTGGCCAATATCATTTTCTCCACTTCATTAATTTTTTCGTCTGTTGTTGAAGTGCTCGGGCGTCCGGCACGCTCTTCGTCGTTCACATCTTCTCGGCCTTCTGAGAACATTTTGTACCACCGATAAACGTTGCTTCGGTCCAAGGTAGCTTCTCCGTATGCCACAGTCAACATTCGGAATGCATCCGCGCACTTAATTTCGTTTTTCACACAAAATTTGATACAGGTTCTTTGATCCATTTTTTTAATAGGTAAAAATCTAAGACGATCCAAAACACCTGCAAGCAAAGCAGCTGTCAACAATTAAGTGAACATTCAAAATGGCCGAGCTTGTCGGCATAAGTGAGAGACATGAGTACCAACATAAAGCCACAAAAAGTTCGAAATTCGAATATACGTAACCCGCGAAAATTCAAAAGTCGCGATACTTTATGAACACACCTCCTATATATTAAATGTATGAGGCGTTAAATAAATATGTTTATGTTTGCGATATGATAGCAACCCTTTTTAATTGTGTAAAATATTTCTAAAAAGAGCGTGTATGGGAGGTATATAATATATATATATATTAATTTTAAAATATATCCACCCCGCAATTCTCTTTACCATAGTTATGTAAATATCATAGATGTATATATTCTTGTCTACCATGTGTACCATGTTTGTATAGTCGCGTTTGCTTTATACTGCCTGTCGAAGGGTTTTCACCCGAAAGCTTGCGTTCATTTAAAAATGTTTAAGAAACTTGTCCTCTTTTATTTTATTGATTATAATATACCTTGCTAAGAAGAATATCTTATTTCTTATTTTTAAACTTCAAATAAAATATTTATATTATTAAACATTCCTGTTCGAAAGGTAGATGGAAAAAATAATAAATATAATTCGATACAACTCATGTAATAAATGTTTAAGAAGATGTGTCAATATTTGAGAAATATACACAAGAGGCGAATACAAAGATATTATTCTAGAGTATTGATATTTGCATTTCCAAGTATGTTGTACTTTTCATGCGAAATTTACACTTGTTGTGTGCTTCCTTCATGGCCAAGTAATATAAATGGATGGGGAGGGGGGCGCATAGAATATAGTTGTTATTTATAGCATAGGAAACTTATTCCACACCTGCAAATGATGTGAAATAAAAATTCAAAACAGAGATGAATATTATATATAATTTCTGCGAAGTTCCAATAAACATCTCCAAAAAAGATTGAACTAAGAAATCAACGAACTGCAAAATCAGTCAATTTTTCTTTTTGGAGTGAATAAAATGGGCCGCGAGATTCCAGCAATTAAGTGTTCAAAATTAGGACATAAACACACAATTAGGCAGGATTAATTTAATCACGTAAAAAGTTATCTCAAATATTGATCGAATAGGTAAACAAATGTAATCCACCCCATAATTCTTCCCGCTAATAGGATTGAGGATTAGAACAATGTTTCCAAATTTTCAATAATTCCTCCCTGGCGCTACCTAGCCGCACGAGAGCCGATAACTCAGCACCTATTAGCATGTTTACAATAGCAAAATTATTCATCCCTTTAACAAAGGACCAGTAATTGTAATATTTACAGGCTTCATTATGTTATTATTCACTACTCGCACAAGTTAGAATACTTTAATGTTTTTAGAGAAAACCACACCAAGATGCTCTGCGGTGAGGACCCGATTTGTACCATCTGTAATTCAAAACTAAAAATAAAATCACTCACTATATTTTTGATTGCTCTGCTCTGAAAGAAGAAAGAAGAACCCTTATTCTCAAAACTGGGCAACTCTGTGCTTCACTTCCATCAATAATTGACAATATGACCCAGAATAAGTATATTGCTACGGCGTTTTATGGTTTCCACAATCCATATCTCAGAAGAAGGCCAAGTGACACTCACTCCTCACTTTCTTACTGCTACTCTTTTTGTGTTGTTTTTCTTGCTTCCCTCTTTCTCTTTCTTGTTTTTCTTTTTTCTTTTTTTTTTTCTTTTTCTTCTGTCTATATCGTTATTTCCTTTGTCTCACTGCTTTGTTCTTATGCATACCTCTGGTGTATCCTGTATAGGGTCAGTGACCCTAAATAAAGGCTTTTTGTTGTTGTTGTTGTATGTTATTATTCATTTACACCTATTAAAATGCATTTCATATATTTTGGTATCAATAATTCTAATAGCGTCGTTACATGTTGATGTAATTTGGTTTTGAAAGATAAAATCTATATTTAGAGGTTTGTTTATTTCAGGTTTCTGCCGGTTCACGTATTTATTAAATTCCTTTAAGCAAATATTTCTCTAACTAAACTTGTTATCCTTATAAATATAAAATATTTTATTGAAGCGTCAGAAATTATTTCCTTACGGGTGCTGTGATTATGAAACTATATATGGAAAAGAAGGGATTTTCTCTTAATGAATAATCTCCTGAGATAAATAAATAATTTTAAAAAGTTTTAAGAGAGAGAGTGCAAAGGAAAATGTTTATTTTGTTACAACGATAAAACACGAACTTCCAAACAACACGGTTCTTCTACAGGTATAACTTCAATGAACGTTAAGAGAAACACGGTTTTATTTATGAGATATATGATTTGCGCATATATAAATTAAATAAGACATGATTTCTAAACTCCACCTTTGCCGGTCCCAAGCCCGGATGAAAAAGGAGGAGGGGGAGCAGCAACAAGCTCACTGAAAAACCTGGGCTCAGCTGGCCCGGCTGATAGTACCCTGTACGGGCTCCTAATCCAGGGATACAGGATGAGCAGCGTTTGTACTCCATGTTAGGAGCGGCTGCACATGGCGTCTGTTCCTCATGTCGAGAGGCAGCCATTTCTTTGGGAGCTAAGTCGGCCTGCCACTGTGTAGTGCTCCCATTCTTAATGACAAAGGCAGACTTATTCTACTTCACCTAATCATGATGGTTGTCAAATCTCCCCATATCCATTGATGTGCTCTACTAATCACCGACAGATACCATCAAAAGTCTCAAACTTTAGAATCTTGACACCTTAAAATGATTGAGTGGAGATAAGAAAGAAGAATAATATTGTATCCAAAATAGAATTATATTACAAATGAGCTAAAATAAAGGGTAAAGTGATGTATAAAATTAAAAAAATATATATATAATTATAATGATATCATAATAATATATTAATATAATGATAATATATATTAATAATATTTAATTTTAACGATTTTTGACGTTGAAACGGAAGATAATTATGGTTCAGGGTATATGGTTTTGTACTGGTCAAGGGGAGATCATTTTTAAGTTTATAATATTAGTTTATAAGAACGCCGTCTTCTGTAAGAACGATCTAGGTTCGCAGAAACTGGCCAAGATTAGATGGAGAATATTGTTACAGATTAAGTAAAAATGAATTAATATGAAACTGAGAAGCTTTAAAAATAGTTTCATTGCCATCTCTAGTGGAAAATAAACTCAGAAAAATAAAATATTCATGTAGATTATGTGCTAGATCTATTTGAAATTTTGTATTTATATTTATTACTACCGTATTCAAAGCCTATGTCCATAGTTTTTCATTAAAAATCTTCCACAAGAAGTTCTCTAAAGTACTGGATACATATACAGTAGAACCCCATGAGACCCACGCTAGAGGTCACCTCTCTACAAAGGACAGTTTTCATTTTCAAAATTACCATTGTTATTATTTAGTAACTCACCGGTAGGAGGACACCTCTCCCTAAAGGACACTTTGACTCTGTAATTAGGTGTCCTTTATAGGGAGGTTCTACTGTATTAGTAGAACAGCCCCCAATACAATAGTAGGGCAGTAAGTTGGAAGGCGTTCCCACTGATGAGCCAGGCCTTCACAATATTTTCCACCGCAGAACAAACAGTAAGAAGTTAGTTTATTAGTAAAAATTAAATTTCGCGCGTTGAATAGTTTTAATTTTCAAATTTCAGGTTATAAAAAACCAAGCCCATATTTTAAAGGCATGTCGATAAGAAACACTTTAGGCGAATAGAAATATACCAAAGAAGGGAGAAAACCTTTTTTTTTTCCAGCTACCACCACTGAACAATTGAATTTAAGTTTGTAAAATAAAAGCGGTGGTAGGCGCTCTCCGTGTGTTTTTCACTTTCTTTTTTTATGTTCTACTTTCTCGCACACACATTTTATTATATATATTTATTTATTATAAAAAATTATAAATAATTTTTAAAAATATTTATAAATTTTTAATTTAAGTCATTAATAAATTCTGCAACAATGAATTTTTTGGCAATGTGTTTCTTTTGATCTCTACAGTATTTTATTGGTTTTATACACATTTATTTCACTCAGCATATGAAGATCCGCCATCCTACTCAGTTTCTGTTGTCCCAGTATATCCATCTTCAGAACTTCTCTAATTGACAATATAGGAATACATATTTCGAAAGGATTTCGTTAAGTTTCTCGAATCACATCTCAATACACACCATTATGTGTAGTCATGTTTTTCCTATTTTCAAGATAGCATCTTTTTTAATTCAGTAGAAACTCCCTGTAAAGGATACCTAATTGCAGAACCAACGTGTCCTTTTGAGAGAGGTGTCCTCTTATCGGAGAGTTGCTAAATTGTAAAAATGGTAATTTTAAAAATGAAAACTGTCATTTGTAGAGAGGTGTCCTCTATCGCGAGTGGCCTCTCATGGAGTTTCTACTGTACTATGATTTATCTTACTCCATCTAACACATTTGTATTTTGGTGTGTGTTATTATCGAACTGTATTACCTGGAGATCGATTCACTAAAAGGTATTGCTATCAAATAACCAGGATAATTCAATCAATAAATGGCAGAGAGTTTTGTTTATATCGTAACAAGGATGACAAGGCCACCAGAGTAAAGTTGGGGAAAGAGGGGTGGACTCCAGCTGCCCCGCTGCCATGTGGCAGGCGCCAAATACAGCATTCTTGTGGGAGGACAGAGTCTGGTTACATCTGCGGCAAGGAAAAGACATGGCGACTTGCCTCCGGGCATGTGGATGATCCTGCAAGGAGTGCCTGACCTCGGAGCGGCCTACAAGACTGTGTAGTCCAGGCTGGACGTGTTGTGTGGAGCGGGAAGCTTCACAAGAGTGACATCCACGGCACAGAGGATTCTTCTGACGGGGAGGTTGAAGGCAAGTCCCACCGATTGTACTCCTTCTGTTTAGAGCCATAATAAAGCGCTAATTTTACCTGCACCTCTTCGAACTCACGTGTGTATCTTTGTGGCATCCTGAGTAGTCAAAATACACGAATAGCGTCTGGGTACGACGTGACAATATATAATAAGGACTTAATGGAACATCAGTGTTATTAACGTTTTTCGATCTTAAGCATTTTTGTGTCTTCTCTCTCTTTTTTATGAGATATAATTAACTTATAAATAAAAATATATTTGAGAATAATTTCTTTTCGGGAAAGGTGAAGTTTCTTACATACCCAGCCTCTAGTGAAACTATTTAGCAGACCGTGTGTAAAATGAGGAAATACATAGAATATAAAACAATCTCCTCTCCTCTGGTTTGACATAGTCTTGTTGGTTAAAGTTATTTTTTACTGTCCTGTTTTTTCATAGTCCTGTATTTTCAACGTTCAGCACATTTCCATTTTCGTTTTTTGCAAGTCGTTTAATTTATTTTCGTTTTTTTTCCTCTCTGTTGTTTTTATGAATATCTTCTTTTTTTTTCAATAATCTGCTTTGTCTATTTATTTTGCTATATTTTTCTGTTTGTTTTTGTTATATATATATTTACAATGTTGTTTATTGTATAGTGTCTTTTTGGGTGCGATTCTGTTTTCAAGTTCTACTCTCTCTTAAGTCTCTTTTGGATGTACTTATATTCATACATTTTTCCTTTTAAATGATATTTTCAGTAGATATAAATTTTGTACTTTATCGTAAAAATGTTTTAATAATATCTAATTATATTTTGTTTTTCTCTATACTATAGTTTGGACCTATTGTAGTTAACATTTAGGCATTCTATCTCTCTATATTATTTGTTCTTATATGTATTTTTTGAATGTTATTTTTAAAATTTTTGCCATTCTCTCTCTCAATTTTCTTTATCATTTTTTTACCTGACATGATGGGAGATAAGTATCGTCCTCTTTTTATGGTCTTTATATTAGTGTCTAAAGCTTGTAGGCACGTGTATTCATAGTAATTCTAAAGGCTAAAGTGAATAAATGGAGGTCCTAGAAAGTAAGATTCCAACGTCCCAGTTTTGTGTCCTTCACTTCATTAGTCTCCGTTTGTGAAGCTTACAAATGAAGGTGTTTGCTCTGCAGACATCGCTCGCCAGCTCAAGATCAACACCAGAGTTGTTAGGAGGATTGTGAAGCAATACTAAAAGAAAGTACACATTGGAATGGTTCCAAAATCAGGCTCCCAAGGACGGTCAACATTTCGGCAACACGGAAGACCATCAAAAAGAGGATTTTCTGAAATGATGGCGTCAGCATGAATCGCATCGCTTCTGACTGGAGAACCTCTGGAGAAAGTGCAGAGTATGGTGCACGTGATATGGAACTTCGCAGCCTCGTCTTCCGTCAACACATTCTGAAGCTATATTGAATATCGGCTAGACAAGGCAAAATATTTCTCTCAGTGGTCCGATCGGTTTGCCTTTCCGACATCGTGTGGAAAGATGAGGATATTTTCACAACCTTTAAACCCCCACGTCCATAAAACAATAAAAACAACAGAAAACCAAACAAGAACGGATATTATGATTGGTATGTGTTGCAGATTATACAAATATTTTGGTACATTATATTTAAAATATAGGTATAAGTATTATGGTAACCGTATTACATTATAAATGTATATTTTCACAATCTTTTTATAATCAAAAAGGGCATATCCTGACCACGTTCACATGAGCCTTTTAGATGAAAGAGTGCCATCTAGTGGAACAGAAATCTACTAAACGTTGATTTAGCCTGTTTCCTGATATTTGACCAACCCATTTTCTTGATAAATCATAGTGGCGAAGGCTTTACCTCAACGACAAAAATATTTTGGTCCCAGAGGCTTCTTGAAAAATCAGGATATGGGCATTTAAGGCCAAACATATGTAAATACGCTGAACATGTGAGAATTCAATAAAAAAATAAAATAACAAAAAAGATCAGGTATTGGCATTAAAATTAATAAAGGCACATCCTGACTACGCTCACATGGCTTTTCGGTGAAAGAATGAAATAAACGTTGTGAAAATAAGAAGAGAAAAAGAGAGTATATAACAATTATTTCACATCGAAATCTACTAGTTTATTCCTAGCTTTAAATACATTTACACCATCGTGATTTTTTTCGCTACAAATGTAGCGTATGATGCGTATTTTTTATCCATTTTCTAAAAATAAAAAGTTTGCCATATCTAATTATAATATAAAACACTGTCAAAAATAAACATATATATATTTTTTTACGATAAAAGGATATTAAATATATCTGATTCAATATTATTTATCGATGTTTTAAATATTACATTGTTTTATTATTAGAAGATTCTTTTAGTGCGTATGTTCTTGATATATTTGATGTAATTATTGTCGGGAAAAAATATAGATTCGTAGAGGAAGAACCTTTATTATCTAAAGATATAAAATAATAAAATAAGGACAAAATATCAAATTAGATTTACATCAGTAGCTCATGCCGGCCTGCTCTATACACTTAAACGCTAGCCTAATTAACATACCAACATGGCCGCGCTAAATAGGCAGAGATGTCAATTTGCATAGACAATACTAAAATTCTATGCAAACAAAAGAATATTGTATCGTAAAAACACATCCAGAATTACCACTTTCAACAATTATAAAGATGCAGTTATACATTTTATAAAACACAATTTAAATGAATACATATTTATTGAAAGGAAACTGGAAGAGCGTGTCAAAGAGGACATTTACACAGCGCTTGTGTCGATACAAATCCCTCATTAAGGTGCATCATTAGGGTATCTAAACAAAATTGTGCACTTTCACGCCTTTCATAAAATTAAGGCCAAAAAAAGCTCTTTAGTGAGATCCCAGCGAGCTGAGAACTTCCAGGTCATCTTGAATGGGCACTAAATTATGACCTAAATAGCGCGCTTGTTTTTATCGACAAGCTCTCCACGTGCAGCCTTTGATCGGCCTGGAGGTCATAAACACCCCACGTGCCGGCACTTCAAACATTTTTGCAAGGGAATGCCTCACAACCACTTCAGAAAAGTTCAAAACAATTTTAAATGAATGTTCTATTTTGTGATTTGTGATTATTTAAGGAATATTTCATCGAGTGTTGATAGAAACCATTTCGGTCGAGTCAATATTGTTTTCTGATAGTTATTTCGACACAATCTCTAGTCTATTCCAGATTGTTGGTATGTGCAAGCATTTTCTACCACGTTTAACGTCACTGATGTATTGCACAATACAAAATTGTATGGAAAAGAACTTCTCTAAGTATAATATTTTCGAAATAAATATCCTGTGAAATTACTAATTTTGAATAGTTTTAGAACGAATATTGTTTTCCGATGATTTATATATGGCTGAAATAATATTTCACTATAGTTTAGAAATCGCGAAAATCTTACCTCAAAATTTATCGGTAAATTTGAGAAGTGCTGTGAATAAATTACACTGGCCAATACATATTTTATTGCTGAAGATTTGAGACACGTTTCTTTGTGATATATATGTGCTGAATCCAGAAGTGTCCGTTTTCATCTATCAGCTCTCGTTTTAGGGCTACATACTCTTCCTGACATTAACCACCCTTATACAAAATGAGTGGTATCTATTACGATAATAAATTTAAACAGTAAAAATAATATTTACCAGGTCTATCAGTATGAAACCCGAAAATGTCCGCCAGAGGGTGCTGTGCAACTTTATTTGAGTCGACGGTGGCGCTGTTCAAGGCGTTTTGTTTTTTGACTCATGTGGCATCATCACGTGTGCAGTTTTAGAAAAATTCAAATCGTGGAAAATTTCTGGAGCCCGTGGAAAATGGCGATTTCCGAGCCAAAAAAGTGCCCATTTGCGGGAAGTTTTGTTGTTCGCCTTCAACTGGAAGAAAAGTGCCACTGAAACCTACCGAATGCTCGAGGAAGTTTACGGCGACCACGCTCTGAGCAAATCGCAATGTTACAGGTGGTATAAAAAATTCCAAAGTGGCAATTTCGAACTTGATAATGAACCACGTGGAAAACCGCCCTAAAAGTTTGATGACACTGAACTGTAAGCTTTGTTGGATAAGGACAGTACCCAAACGCAGGAGAAACTCGCGAAACAGCTCCAGGTGTCTCAAGGTGCTGTTTCCCTACGTTTAAACAGCCTCGGAATAACCCAAAAGCTTTCCAGATGGGCCCCTCACGAGTTGAGCGAAAGGCAGCAAGAACGGCGTCTGGTAACCTGCGAAGGGCTGCTCGCCAGGCATGAAAAGAAGTCATTTTTGTACCGAATCGTAACTTCAGATAAGAAATGGATCAACTTAAGCAATCCTACGCGCCAAAAGACATGGGCCTGCCTGGCCAATTTCCAAAACAGACGCCTAGGCCCAATTGCTTCGAAAAAAGGCAATGCTTTGCGTATGGTGGGACCAGACCGGCGTAGTATATTTCGAGTTCCTGAAACCTGGCGAAACGGTCAATACTAGTCGCTACGAACAACAAATGCACAGTTTGAGAGAGGCGGTGAATGAAAAAAGACCGGAATGGCGTGAAAAGCACAACAAGCTGATACTGCAGCATGACAAAGCTCCAGCCCAAAACGCTACGGTGGTCAAAAACACCATAAAAGACTTGAGCTGGGAACTCTTACCCTACCCGCTGTACTCACCAGACTTAGCACCGTCAGACTACCACCTTTTTACATCTTTAGGACACGCCCTAAAAAAACAGGAATTTTCGAACTCAGACATACTCCGAAAATGGCTTGTTGACTGGTTCGACTTAAAAGGAATAGAATTTTTCAGACAAGGAATTCGAAAATTGCCTGAAAGATGGTCCGAGTGTATAGCTAATCAGGGCAATTACTTTGAATAAAAAATCTTTTGTTGTATGGAATTGGTGAACTTTTGAATTCACTGAAAATTTTTGCGTTTCATACTAATAGACCTGGTATATAAAAATTAACTAACAAGGAGAGAAGAGCTCAATTACAGCTCTCACTACCAAACAAATGAAAAATAAGCGGCGGGGCACGATCATTATGAAATTTGAACATTATCTTATTTAATGTGGAGCAAATGATGATATAATGATCGTGATTTAAAAAAAGGTTATTTGTACAAGATTATTGTAGAGGAATTGTTTACTAATTTTAAATATTAGGAATACTTTATTTATGAGTAAGTGTTTACTTACACAAAGGATTGTTGATTGTCGGGTCATTCGAGGCCTTGGAAGCTTCGCTTACAGGATTTCCGAGCGTGAAACCATTCCTCACAGACTCTTTGAAGGAACCAGCAGTATTCTGCCATCATGTGGTTGTCCCATCTTCCCTGGTACGATCTTCCACAGTTTTTATGCACTGGTGAAATCTTCCATCTTGAATATATGAATAAACGTTAATTAAATAGCTGAGGCCGTCACAATATATAGTCAAGGCCTGACGCAGTCTTTCAGCAATGTCCATTGAGCGGCCTCACTCAATTCCAAGGTTGGAATGGTGTTTCAACTTCTTATAATTGCTCTTTCAATCCCCTAAATCTCCTTCGTAATCAAAATTTCACTTATCTGTAAGTAGTTATCATTGCTTTAGTATATTTACCGAGTCTATAAAATGCAAAATCGGACAATTATTCAAACTAATTCAAGCTCAGCTCTAGCCAACACACACACACACGACGCTCTCTCTATTTTTGAGATAGTAGAGCTCTCATTACTATGAATAATTTATAATATCAACAGTCCTTTTTGAAAACCTCTCAACCAATATTCTAAATTGGTCAAATCAAGAAAAAAACGTGTACCTTTTACAAATGTCTCTGCTTTTTCAAAGATATAAGAATAATCTCGGTAAAACGGCCTTTTCACGGTCCTCTAAAGCCTTATAGGTCGACAGATGAGATCTTGGTTCGAAAGCTCGCCAGTTTGCGATGAAATGAAAAAACTCATTTCTAACCACCCTTTCTCGTTATTTTCATCCATTATACAAAATATAAATATCGTAAAATGAGAGAAGAGGTGAGATAGGAAGGCACGAGCATGTTAGTGTTTCTGGATAAACAAATGGATGTATTTATCGTAACAGATATATTGAGCATACCACCAAAGTGTAAACACGTGTTTTTTAATTTATATTTCGAATAGTAGTGTTTCATTTTGTATCATTTTATATATTTTTTACCCATTCACGTTGGTCTGTTTCATTGACAACCAAAGACCAAAGGGTGTATAGAGAACAATTGTATACTTAAGCGGTAAATTTCACAATTGTTGACAATGTTTGTGCTCATACATACCTCACTTATGACGAGATCGTATCAGTCGGCAGTGCGAAAAAAGAAATATTTCAGGAATTTTATTATTTTAATTATTCACACATGTTTTTCTCACACATATTTTTATTACTTTTCTCTGTTAATATTAACAAATATATTCGGTTCTATTTATCGAATGCTCCAAAGTAGCATTTAGATTGCCAAATATTCACAGGTGACATTTCTGATTTTGTAATCGGCAAATAAAAATATCTACAATATTAAAATTTTCCGTGATTCATGAAATTTGATCTGTCAGAAGTGTGAAAGAGAGAAAATTGTGACAATTTATTTTCTCAGTATCTAGAGATGCTGGATCACGAAAAGTGTAATAACGATTGCAGGTTAAACAAACAATCGAAATAGGAACGTATTTATATCGTTTTAAAAATTCCAATATTATCTTATTTACAGGTTTATTGCTTTTTGCTTTATGTTGGATTTGTACCCATACAGGAGGAATCAGTCAGCATAACACTTCCCAGTAGATTATTTATATCTATTATTTTACATATATATATATATATATATATAAAACGAAAATTAAAATTATACCGCGAATGTTTCTTTTTAAAAATCGAAATTTATTTTCAAAGAGAAATAGCGACATTTCTAACTTTGAGGATGAGGTATGGAAAGGTGAAACATGAAGAGTAATGGAGAACGGAAAAATAAAAAGTGTCCAGGGGCGGGAATCGAACCCACACCCTTCTGCTTACCGGGCAGGTGCCTTGTCCACTCGGCTACCCTGGACGTATTTTTCCGTTCATAACTTATATTTAAAGTAACATTTTTAAAATACAATATAACGCGGCTGATGATTGTAAAACGAAAATTAAAATTATACCGCGAATGTTTCTTTTAAAAATCGAAATTTATTTTCAAAGAGAAATAGCGACATTTCTAACTTTGAGGATGAGGTATGGAAAGGTGAAACATGAAGAGTAATGGAGAACGGAAAAATAAAAAGTGTCCAGGGGCGGGAATCGAACCCACACCCTTCTGCTTACCGGGCAGGTGCCTTGTCCACTCGGCTACCCTGGACGTATTTTTCCGTTCATAACTTATATTTAAAGTAACATTTTTAAAATACAATGTAACGCGGCTGATGATTGTAAAACGAAAATTAAAATTATACCGCGAATGTTTCTTTTAAAAATCGAAATTTATTTTCAAAGAGAAATAGCGACATTTCTAACTTTGAGGATGAGGTATGGAAAGGTGAAACATGAAGAGTAATGGAGAACGGAAAAATAAAAAGTGTCCAGGGGCGGGAATCGAACCCACACCCTTCTGCTTACCGGGCAGGTGCCTTGTCCACTCGGCTACCCTGGACGTATTTTTCCGTTCATAACTTATATTTAAAGTAACATTTTTAAAATACAATATAACGCGGCTGATGATTGTAAAACGAAAATTAAAATTATACCGCGAATGTTTCTTTTAAAAATCGAAATTTATTTTCAAAGAGAAATAGCGACATTTCTAACTTTGAGGATGAGGTATGGAAAGGTGAAACATGAAGAGTAATGGAGAACGGAAAAATAAAAAGTGTCCAGGGGCGGGAATCGAACCCACACCCTTCTGCTTACCGGGCAGGTGCCTTGTCCACTCGGCTACCCTGGACGTATTTTTCCGTTCATAACTTATATTTAAAGTAACATTTTTAAAATACAATATAACGCGGCTGATGATTGTAAAACGAAAATTAAAATTATACCGCGAATGTTTCTTTTAAAAATCGAAATTTATTTTCAAAGAGAAATAGCGACATTTCTAACTTTGAGGATGAGGTATGGAAAGGTGAAACATGAAGAGTAATGGAGAACGGAAAAATAAAAAGTGTCCAGGGGCGGGAATCGAACCCACACCCTTCTGCTTACCGAGCAGGTGCCTTGTCCACTCGGCTACCCTGGACGTATTTTTCCGTTCATAACTTATATTTAAAGTAACATTTTTAAAATACAATATAATTTCCCGCCCCTGGACACTTTTTATTTTTCCGTTCTCCATTACTCTTCATGTTTCACCTTTCCATACCTCATCCTCAAAGTTAGAAATGTCGCTATTTCTCTTTGAAAATAAATTTCGATTTTTAAAAGAAACATTCGCGGTATAATTTTAATTTTCGTTTTACAATCATCAGCCGCGTTATATTGTATTTTAAAAATGTTACTTTAAATATAAGTTATGAACGGAAAAATACGTCCAGGGTAGCCGAGTGGACAAGGCACCTGCCCGGTAAGCAGAAGGGTGTGGGTTCGATTCCCGCCCCTGGACACTTTTTATTTTTCCGTTCTCCATTACTCTTCATGTTTCACCTTTCCATACCTCATCCTCAAAGTTAGAAATGTCGCTATTTCTCTTTGAAAATAAATTTCGATTTTTAAAAGAAACATTCGCGGTATAATTTTAATTTTCGTTTTACAATCATCAGCCGCGTTATATTGTATTTTAAAAATGTTACTTTAAATATAAGTTATGAACGGAAAAATACGTCCAGGGTAGCCGAGTGGACAAGGCACCTGCCCGGTAAGCAGAAGGGTGTGGGTTCGATTCCCGCCCCTGGACACTTTTTATTTTTCCGTTCTCCATTACTCTTCATGTTTCACCTTTCCATACCTCATCCTCAAAGTTAGAAATGTCGCTATTTCTCTTTGAAAATAAATTTCGATTTTTAAAAGAAACATTCGCGGTATAATTTTAATTTTCGTTTTACAATCATCAGCCGCGTTATATTGTATTTTAAATATATATATATATATATATATATATGAAATAAAATAGAACAAGAATATAAAAAAAAGAAAAAGTTGAAAGGAAAGTGGATGGTGAATAAAATAAGCTATCAAAAAGTTTTATTTTACTTTTTTCAACAATAAGGGCTATAACAAGTAACACAAGGCCTATAACTAAACCAACATATTATCATTTCAATATCAATTTACCCCAAGATTTACTTTAATCAGTATAAAATATCTATTTATAATATATATATATATATATATATATATATGGTAATTTAAACCAACAACCCCATACTGTCTATATAACTTGTAATAAGATTGCCATGTTGTATATAGAAACACATCTATAAATAATTATGCGCATGATTAATCTGTGTCATTGCATCACCTATGTAATGTTATTTGTACAAAGTGGATAAATAAATAAAATCTGTAATAGATTTAAAAGTTGAGCTAAAGCAGAGATCGAGCATAGTATTGCCAAAACAACAAAGTCTAAAGAGGGAAGTCATAAATCAGGTAGATTCACAATTCCCACGACAGACCACCCACACTGTCACATGTGGTGGAATGCAGAGACCCCTCTCACACCTGGACAGGTAAAGGCGCCCTTTCTCAAACGCCCCTGTCACATAAGGTCCCCCCCGTCTTTTAAACTATAAATACATCACTTTTACAGGGGCTTGACAGTTCAGTTCAGTTTAGTTTAGTTCACCCTTAGTGCAAGCCGCGTCGGTCGTATGTCGTATGTTATGTCGATCTCATCCAACATGTAGTTAGGAAGAACTCGTCTATCTCCATCTTGCCTTACTAGCTCAACTTTTATCTGTTTACGGAACTTTCTTAGTGCAACTGTGTCTTCGTTTTTTGTGTGGATATCCCCAAGCTTTTCCACTCTGCCTCGACCACGACTGCCTGTATTTTGTGAGAACTTTTAAAGGTCTTCCAAGGTGCAGAGAGGTACTGGAAAACTCTACATCCTGACTGTTCCTCTTGGTCAACACAGTACAACAAGAGCTACCAGGACTTCAACATTATTTCAGTAGTCGACAGGATTCTACAAGTCGACAACAACCAAACATTCAACATTATATTTCAGTAGTCGACAGGATCTCATCACAGATAAGTCGACAGCAACTCATCATCACATTTAAGCCGACAGGATGACCAAAACGAAGGATGGCACAACGAAGAGGTAAGAAGACTGTTCAGATAGGAAGCGAGAAAGAGCGAAGATGGAGGAACAAGCCCGACCATTCCAACGAAACGTCCAAGCAATCTCTCCCCAAGATATTTACGGAAGAAACGCCGCCCCAACGGACTTCCGCATACCCGCTAACCGATCGCCAACGTCGGGAGCAAGCTGACCGCGCCAACGACAGCCCCGAAATTCCCGCAAGTCATGGAAACCGAGCAGCGATGTGGCCCAAACCCTGTGACAAGTTCCACACCTTCGACTTGACATCGTCGAGACAATGCTCAAGGCAACAAGCCACAATCAACTTCACAGAAGCTACAACGTCTACAAGCTCTACATGGAGCTTCTTCAACGTCAGCAGGAATACAAGCCAAGACCAAGTTTCCTGACTGAACTTTCACACAACTGTAAGTTTTAAAAAAAAAACCTACCTTAACTTTATCCTCAAGTTCAAAACTTGATTCCCTATAAATTTTGTATTTATATTTTCACTTTAAGCATTTTAAAATCAATTTTTACCTTTTTTATACCATTTTTAATTCAATTTTTAAAAACTTTCACATTTTCATTGATCAAATTTACTTTAATTTTTAATCAGATTATAAATTTCGAGTTATTACTCTCAATTTTACTCATAAAAAAAAAAAATTCGCCCATCACGCATTTTTACCAATTTACTAATTTTACATGTCTATCCAAAATTTATCTAAAATGGTACTATCCAAGTCTACAACTTGAAAAAAAAAATCCTTATTATTATTTTTAAAAAATCTCATTCATCATAATTCTCAACTTATTTTTGTTTTACTTATTAGTTATCTTTATACCAAAAGACCAATATCTTTATCAATTCTTAAAATTTGGTAATGTTCATCATTTTAAGTAAGCGCCCAATTTAAATTATTTGTAACTCTCACGACATTGCCCTTTTATAAGAATCATTTTTAACTACCATAATCAACAATTTAAAAAGTATATTCAAATTTTAAATATAAATTAATCACAGCCTTCCAAAACGATTACAATCGTTAATATTCGAGAATAAATACACTCCCTCGTCTTTTCCTTTTACATGCATGATTGGTCATAAACACATTTCTTTCAAAAAACCTTACAACACCATCACACATCACTTTCTCCAATTGGCAACAATTTTTAGTGCACGACTTAACACACGAATCCAAATCTTGAGCCACACAAGCTCCACTTAGCTCTATATCGTCGCCACAATAAAATAATTTCACATTAAGCGTGCCACATCCACTAACAGTCAAATATTCTCTCGATGTGTTTCGTACAACCACCCCCATGACTTTAGTAAATTTGTTATTCATGGTGAAACAGTTTAGATTCTGTACGAAAAAACGACTTCACGGGACACCTTTTCATTCACATTTCTCACTTCATGTCACAGTGCCACCACACAAAACTTTTTCACTTTTCAGGCCAAAGACGCCCTTCACGCCTGTGACACCACAATTCACCCCAAAGCGTGTCTACGTCGAAAGTCGCACTTTCACCACACATCTAAACCTGACATCACCTAATAACATTTTTTCTAAGTCTAAACTAAATTCGAAAACACAACCACTTACGAACATCGAGAAAACTATATTTTTCATTTATAACAGAAAATTGCCAAAAAACCTCGACAAAAGAGAGAGAGAGAGAGAAAGTCAGTTTCAAGTGAATCTCAGGCCTGGAGAACCATCCCACATGTGTGACCACCCCAAGAATGGAATTTCCGTGAGGAAAAGGAAGTGGACGCCCTTTATGACGTCGCTCCCTTGGTCACTACTATCTTTTGAGAATATCTTTGGACATGCCCTCTCTTCCCCCTCAAGGCAGATCTTCTTGACCGCTAGCTTCATGACGCCATTTTGAACACATGTGTCACACTACTCATTTAGATTTCCTCGAGAATCTCACAAATCTCACCAACGAGATATCACAACACAACATACTTTAAACATTTTACATGTTAATTGATAACACCAATTAAAACAATTTAGTTAAGTCTTATATAGACTTTTTAACGCGAAAGAGAAATCATTCTCTACATACCAGCATTGAGGACAAACGAAAAGATCATTTCACATATTCCCAGTTTCAGAGTCATAGAAACACCAATGTTTACCAATGGGATATGATCTACACACAACAATTGTAACTTTTCGTCAAAAGAGACAATTTTTGTTCAATTTTACACTACTTAAAATTTATCCAATCATTAATAACCTTCAATTATATTATAAATTTTGTTAAAATCTTGAATAATTATTCTTATTCTTACCTTTCAATTATATAAACAAATTTTTTAATCCAACATTTAAAAAAAAAAAAACCTTTAATCAAATTTACTTTTATTTTTCATGATATTATTTTAGTATTGTAAAACATCTAATTGTTTCAAAAATTATTTTTATTCTATTATTTATTATATATTTTATATATTACAGGTTTAATTTTGTCCACTTACACTTTTTGTACCCGCAATCATATTTCTATATTTCTATTCACAATATTTTATTTGTTTAAATACCTTTATTATCTGACAAGGTTTATCATCCACTATCGGGCATCTACAACAATCGTTTTCAACAATCATATTCTTTAACCAATCCCCTATATTTTTCATCACTATCTTTTCAGTCATTGCGTCACATCAATGTAGAAAAACGACAGCACTGCTTGACAATTTATTTTTTGATTTCGTAATTCAACAAACGCCTTGAACACAGTTCCCCAGACTTACAAATCCAAACCTCTGGTCTGAACAAGCTTCAAGAGTTTATTTCATTTCATCCGCAGAGCAAATCACCAACGCATACACAAAGCGTTCACTTTTTTCAACTTTCAACTTTTTTTTTCAGCTCTAGCGGACCACATTCAACCTTTGATTTCGAGTCAAGTCAGATCACCTACTGTCGCTGCAATTCTACTTATCGCATGGCTCTATTTCACTCCTTTCTCAATCATATTAATAAGCAACTTTTCTTCAACAACTTTTAACCCAATAATCCTAAAATTGTGACAAAACACTGTAACCCTTATATAGGATCGCAAGTGAAACATTGCCAAGGAAGACAGCTCAAGTCTATATCCTCGCTTTGCACCTGGATCTGAGTATTTGGTTTACATGAGCACTTCTAACAATTACATATTCTTCAACAACTTTTCAACCCAATAACACTACAATTGTGACAAAGCACTGTTACCCTATACAGGATCACAGGTGAAACATTGCCTAGGAAGACACTCAAGTCCATATCCTCGCTTTGCACCTGGATCTAAGTATTTGATTGCATGTGTAAATCTCACAATTGCTTATTCTTTAACTACTAACCCTGTCCAACGCCCACCAATATTCTCTTAGAATGTGAATTTTTATGTCATCATTTTATTTTAATCATCTTTTTTTGTTAATCAAACAAAATGTCATTTTTATTTCACTTTTATATATCCAACAAATATAATCTTGTTATAGCCCTTTTTAACCCTCACAGTTTAAATTAATTAAAAGAAATTTTAATTACTTACCTGTGTTAGAGAGGCTTTACCCGCCTAAACCCGGATAAACCCTTTCACTCCCGGGGCCCATCTATGGTAATTTAAACCAACAACCCCATACTGTCTATATAACTTGTAATAAGATTGCCATGTTGTATATAGAAACACATCTATAAATAATTATGCGCATGATTAATCTGTGTCATTGCATCACCTATGTAATGTTATTTGTACAAAGTGGATAAATAAATAAAATCTGTAATAGATTTAAAAGTTGAGCTAAAGCAGAGATCGAGCATAGTATTGCCAAAACAACAAAGTCTAAAGAGGGAAGTCATAAATCAGGTAGATTCACAATTCCCACGACAGACCACCCACACTGTCACATGTGGTGGAATGCAGAGACCCCTCTCACACCTGGACAGGTAAAGGCGCCCTTTCTCAAACGCCCCTGTCACATAAGGTCCCCCCCCGTCTTTTAAACTATAAATACATCACTTTTACAGGGACTTGACAGTTCAGTTCAGTTTAGTTTAGTTCACCCTTAGTGCAAGCCGCGTCGGTCGTATGTCGTATGTTATGTCGATCTCATCCAACATGTAGTTAGGAAGAACTCGTCTATCTCCATCTTGCCTTACTAGCTCAACTTTTATCTGTTTACGGAACTTTCTTAGTGCAACTGTGTCTTCGTTTTTTGTGTGGATATTCCCAAGCTTTTCCACTCTGCCTCGACCACGACTGCCTGTATTTTGTGAGAACTTTTAAAGGTCTTCCAAGGTGCAGAGAGGTACTGGAAAACTCTACATCCTGACTGTTCCTCTTGGTCAACACAGTACAACAAGAGCTACCAGGACTTCAACATTATTTCAGTAGTCGACAGGATTCTACAAGTCGACAACAACCAAACATTCAACATTATATTTCAGTAGTCGACAGGATCTCATCACAGATAAGTCGACAGCAACTCATCATCACATATATATATATATATATATATATAGTTAAAAGTCTACCGTCTTTTACTTGTCCTACATTTAGGGTTTGAAAAAACCTTTAATAAATAAAGGGCGCCTTTTACCTTGATAATGGTGACAATGGGTCGCCGAACCGTTGGCTAAGAAATCTCGCCAAACAAGAGGGGGTTGACGAGTATTATACTCACCAATATAAATGATGATGTGGCTCTGCGTTAATTCATCAGCTGGTCCACTGTCCCCTTAAAATAAAAATAAATGCGAGTTTCTTATACACCGTCAGGCAAGGTCAAAAGTTCGATGCAAAGTCTACCGATGGAAATATCTTGTTTCTCTCAATCGAAAGAACTGCTAAGAAGAGTCAAGCTAAGACAATAGGTATTCTAATATGATGTTAATGTAAATAAGTTAGAAATTACGTTTCACATAGAAATATGGTTTGTGGCCAAGTTCACATTACTCGAACTACCAAGCCGTCAGTGATATGTAGTTTAACCCGAATCTACGATTGTATTTTCCAGAAGATCAACATTGGACACAATTTGGATATTCAGAATTTATTAATTTACAAATATTTTATTTTCGTGTCGAAAGCATCGTGTCGTCGTCTTTACTATAGAATAGTTCGTTTCTTTGTTGAACTTCAATATGGATAGAAGAAGTTTTTATCGGTGTAATTTCTTTAATACAATCGCGCAAATTTTAGGTTGTAATTGGACTTCGATTTATTGAGCAATTTTAGTCATAAAATATTTAGTATGTGAAAAAGAACAGTGAGCCCTCCAAATATAATCGTCTGCTCATTGTTTGAAGACCCCTTCTGTGTATTTGTGAAAACTTTAAAATATAATGATACATTTCTTATTGTTTAGGTACTTTCTTTATCTATCATAAATGGCTGAAAATATATTGAAATGATTATTGTTCAAAAATACTACTATTTTTATAAAAATAAAAATTTAATAAAAAGATTAAATAATGCAACAGATGTGTGTTTCTGGAGATGAGTTATTTTACATTTTTAAGCTATCTAAAGCTTTCGGGCATCTCTGCCCTTCAACAGGAGTAAATAAAACGAATAATAATAAACAGCGTTTATTATCATCTGTTTTATGTATTCCTGTTGAAGGACAGAGATGCCCGAAATTTTGAGATTGCATCAATAAAATGAAAAGAAACTCATCTCCAAAAAAGAAAACCTGTGGTATTATTTAATTTATATCCAGGAGATTTTTAAAACCAATTGATAATAAACAGATATGCATGATTAAATACTCCTTCTGTTTATATTTGTGGAACCTTGAAGGTATAATAAACTTATTATTGATAAAGAGATCTTAACCTATATGTGGCAACTTTAAATATATATACTAACAATTGTGCTTAGATACATCTCTTTGAAAATATTGAGAATATAACGATTAACTTTATACTAAAGTCCCCTATGGGTAGGTGTGTTTTATGGGAGGACGTACCGGGCTACACCAAGACTGTGCCAAGTTTAATTCACGGCCCTATGGGTATTGTATGCAGGGCGCGATATTTATGTGCCGGCAGTTTATGGCCTGACGTCGCACCATGGCTCCCGCCCTGGGCTGCACTTCTCCTACGCTATTACCGAGAAGAATACGTAATTTAATTGTTACCCTTTTTGAGTTATGTTTCCAAAACCTTTTTTGAATACATGACTCAGCAATACAAACCCATCATCTCTTCCGTGCTCAGATAGCTTGAAACTGTTGTGCTGATAGAGAAAAACGCTAAACTCTATGAAATAAAACAATCAAAAGTTGTGTAAGACTTTATATTGAAATATTCCTTTCTCTTTAAGCTCCTTAAAATTAACGATACATTAAAATTTGCTAAGCACAATTTATTTCAAAGAATTTAGAAAATATTAAGATTTTTTTACATTTTTATTCTCACCATTAAATTTTTGAATACGAAAAGAGGCGAGAGAATAAATGAATAATTCCTGAAAATTCGATATGTTGTTTATTATAAAAAAAGGGCCTCATATGCGTATAAATAAAATATGATGTTTCAAACAAATGTCACAAAAATATAAAATTTTGGATATATTTCCAGATTTTCCATCTCCCATAACTTTCATATAGAATATATGGCTAAATATTAATATAATATTTACGAATAATTTAAAATTAATTCATTAAATTGGATATAGTCTCTATTGTTTTAAAGGATCCTATGTGCCCTCGCATGTCTCCCGAATGAGCCCGGCTTCCATTCAGTGTCCCGTATTCCACGCGGTCTTTGAGCCCAGTAAACAAGGATGATAAGAAAATATCTTTCGATTTCAGCGCATTTATCTCACTGGCTTCCTGCTCGCAATTCTTTATCCTCGAACGGAAGCTGGCGATATGGGGGTTTGGAACACTGCTACTTAACGAATCCAAATATCGGATCACAATGATACATATAATGTCCAGAATTACATCTAACTATGAGCTGCATATTATTTATATATTATAACACTTGTCATAGAAATATAGATTAAAAACTAGTTTTTCTAGAGAGAGAGAGAGATTAAGATTGAAACTACTTTTATTGTACCGTTCATATAAGATTATATAATGTTGAATACAAAATTGAATAAATATGAATAAAGAGAGAGAGGTCGTATGGACATTATAACAGGGGTAAGGCAATATAATAACCTGTTATGAACGATGCTTGTCTTCCCAAATGCAATTTCCCTGAAAATGAATTAAACTGCAGCTCCGTGCGCGATCTTCGGGAGACCAAGTGATCAACAGTTTTTAGTGGCTGTCATGTTATCCAATATAATGATCGTAATAATCTTTGTTCGTACATTATCGTACAAAGAGACCGCGATCAAAAGAGACAATTCTAAAAGATGAATCAATAAAGTGGTATCTATCCATAAAACTCTCACAGTATTTGTAAAGGTAGTCCGGTCTCGGATCGTGGAACTCACGCAGTTTGCTGAAAGAATTGCACATACGATCATCATGTTTGCCAATAACTGCTGAAATATATGGTTTGACTTTTAAAAATTAAGTTCTGAATGTAAGCTTAGAATTTCAATCATTGATGCTTCCAACCTGCTAAAGTTATTCCGGCGCCACAGGTTTGTTAATCGTCGACTGGTCTTCTGATTAGTCAACACTATTAGAAGAGAGGACTGACTAAGACACCAATGTATCTTTGTGATCAATGGGTGAACGTTGCTCTACGCATGTAATCGTGCATTACCCTGTTGGAACTTGGCAACAGGCTAACCATAAAAATAAGACAAAAGTATCCAAAATTAATAAGTATTGCGTTAGCTGCAGAGCGTGTTGGCAATGCAAATAAAGCGAGTTATGGAGAGAAATCGAGAGGCCCTTCAGCCATCACATGGAAGGCAGATCTTCACGGAAATACAAATCCAACCTACCGTGGTGCCGATATATAACAATCTTATTTCAAAAGAAATCTCGAGATTCGTCTGATAAAACGATTTTAGGCAACTAATGTGATCATGTCTAGTGTTAATCGTTAATGTTATTGCAGCCGCAAATGTCGATGATGTGAAATCCAGGGTATTCGCAGCAATGGGCTCCTTTAAAATATTTTCCCTTCTGATATCATATACGATATGGAATGGTACACGTGCTGACACAGGTTTTTATATCTCTAGCTACATTAGATTGTCAACCTCTAAATATTTTCACAAATTTATTTCCCGCAAGGACCTATTAAAAGATCTAAATATAAACGAAAAGTTTACTTTTGGTCTCTTTATTCGGGATTTCCCCGCTATTTATAAGGTACAAAGGGGGATCAATAAATAAGGTGAATTATCTTATTTCTTAAAAATTAAAAAAGCAAAAATAATTTAAACCACAGAATATCAAAATATAACATCGAGAGACTATTTAAGGTGTTCTGTTCTTTTTTCCCACGCGCGGCGCGAGACTTATAAATAAACTAAAATGGAAGCTCCCTTGAAGGATTGCACCACGCTTGAACAACGTGCAGTTATTCGTTTCTTGAATGCAGAAGGTATTCAAACATCTCAAATATGCCAAAGAATGAAAAATATCTATGTTGATTCTTGTTTGTCTCAAAAGACATTTATAAATGGGTTAACGAGTTCAAAAATGGACGAATCACATGTTCCTCAGGTCTCAACGTTCGGCCGGTAAAGTTTTGTTAACAATTTTTTGGGATGTTGATGGACCAATCTGTCTTGAATTTTTATCCTCAAGGCAACGTATGAACAGCGACTTTTATTGTGACATTCTTGTAATAAGCTAAAGCCCGGTATAAGAAACAAAAGAAGAGAGAAGCTTAGTAAAGGTGTTCTCTTCCTTCATGATAATGCAAGGCCGCATACATCATGTAAAACTGTATCTACAATCATTAAATTAGGTTTTGAAGTTTGAGAACATCCTGCATATAGTCCAGACCTAGCCCCCTCTGACTATTTCCTTTTTGGACTACTAAAGAAGGAGTTAAAGGGAAAGCGATTTGACTCGGATGAAGATGTCCAGAAAGTGGTGCAAGATCTTTTTCACACGCTTCCTAAGAGTGGCTATAAAGAGGGTATTTACAAGTTGCCAGAACGATGGAGACGATGTATAGAAAGCCAAGGTGATTATTTTGAATAAATCAAGTCCTAATTTTTAATATCGTTCTTATTTTTTTAATAAATTATAATTCACCTTATTTATTGATCCCAACTTGTATTTGTTCTTAATTTGAACACCACTTTCATTATCCAAAGGTTAAAGCTGACTTGTTTCACCTTCCCATCCATCTAGAAACATTATTTTAGATTTCATTTGACTTACCTTAGCAGTATTTCGATCCTTCCATGTCGGCAATGTGATTTTTATCTATGTATGTAACCTTATGTTCGATAGATTTTTAATGCACGTTAGTCATTGTTAATGTTCGTTTATTCTGTTTTATAGAGAGTATGGTTACCTTTCTCTATGTATATTTATTAAGAAAATAAAATGACAGAAGGTTGATGCGTTTTCACCTGCAGTATATAAAAATCCAACTTATAATGATATTTTTATATACTTTTTACACGAACACCGTTATACAAAAATAATTTATAAATAGAAACTCATACAAGCTAATTATACAGGTTTTAAAGATATTGCGTCGTCCAAGAATGGGGCATTTATTTTGGATACAAAATATATATATATATATATTTATATATATCTCCATCTACCTTTGACTACCATTGTAAGAGAAAAATAGGATTTGACACAGAAACCGATTAGAGTTGCATAAATGCTTCCTTCCTTGATTTTCAATCCAGCTGAATCTAGCCAGTACACTCCGGCCTACCATATCAGTACATCCGGTCTACTTTTCCAGTGCTCTTCTGTCAACCTCGTCTGTGCGCTTCGGTCTACCTCACCAGTGCGCTTCGGTCTACCTCACCAATGCGCTTCGGTATACCTAACCAGTGAGCTTCGGTATACCTAACCAGTGCGCTTCGGTATACCTAACCAGTGCGCATCGGTGTACCTCACCAATGCGCTTCAGTATATCTAATCAGTGCGCTTCGGTCTGCCTCACCAATGCGCTTCGCTATACCTAACCAGTGCGCTTCGGTATGCCTAACCAGTGCGCTTCGGTGTACCTAACCAGTGCGCTTCGGTCTACCTAACCAGTACACTCTGGCCAACCTCGCCAGTGCTCTTCTGTCAACTTCGACTGAGCCCTTCGTTCTACCTCACCAGTGCGCTTCGTTCTACCTCACCAGTGCGCTTCGGCCTACCTAACCAGTGCGCTTCGGCCTACCTAACCAGTGCGCTTCGGTAAACCGAGGCCTGCCTCGCCAGTGCTCTTCGGCCTACCTCGACATTGCGCTTCGGTCTACCTAACCAGTACACTCTGGCCAACCTCACGCGCGAGTATACCGAGGCCTGTCTCGCCAGTGCTCTTCGGCCTACCTCGACATTGCGCTTCGGTCTACCTCGCCAGAGCGCTTCGGCTTACATCACCAGTACACTCCGGCCTACCTCTCTAGTACACTCGGGTTTACCCCGCTAGTGTGCTTTGGCCTACTTCGATAGTACTCTCCGTTCTATCAGCTTCATCGACATGTCCTGACTGAGGTTTAGATTCATTAAATAAATTATTCCAATTTGATTGAGCTGCATGTCTTTTTCCTGTGCCCCCAAACACAACCTTCAACAGAATTAAATCCGATACGGACTCCATCAACATAGCAGCCAATAAACTGAAAGAAATGCCGCCAACAGCTTCAATCCAACAACTTCATTAGCAAATCAAAGACAAAGAGTGACAATTATCTGATATAATAAGAAAAAAAGCAACAGATCTATAGACCAAAACTATATCCGAAATTTAATCAGAAACATAAAAGAGAAGACGTAGATTGCGCTAGATAGAAGCTGCATGATGTATAATATATCGCAAAAAAAAAAAAAAAAAAGGTTTTTAAATCAAGGAAAAGGTGCGAAATATTCGGTTTAGTTTCAATTCTGTGAATCCTAGATTCTCAAACAACGATAAAAATAAAAGAAATTGATAAAAAGCTATCACTGTTGGCGGTAAAAAAATTAATACTTCAAAATATATGATAAAAACTTCATATACAATAATAGAAAATTATCTGCTAGAATGTACTTCTAAAATGTTTTCATCAATACCCTACCTATAACTTCGAAATGGTATTCCGTTGAGATGCAGAAACAACCTCAATATTTAAAATATAACCCATTTGTAATGAATTTTGGAAAACAAACCAACTCCATAAATCTAGGGAAGGCAGGAGGCACGAGTTCCAATTTCACTGGATACTGTGGCCATTAAGGAATGCAGAACTCATTACGCGAAATTTATAAACTTTTGCCTCTCTTATATAAATGTCAAATTTTTTATACTTTGAAAAAAAAGGTAGAGAGTATTTTTACAAAGAGAAACATTACAAAATAACAAACGAAATAACTGCGTACAAATTATAATATCCATAATACCCTGTGAAAAATAATCGATAAAATGATTTTTAAAATAGCTTATTTTAGTGTTCAGAATGCAGGATATGAATTTCAGATACACTATATGGTTTTCGACCTCAGACCTTTGTGGAATACGTATGTAGAGAACTTTAAAAGTATCGAGAGCTTTATTAATTCTGAAAAATAAAGAGAAGAAGACATTTGCTATTAACTCTTGATATAAAAGGGAACTTTCGAAGACGTCTAGTGTCTTCAATCCTAAGATTCCAGCAGGCATTAAATGTTCAACGCATTTCTTTATTTATTTAGATGACTAAAAAATTATGTTTTAAAAATAGTTCAACTCGACAAACACAAAATATAGCGAGAATGTTTTCGCTATTATGGAATCAAGGTATAGAAAGAATTTTCAATATTCAACTCCCCACGGGTGATCTACCCAGACGTTTGATCTCGATGCCAAATCTGATAAAATATTCTAGAGAAGTAATAAAAGTCAATAAGCTGTGACACTTTAATCTACGAACGAGCCGAGCTGCTCGGACCTAAAATCAATACGGGTAAAGACATTACCGAATCTTTATTTTTCGCATAAAATCGAATCTGGCAATATGATCACATCTCGTGTCAATCGTAGTTAGGGCCACGAACAAAAGTCATTTGACTTGGAAGCTCGCCCTCTTTTTATGAAATTCAAAAATAATAGTAAAAGTTTCAAAATCTCGTGTTTTTATATAGGATCGGCGATTTAAATTCATTTTTTAGCAAAAATATAAACCAAGCCAACACCACAGCAAGAAATTATAAGATTCCAGGATCGTTATTAGATATACTTCAAACTTCAGTGTGTCCTTGTCGAGTAAACACGATTAGATAGAATATTTATGCCTGTATAATATTATATTACTGACTGCAATTGCAATGGAATGATCAGAAAATACAAGGAAATATATTAACTCAAATTGACTTCAATGTCTAAAATACAAAGTCCCGAGGAATTCTTCAAGATAAGGTAGTTTGTCTATGCATTAGCTATGGATTTAGGGTCTGAGACAAAGCTTCTTGCCCTGCTCATCTACTTTATCAACAACTTTCTTAACCTTCTATATCTAAATATCCTTACGGATCCGATTGCGATTGTGATTCGACAGAATGTGCATCTCTGAATATTTCCTTGTAATATATTGACACTTATGGAAAACGTGAACAAGGACCGAAATTTCCATAGTGGCCAACAGAGTTGAGGCAATTAAATGGATTTGAAATGATCCATTTTCCACATACACGAGCAGATACCTAGAACCAGTAGAAGCATCTCAAGATAATTTCAGAATATAACGCTATTACATATAAACATTGGGAATGAAAGTTTTAATAAATATCTTGAAAATCAAGATTTAGATATATGTGAGCTCATGTGTGTAAGCTCAGAGACCGGAATATACATTTGAATATATGAACATCTTTATAGAAGCTCAGACCTAGACATATCATGGGCATATGTGAACATCTTTATATAAGCTAAGACCTAGACATATCATGGGCATATGTGAACATCTTTATAGAAGTTCAGACCTAGACATATCATGTGCATATGTGAGCATCTTAATAGAAGATCAGACCTAGGCATATCATGGGCATATGTGAACATCTTTATAGAAGCTCAGACCTAGACATTTCATGGGCATATGTGAACATCTTTATAGAAGCTCAGACCTAGACATATCATGTGTATATGTGAACATCTTTATAGAAGATCTGACCTAGGCATATCATGGGCATATGTGAACATCTTTATAGAAGCTCAGACCTAGACATATCATGGGCATATGTGAACATCTTTATAGAAGCTCAGACCTAGACATATCATGGGCATATGTGAACATATAAGTTGAACTTTCTCTGGGAGGTCATAATTTTGAACATTTTCACAACTTCCTAGGCCTTAGAAAATAAATATTCCCCATATACTAGGGATAGCCTACCATCGTTGAATTCCTAACGGACACGTTATTTCTAGATAACACATTAGAGGAGGGTGATAAGACAGAAAATCTATGCTACATATTGTGCAAAGAAATATTTAAGAATATCATCTGTAATAAATAGCTTTCTTTCTTTTTGGCCGTGATAGAAAGATTTCTGACATCATGGAAATATATTTAATTTGCTCAGAAAAATCCTGAATTTATACATAAACTTCTTATAAACTGCGCATTACTTTCTAATTCACTAGGAATAATTTTCCACATTTACAACCCATATATATTGCAGTTATAAATGTTTTTTTTTTCTTTACAGATCCAGGTACGCCCTTTTATATAATCTTAATTAATGGATCGCCTTTTGACTCAACCTATATTTTTGTCTTATATTTATCTCCAAAAACAATCTTTATATTTAACTCACCATTTAAATTAATTACTATTCTTTCTAAAAATGCAATTGATATATGTTGAATTTAAGATATATCACGGAATATTTTATCAATAGATTTTTATAAATATAGTTATCATCATCAATGGTTGTTATTCTTCTTCTTATTTTGGTTTTACATATGTATGTTTGTATCTAAATGATAAATAAAGTTTTATTAAATTAAAACGTATTTGTTATGCATTGATTGAATATAATAAAAAACCAATAATTGGTAGCAGACCGTGGTTGATAAAAGTAAGTAAATAAAATATTTTCCTGAAATCTAAAGCGGTACGTAATTAAAATAAGAACATTCAAAATGGCGGAAAATATAAGAATTCCTGAATTTAATGGAGAAAATTTCCATAGCTGGAAATTCAGAATAGAAGCCTTCCTTGAAGGAAAGGGATTAAAAAGGTATTTATATGAAGACCTGCCACAATTAGAAGATAAGACAGATTGGAGTATCAAGGATGCCCAAGCAAAAGGAATAATGACTAGTGCAATGAATGATAGTCAAGTAAGTTTAATTTTGAATTGCAAAACTACAAAAGACATTTGGAACTCAATTCATAGAAGATATGAAGGAGATATAAAAAAACAAAAAATTGAGGCTAAAAATAACCTCTTCAGAATGCAGATGAAAAAGGATGAAAATTTAAATCAGTTCTTACTTAGATCAGAAAAATTACTAGAAACTGCAAGGATATTGGGAAACAGTATTGAAGAAGAGGAATTTGTAGATGCATTTATAAAGGCTTTACCAACAAAATACAATATCATAGTGATGCAATTGAGCAGCATTAGTGATCCAGGAATTCTAGACATAAGAAGAATTGTACAACTTTATCTAGAGAGATACAAATTTCAGGAAAAAGAAGAAAATCCTAATGCATATAAAATGTTCACTAAAGAAAATGTGCACTTTAATAGGAATACAACATTTGAAAATACAAGACCTAAAAGGAAGATTCAATGCTTCATATGCAGTAAATATGGACATAAAGCAAATGATTGTTGGTACAACCCAAAAAACAAAGGAGAAAATTCCACAAGAAAGAACAATGGACCACAATCAAACACACATTCTTGGAAAACAAGACAAAATGTGCCCAGAGCTACAGCTGCTAAAGTAAAAGAAGAACAGACATTTACCACAATCAGTAAAGAAGAGGAGATAAAGGAAGATAAATATCAAGGTTGGATTCTAGACAGTGGAGCAACTTGTCATATGACATCCTCTCTTGAGCAAATGAAAGACATTCAACCTGATGAAAGAAAAATTGTTCTAGCTGATGGGAGCTACACCAAATCAAATTACATAGGAAATGTGAAACTAAATGGTGTGAATCATTTTTTAATACTAAATAATGTTTTACATGTCCCTAGTTTAACTGATAATTTGATTTCCGTAAACAAACTTGTACAAGAAAATAACAAAGTGATTTTTGATCAAAAAGGAGGACATATTATTGATCAAGCTGGATATACTATAATTACAGCAAACAAAGTAGGAGACCTATATTTTATAAAAGGAAATAATAATAAAATAGATATCACTTTCAAAGTAACTAATATCCCATGGGAGGTGTGGCACAAAAGACTTGGACATATAAATGATCAATACATGGAAATAATGAAAAAGAATCAATTAGTTTATAAATTTGACTACAATGAACAGAAATCAATGGAAAATTGCATCAGCTGTATAAAAGGAAAGTATTCAAGAAAACCCTTTAAGACAGTTACTGAAAATCAATCAAACCAGCCACTTGAGCTACTACATTTGGATTTGATAGGTCCAATCAAACAACTCTCAATTGGATCTGCAAAATATGTTTTAACTATAGTAGATGATTTTTCAAGAAAAATATTTGTTAAATTTTTACATTCAAAATCTGATACTTTAGAAATATTCAAAGAATTTTTAGAAAGTACTGAAAACCTATTGAATAAAAGAGCTAAATGCATAAGAAGTGATAATGGGCTTGAGTTTGTAAATCAAGAATTTGAGAATTATCTGAAAAATAAAGGCATTATACACCAAAAAACAACTATTTACACTCCACCGCAAAATGGCATAGCAGAAAGGGCTAATAGAAGCATCATAAATGGAACAAGAACACTACTTGTAGAATCAGAGCTTCCCACCAAATTTTGGGCAGAAGCCATGCATAACTTTGTTTATACTAAAAATAGAACACCAAACAAACATAATTTGAAAATAACACCTGAAGAACTCTTTACAGGTAAAAAGCCTACAGTGGCACATCTAAGAACATTTGGTTGTATTGCTGAATTTTGGATACCAAAAGAAAAAAGAGCAAAATTTGACATGATTACACATTCAGGTATATTCATGGGCTACTCATCAAACAGAAAGGCATATAGAATTTTTAACCCAAACACTTATTCAATAGTTGAATCAAGAGATGTAAAATTTATAGAAAATAAAAAAGGAGTATCATTACTAAAGAGTGATCAAAATGAAGTACAGGACTATTGCATCTTTAAGTTTCCAGAAGAAAATTTTGATTATGATTCAGAAAATAAACCATCAGAAGAGTCCAACATTCAAGAACTTGAAGAAGCTACACAACAACAACAAAATAATGTTGTTCCCTACCTCAGGCCAAGTGCAAGAAATAAATATTATTGTGAGCTTTCTTCAGATGAAGAAGAATTATCAGATGATTCAAGACTTGATCCAACATTTGATCCTACAGAACACAACCTTTTTGCCTTGGATGAAATTCCTATACCCAACTCATATGAAGAGGCCATTAATAGCAAAAATCCAGAATATTGGATTGAGGCCATGCAAAGGGAAATGAATTCTCTACAAGAACATCAAGTTTGGGACCATGTTTATCTACCTAAAGGGGTAAAACCCATAAAATCTAAATGGGTATATTCATCAAAGGTTGATCCATCAACAGGACAAACTATCTTCAAAGCAAGACTTGTGGCTCTTGGATGCTGCCAAAAGGATGGAACCTACTTCCAGAATATCTGCTCACCTGTGATGAAAAGTGACAGCTTTAGAACACTTTTAGCATATTGTGTGTTACAGGGTTGGAGCTTAATACACTGTGATGTACAGACTGCATTCCTATATGGAAAATTAGATGAGGACATTTACCTACTTCCACCTCAAGGATATCAGCCTACTGATGAAAATCTTGTCTGTAAGTTAAACCAGGCATTGTATGGGCTGAAACAGTCAAGTAAGGTATGGTACAATACTTTTTCTGATCATTTGGTTAAAATAGGGTTTACTAGATTTAATTCTGATAAATGTTTATTTGAATTTAAAATTGGAAATTCTAATCTTATTTTAGGCCTATATGTTGATGACATGATAATAATTTACTCAGATATCAATATATTAAATGTGGCCATAGGCAAAATTGAATCAAAGTTTAAATTAAAAAGAAATGCTGATAATTTTACCATTTTAGGATTTGAGATTACTCAGCATGAAAATAAAATAACTCTAAAACAAGAGGGCTATATTAACAAATTATTACAAAAATACCATATGCAAGATTGCAAAGGTGTTTCTACACCAATGGATGTTAACACAGATTTTGGAAATTTCCACAGTTCTAAAAAGATAGATCAGCATAAATACCAAGAACTTATTGGTAGTTTGCTTTATTTGGCATGTAAATCTAGGGCAGATATAGCATTTTCTGTTACTGTTTTAAGTAAATACAATACAGATCCTAGAGAAATTCACTGGAATGCTGCCAAAAGAGTATTAAGATATTTACAATTCACAAAAAAATTAGGTTTAGTTTATACTGTGGGTGACACCAAGCTAGAAGGCTTTACAGATGCAAGTTGGAATTCAAAGAATTTTAAATGTTCATTTGGAGGTATAGCCTTTAAATTTGGAAATAATCTTATTTCTTGGTCATGTAAAAGCTTGCCAAATGTTTGTCTCTCAACTACAGATTCTGAACTTTATGCTTTTACACTGGGTGTAAAGACAAGTATTTACATACGATATCTGATTGAAGAATTAACTGGCAAAAATTGTAAGCCAACAATATTTTGTGATAATCAATCAGGAATTACTTTGATAAAATCTGGACAAACTAGCAATAAATCTAACCACTTGATTAGAACCATCAATTTTTTAAATACCAACTTATGTGTATATAATAGCTTTGATATTATGTATATAAATACTGATCAAAATGTTGCTGACATCTTAACAAAACCCTTAAGTAAAGGGAAATTTCATTATTTTTTAAATTGTTGCAATATTATCTCATAACTTTAACTACTGAACTTTAATAAAATTTGAAAATATTAGCCTATAACTAAAGGTTATTGTAACTTGAATAATATAAGGCATATTTTACTATATTCATATGAAGTGTTAACAGATTGTTGACTTCATTTAATCATATGTTTCAAATTAAATTGTAATATTATTAGTTTAAATACTTGATTTTATATCTTTTGTCAAATATTGCTTTATTCAAATATTTAGGCTTAACAATACCTAAAAGTTGTAAACAAATAAATGGGGATGTCGCCGCCATCTAGATGACGTCATTGTTATGACGCAATGCTCGGCCATTCCAACTACTACCTTAGTTACCTGTCTATACTTATAAATTTTAAAACCATGATAAAATATTCAGCTAAATCTTACGGGGGCATTTGTTGAATTTAAGATATATCACGGAATATTTTATCAATAGATTTTTATAAATATAGTTATCATCATCAATGGTTGTTATTCTTCTTCTTATTTTGGTTTTACATATGTATGTTTGTATCTAAATGATAAATAAAGTTTTATTAAATTAAAACGTATTTGTTATGCATTGATTGAATATAATAAAAAACCAATAATATATTTATATATTTGTGAACAATATCAACTCTATTTTCCCATTAGACCCCATTACAAAGTGTGTTTCTATTTATATTTTTAAAACGAGACTAATTTAAATTTACATCGTTCTTTACTTCCCTTTCTTCCTACTTCACCATCCACTATCATAATTTGTTTTACCTTCAACTACCATTTCATCACCCTTCAGTTTTCCATTTAACAATGAAAATATTCCATTTTTAAAGCTAATGATTTGAATCAACAGACACTTCGTTATATTCATGGTAAACGGATTGCGGATTTTGACAATTTAGAAATAGGCGATCATATATCGCCGCAACTCTTTTTATTAACGCGATTAAAGGAAGCTTTCGGACAAGCCCTTCTTCAGCTAACTATAGTGTACCCTATAGGGTTCCTTATAGTTAGCTGAAGAAGGGCTTGCCCGAAAGCCTTCTTTAATCGCGTTAATAAAAAGAGTTACGGCGATATATGATCTCCTATTTCTAAACTTCCTTATATATTATAATTGAAAAATATATTGATAATAGCCGAATGACCCGGGCAACGCTCGGGTTTTACCCGATTAAATGCTTTTATTCAAATACTATTCGTTACAATTATAGATTGGCGCCGTGGATGTCATTCTTGTGAAACGTCCCGCTCCAAACTTTGTGTCTGAGAAGCGATATTTTTATAAAGAGATGATCTGGCTTTGTGTCTTCTGCTCGAATGAATGTTTTTCTGTTAGAATTTTGCTCCTGCATACTAAAAATGAACTGGCTTCACCCGTGGGCTCTGCTTTTTGGAATTTTTCCGGATATAATTTTGTATCTGATAATCAAATATGATACAGCAATATTGTCATCATCATTTTCTGAATAAAAAACAACTATTTTTTCCCAGAACCTGTCAATTTATTTTTCTTTACTATAAATCCGAAAAATATCTCTTCCAGATTTTTCTCTATGTCCTGTTAAAACACATTTTACATGTCCATTAGGTCAGCTGATATTACCTCCTATCTTCACCGCTAGAGGCGCTGCTTGCGAGCGAAAGGGCAAATTTGCAACGCAATTTGCAAATAACTTGTATACATACTTGTATACTTGTGTACATAGACCATAAATCTGTACATAGACAGGAAAAGTACATATATTTTAATAATAAAAATGAGTTTTAAAAATTGTAAAAAAAAAAATGCATCGGCCGGGAATCGAACCCGGGGCGCCCGCGTGGCAGGCGAGCATTCTACCATTGAACCAAAAGCAAATGGTGACAGAATTGTTGATGACTCTGATACTTGTATTATTTAATAATATTTTAAAATAAATTTAAAATAATATTTATTTTTAGATAAAACAACTTTCTACAGCCCTGACTGACATTTAAAATATTGGGAAGGCATGGCTCATCAGTGATGAACTCTCCCAGAGGTTTGGAAAGTTTAATCTATCAGACTGATTTAATATTGTATTAAAAATAAAATATCGCGCTTAAATATTATAAATCAAAATTTATAGATGGCGCGGTAATTTGTCATGTCTAATTAATTATATAGAGTACGCAATATCAGTCAACCTCTTCACTCAATAACTTTGACACTGTTTAGTTGAATTCAGGTTTATGCCTTAATTATTAAGAATGTACCTATAATACACACATTAACGATATTTAGTAGTACCCAACACACAATAACAATATTTAGAAGCAGACGATACACATCAACAATATTCAGAAGTAGAGCTCACACAATAACACTGTTTAGCATCAGCCAACACGCAATTCCAAAATATACCAGCAGTCGACACAAAATAACGATATTTATCAGCAATATATATTGTATCGAGAAAATATTTTGTTGAGACGAGAAATTAATTTCTGGTTCTTTTGAGTACATAAGTTGGCTCCGATTTCCTCATCGTTGTCACCTTGTCGTCTGCTGTACAGCTTCAGCACTCCCTTCTCCACCTGCTCCACCCTAGTTGAGACGCAAGGCTGCACAATCTCCACACCCTCCTCATTACGCAGGTGCTCCGCCACCTTGTTTGCCATCTCTTGGTCGAAGCCGCGCAGTAAGATAGAACGCACCATTAATGCAACATCAAGTCCCAAGCTATAAAATATACTGCATACCAATACCATTTAATACTCGTATGTACTCGAAAGAACCAGTAATTAATTTCTTAACAAAATAATTTATCAATACATAATATATATATATATATATATACAGACAAATAATAACACTTATCAGTAGTCGTCACACGATGAAAATATATAGCGTCATTAGACACACAATAACAATATTTGACATAATTTGACAACCAATACAAAATAGTCTTTTAGAGATGAAACTGTCGAATAATTGAATGGTTCATTATGTATTCTGAAACAATTTTAACGCGTTTTAACGAATTGACATACTTAACGGCGGTCTACAATATTTACGTTTCACTCAATAGACAAATTAAAACTTGATTTTCAAGCAAACACTTTATATGAAAAAATTATTGTAGTGATATAATAAAAATAGACACTGGGGATTAATGTAGAAAGTTAAACATAAAACTAACTTTTCGGTAATTTTTAAAAAATAATTAAGACTCATTATATAACTACCAAATGGAAGAATTTACTCATCAGTGGTGACCTTTCCAGCATTTCGCCACTTTGATCTAACAGAATGATATATAACTATTGAAATATCGTCATTGACTCACAGCCATCTATCTAGATGGAAGTTATAAACCGATTTTTAACGCGCGCTACCTTTCTTCTAAATAGGAAATTACGTCCAGGGTAGCCTAGTAGACATGGCATCTGCCCGGTAAGCGGAACACTGTGGGTTCGATTCCCATCCCTGGGCACTTTATTTTTCCGTTTATCATTACTCTTCACAATTCACCCTTTCATACTTCATCCTTATATTTCTCCTTAAAATAAATTTCGATTTTTCGTTCAAAAGAAACACATGCGGGAAATTTTTCAAATGTCGTTCTATAATTATCCTGCAATAAATACAAATTGAAAGAGGGAGTGCAAGGCTCATCGGTGGTTAAACCTCTCCGTGGTTTCGCCATTTTTATCTCCAGACCGCTTCACTATTTTTTTTTTGAACTGAGTTTCTTATATACCCTATACTTACTATTCAATATTTTAAGATGGTGATGATTTTTAAATGTTTGCCTAACAGCCTCATTTGTGATTTTGCGGAAAAGCATTGCTCGATGCATTTTATCTTCAATTTAAATATACATTTATACAGTCCTGAAGCATATGTCCATAGTTTGTTTAAAACACCATTCTACTGTGTTCAAAGTCAAGTGCAGGATATATATATATATATGTAATGAGATGATGAGAATTCCAGTAGCTTTTGTAGAGATCCTGTCGACTACTGAAATAATATTGAAGTCCTGGTAGCTCTTGTTGTACTGTGTTGACCAAGAGGAACAGTCAGGATGTAGAGTTTTCCAGTACCTCTCTGCACCTTGGAAGACCTTTAAAAGTTCTCACAAAATACAGGCAGTCGTGGTCGAGGCAGAGTGGAAAAACTTGGGGATATCCACACAAAAAACGAGGACACAGTTGCACTAAGAAAGTTCCGTAACAGATAAAAGCTGAGCTAGAAGCGCAAGATGGAGATAGACGAGTTCTTCCTAATTACATGTTGGATGAGATCGACATAAGGTACGACCGACGTGAGCTGACGCTAAGGATGAACTAAACTAAAACTGACTGAACTGTACTGAGCTGTCAAGCCACTGTAAGGTGATGATTTATAGGTTAAAGACGGGGTGACCTTATGTGACATGGGCGTTTCTGAGAAAAGGGGGGCCTTGGCATGTCCAGGTGTGAGAGGGGTCTCTGCATTCCACCACATGTGACAGTGTGGGTGGCCTTGTTTGTGGGAATTGTAAATCTACCTGATTTATGAGTTCCATCTTTAGACTGTTGTTTTGGCAATACTATGCTCGATCTCTGCTTTAGCTCAACTCTTAAATCTATTACAGATTTTATTTATTTATCCACTTTGTACCAATTACATTACATAGGTGATGCAATGACACAGATTAATCATGCGCATAATTATTTATAGATGTGTCTCTATATACAACATGACAATCTTGTTATAAGTTATCTACACAATATGAGGTTGTTGTTTTAAATTACCATAGATGGGCCCCGGGAGTGAAAGGGTTTATCCGGGTTTAGGCGGGTAAAGCCTCTCTAACACAGGTAAGTAATTAAAATTTCTTTTAATTAATTTAAACTGTGAGGGTTAAAAAGGCTATAACAAGATGATATTTGTTGGATATATAAAAGTGAAATAAAAATGACATTTTGTTTGATTAACAAAAAAGATGATTAAAATAAAATGATGACATAAAAATTCACATTCTAAGAGAATATTGGTGGGCGTTGGACAGGGTTAGTAGTTAAAGAATAAGCAATTGTGAGATTTACACATGCAATCACATACTTAGGTCCAGGTGCAAAGCGAGGATATGGACTTGAGCGTCTTCCTAGGCAATGTTTCACCTGTGATCCTGTATAGGGTAACAGTGCTTTGTCACAATTGTAGTGTTATTGGGTTGAAAAGTTGTTGAAGAATATGTAATTGTTAGAAGTGCTCATGTAAACCAAATACTCAGATCCAGGTGCAAAGCGAGGATATAGACTTGAGCTGTCTTCCTTGGCAATGTTTCACTTGCGATCCTATATAAGGGTTACAGTGTTTTGTCACAATTTTAGGATTATTGGGTTAAAAGTTGTTGAAGAAAAGTTGCTTATTAATATGATTGAGAAAGGAAAGAAATAGAGCCATGCGATAAGTAGAATTGTAGCGACAGTAGGTGATCTGACTTGACTCGAAATCAAAGGTTGAATGTGGTCCGCTAGAGCTGAAAAAAAAGTTGAAAGTTGAAAAAAGTGAACGCTTTGTGAATGCGTTGGTGATTTGCTCTGCGGATGAAATGAAATAAACTCTTGAAGCATGTTCAGACCAGAAGTTTGGATTGGTAAGTCTGGGGAACGGTGTTCTCAAAGAGAAAATTACGAAATCAAAAAATAAATTGTCAAGCAGTGCTGTCGTTTTTCTACGTTGTTGTGACGCAATGACTGAAAAGATAGTGATGAAAAATATAGGGAATTGGTTAAAGAAAATGATTGTTGAAAACGATTGTTGTAGATGCCCGATAGTGGATGATAAACTTTGTCAGATAATAAAGGTATTTAAACAAATAAAATATAGTGAATAGAAATATAGAAATATGATTGCGGGTACAAAAAGTGTAAGTGGACAAAATTAAACCTGTAATATATAAAATATATAATAAATAATAAAATAAAAATAATTTTTGAAACAATTAGATGTTTTACAATACTAAAATAATATCATGAAAAATAAAAGTAAATTTGATTAAAGGTTTTTTTTTTTTTTTTTTTTTTTAATGTTGGATTAAAAAATTTGTTTATATAATTGAAAGGTAAGAATAAGAATAATTATTCAAGATTTTATACAAATTTTATAATATAATTGAAGGTTATTAATGATTGGATAAATTTTAAATAGTGTAAAATTGAACAAAAATTGTCTCTTTTGACGAAAAGTTACAGTTGTGGTGTGTGACTAGATTATATCCCTTTGATAACATCGGTGTTTCTATGACTCTGAAACTGGGAATATGTGAAATGATCTTTTCGTTTGTCCTCAATGCTGGTATGTAGAGAATGATTTCTCTTTCGCGCGTTAAAAAGTCTATATAAGACTTAACCAAATTGTTTTAATTGGTGTTATCAATTAACATGTAAAATATTTAAAGTATGTTGTGTTGTGATATCTCGTTGGTGAGATTTGTGAGATTCTCGAGGAAATCTAAATGAGTAGTGTGACACATGTGTTCAAAATGGCGTCATGAAGCTAGCGGTCAAGATGACTGCTTGAGGGGGGAGAGAAGATATTCTCAAAAGATAACAGTGACCAGGGGAGTGACGTCATAAAGAGCGTCCACTTCCTTTTTTTTTTTTTTTTCACGGAAATTCTATTTGTGGGGTGGTCACACGTGCGGGGTGTTTATTTTCTGTCTTGCTTGAAACTGACTTTCTCTCTCTCTCTTCTTTTGTTGAGTTTGGCATATTTCTTGCCTATTTGAAAATACTGGGGTTTAAATGCAAAAAGGGTTGTGAGCTTGTAGGCGGTATAATTCGGACTAGTTGCGTCTCGAAGATATCTGGAGTCAAATGATTGAATTCACTGAAATATACATCTTGAGACAATCGCTGTGGGTTTTGAGCAAATCGGGTTTGTGGAGGTGTAATGTACAGAACATTCTCTGTGTAATATTTTAATTTATTGACATGTATGTTGTCACTGTCTCTATTGAGAGGCTGATTGGGGCGATCTATTCGAACGACATTAGGTGATATTATTTCAATTATTTTGTATGGTCCAGTAAAATATGGTGCTAATTTACCTGTGTCTGGATGTCTGTAATTTTTTACCAAAACAAGATCATTCACTTCGAAATGTGGAGTTCTGTGCTGCTTATCAAATGTTTCTTTATCTTTTTTATGCTTATTTTGAGTACGAGAGTTTGCTATCTCTCGAGCTATATTTATTTCGGGGTATGGGTCAAGATGAGTTCTTAGATCTGGGGGGATAACATTGAACATTAAGTAGGTAGGTGGAAAACTTGTGACAGAATGGGGAGTGTTATTGTACGTCTGAGTGACGCGTTTAACTAGTTGAGTCCAGGAAGCTTTCGGATTTTCTAGATAAGCTAGTCTGAGCTTGCCTGTAATGGTCGCATTTAAGCGTTCTATTAAACCGTTTGCCTGTGGGTTATTGCTGGTAGTTAGTAGAGGTTGTATACCATGCGTTATTAGAAATTTACGGAATTTTTCTGAGGTAAAAGCGGGCGCTCTGTCAGATAACAGACGTTTTGGAGATCCTTGCTGTAGTACCGTTTTGAGGGTTTGAATGTATGTTAGGGTACTGGTGGACTTCGATGGAAAGGTCCAAGCATATCGCGTTAAATGATCCACTATTACGTGTAGATATGTCTTGGAGTGTCCATATTTCGAAAATCCAGCTATAGTATCTATAGAGATTAAGTCGAATGGTTGTTGAGGTGGTGGAATTTGTCCAAGGGCACCATAGGGTTTACCTTTGGGCCTTTTAATGATTTGGCAGGTGTGACACGACTTGACAAATTTTTCTATAGATTTAGAGATACCTTTCCAGTAGTACTGGGCAGTAATTATGCGGGTCATCTGAGAGATGCCTGGGTGGTTATATTCTTGGTAAACTTTATTCATTAGAGTATGTTGCAGGGTTTCGGGAATTATTATTTTAATTACACCTTTTCGGGTAATGGTATGTAAGCCGTTTGTATCAATGTTGAAGGGGGATGCTGTTGGTTGATGCTGTTTGATAATATCAGCACTGACAAATCCTACAAAGGGGTTTCGCGATAACAAATCCGCTTCGTACTGTTGGCTGCCTTTGAGGTAGTGGATTTCGTAATTATAGGTAGATAGTCTCAGGCTCCATCTAAAGAGTCGTCCTGACGATTTTTTATAGTTTTAAGCCATTGTAAAGCTTGGTGATCTGTGTATATGGTGAATTTTATACCGGTGAGGTATATTCGGAATTTGTCTACACTTTCGACGATGGCGAGGCACTCGAGTTCGGAAACGGTGTAGTTTCTCTCATGTGCTCTAAGGGCGCGGCTGAAATATTGTACAGGATGTACTTGTCCGTCTGGATGTACCTGTTTGAGTATGCCTGCGATCCCTTGGGTGGATGCGTCGCAATAAAGGCGGCATGGTAAACCGACTTGATACAAGTGTAGTACTGGTTTACTGGTTAAACTCTCTTTGAGAGTGGTGAAAGCTTGTTGACAATCTGGGTCCCAATTCCATTTCACATCTTTTTTAAGTAGTTTATTTAAAGGTGCACGTAAGCGGGCATAATCTGGTATAAACTTATTATACACGTTCACTGCTCCTAAAAATGATTGTAATGTCTTTTGATTGGTAGGTGGTTTGATTGCACTTATGGTATCAAGGTTGCGCGTCTGTGGTGCATAAGTACCTGCGGTAACAGTGTATCCTAAGAAATCTATATTTGTTTTAAAAAACGAACATTTGTTATAATTGAGTTTGATGTTTTCGTGTTGACATACCGTTAGAAATTGTTGTAGGTGTTGTAGATGATCCTCTAAAGTGTCAGAAAAAATAATGAAATCGTCGAAGTAATGGGTAACAAAATTTAGTTTATATTTTTGCATGACCTGGTTTATGGCACGATGGTATATCTGTGGCGAATTTTTAAATCCGTAAGGAAGTCTACAAAATTCGTACTGACTATCCAACGTCACGAAAGCTAGTAGATTACGTGAGTTAGGTTCTACTTCCACTTGCCAATATGCGGATGCTATATCTACAGAAGAGTAGTATTTGGCTTTCGACAATTTGTCAAGAATGGTTTCTATTAAAGGTAAAGGATGTACGTCTGGAGCGATGATTTCATTAAGTTTTCTGTAATCAATACAGAAACGTTTCGTTTTGTCACGTTTTGTGACAAGAGTTATTGGACTGGCATAAGGTGAAACTGACGGGGCAATAATTCCATGTTGGAGCATTTGCTCTATTTGGGTTTGTATTTCTTGTTGGTCGTGTAGTGGCACTCTATATGGGCGTAATGCTATTATTTTATCTGTGGTGGTATTGATTTTTACCGGTGGTATGTTCAATTTGGGCACATTGTATTTATTAGTAGAGAACACATGCGAGAATTCATATAGAATTCGGTGGAGTTCGTGTGGACAATGTTCTAACTGAGGTGTCGCATTAGAAGGTATAGAAATCTCAATATCATGGGTAGGAGATATAGTGGGTAAAACAATAGTGGGGGAACATATAATTGGGGTAGGGTCCGCCACGTGTAAACAGGATTGGTTCGAGGGGAAGGTGGTAAAAATAGCCGTTTCCCTCGGTTGAGTGGGACATAAATCCTGTTTGCACTTGGTGAACTTATAGACATTCGTTGAGAGAGCATCATTATTTTGATAAATTTGGAGATTATTAAAATCTATAATTAATTTAAATATTTTAAGGGTATTAATAGATAAAATACCAAAAGGTAGTGAAGCTTCTATTATAAAAAAATTTAGTTTTTGGGTGAGGTTACCTATTTTAAGTTTTAAAAATATATATCCAAGGGTATTTACATTGTGGGCTATTGCGTTTATAGTTAAACTGTACTGATGGATAATAATTTTATATGGTAACCTATTTTCTATGGTTCTTAAAATATCTAAGTTAAGTAGGTTTATAGATGCTCCCGTGTCTATTAAAAAGGGCAAATTTACATTGGGTGACAGTTCAGTCCATATTACGAGCTGTTCAACGAAAAAAGGTTTCAGGTTTTCCTACCATTGAGTTGCTCGCGGGGCTTGTAGAGTCATCTTGGACTTGGGGAACAGGGCTCCGAGATTGAACCTTGGGCCGGGTACCAGATTTTGGTACAGTGGCTGTGCGTGGTCTGGCGCTGTAGACTTGGCGTGTTCGGTCCTGTTGGAACCGTTGTTCACACTGGGAGTGCCAGTGCATAGCATTGCAATACTTGCAAGGCGAGGGTGGGGGTGCAACTTGGTACGTTACACGTGATGACCGCTGGTTGTTGTGCCGCGGTGGTGGGTTGTGGTAGGTTGGATGTGGGGCCTTGTCTACTTGGCGCTGGTACACTGCACTGGTGGCACACTGGGTTCTTCTTATTCTCGACACTAGGTCGAACCATTCTTTAATGGTCTTTGGCTGCACCGTGGCGATTAATCGCTGATCTGCGACGGGTAGTCCTTCGGTTAGAGAATCTATTAATATGTCGGCGGGTAGGTTTAATTTCATGCCCATTACCGTTTTGTTTTGGTAGTAGTCTTCTAGGGGCATTTGGGGTGTCAATTTGATGGCTAGGAAGCGTGAAAACGACGCTTCTGTTGCTGTTGGGAATAAATCTATCAAGGTTTGGCGGACATCAATATAAAATAACCTATCTAACCGTAGGTTTCGGAAATATTGTAGGGGCTTACCTTGCAAGTAGCAGGGTAACTTGCGTAGGCGGTCCGTGTAGGTCAGCTTAGCTCGGTCTGCTTGGGCATCGAAGTTGTCGAAAAAGCTCTGGGCTTCAAAGGTACCATCGTATGGACTCACATCTATCTCCCTCGGAGATCGGGCGACCAGAAGCTTATTCAGGGCATCGGCGATCTGTGTCAGCGGGTCTGCGGAGGTCCCTTGGGGCGGCGACGTTTCCTCCTCTTCAAATGTCGTTTCTTGTTGGGGAACAGATAGCCCGGTCGCATCGTTGGACTGTTCGGTTTGCTCTTCCATCTTTGCACTTTCTCGCTTCTATCTGGACTATCTAGCTTTCTTCGTTTGGTATCCTTCGTTTTGGTTATCCTGTCGGCTCATGTAATGAGATGATGAGAATTCCAGTAGCTTTTGTAGAGATCCTGTCGACTACTGAAATAATATTGAAGTCCTGGTAGCTCTTGTTGTACTGTGTTGACCAAGAGGAACAGTCAGGATGTAGAGTTTTCCAGTACCTCTCTGCACCTTGGAAGACCTTTAAAAGTTCTCACAAAATACAGGCAGTCGTGGTCGAGGCAGAGTGGAAAAACTTGGGGATATCCACACAAAAAACGAGGACACAGTTGCACTAAGAAAGTTCCGTAACAGATAAAAGCTGAGCTAGAAGCGCAAGATGGAGATAGACGAGTTCTTCCTAATTACATGTTGGATGAGATCGACATAAGGTACGACCGACGTGAGCTGACGCTAAGGATGAACTAAACTAAAACTGACTGAACTGTACTGAGCTGTCAAGCCACTGTAAGGTGATGATTTATAGGTTAAAGACGGGGTGACCTTATGTGACATGGGCGTTTCTGAGAAAAGGGGGGCCTTGGCATGTCCAGGTGTGAGAGGGGTCTCTGCATTCCATCACATGTGACAGTGTGGGTGGCCTTGTTTGTGGGAATTGTAAATCTACCTGATTTATGAGTTCCATCTTTAGACTGTTGTTTTGGCAATACTATGCTCGATCTCTGCTTTAGCTCAACTCTTAAATCTATTACAGATTTTATTTATTTATCCACTTTGTACCAATTACATTACATAGGTGATGCAATGACACAGATTAATCATGCGCATAATTATTTATAGATGTGTCTCTATATACAAAATGACAATCTTGTTATAAGTTATCTACACAATATGAGGTTGTTGTTTTAAATTACCATATATATATGTGTGATGAAAAAAGGCATCTCCTTATCGTGCAACTGAAAGTTGCTGATGGCTTGCGCCATCTATCGGAATAAATATCAACTATTCTCGTTGATTTTTAATTATTCCAGAATTGGCCAAATACCCATTCTTGATTAATCAAGAAAAGCTAACCACGGACGCGTTTCGGGCTGTTGGCCCTCATCAGCGTGGTGCAAGCTGTACCTCAACGACCAAAAAAACTGGTCATTCAAGGCATCCTGAAAAATCATGAAACGGGTAGTTAAGGCCAGAATATGTAAGAAATTCAGTCGAAAACAAAAGTGAAGCGGTCTGGAGATTAAAATGACGAAACCGCTGGGAGGGTTCACCACTGATGAGCCAGGCCCTCCCATTTATTTTTCCATTGCAGTAAGGGCAGTAGAAATATTTTTTATTTTCAAAAAGAATCTTACGCCTTTAAAATAATTTCGAATTTTGATAACAGATGGCGTGCTAGTGCATCATATTATAAAGTGTAAATATAGTGATCTCTAATAAATCGCCGCATTTACTGAAATCTTGAGGCACGAGATCTTGAGGCAAGTATAGCGATAGTTTCCTTTATTTGATCAAATCAAACAAGCTTTCAAGTTCTAAATAGCTCTTTATTATAGCCCTTCGTGCGATAAGGAGCTATTTAAAACATGAAAGCTCGTCTAGTTCAACCGAAAAGAAATATAATATCGCTATAGAGTTGCTTTAAGATCTGGTGATACAAAACTAATTTCAATTTTACAATTATACAAAGTTTTACAAGTTTGAAATTTAAAATGTCATATCATTTTAATAAAGAGCGCATAAAACTAACTTACATTTGAAAAGATACACTTCACGCTGTAAATTATTAAGATATATTTATGACATAAAGGTAAGTGTAATTATATATATATATATATAATGAAACGCGTAATTGTAAAAAAGGTACACGTGTTTTTATGTACTTAAATATGTCACCATAAGTATGTGCCTCTTTATACTTGACTAATGAGGTGAGTAATTAAACGCTCATTAAAGTGTGCGTGAGAATGTCTGGGACACGTACAGCCGTCTTAGCTCAGCCTTGTCAAGTAGCACCGCCTCACCATAGAGTGCAGACTTCTTAGAACTGAATAGCTTGAAATCTATGTAGATTTGAACGCTACAACACACATATATTAGTATGTTTATGTACGTATGTGTGTGTAGAGTTAAAACTAGTATTACAGAACAGGTTACAATAAAAAGTAACAGGACGCTATTGTTCCTAAGAGGTGGAGCCTATCATAGGTAAATGTATGTCGGTAGTGGAGTATAGAAAATATTGAGTTTACCGCTGATTAGTCTCTCTCCGCGCTGTCTCTCGGCCGTGCGGCCACGCGGCGCGCGAGCTCCGCGTTCTTATGGGATAGAGAAGAGGCAATGATGATTTGTAACCCCTATGGGATATTGGCCGAAAACCAAGTAAATGGGCTGCAAGCCCGAACTAACCCCATGCAAAAATGTCAAGTCTCAGCCGAAATATCGGCTAAAGTTTCAGAATTGTCTGAAAGCCATTCTGATTTAAAGAATTACAAAAATGTAAATTTTGAGCCGGCGGCCGACGGCAAGAATGCAAATTCTCGCCGCAACTGGGCTGACTGCGCGGAACAAGAAGACGAGCTTCTCGGGAACTTTACCACAGTGGGCGCCTCAAAGAAGAGGCCACATGAATCAGACCACGCCAACTCGGGAACCAAAAAGGGATGCATCCAGCCACCGAGAATCCCTCCCAACAGCAGCAGGCCACGAGCCACGCTAAGACCCAGTAAGGTGCATGAATGCCAGACCACCAGGCAGAATCAGGCTACCTTTCGAGCCAGGTCGGCAGCAGGGCAGGCGGACCAGTGTATCTACCTGGAATTCTGCCCAGACTTCGCCCAGGAGCAGTACTTCCGGGCGTTGGAAGCTAAGCTGGGCAAGGGCACCGTCTACCAGCTGACGAAGATGGAAAGGCACATCCTGGTCGGCCTCTCCAGCGTGCAACTCGCCGACAGGCTGATAGATGAAGGCCTCGACATCGAGGACGCCATCCTGCGGGCCTTCCCTCTAAGAAAAAGGGCCGAGCGATTAGTGCTCGGCAATGTGCCATTCTTTGTGGAGAAGGCTGACCTCGTCGCTGCACTACGACCTTACGGACAGGTCAGGTCCATCATCCAGAAGATGATGCAGCTCGAAGACTCCTGCTGGGCCGATGCTCGTCGGGAGGCCTTCATCACTCTGAGAGACGGGATAAAGCTCTCTCAGATACCTGCCAGACTGGATGTCAAATCCAAGGGAGTGGTCACACACATCTATGTGACCAACGGCATAAAGTGCTCCCTGTGCCTTAAGCATGGACACAAACGCGCAAACTGTCCGCGTAAAACTGGTGTCCAGGAAGACAAGCTGGTGCTCCCTGTGGATGCTCTTGCTGCACGCACACAAGGCTGGACCAAGCCGCCCTCCACCTCGTACACCATGCCGGCTGCAGCACCAACTCCAGCTGCATCACCATTCGCACCTGCAGCACCTACACCTGCTGCTGTGGACCCAGCCCCACCTCCATCAAGGGCATCCAATGCTCAACAGGAGGACCTGACCCCCAAGCCAAATCCCATAACGAGCGCTCTAAAAAATCTGGAGCCGAAAACATCAAGAAAAAAAAAAGGCAGGCCCCGGTGTCGAGGCCTCCCTCATCCAAGCCCATGCCCTCCAACAACTCCGCTCTCTCAACACCAGCTGCGGAATTGTCTGGACCCATTAAGCAGACCCCCTCAACCCTCTCCAGCCCTGCCGCGCCTTCCCCCGGGGCGAACTTCCCTGTCCGTCCCGACGAGACTCCAGCCCCCGAGCTACCTGTTCCGGCGCCG